>JAOEGL010000010.1:2850000-4050000 GCA_034509955.1 Urosaurus nigricauda
CACCCTCTGACTATTGTGGTGCTGGATGGGGTGGCTATGGCTATGGCAACTGGTGTGGTTCCAGTTATTATGGAAACTGTTGGGGAAATGGATGTGGCTTTGGCTATAATAGATGCGGCTGGGGAAATGGATGGGGCTATGACTATAGCAGATGTGGCTGGGGAAATGGATGTGGCTTTGGCTATAATAGATGCGGCTGGGGAAATGGATGTGGCTCTGGTTATCGCAGATGTGGCTGGGGAAATGGGTGTGGTTTTGGAGGCTGGTAAACCTGTCATTCCCATCAAAGGCATCTCCCGAAACACAAGAAACGACCCAGCGATGGACTCTTGACACAGATCTATGGCTGAGATCTTGCGCCTGGGTGCCAGAAAGAGGTCCATGCCCAGTCTCCCAAAGCCATTGACTGTGGCTGCTCCTCGAACCTCTGAACACTCAGGCCTTCCCTCTCTTTTAGCATATCTGTTCTAATTTCATTGTGTTGGCGCCCAGGGATGTTCCCAACCAACAGAGCTGTCTTCCTCTCTGTTCTTCCACTCTCTTTCAGCAACATTCAGTATTTTAACACACATTCTGTGTTCATAATGTTAAGCCTCTGCTCCTGCCTCTTTGTTGGGTCTCACCTCCATGAAAAGTTATGGTGCACAGGTGGGGGGTGAGGGGTTGTGGCCAGCCAGATGTCGCGGGACTCCAGTTTCCATCATGCCTGACCAGTATGGCCAATGGCCAGGCATCAAGGGAGCTGTGGTTCAAGAACATATGGAAAACTCCATGTTCCCCACCTTCCAACATCTGCAGAGAGGTTCCTTGGGTCTTCGGTTGAACATATTGTGATGATGGGTGATGAGAACTGTCACCATTTTGTAGCTGAATGTTATCTGTACTGTTAGCTTTAGTAATGAATGTACAAGTTCTTCTTCCCTTTAACCTACTTCTGAAATTTTGTATCCTTTCACTATCATTAAAAATAATCATACTTCATATTGTTTGTGTTCTCGTTTTGTTTTACTTCGAGTTTGGTCAGACATCTTCTCAGTCTGACATGACGCGACATGGTCCAAGACCAAGGGATGGTATAGAAATATCCATCATGGTGCTATTAACTGAACTGGCCTTTGCTCCTTTCCTAAATATGTTGGTTGCCACTCATAAAAATGGGTCTGAGAAGCAATTTGGGAATAGTGGAATGGTTGCTGTTGTTGCTAAGGATTTGTTGGCTTCTAAAGACAAAGAAAGGGAAGGATGCTTCACAGTTCCAAGGAGAAGAAGCATTTGGAGGGATGGGGCTTACATCCTAAATATCCTTTGTTAATTATTTTTTCCCTTCTCCCCTTTCCCCTCATTTGGACCCTGCCATTTCCCCTAAACAGAGAGTCAATGAGGCTTACAATTGAAAGCGAGTGCCTGGGCCCTGCATGAAATATGATACAGCACCTTGAGAGGTGTCCTGTGTATCACCTGCTGAATATTGTGGTGGTGGATGGGGTGGCTGTGGATATGGCAAGAGGTGCAGGTCCAGTTATTGTGAAAACGGTTAGCAAAACTGTTCTGAACAATCTCCTCCTCTGGGATGGATCTGGAACGGAAGGGGAATGGAACGGAATGAGTGAGGGAATTTGCAGTAAAATGTGTCCCTCACTCATTCCACACTCGTTCTTGGCCCCTTCTGTTCCATTCTCAGAAAGGGGCCAGTAGTGCAATAAACTTCATAGCATTAGAAGAGACCTCAAGGGCCACCTTGTCCAACCTCCAGGAATACACAATCGAAGTAGCCCCAACAGATTCTCTTCCAGTCTCTGTTTAAAAACCTCCAGAGAAGGAGACTCCAGCATCCTTCGAAGGAATGTGTTCCACCGTTGAACAGTTCTTTCTGTCAGGAGGTTCCTCTTAATGTTTAGGTGGAATCTCTTTTCCTGTAGATCGCATCCATTGTTCTGTGCCCTATTCTCTGGAGCAGCAGAAAACAAGCTCTCTCAATTCCCAATATGACATCCCTTTAAATATTTAAACAGTCTTCTCATATCACTTCTTACTGGATGACCCTTGTGGTCTCTTCCAACTCTATGATTCTATGATTCTTCTCCAGGCTAAACATACCCAGCTCCCTAAGTTGTTCCTAATATAGGGTATGGTTTCCAGACCTTACACCCATTTGGTCGCCCTCCTCTGGACATGTTCCAGCTTGTCAACGTGACATTCATGGCTCATGTTTCTCTTTGTTTGTTTGGCTTATAGTGGGGCTGAGGGTGCAGTATTCCAGATTTCCTCAACATTTTTTCTCTTCTTAAGGCATGCTAAGGAGAGAAAAGATGCAACAGAGCCATTTTTATCTTTATTCAATCACTGAGTCATTTTTCCTCACTTGGAGCTTCAGGGCATGTTTCCGATGCAAATAATAGGCTTCTTCTAGGTTGTGACAGCTGGATGACAATCATTCAAGGACTGCAGGTGCAAGAACCCATTTGGAAGACCTCTCTCTGAGGAAATCAAAGGGGAGCTTTGGGGACATTCCCTTCTCTGAACTACAACTCCCAGCCAGCAGAGAATTCTGTGTGTTGTAGTCCTGAGAGGGCAGCAAAAAGTTATGTACTTACTTATTTACTTTGTGTCATGGACTGCCCTGGGCCTGACTTAGAGGCACAGCCAGAGGACTCAGATCTTGAGGCTGAGACAGGGGCAGATCTGGTGATACCTGGATCTGCAGTCTCAGAGGGGGCTCAGGAAGTTGCAGAGCAAGAAACAGACTCTATGGACTCTAGGCTGCAGGTGCCAGGACATGTGGAGCGAAGGCAGGTCAAGGAGTCTTTGAGGCATTCTTCCAGGCTAGAAGCCAAGAGGAGAGCTAATAGGTTTCAGCTGAGAGAAGCAGAGGCCTTTTAAAAGACCTCCAGCTGCAGAGGTTCTTTGCAGCTGGCAACCAGTCTTGCAGTCTTGTTGTTCCTTGCTTTTTGATTCATGACTCTGGTGATCTGACCCCTGGACTTGCCTTGTGACTAAGCTCTTGCCTCTGCCCTTTGCTGTGACTGACTGACTGGTATTGTGCAACTTTTGGACTGGACTCTGGACTATTCCTTTGTATATTCCTTTGTAGAGGTAAGCAGGACTCTTTGGCTGGAATCCTCTAAGATGGTCTACATTACATAACTTGACATATACTCAGTTATATAGCAGAGGGGTTAAGAAACCCTGTTAGAGAATTCCAAATATGCATTACAGGACACTAGCAAAAGCACCTCAATGTACATGGGACTTTACTGACTCCTGTCTAGATGCACAAGTGGATCAATGCACATTGGTCACTTTGGTGGCTCCCCTATGTAGTAACATCACAACGTCGCCTCACTGGACACAAACATTACGTAACTATCCAATTCTAATTCCCCTAAGTGTAAGCCCATTTCTTGTTGATGTGTGTATCCAAGTTGTTTCTGACTTATGGCAACCTGAAGCCGAATCGATTACAGGGGGTTTCTTGGCAAGTGTCTTCAGAAGGTGAAGCTGAGTATGGTTTGCCCAGGATCACCCAGTAGGTTTCATGGCTGAGCGGGGATTCAAACAGTCGTCTAGAATCATAGTGCAGTGTTCAAACCACTGACATAAGAAAAAAGTCCCCAACAGGATTCTAGTCTTCTTCCTTCCTTCTTTCATCTATATCTATCTATCTATCTATCTATCTATCTATTGTTGTTAACTGCCATCAAGTTGACTTTGACTTATGGTGACCCAATGAACGAGAGACCTCCAAGTCACCCCATCCTCAACCGCTCTGCTCAGGTTGTGCAAACTTAGGACACCTGCAGCTTCCTTGATTAAATCTATCCATCTGGAATGTGCTATCCCTCTTTTCCTGCTATATCTGTATATCCCACTCTGTTTCCAAAAAATTGCAGGACAGCTTGCAAATACCATCTAATCTTGTTGAGTAGTCCAACTGAAAAATTTGTATGCAAAAAGACCTTGTAGCAACTTCAAGACTAACAAGAAATAAAAAAGTTAATAGCATGAGCTTCCATAGAATGATAGAATACTGCTTTATCCCACTAGGGGGCAAACAGGATTTAAACAAGAGTTAAACTAGAGAAAACCAAGAAATGTCATGTGATAAACATTGGGCATTTCTTGGTTTTCTCTAGTTTAACTCTTGTTTAAATCCTGTTTTCCCCCTAGTGGGATAAAGCAGATAGAGTTAGAAGAAACCACAAGGGCCATCCAGTCCAACCCTATTCTGCCATGCAGGAAGTCACAATCAAAACATTCCTGACAGGAGGCCATCCAGTCTCTGTTTAAAGACCTCCAAGAAGGGAGACTCCACTTCACTCTGAGGGAGTGTGTTCCACTGTCGAAAAGCTCTTACCATCAGGAAGATCCTCCTAATGTTGAGGTGGAATCTCTTTTCCTGGAGCTTTCATCCATGGTTCCAGATCCTATTCTCTGGAGCAGCAGAAAACAAGCTTGCTCCCTCCTCAATATGGCATCCCTTCAAATATTTAAACAGGGCTATCATAACACCGTTAAACATCCCCAGCTCCCTAAGTCGTTCCTCATAGGACATGGTTTCAAGACCCTTCACCATTTTAGTCATCCCCCTCTGGACTTGGTCCAGTTTGTCAATATCCTTCTTGAACTGTGGCACTCAGAACTGGACACAATATTCCAGGTGAGGCTTGACCAAAGCAGAATACAGTGGCACTATTTCTTCATAGACTTGACCTGCTTCCTTAGATGTATTGGGAGGAGTGGAAAGCCCAGGGAACAGACCTATATACCAATCTGAGTGTCAGAATGTTCATAAGAATACAAAACTTTCTGGATTTGGTGATGATGGGACAAGATTAGTTTTAATGATGGCTGTTGGGGGATGAGGCAGGAGGAAGGATGTTGCCTAAAGCCAAGGTTAGTAGATAACCATATGAATGAATTTAGAATGTAGTGTAGGAGCCAAAAAGAAGATGTGTTGAACTGGCCAAGACAGCATCTATGAGCTTGGGTGGTTAGCTTGTGTTATGATGTGTGTAGTGTGCCAGGAGCCCATTATCTCTGATCAACTTAATGCTGATGGACTGCAGTTTGTTAATATACTCTAATTCTATGAATGCGAAGATGAAATGACAAGTCAATGGAGCTTGAGGTTGCAACCAGAGATTGGCAGAACTCTAGTCCTACTCACTTTGAAAAGTCACTTTTGGAAATCGAACAAAACCCAATGATCAGACAAAGTGTTGTCCCTGGGAGTTTCAAGGGCAAGTTCTTGAAAACTTACTCATTGCACTGATTTGATATCTCCTCACCAAGTATTCTCAGGCACCTTGGACCCTGTACTCCTATTTCTTCTTTTCTTCTCCCATATTTTACTGTTCTCTTGTTGACTTTCTCTTCCCTTTGTCCTGTCCTCTGAGAGTTTCCCCGCTCTGCTTCTTGCACTTCAGAACTCCGTTTAATGCTCTTTACCAAGCAGAACAAAGTGAAGTTGTTTTTTGTGGGGGTTTTTGGGCTATGTGGCCATATTCTAGAAAAGTTTATTCCTGACGTTTCACCAGCATCTGTGGCTGGCATCTTCAGAGAATCTTCAAGAACATGGCCACATAGCCCGAAAAACCCACAATAAACTATAGATGCCGGCCGTGAAAGCCTTTGACTTCACAAAGTGGCTTCAGCAAAGTGGCTTATCCAAGGACTTGGCTCTGCAAAACTTTTCCCAGGGAATCTAGAATGACCTCCTCCATACTATCCTTCCATCTGCAAGCAAAGACCTTTAAATAGAATGAACTAGCACTCATTCAAAATTGAAGGAACAGCTTTGGAATGTGCTATGTTGTTTTTTTCTTGAACTATTGTTTAACTGTCCTTCCCTTTATAGGAGAATGTTTTTAACCAATATGGTGACAGCTTAATTCTATTTTAATGTTTTTCAGTGTGTTTAGTGATGTTGCACTTGCTTTTGATTGTCAGCCTCATTGACTCTCTGTTTAGGGGAAAGGGCAGGGTATAAATGAGGGGAAAGGACAGAAGGGAAGAAATAATTGACAACAGATATTTAGGATGTAAGCCCCATCCCTCCAGCTGCTTCTTCTTCTTGGAACTGTGAAGCATCTTTTCTTTTCCCTGTCTTTAGAAGCCAACGGATTCTTAGCAACAACAGCAACCACTCCACTATTCCCAAATTGCTTCTCAGACCCATTTTTTATGAGTGACAACCAACACATTTAGGAAAGGATCAAAGGCCAGTTCGGTTAATAGCACCATGATGGATATATATATACCATCCCTTGGTCTGGAATAGGGTCTTTAGTGTGTGACCATGTCACATCATGTCAGCATAAGAAGATGCCTGATATTGTACCAAACTCCAAGTAAAGCAAAACGAGAACACAAACAATATGAAGTATGATTATTTTTAATGATAGTGAAAGGATACAAAATTTCAGAAGTAGGTTAAAGGGAAGAAGGACTTGTACATTCATTACTAAAGCTAACAGTACAGATAACATTCAGCTACAAAATGGTGACAGTTCTCATCACCCATCATCACAATATGTTCAGCCGAAGACCCAAGGAACCTCTCCGCAGATGTTGGAAGGTGGGGAACATGGAGTTTTCCATATGTTCTTGAACCGCAGCTCCCTTGATGCCTGGCCATTGGCCATACTGGTCAGGCATGATGGAAACTGGAGTCCCTCAACATCTGGCTGGCCACAACCCCTCACCCCCCACCTGTGCACCATAACTTTTCATGGAGGTGAGACCCAACAAAGAGGCAGAAGCAGAGGCTTAACATTATGAACACAGAATGTGTGTTAAAATACTGAATGTTGCTGAAAGAGAGTGGAAGAACAGAGAGGAAGACAGCTCTGTTGGTTGGGAACATCCCTGGGTGCCAACACAATGAAATTAGAACAGATATGCTAAAAGAGAGGTAAGGCCTGAGTGTTCAGAGGTTCGAGGAGCAGCCACAGTCAATGGCTTTGGGAGACTGGGCATGGACCTCTTTCTGGCACCCAGGCGCAAGATCTCAGCCATAGATCTGTGTCAAGAGTCCATCGCTGGGTCGTTTCTTGTGTTTCGGGAGATGCCTTTGATGGGAATGACAGGTTTACCAGCCTCCGAAACCACATCCATTTCCCCAGCCCCATCTGTTATAGCCATTGCCACATCCATTTCCCCAGCCCCATCTGTTATAGCCATTGCCACATCCATTTCCCCAACCTCTTCCATAATAACCAGAACCGCACCTGTTGCCATACCCACAGCCACCCCATCCGGCACCACAATAATCAGAGGGTGATACGCAGGACACATGACAAGGTTCTGTATCACATTTGATGCAGGGTCCAGGCATCACCACATTGTATTTTGGAGGCACGACGCAGATCTCGGTTGAAGGGCATTCCCACTGGCAGGTGGATCCACAGTTTCCATAACCGTAAGTCATTGTTCCAAAGTGGAGGAAAATCTGGGGAGAAAAAGACAGAATCATAGAATCATAGAAGGGTGAGAGAAGATATTGAACAATCTGTGGGGTATGGCAGGGGCAGTAATCCTATGGCCCCACTTTTGAGTTTAGACTGGAAGTCCTAGCAGCTTCTGGTCAGCACATAGAAAGGTGGGTAATGCTGGGAATTACAGTTCTTCTTCTGGAGGATTTCAGACTTTTAACTGGAATATTATGAATGTGAAATGTCACATCTCCAGAACTTGGTGTCCTCTTCAGTATCAGAATTACCATTCAGCAACCAAGCTCAAGGATTACAGCAGCAAGAAGACCTACATAAGGTATGTATATCTGGTTTTTAAAAGATAAATAATCTCTATCGGGAGAGGAGGGTTGTTCGGAACAGGAACAATACTACCCTTTTAATAGGACCCTAATATAAGAGAGGGATTGTCCTTGTTCTGGCAAATGCAATAAGGCAATAGCAAGGTTTTCAAGTGTCATGTCACTAGAGAAAGTCCTGGAGTCTTTTCCTCAGGGTTTCTCAACCCTCAAAAAATGTGTCTTTCAGTCATTCCCTTGCTTCCTATTCATTCTGCCTTTCATTCACCTCCAGCCCTAGTTTAAAGGAATCAAGAGCAATGACTATCTAACAGAGAGAGGGCAAGAGATAGAGGGAGAAGAGAGAGAGAGAGATTTGCTTTGAACGTACCTGGTTGTCCAAGGAAAAGATGTGGAGATGTTGTCTCTCTTTTGGAGTGAAGACAAGCTGATGGAAAGGTCTTGGATGGGAAGCTCTTTTATACCTCTCCTTCAGCATCCTTGGGGAAGTGGCACACCCTTTGGCCATGCCCAGCCTCAGCTTAATTGCCAGCTTGCAGATGTTGCAAGAATCACACCTCCAACCCTCTAACTGTTGACACTGCAGTTTTTTGGAGGGCAAACAAGTTTCAAGGACTCCATGGCAAAAGGAAATGGAACAAAATATGTATGGAATCCATAGACACACATCTTATGCCAAGATATCACTTGAACGAGCATAGGTACATTTGTGAAAGCATTCACAATGTGTTTTTTGTGAGTTTTGGGGGCTATGTGGCCATGTTCTAGAAGAGTTTGTTCCTGATGTTTCACCAGCATCTGTGGCTGGCATCCTCAGATCTGGGCAATACGGTTTAATGGTGTTCCAGAGAGAATTTTACATTTTCATGCTAGTCTCATCAATGACACTGAATCTAAAACATTGCATAAGCTGTGGTTAGGACGCCATTTCCACCATTTGCAAGAGATGCCAGCCACAGATGCTGGCAAAACGTCAGGAATAAACTCTTCTAGAACATGGCCACAAAGCCCACAAAAACTATGGATGCCGGCCAAGAAAGCCTTTGTCTTCACATCCACCACTTGGCCTTTCAAAGACAGTTTGCCACCTAAAGGAAAGCCTAAGATATCCCCAATACCATCCCATTCCAGGTCTAGAAGCAAAATGGGATGGCACTGAACTTCACCTTTGGTGATGGGACAGTATAGTCCATCGTGATGATTATGGAGAAGAGGCTAGTTTAGAGAGTACAAGGCACACAATCCAGCATTCACAACTCAACTCTTTGACAATAGAAAGGGGATGATCAAGCCTCTCCTCAAGTATAAGCAGAGTGAGCCAATTGTCTTGCCTTGCCTAATGCCAGCTGTGCCCCTCCATTGTACTTCTCTCAGGATGCTGAAGATCCAGAAGAAGATTTGGAACACCTTTGACATATCACCTCTCGCTTTTTGGATTCCATTCATTTTCTAAAGGTGGGCAACCTGATTCCCACTATATTCTTCACAGTACCACTTTCATAAGGCCTAGTACACAAGGCCAGTTTACGGGGTTTATGAGAACATCCCTCAAAAACAACTGGAGGTGGTTGGTTTGACCATTCTTACATTTTGATGACAGCATACATGCCCATTTTGAGCTGTCATATGCATGTTACCAATGTGCACTGGCACATGTATACATGGCTGACATCCACAGTTTGCATACTGCTATTAAGCAGTATGGATTCAGTGATGGGCTGAAGCAATCCTAGGATTGGCAGAGTGAAAACTGGGGAGAAGACACCAGAACCATTAATGTTGTGTAGAAGAGAACACAGAATGGTGTTGCTTGTTGCCTGGTTGTTTGACAAGGAACACATGTGGAAATGGCTAGAGATATATATTCCTTGCATGTGCACAAACTCAGGAAAAGTCTCCTGGACTGACAAGAATCTATGCAGTTCAGGACACATTTTGTGCAATAGTGTAATGTGGTTGTTTTGCTCAGGAAACAGCATTTTCTCTGCAAGAAATAGCAATCCCCCGCCATAGATGATACCATAAAATGCTCTTTTCCATGCATAATAATAATAAATAATAAAAACTTTATTTCTATACCGCCCTTCCAGTGATCAGGGCGGTGCACAATTAGTACTAAATGTGAATTTTGTACAGAAAAGGGCTCAATCTACCAATAGTCTTTGAAACCTGTACAATTTTCACAGTTTTTCATAAAAGAATGAAAAATATGCTAAAATTACTCTTTGCTTCCTTAGTTGAGCAAATGAGTGAAGAACAACATCCCAGCCAAGATGCCCATCATCTTTAAAAGCGACATAGCCAACAGATATAAGACAAGTCTGTCGCTAATGTAGCTGTTTCATTGGACCAGAGCAGAAAGTTAGGAATTTAGTTTCATTTGATTTTTCCGAAGAGCTTGACCTCAGTTCACACAAACAGTTCCATAACTTTGGTGAGAAGAATACATTAGGAGAAGAAACAAATGAAAAGCTGTCTGTGTCTCCATGTCCTGTTGAACTCTGGACCCTGCAAAACCAATACAAAACCAGAAAGCAAAGCACCCTAGAAGGGTCATGCCGCTGATTCATGACAAACATGAGCATGATTGTGAGCATCCCTCCCTTTTGCACTCTGAACATCAAACAGCAACTGTGACTTTGAATAATAACAACTGATGTTAATAACACCTGTTTAGGCTGATATGAAGAGGTTGTAAAGGAGTCACGGGGCACGGCTTCTTTTTTTACAGGCTTCACAAACAACTATTAATGTTTAAAATAATGGTGTTTGTTGTATGCATTGTTATTTATTGCACAATGGCCTTACGGATGAGTTGGGTCAATTGCAGAGAGAGGAGACCCATGAAAACACTGACCGGAAAACCCAGCTTAGCTCCAGGTTACATGATCCACAGCTTGTCTATTCAATTGCCACACATATTGAGATGGTCCTGAATAATGATCCATACAATTTTCTCCGTCAAACACTCCGGTCCAGTCAATTGCAATATGTGTGGCTGTATGGCTGTAGTCCCTCTTGTCCCCTTCTGCATACATGAGAATGTACATACTTTTGCATTGCCTGGCCAAGAAGTCTCCTTCCAACATCTTTCACCCGCCTGCTGATATTCCTCCCTCCAGCTCCCCAAAGATGTCATTATGAAGCATGGTCCACACACATGTGAATATCCAGATTTTCCACTCAGAACCAGAATAAATCTCTGCATTTGTTCCCTCTGGGTTAAAAACCAGAGATGCCAAAAAAGCCCAGCTTCAGGCCTAGTTTTTCCATATGTCTTTTGGACAGTTTGCTGTGAAAATTGGGTCTGTTTTATTTGGCCCATGGATGATAGATGACTGGAATGATCAAGTAGGAAGCAAAGAAGAATAAAAAAATAGTAGGAAGATTTGGATCTGGTAAAAGAACTTAAGTAGGCGAGTGACTGAAAGAATTTTGTGAGGCTAACATTCAACACAAACACCTTTTTCACTCAAGACAAGTTGACACAAGAGACCTCTTCCACAAGATCAGGGAACTCAAAGGGAAGTTCAGACCAAGGACCAGGATGTTCTATGACAATAAAAAAGTACATATTACAAAATCAGAAAGAAATAAAAAGACAATGGATGCAATATACAGAAGAGCTATATGAGAGATGAAAAAAATTGAAAGACACATGGAATGAAGAATTATACAAATATTAACCCCAAATTCTCAAAAGTGAGATAGACGATGCAATAAGAGAAACTGGAAAAGAGAAATACAGTATGAGAGAGGTATTATAATGCCATAGTGGTCACACAGGAAGGGAGTTCCAGAGCTTAGGAGCATCCACTGAGAAGTCTTCTTTCCACATGAACCATGCCTGGTGGGACCGTGAAAAGGCACTCTCCTGAAGATGGCACTTGAACCAAATAGCTGAAGTGATTCGGGGGGGGGGACTAGACCCAGTTAACCCTGTCTTTTTGACTTTGATTTCCCCCCACATCTTTTTAGATAAATTGATTATGTGCAAGTGTGAACCACATGCAGATTGGAACTGATTTAAATTTATCCTTCGGCTGGCCGGAGGGGGTCCATTTTGAATCGATCCATTCGTCAACGTGAATCATAAGTGGGTTATTTTATTTTATTTTGCAGCAAGAAAATGCAGTTGGAGCAAACGTCGTGGGAACTACGCTCCGTGCCAAACCGATCCATCGATTTGGATCACAAAACAATTTATTTGTAAGTGGGAATGTGGCCTTTGCCTTCTCCAACAGAGAGCTCTGGTGCCATAACATACTCCAAATCCTAGGTTTCCAGGACAGTTAAAGGGGTGTCTAACTGCAGAAATCCTTCAGTGTGGCAGCAGCCTCGGTGCAGAATTGCCTCACTCCATGCATGGCCAATGGTTTCCTGGGTCTATCAGACATGAGGGTCAAAGGACTCAGCCTCTCTTCAACCTTGTGTGCTTCTTAAGGAACAAGATAAACACTGGGATCTTCTTAAGGCACCCCAAGGGAAAAAAAAGCAACAAACAGATCCCTTTTATCTTTATTCCACCCATGAGTAATTTTTCACAAGGACACGTTTAGCCTCAGGACACATTTCTATATAATAGTCAGGGATGTGTCAGCAGGTTTGCAGTCAAGCCAGAAGCTGGCAAGTGGCAGAACACCTTCAGATGAATCTTCTTAGTGCAGATCAAAGGGGAGCTGGCCTTCCCTGGACCACAGTTCCCAGCCAGCAGAGGATTGTGGGTATTGTAGTCCTGAAAAAGCAGCATATTCTAAGTTCTTTTATTGCTAGAAAAAGCTGTGTTATCTCCAGAGATAATGAAAGTGTGTGTACGGAGGATCTTGTCCCTGCTCCCAAAATAACTCTATGCCTTGTTCTCTGTACCCTTACATTCCATGGCCATGTCTGCACTGACCAAATAACACATCCCTGATTCTGGTGTGAACTGTCCTGATGACATATGTCCAGTCAACACCAAACCCATGTTATACCACTATGAAAACCGTTAAAGAAAACTCTCCACTTTTGACCCTGAATTCCCCAAAAAATCCAGACCTCACCTGGGCATCTATTTGCAATGGATCCCGCTATTCTGGCCACAAAATCATGCTAGCCACCTTGTTTTGGGCTCAGGGGGCTTACCTATGAAGTATGGAATGACAACAATAACACATTTGATCACTGCGACATTTTCTTTCTGTTTTTAGTGGAGGAAAGGATGTGGTCACAGAGTTATGCGGCTGTCAGTAAAGCAAGATTTCCAAAAGGCTTGAAGTGAATAAAAGAAGACAAAGCTATATCGCTTGGATTGTTACCCAATTCGTTCATTAACGAAAGTTGAAAACATTGTCCAAGAATGTAAGTCAAGAAATTTATGCCCCAAAATAGACTCCAGAATCATGGGTAGACTTATAGACCTGGCAAGAAGTTAATGTTGCTTCCAGAGAGAGAGAAAGGTCTGTCCCCTTTTGCAAACCATGAGTCTAGTGGGGAATCCTGGGAATGGGATGAAAGCAGAGAGAGAGAGAGAGGTCTGTCCCCTTTTGCAAGCCATGAGTCTTGGAAATACTTTTGACAAAGGAAAGTGTGTGTGTGTGTGTGTGTTTGTCAAGGTTTGTTTCCTCTTTCCCATGCTGAGACTATGATCCTTGGGAGAGGTCCAGAGAGAAAGATATAGGGAGGGAAGTGGTGCTTTGTTTCCCCCTTTAGATCGTTTGGAACATGCCTCAGTTTTTGACCCTCAACTTATCCACGGGTCATATCAAAATCCATGGTTTTGGCCGCCAAAACTGCCCTCGACTTATACATGATGTTGACTTATACACAAGTGTATACAGTAGATTACCTCTCAATTCACCAAGAAAGATCAACTAAGTTATATAGTTTTTGTGGTTTTTTTTCTAGACTATGTGGCCATATTATAGAAGAGTCTATTCTTGACGTTTCAGCTGCATCTGTGGCTGGCGCGTTCAGAGAATGCTGTCATGGAAGAGAGTGGGGTATGTGTGTGTGTGTGTGTGTGTGTATACACATACATATGGTATGATCCTGGGTTGGAAGGAATGCATATATATACTCCACTCTCTTCCATGCCAGTATTCTCTGAAGATGCCAGCCACAGATGCTAATGAAACGTCAGGAATAAACTCTTCCCAGACATAGCCACGTAGCCTGAAAAACCAACAAAAAACTATGGATGCTGGCCATGAAATCCTTCAATTTCACAACTGAGTTATAGTTCTGCTTTCATTTCAAATCTCAGTAGCGATCCCAGGAGATATGACTTTGGTTGGAATTGGACAATTGCGAACTTCCAGAAGCGGCTAGACTACAACAACCATCATCCCCAACTAACAGAGCCACTCATAGGAGATGCCTGGAGCGTGGAGTCTCCTTCCTTGGAGGACTTTAAGCAGAGGCTGGATGGCCAACTGTCGGGGATGCTTTGATGGAGAGTTCTGCATGTCAGAATGGGGTTGGACTGGATGGCCCTTGGGGTCTCTTCCAATTCTATGATTCTATGATTCTATGACATCTGATGAACTATACACTGTTCACCCATTATTATTAGAAGGAAAACGAAATGCTTGATGGTTCCAACTTATCTGTTCTCCAAGAATCAGAGTTGAGGTTGGATGTTGGAAGGAACTGATGGAGCAAGATCCAGTTGCCGATCCCTTGTATACTCTGAAGAAGACAACATTGCAGTTTAGAAATACCCTTTGGGTTTACATAATCATTTACCAGCCAGCATTTTGTTGACTTGCAGCTTGGTTCACCCTGTCATAATCATTATCCGACACTTTGTGTTTTCTAGGGCTGCTCACATTTGCCAAGCGAAGCTGATTTCTCCTCGGATGCTGTTTTTATTTGAGTGCTGTGTTGTAACCACCCTCTTGCGAATGCTGAAAAATGGCATCCTAACAACGGCTTGTGCAATGTTTTATACTGTCTTTGATTAAACTGGCAGTGAAAATGCAACATTCTGTCTGAAAGACCATTATTACTGCCTTGCCCAAATCTTACATACACACACTCTCAGCCCCAGAAAAACCTGTGACATAGGCTCACCATAAGTTGGGAACAACTTGAAGTCACACAACCACAAACTTCATTTTGATCTTATCTTTGACATGGAATTTGAAATGCTTTAAATATTGTAATGGGGAGCCAGCATAGTGTAGTGGTTTGAGCATAGGACTAGGACTCCGGAGATAAGGGTTTGATTCCTGGCTTGGCCATGGAAACCCTCTGGGAGAACTTGGGCAAGTCACACTCTCTCAGCCTCAGAGGATGGCCATGGCAAAACCCTCTGTTATGAAACTTGCCAAGAAAATCCCATTATAGATTGACCTTAGGGTCACTATAAGTTGAAATTAACTTAAATTCACATGGGAACAACAAATTCAGGGTGTGTGTGTATATATGTGCGTATATATATGTGTATATGTGTGTGAGTGTGTGTGTGTGTATGAGGGGGTATCCAAAAGTTTTAATGATCACCTTTTTAAAACATTGACAGAAACTTTGTTTTGATTTGTAGTTGTTAACTTGTCTCTGTGTAGTCACGATCTAGATTTATACATTTTTCCCAGTGTATCTTGACCCTCCAAATACCTGATATTGTAGAAGTCTGCAGATTGCACCTTACGAGGGGGTATCATAAAGTAATAATTATCACCCGGAAGTTATTATGGCATATTGATGAAATTTTGTCAGTGTCATCCTTCGTCCCTAAGGGCACGTTGCTGAGAAAAATCAACTCATTGCATCCTTTATTTTTGTGACTGGCTTTGCCAGAAGTGACTAAAGTAAAAAATCCTCATCAGGCGCAATCTGCAGACTTCAGAGGGTCAAGATACTCTGGGAAAAATGTATAAATCTAGATAGCTACTACATAGAGATAAGTTTAACAACTACAAATCAAAACAACTACTTTTGTACTGGTCGATGATTGAATAAAATTGTATTACTATTTTCAAAACAAACTTTCTGTCAATTTTTTAAAAAAGTGATCATTAAAACTTTTGGATATCCCCTTGCATGTGTGTGTGTGTGTATAGTTGCCCCTCCATTTTCATGGACTTGAGATCCATGGTTTTGGTTATCTATGGAGGGGCAATCTCCATTAAAGTTAATGTCCCGTGGTGCAAACGCATGGCTGTGTGCAAGAGCGCATGGCCATTCAAGCCTATAGGGGTTGAATATTCACTTGGTGCCAGAATAACATCAATATTAGTGCCAACTAGATCTCCAAAGGAGGGTATCTCATGACTAGGATGCAGGGAAGGTCTACTTCCCACATATGAGATCCTCTGGTATCTTCCAGGGGTCTTACCACTTCTGTAAACACCAGCAAAAGGCTGCCAGACAGTTCTCTGGTCCTTCCTGCTCTCCCTAAAGTATGGAATAGCTGTGTGATGTGTCGATGGTGGCTTTAAAATAAGTCCAAAGAGGGGCTTTGGATCTTGCCAGAGAGTATGGGAATGCCAACTCTCCCCCACCCAGCCTAAGGGACACTTATACATGTTGGTATCGCTTCCTGAATGCCAGCCATAATGTGATGGAGAATTCGACACTAAATGCCACCATAAACACCACCACCCGGATGCATGTTAAACATTAATAGCTGTTGGTGAAGCCTTTTTAAAAAGCCATTGCCTTGTAATGTCTTTCCAACTCTCCCTATCAGGCTAAAGAGGTGTTATTAACCTCAAAAGTTATTGTTATGAGGTCACCGGTGTTGTTTGAAGTTGCGACTGCAAAAGGGAAGGATGCTCACACGTTTGTGCTTGCCATAAATCAGGGACATGACCTTTCCAGGGGAAGCCCCAAGAGGGGCTTCCTTGCTGCCATCTGGTTTTGTCTCCCTGAAGGGGCCACAACTCTACAGACCTAGGTCTCATTCCCACTACCTTTTAGACCGGATCGAAAATCAGTTTGAACCGGTTGAAATGACCCTGGTTCACACTTGAACCGAATCACTTAAGCAATTTGGAGGAGGGGATCATGTGTTAGACACATTTAACTCGAGTCTTTTTGATGCTGATTTTTTCTATGTCTTTTTGGATAAATCAATTCATCACAAGCGTGAACCAGATGCGGATCAGAATCAATTTAAATTTGCCCTTTGGCCGAGTGGTGCGTGTCCATTTTGAATCAATTCATTCGTCAATGTGAACCATAAGTGGGTTATTTTATTTTTCAGTAAGAAAATGCAATCGGGGCAAATGTAGTGTGAACCACGCTCTGCTGCTGAACCGATCTATTGATTCGGATTGCAAAGCAATTTATTTGTAAGTGGGAATGTGCCTCTAGAGGTAGGTATATTTTTCTGCCCCCCCCCCCAGCTTCATGTGTGTGTTCTTTCTTGCCCGACTCACTGTGTTGCTGTTGTTGTCATGTGTCTTTGAGTTTCTTATTTATGACAACACTAAGGAGAACTTCATGCCGGATGACAGAATCATAGAATCATACATTTGGAAGAGACCCCAAAGGCCATCCAGTCCAACCCCCTGCCATGCAGGAATACACATTTAAAACCCCTCCTACAGGTGGCCATCCAGCCTCTGTTTAAAGACCTCTAGAGAAGGCACTCCAAGGCAGCTAATGTTGAGGTTGAATCTCTTTCCCTGTACTTTGCATCCATTGCTCCGTGTTCTATTCTCTAGAGCAGCAGAAAACAAGCTTGCTGCATCCTCAATATGACACCCCTTCAAATACTTAAACAGAGCTATCATATCACCTCTTAACTGTCTCTTCTCCAGGCTAAACATGTGGGATTATGGGAGTTGTAGTTAAAAAAAATAAATACAGGGTGGTATCAGGTTGCCCACATGTGCTCTAGGAAGTAAATGGAGTCCATAAAAGGAGCACTGATACATAAGTGCTGCTTCAATAAGATAATCAAATATTTTTCTGGATCATCAATATCCAGAGCGATGTTCAATGGAGAAGAATTGGCTGGAGCATTAGGCAGTGTGAGACAATGGGCTCAAGTAGCCATTGAATGAGTACAGTCATGACCATTCCCTTTGGTCTTTGCTGATGCCAAAGGACAGAGTTGTGTGTGCTACATTGGCCTCATTCCCACTTGCAAATAAATCGGTTTGCAATCTGAATTGATGGATCGTGTCGACAGAGGAGCATGGTTCACATTACATTTGACCCGATCGCATTTTTCCTCCTGTAAAATAACCTACTTGTGGTTCACATTGACAAAGGAATCGGTTCAAAATGGATCCGCTCTAGCCAGCCGAAGGGCAAATTTAAATCGATTCTGATCCGCATCTGGTCCATGCTTGTGCTAAATTGATTTATCCAAAAAGACATGGAAAACAACAGCATCAAAAAGACATGGGCTAAATGGGTCTAGAGCATGGCCCCCCCCTCTCCAAATTGCTTCAGCGATTTGGTTCAAGTGGGAACCAGGGTCATTTGAAGTGGTTCAAACCAATTTGTGATCCAGTTTAAAAGATAAGGCGAACAAGGCTGTAGTGTGTCTTCTACTCTCTAAACTGCTGTTCTAAGTCATAATGGTGAACAGCATTGTCTCATCATCAAAGCTGAAGTAAAGATCAATTGCCATCTCATTTGGCTTTTGTACATGGAATGAGATGGTAATGGGGATATGTTAGGCATTCACTTAGGTGTGAAAATGTCTTTGAAAGGCCAGGATGTGGACAATTTCACCAGTACATCTATGTTCTTTCTGATGACACTCTTGCATAAGCCAAGTTTCCATGTAATACATGCCTGTTTTGTTCCATAGTCTTCTGGGTCATGGTTTCAGGATTCTTGCAACTTGCTTATTTCCATTAAAATAAAAAAAAAAATGCATTGTCAACAATTATGGGGACTTGGGTGTGATCCCTTACACAAGTGTAAGCTGGCAATTAAGCGGAGGCTGGGCATGGCCAAAGGGTGTGCCACTTCCCCAAGGATGCTGAAGGAGAGGTATAAAAGAGCTTCCCATCCAAGACCTTTCCATCAGCTTCTCTTCACTCGCAAAGAGAGACAACATCTCCACACCTTCTCCTTGGACAACCAGGTATGTTCAAAGCAAATCTCTCTCTCTCATTTTCCTTCCTGCTCTCTGTCCCCCTCTCTCTCTGACAGATAGATAGCCATTTGATTCCTTTAATCTGAGTGAATTAAAGGCAGAATGAGCTACAGGCAATGAAATGACTGAAAGGCATGGTTTTTGGCAGGTCGAGAAACCCTGAGGAGAATAATGCTGGACTGATGAGAATCTTTGCAGTTTGGGATTAATTCCGTGCAAAAAAACTCAGGGGTTTTATTTTGTGCAGTAAACTGCCATTTCTTTTAAGGAAGCAGCATTTTCTGCGTGGGAAATTACATGTCAACACAGAAATATTAATTCCTGTGCAGAAAATGTTGTCTATTTTGTGCAGAAAATGCTGTAACTGGGGATTCATTCTGCTTTGAATTCACACATAGTTGATTTGCAGGGAAAACAGCATTTATCTCAGGGTTCAAGATGAAAAGACCTACAGATCTGAGAAATACAAATGCGGGTAAAGGTCAAAATGGTAGGCACCTTCATCAGTATGAACCATCCTTTGATTGTCATCTCCATTCATTGAGTTTTTCTCTAGTGACGTGACACCTTGAAAACCTTGCTATTGCCTTATTGCATTTGCCAGAACAAGGACAATCCCTCTCTTATATTAGGGTCCTATTAAAAGGGTAGTATTGTTCCTGTTCTGAACAACCCTCCTCTCCCGAAAGAGATTATTTATCTTTTAAAAACCAGATATACATACCTTATGTAGGTCTTCTTGCTGCTGTCATTCTTGAGCTTGGTTGCTGAATGGTAATTCTGATACTGCGGAGGACACCAAGTTCTGGAGATGTGACATTTCACATTCATAATATTCCAGTTAAAAGTCTGAAATCTTCCAGAAGAAGAACTGTAATTCCCAGCATTACTCACCTTTCTATGTGCTGACTAGAAGCTGCTAGGACTTCCAGTCTAAACTCAAAAGTGGGGCCATAGGATTACTGCCCCTGCCATACCCCACAGATTGTTCAATATCTTCTCTCACCCTTCTATGATTCTATGATTCTGTCTTTTTCTCCCCAGATCTTCCTCCACTTTGGAACAATGACTTACGGTTATGGAAACTGTGGATCCACCTGCCAGTGGGAATGCCCTTCAACTGAGATCTGCGTCGTGCCTCCAAAATACAATGTGGTGATGCCTGGACCCTGGATCAAATGTGATACAGAACCTTGTCATGTGTCCTGCGTATCACCCTCTGATTATTGTGGTGCCGGATGGGGTGGCTGTGGGTATGGCAACAGGTGCGGTTCCGGTTATTATGGAAGAGGTTGGGGAAATGGATGTGGCAATGGCTATAACAGATGGGGCTGGGGAAATGGATGTGGCAATGGCTATAACAGATGGGGCTGGGGAAATGGATGTGGTTTCGGAGGCTGGTAAACCTGTCATTCCCATCAAAGGCATCTCCCGAAACACAAGAAACGACCCAGCGATGGACTCTTGACACAGATCTATGGCTGAGATCTTGCGCCTGGGTGCCAGAAAGAGGTCCATGCCCAGTCTCCCAAAGCCATTGACTGTGGCTGCTCCTCGAACCTCTGAACACTCAGGCCTGCCCTCTCTTTTAGCATATCTGTTCTAATTTCATTGTGTTGGCACCCAGGGATGTTCCCAACCAACAGAGCTTTCTTCTCTGTTCTTCCACTCTCTTTCAGCAACATTCAGTATTTTAACACACATTCTGTGTTCATAATGTTAAGCCTCTGCTTCTGCCTCTTTGTTGGGCCTCACCACCATGAGAAGTTATGGTGCACATGTGGGGAGTGAGGGGTTGTGGCCAGCCAGGTGTTGAGGCACTCCAGTTTCCATCATGCCTGACCAGTATGGCCAATGACCAGGCATCAAGGGAGCTGTGGTTCAAGAACATATGGAAAACTCCATGTTCCCCACCTTCCAACATCTGCGGAGTGGTTCCTTGGGTCTTTGGTTGAACATATCATTGTGATGATGGGTGATGAGATTCAGTTGAGTCCACATCTGTACAGTCCCCAAGGAATTGTCACCATTTTGTAGCTGAATGTTATTTGTACTGTTAGCTTTAGTAATGAATGTACAAAATCTTCTTCCCTTTAACCTACTTCTGAAATTGTGTATCCTTTCACTATCATTAAAAAAAAATCATACTTCATATTGTTTGTGTTCTCGTTTTGCTTTACTTGGAGTTTGGTACAGTATCAGACATCTTCTCATGCCACTCATAAAAATGGATCCGAGAAGCAATTTGGGAATAGTGGAATGGTTGCTGTTGTTGCTAAGGATCTGTTGGCCTTTCCCCAAAACTGATTCAAGGAGGCTTACAATCTAAAGCAATATGTAGGTAGATCTTGTAGCACCTTTGAGACTAACTGAAGAGGAAAGTTGGCAGCATAAGCTTTTGTCGACTTACGTCCATGGAAGCTCTTGCTGCCAGCTTCTTTCTTTCAGTTAAAGGTGCTATAAGATCTCGCTGAGTACTGATCATACAGACTAACACAGCTATATCTTTGAATTCAAAGCAAGTGCAACATTATTATAACATTTTCCAAAAAAGGACAAGGACACTTCCAAGGCTTAGGGAGCTGGGGATGTTTAGCCTGGAGCAGAGAGGGTTAAGAGGTGATATGTTAGCCCCGTTTAAGTATTTGAAGGGATGGAAGGAGCAAGCTTGTTTTCTGCTGCTCCAGAGAGTAGGACCCGGAACAATGGATACAAGCTAAAGAAGAAGAGTTTCAAGCTCAACATTAGGAGGAACTTCATGAGTATAAGGGCTGTTTGACAGTGGAAGGCATTGCCTTGGAGAGTGATGGAGTCTCCCTCCTTGGAGGTCTCTAAACAGACAAGATATCACCTACACACACTTTCATTATTCCTGGGGATAAAATGTCTTTTTCAGCCAATGGAAGAATTTATATCATGCTGCTCTTTCAGGACTACAACACACACAATCCTCTGCTGGCTGGCAACTGTGGTCCAGAGAGGGCCAGCTCCCTTAGATCTGTAATAAGAAGATTCATCTGAAGGTGTTCTGCCACTTGCCAGTTTCTGGCTTGGCTGCAAACCTGCTGACACCTACCTGACATTTATATAGAAATGTGTCCTGAGGCTAAACGTGTCCTTGTGAAAAATCACTCGTGGTTGGAATAAAGATGACAGATAGCTGTCCTTTGGGGTGCCTTAAGAAGATCCCAGTGTTTATCTTGTCCCTTTAGGAGCACACAAGGTTGAGGAGAGCTGAGTCCTTGGCCCCTCATATCTGATAGACCCAGGAAACCATTGGTCATGCATGGAGTGCAGCAATTCTGCACTGAGGCTGCTGCCACACTAAAGAATTTCTGCAGTTACACACTCCTTTAATCAACTGGATGTTGATCTTACATTTTATATGTATTTTTAATGTGATTGTTTAATCAATGTTCCTTTTTCAGGAAAAAAACACACTATTGTTTAATACAGCGGCTCTCAACCTGTGGGTCGCGATCCCTTTGGGGGTTGAACAACCTTTTTATAGGGGTCACCTAAGACCATTGGAAAACATATATTTCCGATGGTCTTAGGTACCGATTTTATGGATGGAGGGTCACCACAACATGAGGAACTGTATTAAAGGGCCACAGCATTAGGAACGTTGACAACCACTGGTTTAATATATAGTTTAAATTGTGTGTGTATGTGTGTAAAAAAGGTATTCCTCCCAGTCTTGATTTGGATGTGTTTCTCCAAATCCTCCCTTCAATATCTTTGTTACATGAAGTCCAACACTCAAACCCTTGTGCTGTGTTGACTCTTTTAGAAAAGCTCATCGGATTTGTAAGACAATTTTATTCCGTTTATTTATTTATTTATTGGATTTATATCCCACCTTTCTCCCAGCATAGGATTTTGTTCTCTTGACCTTAACTGAAGCGGGAACAAAAAGAAGCTTATCGCATGGATACAGTCATTTTTTCAACGTTGAAAAGTGGCCTTCAAAGAGTGCCTAGGACTCAGATGCAGCTGGGCTGCAATCTCCCGGCAGAATCGGCAGCAAATTACATGCAAAAATTCCTGCCTGCATTCTGCAACTTGGCTCCATCTTGTTGGGGGTACAGATGGGTTTTTGTCCATGCGATAAGCTTCAAAGATGGACTTGGGAGGCCTTTGTATTGATCCAACAGGGCTCTTCTGATGTTTTTGTAGTGTCCTGTTTACCTCTACTGAGCACAGCACAGTAGAGAAGTATACAAAGAAGTAGTCCAGAGTCCAGTCCAAAGGTCATATTATAACAGTCAGTCACATCAAAGGGCAGAGGCAGGAGCATAGTCACAAGGCAAGCCCAGAGGTCAGGTAACCGGAGTTGTAAATCAGATGGCAAGGGACACGGGAATAACCAGGCTGCAAGATCGGTTTTCAGCTGCAAGGAATCTCTGCAGCTGGAGGTCTTTTAAAAGGCCTCTGCTTCTCTCAGCTGAAACCTATTAGCTCTCCTCTTGGCTTCTAGCCTGAAAGAGTGCCTCAAAGACTCCTTGACCTGCCTTCGCTCCACAGGTCCTGGCACCTGCAACCTAGAGTGCATAGAGTCTGTTTCTCCCTCTGCAGCTTCCTGAGCCTCCTCTGAGACTGTTGATCCAGGAAGCCCTAGATCTGCCCCTGTCTCAGCCTCCTCCATGTCTTCAGGGTCTGAGTCTTCTGACTGTGCCTCTAAGTCAGGCCCAGAGTAGTCCATGACACATAGGGCTTTACAAACCTTATCAAGGAAGACATAAAACAGCCAAACCCATCTTCCCTTTAGTTTAGGTTGGAATGCCTCCTATGTCTAGGCTAGGCTACCATAGAGTGCATCTACATGGGCCAAATAAAACTGTTTTCACCCAGTTTTCCATAGCGAGCTGTCCAAATGACATGGGATGGGGCTTAATCTGGGCCTTTTTGTCATCTCAGAGTTTAATACAGAGGGAGAAAAGTGGAGATTTATCCTGGTTCTAATCTGGATATTCATGCATGTGTGGATAGTTCTCCTTAGTGATATCTTTGGAAAATGGAGGAAGGAGTTTCAGTGGGTGGGTCGAAGACATTGAAAGGAAACTTCATGGCCAGGCAATGCAGAAATATGTACATTCTCATATATGGGGAGGGGTACCAAAGCGGCTACAGTTATGTAGCCACAAATATTGTGATTGACTGGACTGGGATGTATTTGACAGGGAGAATTTCTCCAGGACCACCTCAATGCATGTGATGATCGTATAGACAAACACACGGTCACTGTAGATCATGTAACCTGGAGGTAAACTGGGTTTTCCGGTCGGTGTTTAGATGGGTCTCCTCTCTCTGCAATTGACCCAACTCATCCGTAAGGCCCTTGTGCAATAAATAGCAATGTATACAACAAACACTATTTTAAACACTTATAGTTGTTTGTGAAGCCTGTAAAAAAAGCTGTGCCCTGTGACTCTTTTGCAACTCTTCCTATCAAGCTAAACAGATGTTATTAACCTGTTTATTATATGAGGTCATGATTGTTGTTTGATGTTCTGAGTACAAAAGGGAGAGACGCTCAAGTGCTCATGTTTGTCATGAACAAGATGCATGAGCCTTCAAGGGTACTTTGTTTTCTGGTTTTGTTTTCCTGCAGGCTCCAGAGCTCAACAAGACACCGAGACAGAGGCATTTTTCCATTTCTTTTTCTTCTCCAAACATATTCTTCCCACCACAGTCATGGATGCATTTGTGAATTGGGGTTAAGTTCTTCTGAGAAATGAAACTAAACCAACTTCTTAACTTTATGCTCTGGCCCAATGCAACAGCGACATTAGGGAGAGACTCATGCTATATCTGCTGGCTATGTAGTTGTTACAGATGATGGACATCCCCCAAGTTGGGATGTTATTCTGCACTCATTTTTTTTCTGGAAACACAACCAGAAAGCAAAGTACCCTTGAAGGCTCATGCCTCTGATTCATGACAAACATGAGCACTTGAGCATCTCTTCCTTAGGTGGAAGTGACCATGTCCTCCTGGAGTTTGCTATACAGTGGAAAGATGAAGCTAGGCATAGTCAGACACGAATTCTAGACTTTAGGAGAGCTGATTTCAATAAACTTAGAGAAATACTGGGGGTGATCCCATGGTCAAGAATACTAAAAGAGAAGGGAGTTCAAGATGGATGGGAGTTCCTCAAAAGGGAGATACTGAAAGCACAATCTCAGACAGTTCCAATGAGGAAGAAAAATGGGAGATGTCTCAAGAAACCGGTATGGATGACTAAGGAACTTATAACTGAGCTAAGTTTTAAACGGAACATGTATAAAAAATGGAAAAATGGGGAAATCACCAAAGAGGAATTCAAACAAATAGCCAGCACATGTAGGGATAAAGTCAGAAAAGCTAAAGCGCAAAATGAACTCAGGCTTGCTAGAGAGGTTAAGAACAATAAAAAGGGCTTTTTTGGATATGTCCGCAGCAAAAGGAAGAAGAAGGAAATGGTAGGACCACTGCGTGCAGAAGATGGCAAAATACTAACAGGGAACAAAGAAAAGGCAGAATTACTCAACACCTTCTTTGCTTCAGTCTTCTCAGAAAAGGCAAAGGGTGTTCAACCTAAGGATAATGGAGACAGAATAGAGGAAATTCAGCACAGAATAAGTAAAGAGGTAGTACAGGAATACCTGGTTAACCTAAATGAATATAAATCTCCAGGACCAGATGAACTACATCCTAGAGTATTAAAAGAACTGGCAAATGTAATATCAGAGCCATTGGCAATAATCTTTGAGAACTCTTGGAGAACAGGAGAAGTCCCAGCAGACTGGAGGAGGGCAAACGTTGTCCCCATCTTCAAAAAGGGAAAAAAAGAGGATCCCAGCAATTATCGTCCAGTTAGTCTGACATCAATACCAGGAAAGATTCTAGAGCAGATCATTAAGCAGAGAGTCTGCGAACATTTAGAAGCCAATGCCATAATCACAAAAAGCCAACATGGGTTTCAGAAAAAGAAGTCATGCCAAACGAACCTGATCTCTTTTTTTGATAAAATTACCAGCTTGGTAGATGAAGGGAATGCTGTGGATATAGTTTACCTCGATTTCAGTAAGGCCTTTGACAAGGTTCCCCATGACATTCTTGCAAACAAGCTTGAAAAATGTGGGATAGACAAGTTAACTGTTACATGGATTTGTAATTGGTTGAGTGGCCGAACTCAAAGGGTGCTCAACAATGGCTCCTTTTCATCCTGGAGAGAAGTGACCAGTGGGGTCCCACAGGGTTCTGTCCTGGGCCCAGTGCTGTTCAACATCTTTATTAATGATTTGGATGACAGAATTGGGGGCACACTTATCAAATTTGCAGATGACACTAAACTAGGAGGAGTAGCTAATACCCCAGAGGACAGGATCAAAATTCAATATGACCTGAATATACTAGAAAGCTGGGCCAATGCTAACAAGATGAAATTCAACACAGAGAAATGTAAGGTTCTGCACTTAGGGAGGAAAAATGAAATGCACAGATATAAAATGGGGGACACCTGGCTGAATGAGACCACATGTGAAAGGGATCTAGGAGTCCAAGTAGACCATAAGCTGAACATGAGTCAACAGTGCGATGCAGCAGCTAAAAAGGCCAATGCAATTTTAGGCTGCATCAATAGAAGTATAGTGTCTAGGTCAAGGGAAGTAATGGTGCCACTCTATTCTGCTTTGGTCAGGCCCCACCTCGAATACTGTGTCCAGTTCTGGGCACCACAATTCAAAAAGGATGTGGAGAAACTGGAGCGGGTCCAAAGGAGGGCAACTAAGATGGTGAAGGGTCTGGAAACCATGCCCTATGAAGAACGCCTTAGGGAACTGGGGATGTTTAGCCTGGAGAAGAGAAGGTTAAGAGGTGATATGATAGCCCTGTTTAAATATTTGAAGGGATGTCATATTGAGGAGGGAGCAAGCTTGTTTTCTGCTGCTGCAGAGATTAGAACGCGGAACAATGGATATAAATTGCAGGAAAAGAGATTCCACCTCAACATTAGGAAGAACTTCCTGACAGTAAGGGCTGTTCGACAGTGGAACACACTCCCTCGGAGCGTAGTGGAGTCTCCTTCCTTGGAGGTCTTTAAGCAGAGGCTGGATGGCCATCTGTCGGGGATGGTTTGATTTGGAGTTCCTGCATGGCAGGGGGTTGGACTGGATGGCCCTTGTGGTCTCTTCCAACTCAATGATTCTATGATTCTATGATTCTATGATTGTACTCCGAACATCAAACAACAACTGTGACCTCATATAATAAACAGATTAATAACATCTATTTAGTTTGATAGAAAGAGTTGTAAAGGAATCACAGGGCACAGCTTTTTTTACGGGCTTCACAAACAACTATAAATTGCCAGAGGACAGAGGTGCATACGCTACATGATGTGCCTTGTACTCTCTACACTAGCCTGCTTTCCTAAGCCAGCATGGTGGGGAACATTTCCCCATCACCAAAGTTGAAATAAAATTCACTCGCCATCCCATTTTGCTTCTATACATGGAATGGGATGGTAAATGGGATATCTTGGCCTTTCCCTTAGGTGGCAAAATTTCTTTCACAATTTCAGATATACTCCTACGCTCCTTCAAATGACATCTTTTCATAAGCTGTGTGCCTATGGATTCCATACAGATGTTGGCCATTTGTTGTCATAGTTTCTGGAGTCCCAAGAAATAGCCTGCAGTCACCAAAAAATTGCAGCGTCAACCATTATGAGGTTCGGGCAATGAATTTTACAACAGCTGTAAACTGGCAATGAAGTGGAGCCTGGACATAGCCAAAGGGTGTGCCACTTCCCAAAGGATGCTGAAGGTGAGGTATAAAAGTGCTTCCCATTCAAGACCTTTCCATCAATGTCTCTTCATTCCGAAAGAAAAAGAACAACTCCACAGCTTCTCCTTGGGCAATCAGATACGTTTCAAGCCGATCTCTTTCTCTCTCTATGTTAGATAGTCATGTTTTCTGATTTCTTCAGACCAAGGTGAACAAACAAAACACTGAGCTAGAGATGGAGGTGCCGTGGGATTTAGGAGAAGTAGTAACTTTAGCCACCTTCATTTTTGGTCCATTGAATGATAAGAGTAGCGATGTAAAGAATATTCATCAAAATTTGATAAACAGACGAAATTTCTGTTATTCGAAAATTTCGAAAGCTTTTTAAAGAGAAGAAATTATGAGCACTTCTTGATCAATGAGTAAGAATTTTGGTTGTAAATTCGATGGCCAGGATTTGAGTATTTTGCATAAGCAAAGCTACCGTTCATATTGGGTTTTTCTAGCAGAGGAATGTTCTGAGGAAGGCCAATCTGGGGCCCTCTGGGGTTGTATGGCACCCCTCACTGAGCCACAGGCTTCCCCCCAACAAGGCTGCAAATGCAGCTATATAAAATGGCTGCCTCAACAAAATGGCTGCCAAACTTATCAGGAAGGGAGGGTAGCTAATGAACCTCTGGCTATTGTTTTAGAGATTGTATTTTCTTATGAGCCAGGTTTTAAAAGCTTTTAGGGTCCCCTTGTCTTGGACCCAACAACATTGGAGTACTTGAACTCTGAGACTATCCTAGGGTTGTCTTGGCCTTCAGAAAAGACCAAGGCTTATGTAGAGAAAAGGTAGGTTAGGCTAGAATAGCAACATCCAATCGCGAGCCAGCTGTGGTCAGCCAATGGGATGCTGACAGAGATGGGCCAGCATAGTAACAACCAATAGGAAGAGAGCTGCTTCCTGCCAATCACAGTGATGCTGTGGATATAGTATATCTTGATTTCAGTAAGGCCTTTGACAAGGTTCCCCATGACATTCTTGCAAACAAGCTCGTAAAATGTGGGCTAGACAAGGTAACCATTACATGGATTTGTAACTGGTTGACTGACCGAACTCAAAGGGTGCTCAACAATGGCTCCCTTTCATCCTGGAAAGAAGTGACCAGTGGGGTCCCACAGGGTTCTGTCCTGGGCCCAGTGCTATTCAATATCTTTATTAATGACTTGGATGACAGAATTGGGGGCATACTTATCAAATTTGCAGATGACACCAAATTAGGAGGAGTAGCCAATACTCCAGAAGACAGGATTGAAATTCAGAATGACCTGAATAGACTAGAAAGCTGGGCCAACGCTAACAAAATGAAATTCAATGCGGAGAAATGTAAGGTTCTGCACCTAGGGAGGAAAAATGAAATGCACAGATATAGGATGGGGGACATCTGGCTGAATGAAACTATGTGTGAAAGGGATCTAGGAGTCCAAGTAGACCATAAGTTGAACATGAGTCAGCAGTGTGATGCAGCAGCTAAAAAGGCCAATGCTATTTTAGGTTGCATCAATAGAAGTA
This sequence comes from Urosaurus nigricauda, assembly GCA_034509955.1. NCBI lineage: Eukaryota > Metazoa > Chordata > Lepidosauria > Squamata > Phrynosomatidae > Urosaurus > Urosaurus nigricauda. The sequence continues at coordinate 2,879,146 of JAOEGL010000010.1, forward strand.
TAGTGTCTAGATCAAAGGAAGTAATAGTGCCTCTGTATTCTGCTTTGGTGAGGCCCCACCTGGAATACTGTGTCCAGTTCTGGGCACCACAATTCAAAAAGGATGTGGAGAAACTGGAGCGGGTCCAAAGGAGGGCAACTAAGATGGTGAAGGGTCTGGAAACCATGCCCTATGAGGAACGACTTAGAGAGCTGGGGATGTTTAGCCTGGAGAAGAGAAGGTTAAGAGGTGATATGATAGCCCTGTTCAAATATTTGAAGGGATGTCATATTGAGGAGGGAGCAGGCTTGTTTTCTGCTGCTCCAGAGACCAGAACGCGGAGCAATGGATGCAAGCTGCAGGAAAAGAGATTCCACCTCAACATTAGGAGGAACTTCCTGACAGTAAGGGCTGTTCGACGGTGGAACACACTCCCTCGGAGTGTGGTAGAGTCTCCATCCTTGGAGGTCTTTAAGCAGAGGCTGGATAGCCATCTGTCGGGGATGCTTTGACTGGGAGTTCCTGCATGGCAGGGGGTTGGACTGGATGGCCCTTGTGGTCTCTTCCAACTCTATGATTCTATGAAGATAAATAGGGCTGCTGCTGACAGGGATTGTTAGATAGGGTTTGGTTTTCAGAGGGATAGTCTTGCTGTGTTCAGAAAGGGACAGATTTTTGGAAGTCCCAGGGTGGGACTCTTCTTAGGGCTACAGTCCAGAAAAGAAGTTTCTGTGCAGAACTCTATCTAAATAAATGAGTTTTATTGAAGTAGTAGTAGTAATAATAATAATAATAATAATATTGAATTATTTATATCCTGCTCCTCTACAAGATGCAATCAGGGTGGGTTACAAAGATACAAACAAACAAACACCCATAAAATTCAAATCCCTCAATCCCCCCTTAAAATAAAACAGCAGTGGGGGAAGAAGGCCCAAGGTGCTGTCATCCAGAAAAAGTATAGTAGTTAAAACACAAGGAGCTCGACATGATTAGGGTTGAATTAAGAGAACTGAAATATCAGAGAGAAATAAACGAAAAAGAGCGGCAACATGAGAGGGAATTAAAGCAAAAAGAATAGGAGGAACAGTTAAGAGAAATGCAGCTTAAGAGACAGTTGAGAGAACTACCCAAAGAACATCTCTGAATTTCTATTCACATTAAACACTTTTGTAAGTCTTGTGACACTTGCTAGAAAGTGGGCACCGGCAGAGATAAGACTAAAGCCAAGCTTTGTCCCATGCCAGTAATATCGCAGCCATTTCAAAGAATCGGCATAGATATTATAGACCCGTTACCACAAGCAACTCAAAGACAAAATAGATATAGCCTTACTATAGTAGATTATGCTACCAAATATCCAGAAGCAGTGACAGTAGCAAATGCTTTTAATGACCATCTTTTTTAGATTAGATTTTAGATTTTTAGATTAGGATCCCCTGGTGAAATTGTCTCCGATTTGGGAAGTTCTTTCCCCTCAAAGACAATGCAAAAACTGTGGGAAGTATGTGAAATTAAATACTTGACTACATCAGCTTACCACCCAGAGAATAATGGACTTGGGGAGAAATTTAACGGGACTTTAGTTGGAATGATCAAAACTATACAGCTGAAAATCGAAATGATTGGGACCACAAGCTACAACACCTGCTATTTACTTATTGAGAGATACCACAAGAAAGCCTTGGATTTGGAACTAATGTTTGGATGTAAATTAAGAGGACCTCTAGATCTTGTTCGACATGAGTGGGAGAATCTGGATGGAAAAAGGTGCCTCTTCACAACTTCTTATGAGTGTGACTTGCCCAAATCACTCAGTAGGTTTCCACGGGTTATCAGAGATATAAATCGTGGTCTGCTAGGGTCCTAGTTTAACACTCAAACCACTTTCAGTTTTCATCTCAAGCAAATTGGTCCAATCCTTTAGTCACTTTAATTTGTCCATTTCCAAATTCGCCCATAAGGTGCCAATGAGAGATTCATAGTTCGCCACACGAGGGAGCTGTGGGAAGAGTCAGCTCTTACTCCTCAAAGTTGTCCTTTCTGCAGCCTACAATTGCATTATGTGGATACACATACACATACACACATATGTGAATACACATCAATATCCACGTCTTTGAGGGAAATGGGCAGGAGGTATCGTAACTGCCCCCACAACATTCAGGTCTAGTCAACAAAATTAAAAAGTCCAATTTGTCTTCATTGCCTCAGTGTGCTCTTCTGTGCTTTCCCACTGTGTGCATATAAACTAAGATAATTAAGTAATCCACTAAAATTAAATATGGACACAATTGCAATATCCATGTTTGCTGAGGAGATTCTGGGAATTATAGTCCAACATGGTAACTTTTCTGAGCACTTTGTCTTGGTAGGTTTGTTGTTAGTTGCTGTCAAGTCTACTTTGATTTATGGTGACCCTATAATTGAGAGACCTCCAAGTCACTCTATCATCAAGAGCCCTGCTTAGATCTTGCAAAATCAGAGTATTGGTGGCTTCCTTGACTGCGTCTATCTATCTGAAATATGTTCTTCCTATTCTCCTGCTGCCTTCTACCTTGCTAAGAATTATTGTCTTTTCTAGGGAGTCCTGTCTTCTCATGATATGGACAACATCTAATGGCCTCAATTTAGTCATCTTGCCTTCTAGGGAGAGGGGCAAAATGAGAATATTGCCCCAAAATCCATCATCCTCATGACATTTTGCTTCAGTGCTCAAATTTTAAGCATTTCGGGAACTTGAAATGTCAGTTGAGCATTTCTTAAAACATCTGAGGCTTTGTAAGAAGTGGGACAGGTGAAGTGACCAAAGGGATACAAACACACCAAATAGAATTATTTCTTATCAAAAAAAAAAAAAAAAAAAAAAGTAACAAATACAAACAAAAATAAGCTAAAATGCACATCCTTAAAAAAAACCAACATCAAAGATTCAAGGTCTCATGGGATGTAAAAGGGCAACATTATACAAAAAGTGGGATGGACTCAGAACAAAGAAATGCCTTCTTTGTACCAGTTCATTCAACCAAAGGGAAGCATGTTACAAAGGAAGACCCACTTCTGCTCCAATGTTATTGAGATATGATATACGTGGGGACCATCTTTCTTCAAAAAGCAGAGGAAGATTCCAACCCCCGCAACCTTCTAGAGTGATCAGTGAGCTTTTCCACAAGCCAAAAATTCGAAAATCGAGACCATCAATCAGTCATATTGACATTTCCAGTTTTCCAAGCCTTGGCAATCTCAATCCTGGCCAATGCCAACAAAAATGCAATCATATCTTTATTGTATAATGTCTTGTTTTCATTAGTCAACAATGAAAGCAATAAAAGTTCTGGAGATGGGACAATTTTTTTTTGATCCGGAGCTAAGTTAACCACAGTGATTTTCAATGTCTCCCAGTGCATTTTTAGGAATGCTGAGAAGCAACACTTGCTGAAATCTAATCTTCTGTGCAATCCTTCAAGGTACAGGAGCCTTCTTTAGTTTGGCACACTAAAGGCCCCCATAGCCACCCCATTGTTGCCCAAGTCATGTTGCTGTCTGAGTGACTGCAGAAATTGGTCTTTTACCCATGGCAAGGTAGAGGAGTACCCAAGGCCACTTAAGTGGTTCGTGCACCAGGGTAATGAAATCTCATCCCAATCCCAATCCCTGGTAAGAAAAAGCTTGCTACAAACCAATAACAAACTAACAGTTTGCAGCTCTTGCATGACTACAACACCCAGAATCACCTGTTGGTTGGGAGCTGTAGTCCAGAAATTGTAATTCTCCCCCTTTTGAGGAATCTTCTGAAGGTGTTGTGGCACCTGCCAGCTCATTGCTTGACTGTAAACCTGCCCACACAACTTTGGAGAGGCCTGACGTTTATATGGAAGCATGTCCTGAGGCTACATGTGTGCTTGTGAGAAATGACTCATGGATCGAATAAAGAAGTTGGTAATGTGGCGGAGGTTTTTCTCTCCTTGATAAGCCTTATGAAGCACAAAATGTTGAGGGGATATGCTCCTGCGGTGGACTTTACAGAATAAAAGAGCTGGAAATGCCAACTGACCTCCCAATGGATGCCAAGGAGACTCAGAAAAACATCTGCAGGGTAGCTCTTGTGGAGCCCTGACCTGAAGATATTGGCTGCAGGAAGGATTGCCATCTCTGGGACTGATTTGAAAAACCAGACATATCAGAACATTCTGGTGTATCCTTTGAAATAGAACAATGAGGGCTAGCTATGAGGGTACCAAGTGTAAAACAATTATTTTATAATCAGTTTCATGGTTTGCAATAATGATCTCTAAATGATGGAGGTCCCCATGGCCCTACCTTACCTTCACAAGGGATGTGGTCACTACAACATGGTGCAAATTCCCTACAGTGATGTTCTTAGGTGGGCTTGCCTTCAAAGAGTGTTTGGAAACTTCAGCGGGTCCAAAGAGATACAACCGAAGTGTTAACTAGGGCTGGCGACAGGGATCACCCAAGTCCCTTGTTGCAATAGCTCTGCTGGTTACTCATCTGTTTCCAGTGGAAGTCAAAGTGCTGACTATGCCCCAACAATTTCTATATGGTTCAGGTATGGGTTATTTGAAAGACTTCACTCTCCTGTATGAGCCTGTTGTGAAACTCTCTGGGGAGGACCTGATACAAAAAGGTACAAGGGCCAGCAGGAGAACCATTGGGATTCATTGGCAATGTTGTAGCTGATAGCTCCCAGAGAAACAACGAGACGTTCTTTGTTTGGTGTACATTTTTTATTGGTGTCCTGACTCATGAAAGTCAGTGTACAAAGTTGAAAAGATGTCTGGTATCCCTTTCTTGACAGACAGACAGGTAGACAAACAGACAGAGAGACAGACACACCCCCAAAATCAAAACACAAAATGACTAGGGATACCCCAAATATAGATTTTTGAACTTGACTGTTGCTCCCATTTTGTTGCGGCGAAAAGGCTTCCATTTTACTGATTCCTAAGGCAGAGAAAGCAACAACCCAAATCCTCACAAAGCTTTGGAGATTCAGTTTCCCCAGCCACTACCCCACTTAGGAGGGTAACATCTGGGCTTGTTCCAGGTGCAACAACCTCCCTGGCCACCAAATGTACCAGAGCCGCCGGAACCACTAGGGCAACCAAAATGTCCAAAGCCACCTTGGCTACCACAGTTTCCAAAGCCACTTTGGCCACCACAGCTTCCAAAGCCACCTTGGTTTCCACAACTTCCAATGCCACAATGGCTGCCAGAGCTTCCAATGCCGCAATGGCTGCCAGAGCTTCCAGAGCCTCTCCAACCACAGTCACTTCCATTCCAGTTGCATGTTTCGGACCATTTTGGGCGGGTGGTCAAGGAACCCAACCACTGTCCGCCGCCTTGACCTGAGGACTGCCGGCCTGAAGTAGTGTTGCTGTACAAGGAGACTCCATGTGTTCCGTTGTTAGTCATTTTTGGAAGTTCAAGGATGGGCCTACAAGAGAAATAAGAAGACATTATATTAAATATCGATATGGAACATAGGCTGCATCTATATTGCAGAATTAATGCTGTATGAGACCGCTTCAACTGCCATGGCTCACTGGCATGGAATCCTGGGATTTGTAGTTTTAAGAGATAGCCTTCTCTATCAGAGAGCTGGGGGACAATGCCAGGAGTCCATAGGGTGCAAATCTGACAATTCAAGTGGTATCAAAACTGCATTAATTTTTCAGTGTGGCAGCAACCTAAGAAGAGGTTAAGAGTAGTGACATAAAGATTATTTGTCAAAATTCAATAAACAGAAAAAAATCTTTTTAAAAAGAAGAAATTATGAGCACTTCTCAATCAATGAGTAAGAATTTTGGTTTTTAATTCGATGTCCAGGATTTGAGTATTTTGCATAAGCAAAGTTACCATTAATACTGGGTTTTTCTAGTAGAAGAATGTTTTTTAAACCTCTGCCAAACTTCCTTTTGACCTGCGAGTTGAGTTTGAAACTCCAGGTAATTCGTGTAAAAGTTCGTCTCCCTTGTCTTTTATTTTCATTCGAGAAATTTGTGAAAAATACTTATTTACAGGGAGATTTAAAAAATAACCTTTTGAAAGAGGGACTTTTGAAAAGAATTTTTTTTAAAAAAAATTCACATCTAGTTCTCGATGGGAGAGAAGAAAAAAATGGTTTGTCACAACACTAGTTAAGAGCTATAACTAACTAACTAAATAAATTACGTCTAAAGTTGATGTAATTTTTCATCCTTCCCACCAGAAATCATCTCCATTGACAACAACGTAGTCTAGAAAGTTTGCTGCACATCTAAAGGACGTTCTCCTTTTAAAAATGTGCTTTGAGGTACGTGACAGAATGGAAATTGAAAGTGTGAGTAAGCTTCGGTGGCAAGTACAACAACATTTTTGGCTACCGGCCAGTATAATAAACACAGAGAGCAAGAAACAGCAAAGAACTTAACAAAGAGAAAAGAAAGTTTCTAAGCCAACAGAGTGTCTTCATCTTGGACTAGTATTCTGGAAGGCCAGGGGCCAAATCACAGTTCAGCCATGAAAACTCACCTTGAGAAGTCACACTCTCTCCACCTCAGAGGAAGGCAATGACAAAAACCTGACTTGCCAAGAAAACATTGTGAAAGGCAGCACAATATTATTGGACTAGGGCTGGCACCATGTTGTAGAACTAATGTAATTTAACACCACTTTCATTGCCATGGCTCAAAGTTAGGGATTTCTAGGATTTCTAGTTTGTTGCGACATCAGAGCTTTCTCGGGAGTTTATCACACGGGACGAATCCTGTGCCGAACTTAAATTTAAACTGAAAACAGCCCACATTTGTGGGTTGTTTTGCAGACGACGTTTGGGATTAAACTGAATGAAAAGTGGAAAAAACCCGCATTGGCGGGACGTTTATCAGAGGACGTTGACGTGAAAGAGAAATAAGGCAAAAATAACCTGAACGCAAAGTTGTCAAAACCAGCACCTTTTTACTTTCGATAAATTCCAAAGTACAAATCGTCTTTCTGTTTGGATTATTTTCACATTATTTCTCTTTCACACCAACGTAATGGACAAACAACACCCGGATTTTAAAATCCCGTTTCTGCATGGGATTTCACCAATTCTCCCTCCGTGTGATAAACTCCTCAAAAGGAAGGCTAAATATCTAAAAAAAAATTACAAATCCCAGAATCCCAGCATTGAGTCATGGCAGTTAAAGCAACGCCAAACTGCATACATTGTGCAGTGTAGATGCAGTCTAGGACTTGAGGAGACCAGGGTTCAAATCACACCTCAGCCATTAATAAAGTATATAAAGAAAGTATTATTATTATTAGAACCCATTGGTTCTAATGCTCTCTGTCAGACTCCAAGGAAGGCAAAGACCGACATCCTCTGCAGAAATCTTCCAAGAAAATGCTAGCTAATAGAAATTTTGGAATTGAAATAAAATTTTGTTTCCAGCAGAATTCTTATTTGGGAAGCAATGCCCTTATTCCCTCAAATAAGTGGGTTCTTTGCCACCCCATTCTGGAGTACCAATCCAACTGGTAAAAGCATTTGGCTTATTCTGGATAGCGACCCGTTGGTGAGAGATGATGATGATGATGATATTTATTTATATATCCCATCTATCTCTATGGATGTGACTCACCCAAGCTCGCCCAATGGTTTTCCATGGCTGACCTGGGAATCGAACCCTGATCTCCAGAGTCCTAGTCCTATGCTGAAACCACTATGCCATGCTAGGTCTCCCAAAGCAGAATAGAATGGTGCTATTACTTCCCTCAGACTAAACACTACAGTCCTATTGATGCCCAGGCTCTTTTAGCTGCCACATCCCACTGTGTTTGTTTTTAACTAACATGGATGGCAAGTAATTTTATTTGTACAAACCATTCTAAAAATTTTTTAAAGAAATTTCAATCCGTCTTGGTTCTTCTATTCGTTCCTTCAAATTCTCTTCTCCATGTTCCCAAATAAGACTTCCTTTCTTCTAATAGTTGGTATTGCACAGTTATTTAATTGCGGAAGAGTGAGGGGGAATATTGCATCTATATATATGAAATACAGTAGAGTCTCGTTTATCCGACATATTCTGGACCGGCTGATAGTTGGATAACCGAAAATGTTGGATGATCCGGAAGGTCCAAGAAAAGCCTTGAAACCACTATGAATTGCAAATGTATTGAAGTTTTATTGCAATAACAGTAAAAGTAAATGTAAAGAAATCACTGATCAACATTGTGATGTACAATATAAACAATTCAGTCTTCTGAAAATTTAAAGAAATCACAGAAAATTTAAAGAAATCACAGCAGCCACAACGTTGGATAATCTGGAATGTTGGATAACTGAAGGATGGATAATCTATACTCTACTGTACATATATATGAGATAAAAGGTATATATATATATATATATATATGTCTTCCCCTTTCTCTTCCTTGTCTGTCTGTTTATTTTTTATGTCTTAAATGTCTTGTCTTGCTTTCCTGAGATAAATTACTGAAATTTATTACATCGGTTCTACAGCATTTTACACTCTATTTCTACTCTATTAACCTTAAGTTTGTTATCGATTTCTTTTATAATATTTGCTTTTTCCCCTGTAATTTTAATTTTTTAAATTATTGTCTTTATTTCTTAATTCTTCCTCTATCTTAAAGTTATGATTTCTCCCCATTTTTGAGAGAGATGTGTTACTACCATTTCCCAAATAATTTTGTTTTCCCATTCTTCAATCTCTGGAATTTTGTTATTTATCCAGCATCTAGCAAAGACTATTCTAGCTCCTATAACCATCTGAGGTCTACTAAGAGTCCCAGATCCATTTCGTAGTCAAACCATGTATCACTCATCCTATATTTGAGCCTACTTTTTGTCTAAGCGCAGTACCTGCCATTAGCAGAATGTGAAATGAAAAAGAAAATCATGTATTAAATAGGTATCAAAGGAAATATCTAGGATTATTTGTAAAAGAGAGGTTGCAATAAATTCAACTTACCCAAGTGTTTCAGAGAGCAGAGGAGGATTGGTAGAAGCCAGGAAAAGAAGTGGTAGATGCCTTGACTTTAAAACACTTTTATACTCTTGCCATGGACAGCTGTGTGGGTGCCAAAAACCTTTCCCAGGCAACTTTTGAAATAATTATAGGCACAAGTTTGTTGTAGGTATCACACCATGAAAAGTTTAATAGATTCATATATATTTTTTCCAACCTTGTACTTGTCTGTACTTGTTCGCTTTTGATCGTCCCTGATTTGTAAGAGCCTGCAGGTTGTCTTCATCCAAATGTTTCATCCTATATGCATAAAGAGACTCGAAATAAAACCTTTCCAAAGCAAGGGACATTAATGGTTGTCAAATTTTGTGTGTAAATATTAAAAAATGAACACTCGGAATCATGTATACGGTGGATCCTTGGTATCCACTGGAGTTTGGTTCCAGGACCTTCAAAATCTACAGCTTCTCAAGTGTCAATATATAAAAATGTGTAATAAAATGATATCTCTTATATAAAATAGCAATATCAAGAGATCTCAGCCTCATTCCCATTTACAGATAAATCGGTGCTTGATCCGAATTGATGGATATTCGACATCTGAGTGTGGTTCCCAGTACATTTGCCACGATTGCATTTTCTGTCATTTTTTGGCATCAAATTAGTGCACTCGTGGTTCACATTCATGACTTAATCGATTCAAAATGATTCAGCTCCAGCTGGCCAAAGGGCAAATGTGAGTCGATTCTGATCCACTTGTGGTTCACATTTGCGTTGAATTGATTTGGTGAAAAAGACGTAGAAAAAAATCAGCATCAAAAAGACTTGGGTTAAATGGATCTGGTGCATGGCCCTCCTCTCGAAACGATTTAAGTGGGAACCAGGGTCATTTGAAACAGTTCAAGCCAAGTTGCGATCTGATTTAAAAGGTAGTGGGAATGAGGCCCTCATAGCACTTTTTTTAAAAAAATATATAATTTTATTGGTTTTAAAATCACAATATGAAAGATTCCATTTATACCAATTTCACTCATACAAAAAACAAATACAAACACAATCTTAGCCCTTGTGAGACTAACTAAACAAAGAAGCTGGCAGCATGAGCTTTCATAGACTAGAGTCTACTTCCTCAGATACATTTGAACGCCTCTTTATGCCAAGAAAATCCTGTTTTTTCAAGCAGAGGAATGTTCTTTAAACCTCTGCCAAACTTCCTTTTGAGATGCTAATTGAGTTTGAAAAGCCATTTAATTAGTGTAAATGTTTCCCTTATCTTTTATTGTCGTTCGAGAAATCTGTGAAAAATACTTCTCAACAGGAAGAGACAAAATAACCTTTTGAAAGTGGGACTTTTGAAAATATATATATTTTAAAAAATCGCATCTAGTTCTCGATAGGAGAGAAGAAAAAAAAACACGGTTTGTCACAACTAAGTAGGTATTATCAATACCTATTAATCAATTATCAATACCTATTAATCGATTGCTTCTCTTGCTCCGATGGAGAGCACCCAGCAAAGATGATGTTTCTGGAAACGTGCAAAACCTTTGAACTGAGCTTGATGCTTTCTTATTGGCTGGAGCTTTAATAAGTAGTAATGCTGGGTAGGTCATTTGCATCCTTTTGAGCAATCAGCCTGCCTTTTTGTGTTGTCTTTCGTTGCATGTATTGATCCACAGAAAGGGTGAGGAGATATCAGAGATATCCTCCACACATTGCGGCTAACACAACGGAGAAGAAAGAGCTTGGGTTCTGGGTGTCGTGTTGGCAGCAAAAAAAGGCTTTGGATTCTGGGAATCTTTGAGAGCCATTTGTCAGTCAAATGTTTTCCAGTTGAGTAATTCTCACCACCACTTTACTCAGTACATATTTTCGAGCCATCGTGTTGTCTCTGGAACAGAAAGTGCTTCCATATTCAAATCAGCAACAGGATGATTCAAGTCCTTCATGGTTTCCTGACATGTTTATTGTAACTCTATTTGATCCGTAGGGAGAGTCAGGATATAAAATAATAATAATTCTGACAACAACAGCAACAACTTTTTTGGGGGGTTAGAATTCAGAGACCTAGCTATATTGATCTGGAATAGCAGTATGATAAGGGACTTATCCTTGGGGATTAATTAAACTAAAGAAGTTGTAGGATCAGCTTTCCGTAGACTTGATCTACTTCTTAAACTACAACGTATTTCGCTCAAAGAAGGTGCTACAAAATTCCCGTCCATCCAAGTGCAGTACTGACTTCTAGCTTCCGTATCATTGCAATTGTGAATCTCCTCTGGGTTTTAGTCCAAAATTTAAAAGAGCGATCGAGGATTATTTTGTAGAGAAAATAATTGTTAAATTATGACTGTTTCTTTCGAAAGTGCAGAGTTGCTTGACAATTTTTAACAACAAAGTACTCGATTGATCTCAAAGGGGTGGGGTATAATAATAATAATAATAATAATAACTATTTAAAAACTATAATGGTATTTTTTTGAAACAATAGCAAGATAACAAAAACAATAACAAAATATTGATTGTATGTACAGTGCTGTGTAAATCTACAGCGCTATATAAATAAAGTATGATGATGATGATGATGATAATAATAATAATAATAATAATAATAATATCAGGCTGTTATGAATGTAATTATGGAAATGCCAAAGCAGTTTGGGATATGACATCAGTGCCAACTCTTTTCTTTTTCTGTAATAAGTTTTGTTTTTTTGGCAAAAATGCCAACACAGGCATAGCCAAGTTTTCTGATGTTCTCTTAGTTGGCTTTTGGATACAAGCCATGATGTTAATATACATACATTTATCTACCTATAAAACAAGAACATGAACACCGAAAGCAAGGGGTAGGGAGAGGCAGTTTTGAAAGGATTCCTAATGTCTATCATTAACTTTACAGAAGTGGACTATATTGTGAAATTTGGTTGCTGGTCGCGTTGAGGATGGAGCAAGCCTTTTATAAACTTTACAGTGAAAGTCAAGTGCTACAGTAGTCATTCAACAACTTGTGGGGGGAAATATGTAAAAAGAGAAAAAATCTTACACTGTCTTCCTTTAACAATAGTTAAACAAATAGTTTGAATATGATTGAAGCTGTCAAGATGAGGAAGCATTGGAAGATTTGCTATACCTAAGCGGCAAGGGTTACCTATGATAAAAGCTGGAAACCTGAATATGATTGCTCTACAAAAAAACCCAAAACCTATATTTTCTTATGAATATTAGTGTACTGTCTTTTTTTTTAAAAAACAAACAAAACTGGAGCTATTAAAGTGCTTGTGAGTATATATATATATATATATATATATATAATTAAAATAGGAGAATGTGGATCACTTGTAAACTTCCATAAGAAAGACTATCCAACAGTCGAACCATACAAAACCATTACGGATCTTTGCAGCAACCTCAGTACAGTCAAACTGAATACCACCCTACCCACCCAAAATATTAGTCAATAACAAATTAGAGCAAAGTCTAGAATGATTACAGTTCAATTACAATTCATTCAACTTATACAGTGGACCCTTATTATCCGCTGGGGTTTGGTTCCAGGACCCTCTGTAAATAACAAAATCCGTGGATGCTCAAGTCCCATTAAATATAATGGCACAACAAAATGGTATCCCATATATAAAACAGAAAATCAAGGTTTGCTATTTGGAATTGATACTTTTTGGGAATATTTTCAAGCCATGTATTCTCAAATCCAAGGATAAAAAATCCGTGGATAAGGAGGGCCAACTGTACTAAGAAACTGTTTATTAACGTTCTTTGGAGATTTTCAAACATAGGCTGAATGGCCATCTGTGGGGTTGCTTGGATTGTGTATTCCTGCATAGCAAAATGGGGTTGGAGATGATGGACCTTGGGGTCTCTTCCAACTTTAGAATTCTATTAATAATTTAATAGGTTTTCAGATGTGTCTTATATTCCAACATCTGGTTTAGCTGCCGGATCTCTTCCGGATGGTCATTCCACAGTCTTGGGGCAGCTGATGAGAAGGTCCTCTGGGTAACAGCTGCCAGTTGGGTTTTTGCCGGCTGCAGCAACTGCCCCTCAGAGGACCTCAATGTTTGAGGTGAAGGTGGTCCTGTAGATTGAGCCCTACATGGCCCAAAACCATGTAGGGCTTTAAAGGTCAAAACCAACACTTTGTACTTTGACCGGAAACTAATTGGCAGCAAATGGCGTGACTTGAGTATGGGTGTAGTATGTTCACTCCTGGATGTTTTCCTGTGTAACCAATCCGGCTGCCATATTTTGAACCAACTGAAGTTTACGAACTTGGCACCAAGGTAGCCCTATGTAAAGCACATTGAAGAAGTCCGACCTTGAGGTTGCCAGTGCACGCACCACTATTTTTAGGTCTTCCAAATCTAGGAATGGGCACAGCTGGTGCATCAACCGAAGCTGATAGTAAGCACTCCCGAACTCTGCATCTACTTGGGCTGACATTTGGAGAGACGGATCCAGGAGCACTCGCAAGCTATGAGATAACTACATTTCTTGGTAGTGTTGAAGTGTTGCAGATTTTCTGCGATCAATAATAAGTCTGAATCTACCAGGAATTGTTCCACCTGGCCTACCTTAGATAGACAGAACAATGAATCCAACCATTTCTTATCACCAACAATTTCTATCAGCAAACCGGAAGAACTGGTCTGCTGTTGTCCATCCCGTTGGGAAAACTGTGAATCCAGAAACTACTACTAGGGTCACTACTAGACCTTATCAGATGTTGGAAATTGGAAGTATAATCCAATGGCAATCTGAGCGCAATCATGGGGTTTCACATTATTGCGAATTAAAGTATCTCACGCAATTTCGGGCAAAAGGGAAGTCATTCCGAATGCAATCATGGGTTTTACCTTATTGCGAATTAAAGCATCTCACGCAATTTTAGGCAATGGGAGGGTCATTTTCGGGTAATGGGAAGTCATTCTGAATGCATTCCAAACACAATTGGAATTCACTTAAATTCGCTAAACTAGCGAATTCACGTGAATTCGAATTGGCTTCATTCTCAATAAAGAGAAATTCCTCCCTCATGAATGTTTTGGGGCCATCATTGGGCAAAAATAGACAAATAAACACAGAGGGACAGAAATGGATTCAACATGCATTTTGGAAAGCCTACTAAAATTTATTACACAAGGAAGGACACAGAAACTAAAAACCCCTCACTGCGCAAATTATGACATCTTCCAGTCTTTGTGACCTTGCTGGGTGTTGTTGGCTTCCAACACTCTTTGTAAACAATCATTAACACTTTATGTGCATGAAATGTCATGTTTATTACAGCCTTGTTGGCTTGTTCCCAGTTTTAATAGGCTCCAGAGTTATTTTTGAATAATAGCCATGCTTAGAGAGAGAGAAACAATTGGCAACCATGCAGGTGACAATGAGTCACAAGATTTTCCTAGTTAGGTTGTGATATGGACCTATGGAATCAGAAGAATGAGACGGATTGGCGTTCCAGTTGTCCAGTTTTCTGGAAGCCCTTCTGGACTAATGTTATCTGCAGTATCTTTTGGATTAATTAATCTGCCTTTTTCAGATTGTCGTTTTCCCATTCTTTCCTTCTGGGTTTATGGACGCAAGGGGTGGAAAATCGGTTTGCTCCGAAAACGTTACAAGAATATGGTTGACCATATTGTGAATGTTTAGCAAGCCACTCAAGAGAGCTTGCACGGCATCCTGTTGGTTAGTCCCAATTAGAGTAGACCTATTAAATGAAATGTGGCCTGCTGAGTCAACATGTAGATAGATTTCAATGACTTGACGGGGCAATTCTAGTTGGGATTAGCATGAAAAATGGAGTTTTGTTGATGTTTTCCATAGGCATAAGTCCCCCTACAGAAACAGTTGGTCAGATTTCTTTGCAGGAGAGTTGCCATTGCTTTACTTAGAGGGAAACTTAAGAGAGTATTGTTTAGAACTATAGAACTATAGATTTGGAAGAGACCTTGAGGGCCATCCAGTCCAACCCCCTTCTGCCATGCAGAAACTCTCAATCAAAACATCCCCATTGACAGATGGCCATCCACCCTATGTTTAAAGACCTCCAAAAAAGGAGACTCTACCAGACTCCAAGGGAGTGTGTCCCACCTAATGTTGAGCTGGAATCTCTTTTCCTGTAGCTTGCATCCATTGTTCTGGGTCCTGTTCTCTGGAGCAGCAGAAAACAAGTTTGCGCCATCCTCAATATGACATCCCTTCAAATATTGAACAAGGCTATCATATCATCTCTTTACCTTCTCTTCTCCACGCTAAACATCCCCAGTTCCCTAAGGTGTTCCTCATAGGACACAGTTTCCAGACCCTTCACAATTTTAGTTGCCCTCCTTTGGACCCGCTCCAGTTTCTCCACATTCTTTTTGAATTGTGGTGCCCAGAACTGGACACAATATTCCAGGTGGGGGTGACCAAAGCACAATACACTGCTGAAGGTCATCCATTAGGTTTCCATTGCTGAATGGGGATTTGCACACTGGTCTACCAAAGTCCTAGCCCAACAGCTTGCAGTGAAGATGAAGTGAGATCTTTTTATTTGGCCCATGTAGCTTGAAAAGGCCATCAAGGCGTAGTGGTTTGAGCTTTGGCCTATGATTCTGGAGACCAGTGTTCAATTCAAAGTTTGGCCATAAAACCCATAGGGTGACCCTAGACAAGTCACATGCTCTCAGCTTCAAGGGAAACTTGCCAGGAAGACCCCATGATAGGGTCGACTTAGAGTCACTATAACTGAGGAATGACTTGAAGGCACACAACAACAATAACAACAACAAAGTTTGGGAAGGGCAGCTATGAATGAACTAGACAAGATCCTAAAGTGCAAACATCTAACACCGAATACTAAAGTTAGGATTGTTCAAGGAATTGTATTCCCAATACTAGGTACAGATGTGAGAGCTGGATAGTGAAGAAAGCTGATGTGAAAGAAAATAAACTCATTGAAGATGTAGTACTGGAGATGAGTGCTGAGGGTACCACTGGAGGCCAAAAAGACAAACAAATCGATCCCAAAGCAGATCAAGCATCAAGTCTCCATTTAAACCAAGATGAATTGAGGCTGTCATACTTCAGCCACATCATGAGAAGGCATGGACTGCCTGAAAAGAAAGTAAAGCTAGAAAAGGTGGAGGTCAGGAGAAAGAGAGGTAGACCACATGCCAGATGGGTGGACTCAGTCAGAGAGGTCATGGCCCTGAAATTGCAGGATCTGAGCAGAGTGGTTGAGGACAGGAGGTCTTGGAGGTGTCTCACTCACAGGGTCTCCATGATTTGAGATTGACTAGAAGGCATAGAACCATAGAGTTGGAAGATACCACAAAGGCCATCTAGTCCAACCCCATTCTGCCATACAGGAACTCCCAATCAAAGCATCCCTGACAGATGGCCATCCAGCCTCTGCATAAAGACTTCCAAGGAAGGAGATTCCACCACTTTCCAAGGGAACATCTTTCACCATCAAACAGCCCTTACTATCAGGAAGTTCCTCCTAATGTTGATGTGGAATCTCTTTTCCTGGAGCTTGCATTCATTGCTCCATTGTGTCCTATTTTCTGGAGCAGCAGAAAACAAGCTTGCTCCCTCCTCTATATGACACCCCTTCAAATATTTAAACAGGGCTATCATATCACTTCTTAACCTTCTCTTCTCCAGGTTAAACATACCCAGCTCCCTAAGTCGTTCCTCATACGGCATGGTTGCCAGACCCTTCAACATTTTGGTTGCTCTCCTTTGGACACGGTCAAGTTTTTCAATATCCTTTTTGGATTGTGGTGCCCAGAACTGGACACAGTATTCCAGGTGGGGCCTGACCAAAGCAGAATAGAGGGGCACTATAACCTCCCTTGATCTAGACACTAAACTAGCAGTTAACAACAACAGGAAGACAATCTCTGAAACATACCAAGCTTTTTAGGTTGTCCCTAATAAGCCTTGCTTTCTAGAGCTTTGTTCATCTCTTGTCAAAATTTGAAACATCTTTCTAAGTGTGTTTTTATTTTATTTCACAAGGGCTAGAATTTTGTCTTAAAAATAAAGTGAAAATGGAAAACCTCCTGAAATTGCAGCAGTATTGCTGATTTTGTCTTGTTTCCTTATCGCCATGTGGACTAGGACCATTTTGATTATAATACGTGTCCGAGTTGTGGAAATCTTGGACAGCAGCCATGTTCCACGCTTGCATGCTAAGGATGTGCTTGTGCCCCATAATCATGGCATGCGTCCCTCCATTTCTAAAAGGTTATTGTTAAAAATTTAGGAAGATTTTTTTTTAATGGAAGGTAAACAGTGGAGTCACATTAATTGTTGGTGTGAGCCCAGTGGAATTGACTGATTCAATGGAAAAGAATGGGGCTCATAAAGTTTCAAGCAACCTGAATTCTTGTTAAAGGATATGGACTGGGTATATCCAATTTTTATTTAGCATACCTTTTCCTAAACAAGACTGGTGTACCAATACAACAATTTGAGTCATGATGATGCACATGCTAAGTATGAGTTAGTTACTAACAATACAGATGCCACAAACACATTCTTACCCATGAAGTAGTTCGAGAAACAGTATAAAAGAGCGCTGCTTCTCAGGGACTTCCAAACACTCATCTTGACTTCAGCTCAACTTTGAGTTTCAGGTAAGATGCTCTTGTTTCGAATTGTTCTTTCTGAATGTCGGGTCTGTGCTCTTTGTTAGAAGTATGGTTGGTAGGATGTTGTTTCAATATGTTTGTTAAAATAATTAGGTCCATCTAAAACAATATGGTAGATCGGAGAGATGCTGTCTTTCTATCTAAGCCTGCCTGAGCTCTGAGAACCTCAGGAGAGGTCTTTCTTTCCATCCTTGTTGAGGACATGAGACAGGACCTTCTTGGTGGACTCCACTAGATTCTGGTGCTCCTTTCTAAGGAGGCTATAACAGACCCCACTTTGTTGGCCTTCTCTTGGCAAATAAAGTCCTTTTAGAAAATCTGACTGCTTTTAGAATGTAAGTGAAGGTGCCAGGCATGTTCAGATTGAGCTAAGAAAGACTCCTGGTTGAAAGCCAGAAGATCCTTTCAAATCAGTGCCCGTCAAAGGTTGCATTCTATGGGAAGGCAGATCCAATGCCAAAAGAGATGGCACCCAGCATAGGAGGAACTTCCTGACAGTCAAAGCTGGTTGAGAGTGGAAGACACTGTGTTGGAGAGTGATGGGGTCTCCTCCTTCGGAGGTTTTTAAGCAGAGGCTGGATGGCCATCTGTCAGGGGTACTTTGATGGTGTCTTCCTGCATTGTAGGGGTTGGGCTGGATGGCCCTTGTGGTCTCTTTCAGCTCCATGATTCTATGATCTACCATACAAGAGTATTGCTTGAGCTATTCATAGAGTCCTTCAAGCCTCTCTCCCCAACCGAATTAAAGAACAATATTATTTTTTAAAAAGACAGGACACCACTTCTCCCCATGCTACTTCTACATAATTTTAATTACAAAAGTCTGCCTTAATTTTTAAAAAAGGTCTGGAAGAAAGAGAACAGAGAGGGAGGCCAAGTGGAAGTCTTGTGGATAGGAGTCCCAAAGCCCAGGAGGTTTTCTCCTATGTCTTCACCAAAAGTGCCTGTCAAGGTGGTGCGACACAGAGAAAGCCCTTCAAGCTGACTTATATTAATGATATCTTCCATGTTCAAGAGCAGCGTACCTGCCAATAATAACTGGAATGCTCTTCATCCATTTAATGTAATCATTTCTCCATTTTCCCCCAGTTCGTTGTGCCAAAAATCTACCTCCATTCTCCAAGATGACTTCCGGCTGTTGCGGTCATAGAAACTGGTGTGGATCCAGAGGCTGGGGTGGCAACTGTTGTGGCTGGAATGGCAACTATGGCAGCCACTGTAACAGCCACTGTGGCAACGACTGGCACCACTGCGGCAACGAATGGCGCCACTGCGGCAACGAATGGCGCCACTGCGGCAATGAATGGCGCCACTGTGGCAACGACTGGCGCCACTGTGGCAACGACTGGCGCCACTGTGGCAACAACTGGCATGGACAATGCGGCAACAACTGTGGCTGGAGGTGCGGCCCCTATGACTGGGGCTGTGAAAATGGTTTCTAATTCTCTCCCCATACCACGAGCAAGTGTCCATGGGGATGGATTGAGCTGCCATGGATAAGATGAGCATCGGAACAAATAGAGCTCAGCAAATCAGAGCCGCAGTAACAACAGCTTCAATAGTGGAAGTGGGAAGTCTTGGGATCGCTGCAGAAGATGCGTGCTTTCCGTCATGTTTTTCCACACCATGCTTTGCTCATTTTTGTCCTTGTCATTGATCTGTTCCTTCCTATATCCAATAGTCTTCTCCCTTAGACCTCTCCTGTTTGTGTCATCACTGTACCTCTTTTCCCCCTGCCCTGTAATAAAAACCTTACTGCATTAGAACATAATCTCTTTTCAGTTTCTTTTCTGGTGGTTCACTTGTCGTTTCTTAGAGCTGATTGACAGACTGCGGGCTGCCTCTTTGAGAGATATTTTGTCTTATGGTTAAAGCAGAATCCCTAAATCTTACATCTTTTCATTTATAACCATTACAGGAAAACAAAAATGCAGCATGGGAGTTTATCATACGACGGAATTTGGGGGTATAATGCAATGGCAATCCGAACACAATCATGGGATTTAACGTAATTGCATATTAAAGTATCTCACGCATTCCGGGCAATGGGGGGTCATTTTGGGGAAATGGGAAGTCATTCTGAACGCATTCCAAACACAATTAGAATTCACGTAAATTCGCTAAACTAGCGAATTTACATGAATTCAAATTGGCTCCTTTTGAAATTGGGAGAAATTCCTCCCATGTGATAAATTCCATGGAGACTCCATGAAAGATCTTTCCATAGAGCTATCTAGACATTAAATGCAATGTGTTTCCTTGCCAATGGAAAGAGATTAGGGAAGGGACTAGCTTAGTTTCCCGTTGTAGAAATTTCCATAGACAGGGAGTAGTCATCGAGAAGGATGTTACCCATGCCTTCATCCTCCTTAAATTAATCCTGTTTGTTTCAGTCAGGGTTATAACTCAACTATTGCTTTGGGATGTCATGAGACACCCAATGGCCTAATTCTACTAATTTCATTTGGATCATTCATTCATTCATGCTTTTCATTTCATTCATTCAAAGTTGTGAAAAGAACACTTTCTATTTCTTCTCCCAGAGATCCTTCCTAATCTGCTGAGGTTGCATAAGCAATAGGTATTTAGAAGACAGAGATTGCTTTTGGGATATAAGAGGCATGGTGGTTGGATGAAGTCCCCAAAATTGCTGGATTGCAACTCCCATAATCCTAAAACTTTGGCTGGCCAGACTTAGATGCATATGAATTTCAGTCCAAAAAGATCTTGCCAGGCTAGGCATTTACCACAAAAGGTGCATAAGCTATCTTTTTGGAATCAAATATGGCCAACCATGTGTCCAAGGCATGGCCATCAAATATTCTGAGTGGCATGCATTCTCCCACTTTTTGTGGAGCAGTTGGTGACAGTCTATCCAAACACTAGCGGCTGCACATAAGAGATGCACTGCCGGAAGTACAAGACGGACTACTGTGACAGCTTGGAGCATCAAACATTTGCCTTGAATTAGTAGTTTGTACATAAAGATTTCTTCACACCTGCCTCCCAAAATTGTATAAAAGGAAGCTACCTCTTTGCATCTCTCAACAGCTTCTTTTAGTCTGGCACGGTTCTTGCAATCTTTTTCTCTTCTTCAGAGAACAAGGTAAGCTTGATATGTCTTTCAAGGGACTTGCAGAAGGATTTGGACCAATATTGATCAGGAGGTGAGTTGTCTAGTTGAACATTAAACAATATCCATTCAAATACTCATGAGGTTTTAAAGGTTTGAATGAAAAATCCTTTGTCTTTTTGGATGACTCCAGAATGTCCATTCCAAATGTTTAATAACTCACCGGGGGAATGTTTGTCCCACTTTCACACTCTCTGTGAAAATGGTGGTGGTGGTGGTGGTGTGGGAGGATATGTATAAAAATTTCAATAAGTAGAACATCAGGCAGTCAAGCTATAAATTAGGTAGAAAAAATAATTTTTCATAGGCAGTGTATCAGGATTGCATTTTAGAAAAATGAGACCCACTTACTCTGCAACCTGTCCCTCTGCGCATCAGATGAGCTTTTTAAAGCTTTTCCTAAGAGCAGTGAGCATCGTGAGCAGTGGGGCATGTTTCTTAAAGAGGAACTGCAAACATGTTAGGCAATGGGCTTGAGATGGAAGGATCCTTTAGAAGGCTTTATAAGTTTATAAGGCTCCTCCGATATGCGGTGGGGACAGGCTACTGAGTAGACCTCCAGTCCATTGCCTAATGCTTTTGTTGCTTCTGGATGATGTTAGGCCAGGAAGTTGGTTGCCAAATATATACAAGTCATTAGTCAAGTCAATGCAGTGACTTTATTGACAAGTTGAGTCCAAGTCAAGTCACTGAAGTGACTTCAGTCTGACCTGAGCTCAAGCCAATTGACTCAAGTCTATATCACTCCTAGAGGATGTTGGAAAGACACAAAAGAAAACACTACTCGCTTGTTTTGTGGTGGCCTGGAGGACCCATCCAAAGTGTAATGACACTTAAAACCACCACAACAGAAAAAGAAATCAAGAAGAAATGTTTGGGCGGGAGAAGGCTCTTTAAGGTAGAGGACTATCCAGCATGGAGTGCAATCTGGGATTAAGCTGACTCTTCACTGGACATGTAGTTGAGAAGGTCTGGTGTGAGGGCTGTAGTCTTGTGCACACTTTCCTTGGGTATGATTCCCACTAAAATAGGATAGTGTTTCATAGTGGTAAGCTACACATTTTCCCCCATTAGAACAAGTTCTTTGATATTTTTCCCTTTCCATTTCAGATCTCTCACCTGCATCATCAAGATGGTCTTTGGAAACGACTGTGGCTTCACCTGCAAATCACAGTGCCCTCCTCAAGAGCCACCATGACCTGACCCAAAGAGCTGTGCACTGTGTCTTTCACTTCACCATGTAGCCCCAATGGAGGCTGAAATGGTTTGTGCCGCCATGTCGGTTATAACAATTATTGCCATGGAAGTTGTGGTGATCACATTGTCTATGGAGACTACTTCAGGGTAAGGTGCGCAAGAGACTGAAGATTATGAGAACAAGAATAGAGCAATGAGGACCATACCTGGAACACTGATAATTTCAACTGGTGGCTACACTCTGCGGTCTCATTTTCAGACAAAACTGGGTGATATTAGCTCCTTTGAAGAGCTGATTTATTTTTCTAATTCTCCTCCTCCAATATCTTGATCCCCAGTTCCTTCTTTTCTTATTGCCTTCTTCTAACACAAAATGGCTCTTTGACCTTGATAGCAATGCTCTCTGTTTTCCCCTCAATATCCAGATGTTACCTAATGAGCAACATGACTCATACTGTCATGTGCTTCTGTTGGATTCTTTGGGCCCTGTAATGTTCTCCTATTATAGCGTAGCCTTCGCCCTCCTGTTTTCCATTCCCACAATAAAGTCCAGTCTATGTCACAACACTTCATGTTCAGGGTTTGTGGATTGGATGGCCCTTGTGGTCTCTTCAAGCTCTATGATTCTATGATTTTGTTGTCAGCTAAGATGGTCCGGAGGGAGAGCCATGCAAGCAGAGAGCATTGCCATCTTTGGCCATGTGGAGTTTGAGAATAAAGGACAATTTAAAAGCAATACAATTTCAACACTGTTTGCAACAGAAAAATAACTTCTCTATTATAGTCTCTTTTCTTTTAGTTCACACTTCCTGTTCACGGGACATTTATTATTTTGGATCATTTAGTTTACGACTTTCCCCTTAAAGCAGGGCTAGGAAAAATGTGCCCCCTATCCCCATAAGTATCCCCCCTCCTTGGTGATAAGTAACTATGGCCTGGGACAGTTACTGCAGGTGCCCATTTTAACTCCAGAGGGACACCACAGCCGTCAAACTGTGTGGCATCCATCCAGAGTAAAAAGAACCTGGTTCTTCCGGGTTCTTTTTGCGACTCCCAGGTTATGTCACAAATGCACCATTGGCGCACCCGTGATGTACTGGATGTGCAACAACATGTGGATGCTACACGTTCATTACGTCAAGATGGTAGTGCCCGTGTAGACGGGACGCTGCCATCAGGCTGCCATCATTACATACTAGGGTTCCAAACCATGTGGTTGGAGTGTGGTCTGGAACCCTAGTATCGCTGCCACTACACCACATTTGGGCCATCTGTCTAGGGTCCTATGTAATGCCTGAGGTGGTGTTATGAATTTTTTTAAAAGTCCAATAAAAAGTGGGTTTCCAGGGTTGAGTGGAGGCTTGGACCCTGGTTCCCTAGCCCAACACTTGAACCAGTCTACCATGCTGGTTCTCTAAAACTGACTTATGGTGACCCTTTTCTAGGATTTTCACAAACAGATATTTTTCAGATTAGGTTGGCTATTGTCTTCCTCTAAGACTGGCAAAGTATCATATGTCCAAGACCACCTGGTTGGTTTCCAGGGTTGACTGAAGGTTTGCACCCTGGTCTCCAGGATTCCTAGCTTAACACCCAAACCTTCACACCACAACATCTTTCTCTTTCCTGGCCATATTCAGAGCCAAACACAGAACAAAACATATGTGGATGTAACGCCATGTTTAACACCAAATTAGTTACAGGAAGAAAGATAGGCAGTGGAAAGGCTCTGTATTTCTTAGTTTTCCAAGATCAGGAACTCCAATCACACATCAAGCGTTGTGAGGCTGAGGTTTCCTAGGGAAGGCTAACAAAACTAATTGGTCCAAGTATATTGGCAGCTTTTGTTACCACACCTTCTCCTCCCCATGCCATATAATTCTGAATTAATTCTGAGTCCATTGAACAAGTACAACAGTCAGAAAATAAAGGGATGGGAAGAGAGACAAGCCAGCTTTATCTTGTTCTTGCAGTAGGGAACACAAGGAGGTGTTGCGATACCTTTGCGTCTCTGTCCAAGTTCCTTTTATACCACATCTTTGGCATGTCTTCTGGTTATGTGTCACTTTTTGATGTCCTAATAAGCTAACATCCAATTATCCCTGTGTACAATGTCCCTAAGGAATGTCTTTAATTATTTCACTCCCAACAATCATGAGTACACCCTCTCCATTAATTCCTTTTAATTTTAAAAATTTACAAGCCATATGTGGCTTTGTTGCACTTGTTGAAATTTAAAATGATCTTCCTCATGTCATTACTATGCACTGGGGCCATATATGGGTTACATCCTGTGAGCAATAGCAAAAAACAGTGTGCTAGACATAGTAGCTCTGGAACGAGATACCCCAAAGGTACCAGATCCTGTCTGATCTTGGGAGCTAAGAAGGATCATTGGATGAGAGACCACCAACCAATACCAAGGTGCTGTTTCCTATATTTCAAAGGAAGGAACCGGCAAAGCTGCCTCTGAGGATTCCTTGACTAAGGTGGATGTCCTATTGCTCAAAAAGTCAATAAACACAGTGCAATGTTTCAAAAAATATTCTCTTGATTTATCTTTTAAAATCATTAGTTTGGCAATTTGGGCAAACACCGATAGTTCTTAATAGATTTTAAATTCTCAAATGTAAACTGTGAATTTTTCATTATCACCACCATCTTCAATGTGGATACATTGATTTGTGCTATTTACCTAATTTAAGCAACCTTTCCTCCTTGATGGAGCCATACTTTTGTCGATTAGATACACATTTGCCTAATCCATAACTTTTCCTAATATATAGAAGCTCCTGGTGAGGTACACATTTTCCACCTCCCAAATGAAGCAAAAACACAAAGCTGTGAGAACTTTCCCATGTTCATGGACCCCCCCCCCCCGGTTGATGACCTTGTTGAGTTGTGTATCATCACATAAATGGTTACCATAAACAGGACAGACAGTGCCTCTTTCTTCTTTCTGAAAAACAAAACATAGGGATGCTAATATTTCACAAGGAACCATATAATCTCTGGCAATCAAGCTCATCCTGATTAGTGTCACTCCAGTGTTAATGGGAGGATTACCAAAAAGCACAATAAACCTTGAACAACGGGAAGTCGACAATCATTGACTCACTTTGCATTCCCCCCACATCCTTTTAAAATACCGAAGAAGTGATGTGAGTGGTCTGAGGCTCAGTGCAAGGAGAAACTACCTCTAAGTATTCCTTAACTAAGAAGACCCTATAAAATTTATGGGCTCATCATAAGCTGACAGCCCATCTGAGGGCACATGGTTATGTATGCACACATACAAGGCCGACTACATTGAGCTGGCCATGAAAAATCCTCCATTGTATTTGTACTCCCTTGTGGGTTGGAAAAGGTGTTGGGTATTAGGTGGGCAGCCTCTCAACTGCTTACGTAGCATAGCCATGGAGAAGATGAAGTGTGGCCATGAGATGAAGTCTAGAGGGGTACGCTGTGTTCCTAAAAGAGCTAATTTGAGTCCTAGAAACCAAGGCTCTCCATCGGTGATGTATTAAAGTCTTAAGGTCCGTAATCACTTGAGACTCAAGTCGAGTCTGAAGTCCTTGCAAGATGCTTTCAAATCAAGTCTCGTTGAGTCTCAAGTCAGGGTGCCAACTTTAACAGGAAAAAAGGAGGTGATGGTGGTGGTGGTGGTGGTGGTGGTGGTGGTGGTGAAGTTACAACAACTAGAAGATCAAGAAGATGCATAAATATTAGATTAAAAGATTCTCAGAGGGGAACTGCAAACACATTAGGCAATAGGCTTGAAGTGGAAGGATACTTCTGAAGATTTTCAAATCCTTTAGAATCCTCCTCTGTTGTTCAGTGGCTGCTTCAACCATCAAGTCCATTGCTAAGATGAGTTGAGGCTGTCGTACTTCGGACACATCATGAGAACACATGAATTAGAAAAGAAAAGAGAGCGATGCTAGGAAAAGTGGAGGGCAGCAAAAAGAGAGTTAGACCACATGTCTAAGATCATGTCCCTGAAACTGCAGGACCTGAGCAGAGCGGTTGAGGACAGGAGGTCTTGGAGGTGTCTCACTCAAAGGTCACCATGAATCAAGATCGACTAGAAGGCATAGAACCATAGAATAATAAAATCATAGAGTTGGAAGAGACCCCAAGGGCCATCCAGTCCAACCCTATTTTGCTATACAGGAACTCTCCATCAAAGCATCCCCATTGACAGTTGGCCATCCAGCCTCTGTTTAAAAATCTCCAAAGAAGGAGACTCCATCATACAGGATGTCTTGGAGGTGTCTCACTCACAGGGTCGCCGTGAGTTGAGATCATCTAGAAGACAGTTAACAACAACAAGAAGACAATCTCTTAAACATACCCAGCTCTTTAGGTTGTCCCTCATAAGCCTCGCTTTCCAGACCTTTGTTCATCTCATGACAAAATTTGAAACATTTTTCTAAGGGCATTTTTTTTTAATTTCACAAGGGCTAGAATTTTCTCTCAAAAAAGAAAATGGAAATGGAAAATTGTATAAATCCCACAAACTTCCTGAAATTGCAGGAGATGGATCATTTCCTTTGTATTGCTGATTTTATCTTGTTTCCTCACAGCCATGTGGACTAGAACCATTTTGTCTATAATATATGACCAAGTTGCAGAAATCCTGGACAGCAGCCATGTTCCATGCTTGCAAGCTAAACGTGTGCTTGTGCCCCATAATCATGACACGTGTCCCTCCATTTCTAAAAAAATTATGGTTAAAAATTTAGGGTGATTTTTTTCAAGGGAAGGTAACCAGTGGAGTGACATTAATTGTTGGTGTGAGCCCAGTGGAATTGACTGATTCAATGGGAAAGAATGTGGCTCATAAAGTTTCGAGCAACCTGAATTCTTGTTAAAGGATATGGACTGGGTATATCCAATTTTTATTTGGCACATCTGGTCCTAAACAAGACCGGTGTACCAATACAACAATTTGGGTCATGAGGATGCTCATGCTAAGTATGAGTTAGTTACTAACAATGCAGATGCCACACACACATTCTTACCCATGAAGTAGTTCGAGAAACAGTATAAAAGAGCACCGCTTTTCAGGGACATCCAAACACTCATCTCAAGTTCAACTCAACGTTGAGTTTCAGGTAAGATGTTCTTGTTTCAAGTTGTTCTTTCTGAATGTCGGGTCTATGCTCTTTGTTACAAGTATGGTTGGTAGGATGTTGTTTCAATATGTTTGCTAAAATAATTAAGTCCATCTAAAACAATATGGTAGATCGGAGAGATGCTGTCTTTCTATCTAAGCCTGCCTGAGCTCTGAGAACCTCAGGAGAGGTCTTTCTTCCCATCCCTGTTGAGGACATGAGACAGGACCTTCTTGGTGGACTCCACTAGATTCTGGTGCTCCTTTCTAGGGAGGCTAGAACAACCCCACTTTGTTGGCCTTCTCTTGGTAGACAAAGTCTTTTTAGAAATTCTGGCTGCTTTTAGAATGAATGTGAAGGTTTCAGGAATTTTCAGATTGGGCTGAGAAAGGTTCCTATTTGAAATCCGGAAGATCCTTTACAAATCAGTGCCCGTCAAAGGTTGCATTCCATGGGAAGGCAGATCCAATGTCAAAAGAGGTGAAGCCCAAAAGCCCAGCTTAAAAGTCTTCCCAACAGTAACATAGACAGCATCTATACTTTAGAATTAATACATTTTGATACTCTTTGACTGCCATGGCTCAATGCTACGGAATATCTGGGGTTTGTAATGTTGTGAGCTACTTAGTCTGCTCCATCAGCTTTGGTGCCACAACAAACTACAAACTACAGGGTGGAGTCTTGGCAGTTAAAGTGGTGTTAAATTGCATAAATTCAAGAAAATGATGGTGTCATGGGGGTGAAGGGGACATGACCTTTTGGAGAAACCTAAAAAGACTGGGACCCTAGAGGCACCTAATTTGATTCCAAGGGCTGATTTTATCCATCCTAGGTGTAGATACTCTTGAGTATAGTAGACCACAGTGTCTGACTTACTAGCATGAGACAGTTTCTCATGTCCTCTTGCAATGGATCACTATATTCTGGTCACGGCAGGAGATATAAAGTGGAGTCTGTGCTACCAACATTGTTGCTGTTGTTTTGAATTATATTAGTAGTAGCTGAAACAGTAAAATCTTGGTTCCATCTCTCAGCTTAGCCTACATTGTAGGGTTCTTGGAACAATGGAAGGGATAAGAATATATATGCTATTTTGAACTCTTTGGTCAATGGGTGGCATTAAAAGAGAATAAACACATTAACGCTAATCATGGGCACACTAACAAAATTTTCCACCTGTTGATCCCAGAGGTTAGAAGGACAGAAGGATTTATGGTAAGGAGGATCAAAGGTCTTCATGTAAGGTTGAATTTGTGGTTGTTTATTGTCCCAGCGCACTCTTTCCCCATGAGTGGCTCATTTAGTCTTTGCTCTGAACCTGGCTTGCACATAAAAACACATTTAATGACACTCCATCTATGGAATTCATTGCTGAGCATACTTAGATGAAACGCTAAACTGGTTCTTAAATGCCTGCTATGATTTTTATTAGTGTTTTTCAGAATAGCTATGAGAAGGAGAAACACATTCCTAGTGTAGGATGTCTTGTCGGAATATCAGTGGTGGGAAATCCTAGGAAAAGACGTGGTTTGGAGGTTGGCCAGTTAAATTTTCTGGAAAGCACTAGTCTTCTGTGGACATTGACGCTTTCGTTCAAGCTAATCCTTACTTTAATAAGGAACTTTTTAAAAAAGACTTAAAAGAGTTGTGATTCGCAAAAAAGAACTTTGCCCTCTAATTTCTTTACATAATATCAAATAAGAAAGATCCTATTTGAGATCTTAAGCACCTAGTCCAACATTCCTGTTTTAGAATATAGGCATAAGGCTACTGTGTCCAGCAATGGGCATCACAATTGAAGAAGCATGTTGACAAGCTGGATCATGTCCAGAGGACCATGACAAAAATGAAGAGTAGCATAGGAAGCTGGGTAGTATTAGCCTGGAGAAGAGAAGGTTAAAGGGTGACATGATGGCCATGGCTAAATAATTGAAGGGATGCCATATTGACGAGGGAGCAAGCTTGTTGTCTGCTGCTCCATAGATTAGGACATGGAGCAATGGAAGGAAGAACATGGAGAAATGTAGGAAGAGAGATTCCACCTCAACATTGGTAGGAACTTCCTGATAGTCAAAGCTGCTTGAGAGTGGGAGACGCTGTCTTGGAGTGTGATGGATTCTCCTTCTTTGGAGGTTTTTAAGCAGAGGCTGGATGGCCATCTGTCAGGGGTGCTTTGATGGTGTCTTCCTGCATTGTAGGGGGTTGGACTGGGTAGCCCTTGTGGTCTCTTCCAACTCCATGATTCTATGATCTACCATACAGGAGTGTTGCTTGAGCTATTCATAGAGTCCTTCAAGCCTCTCTCTGTTAGCGTTTGTAGCACAGTCCGTGATGAGGTACCACAGCTATGTTTGGGGCCAGGATCATCTTCGCGACTGTAGTGTAGGCAACAGCTTGTGGGCTGGAGAATGTACCTCTCCTCTTCCAGAATAACTGAAGAGACATTGTAGACTAAGGTCTCTCAGACAAGGCTTTTATTCTTAGAAGAAGTTACAATATGTACAGAGCTATCTACAAACATCTACACAGTCCATCATCAATCCACAGAAGAACCCACACAGTCAACTGACTCTAACAGAATCCCCAGCCAACTGCCAAACCTAACTGCCAAGACAACTGCCAAAGTAATGTTCAAATTCCCCCAGCCAGAGCCTGATTGGCTGATGTTCCTGGTTGGTGTTTGGCCATTACATATTGTACATTTTCCTTGGGACTCTTTATCCCAACAGTCCCCCACTGAATGCTGACAAAAGTTCAAAAAGCATTAAAGAACAATATTATATTTTTTTTAAAAATACAAGACACCACTTTACCCCATGCTGCATAATTTTAATTTCAAAAGTCTGCCTGATTTTTTTAAAAAAAAGTTTGAGAGAAAAAGAACAGAGAGGGAGGCCAAGTGGAAGTCTTGTGGAAGGGAGTCCCAAAGTCCAGGAGCAGCCATGGATGAAGTTCTCTCCTATGTCTTCACCTGTCAAGGTGGTGGGATGGAAAGAAAGCCCTTCAAGCTGACTTGTAGTAATGGTATCTTCCATGTTCAAGAGCAGTGTACCCTTCAATAATGACTGGGATGCTCCTCATCCATTTGATGTAATCATTTCTCCTTTTTTCTTCCAGTTCGTTGTGCTACAAATCTACCTCCACTATCCAAGATGACTTCCAGCTGGTGCGGCCATAAAAACTGGTGTGGATCCGGAAACTGGGGCGGCTGCTGTGGCGGCTGGGGTGGCCGCTGTGGTGGCTGGGGTGGCCACTGTGGCAGCTGGGGTGGAAATTGCTGTGGTTGGGGCAAACACTGCAGACCCTGTAACTCCTGGGGCTGGGGCTGCCATTATTAATTCTCTCCCTACACCCAGAAGAAGTGTCCATGGGGATGGAGTGAGCTGCCATGGATAAGATGAGCATCAGAACAAATGGAACTCAGTAATTCAGAGCGCCAGAAAAAGGGGCCTCAATGGTGGAAGTAGGAAGACTTGGGACCACTGCAGAAGATGCATGCCTTTCTCCATGTTTTTCCACACCATGTCTTGCTCATTTTTGTCCTTGTCATTGATTTGTTCCTTCCTGTGTCCAATAGTCTTCTCCACTAGACCTTTCCTGTTTGTGTCATCACTGTACCTCTTTTCCCCTGCCCTGTAATAAAAACCTTACTGCATCAGAACATAAGATCTTTTCAGCTTCTTCCCCCCACCCCCTCAAATTGCTGGTGGTTCATTTGCCATTTTTAGAGCTGATTGATAGATCAGGGGTTAGTCGACATACAAAGTTGACTACACTGAGCTGGTCATGAAAAATCTCCCATTGTATGAATTCCCTTGTGGTTGTATTTGTATCCCCTTGTGGTTTGGAAAAGGTGTTGCGCGTTAGGTGGGCAGCATCTCAACAGCTTACATAGCATGGCCATGGAGAAGATGATGAGTGGCCATCAGATGAACTCTAGAAGGGTACGCTAGGTTCCTATGCTAGGATAATGGAGCAGAGGACAGAACAGGAGAATTTCAGCACAGAATAAGTAAAGAGCTAGTACAGGAATGCCTGGTTAATCTAAATGAATATAAGTCTCCAGGAACAAATTAAGGGTACTAAAAGAACTGGCAAATTGTAATTCCGGAGTCATTGGCAATAATCTTTGAGAACTCCTGGAGAACAGGAGAAGTCCCAGCAGACTGGAGGAGGGCAAACATTGTCCCCATCTTCAAAAAGGGAAAAAAAGAGGATCCCAACAATTATCGTCCAGTTAGTCTGACATCAGTTCCAGGAAAGATTCTGAAGCAGATAATTAAACAGAGAGTCTGTGAATATCTAGAAGATAATTCCATAATCACAGAAAGCCAATATGGGTTTCAGAGAAACAAGTCATGCCAGACAAATCTGATCTCTCTCTCTCTTTTTTTTTTTTAAAATAAAGTTATCAACTTGGTAGATGAAGGGAATGCTGTGGATGTAGTATACCTTGATTTCAGTAAGGCCTTTGACAAGGTTCCCCATGACATTCTTGCAAACAAGCTTGCAAAATGTGGGCTAGACAAGGTAACCATTACATGGATTTGTAACTGGTTGACTGGCCGAACCCAAAGGATGCTCAACAATGGCTCCTTTCCATCCTGGAGAGAAGTGACCAGTGGGGTCCCACAGGGCTCTGTCCTGAACCCGTTGCTTTTCAATATCTTTATTAATGACTTGGATGACAGTATTGAGGGCCTAGTTATCAAATTTGCAGATGACACTAAACTAGAAGGAATAGCTAATACTTGAGAGGACAGGAACAAAATTCAAAATGATCTGAATAGACTAGAAAGCTGGGCCAAAGCTAACAAAATGAAATTCAACATGGAGAAATGTAAGATACTGAACTTAGGGCTGAAAAATGAAATGGACAGATATAGGATGGGGGACACCTGGCTGATTGAAACTATGTGTGAAAGGGATCTAGGAGTCCAAGTAGACTATAAGTTGAACATGAGTCAACAGTGCAATGCAGCAGCTAAAAAAGCCAATGCAATTT
The DNA here is from genome assembly GCA_034509955.1 of Urosaurus nigricauda. Lineage (NCBI taxonomy): Eukaryota > Metazoa > Chordata > Lepidosauria > Squamata > Phrynosomatidae > Urosaurus > Urosaurus nigricauda. Next base: position 2,911,218 of record JAOEGL010000010.1, read on the forward strand.
TAGACTGCATCAATAGAAGTATAGTGTCTAAATCAAGAGAAGTAATAGTGCCGCTCTATTCTGCTTTGGTCAGGCCCCACCTGGAATCCTGTGTCCAATTCTGGGCACCACAATTCAAAAAAGATGTTGAGAAACTGGAGTATGTCCAGAGGAGGGTGACTAAAATGGTGAAGGGTCTGGAAACCATGCCTTATGAGAAACGACTTAGGGAGCTCAGGATGTTTAACCTGGAGAAGATAAGGTTAAGAGGTGATATGATAGCAATCTTTAAATATTTGAAGTGGTGCCATCATGAGGAGAGAGAAAGCTTGTTTTTTGCTGCTCGGGACAACAGGACCTGGACCAATGGATGTTGAGAACCAATGGATGTTCAGCCCATGCCATTAAGTCCACTGCCAAACATATTTGCTCTTTCTGGATGAAGTAAGGCCAGCAGGTTGGTCACTAAGATTATACAAGTTGTGTGTTGAGTTGTGGAACAGAGTCCAAGCTAAGTCAAGTCAATGAAATGACTTGAGTCTGACCTGAGTCCAAGTCAATGGACTCAAGTCTACATCCCTGCTCCCCATCCCTGCCCAGGTTCAACAAGCTCCTTTGTACAGTAGTGAGCCAGATACCTCTGGTAAGTGCATAAATAGGACATGAAAAGTAACAAACATCTTCTGTTCTTACTGCCCAGCAATTGTTATGCAAAGGTGCATATTTACTGAACAGGGCATTTCATGTAGCCATTTGAACTCCAAGAAGATCTTCAAAGTGAACAGGTCTCCATGTCCTCCTTGAAACTGACATGTGGCATTCCTAATATGTTTGGGATTTGGCTATGATGCTTCCAATGACCTCATGGTGCCTTGCTTTATCTGCACATAAAACAGGGTTGGTGGCATGCGCATGTGAGTGATTTTTTCTGGACTACTGGAAAACTGGGTTGCTAAAGGACTTAGCAAGCATTTCGTCAAGGTTTTTATATGTGCCAATTGTTGGGTTGCTAAATCAGTTATGTGCTTGGCTTCCCAAAATCACCCAAGGAAAAACGTTTGGAATTTAGAGCTTCATGAAATATTTAATTGCATTTCTATCCTTTGAAGGTTTATCTGCTGACTATCCCATATCAAGCGCCGGTCAGGTCTCATCTCATTGGCAGGGCAAATATTTGGCATACAGATATCCTTGGTAAGGATGGAATTCTTCACTCAACTTCTTTGCAGAGGAAGCCCTTCTTGCAATATTCTTCTTCCAACGAGAAAGTTTTCGAAGCCCGAGTAGTTTCTGAAGCCTACTCATCATTCAGGACTTATTTTGTGTAAAATTCACATGAGATTGTTTTAAATGTTTTTTTTAAATAAAAAAATCTGTGCAGAAAGTTGTATTTTTGTGCCCATGGCCATGTGAAAATTTTATACAGCATAAGTACCAAAGAAGCTCCAAAGGTTCTCATCAGTCCAGGGTTATTATCATCAGGGGTTTCGATATTAAAAAAAAAAAGAACACGTTTTTCATCAACTTTTGTCATTGTGAATTTGAAGGCTTTCATGGCCGGCATCCATTGTTTTTTGTGGCTTTTTCGGGCTATGTGGCCATGTTCTAGAAGAGTTTATTCCTGACGTTTCGCCAGCATCTGTGGCTTTGGCATCTTCAGAGAACATGGCCACATAGCCCAAAAAAACCCACAAAAATCTTTTGTCAAGCTTAGTGGGCTAAGGATGTGATCATTCACATCATATCATATCATATCACCTCTGAACCTTCTCTTCTCCTGGCTAAACATCCCCAGCTCCCTAAGGCGGTCCTCATAGGGCACAGTTTCCAGTCCTTTAATCATTTTAATTGCCCTCCTTTGGACACGGTCCAGTTTCTCCACATCCTTTTTGAATTGTGGTGCCCAGAACTGGACACAGGATTATTCCAGGTGGGGCCTGACCAAAGGAGAATAGAGTGGCACTATAACTTCCCTTGATTTAGACGTTATATTTCTATTGATGCAGCCTAAAATCGCATTGGCCTTTTTAGCTGCCACATTGCACAGTTGCCTCATGTTCAACTTGTGGTCTACATTGACTCCTAGATCCCTTTCACACGTACTTTCATTCAGCCAGGTGTCCCCCATCCTATATCTGTGTATTTCATTTTTCTGTTCTAAGTGCAGAACCTTACATTTCTCTGCGTTGAATTTCATTTTGTTAGCTTTGGCCCAGCTTTCTAGTCTAGTCAGGTCATTTTGAGTTTTGATTCTGTCCTCTGGCATATTAGCTACTTGTGTTTTAGTTAAGGTAAGGGAGAATGGATATGTAATTTTTAGTTTTGTATATGCCTGTATTTGTTTATGTATTTTTTTTTGTAACCCACCTTGATCCTTTTGGAAAGGCAGGATAAAATAATAAAACTTGTTGTTGTTGTTGTTGTTGTTGTTTGTTGTTGTTGTTATAGTTGTTGTTGTCTTAATAATGGGTGGAAGGGCATGAAGGTGTTGTCCTCCAATAAGAATTCTTGTCTCCAATGAAGTTCTCCTTCAGTCCCTCAATTTCTAGCACTGCATTAACTTTAATCTTCAGCTGAGCATTTAGAAATACAAGGAAGTTACATCCTTGCATACTTACAAACGTGTAAATGTGAAACATGTCATTGAGACCTAGAAAGATTCTAGAGCAGATCATGAAACAGACCGTCTATAAACACTTAGAAAAATATGCAGCGATTTTGAAAAGTCAACATGAATTTCCCAAAAACAAGTCATGCCAGACTAATCTTAATTGTTTTTTGATAGAATTACAAGCTTGGCAGAGGAAGGGAATGCTGAGGATGTGGCATATCTTGATTTCAGTGACAAGGTCTCCATGAAAAGCTAATAAAATGTGGGCAAAACCATGCAACCGTTAAGCGAATTTGTAACTGGTTGAGTAACCAAATCCAAAGAGTACTCAGCAATGGCTCCTCTTCATCCTGGAGAGAAGAGACCAATGGGCTGCCACAGGATTTGACCTTGGACCAGCTCTATTCAACATCTGTATCAATGACGTTATCATTCAAGAGCCATGAACTCTTAAATTGATTGATTGATTTTGGCAGTGTGTTTTCATCATAGTAAGATTCAACAACAACAACGACAAAATCTCAAGAGCAATAAGATCTTTCATACCTTTATCTGAGATTCAAGATGTTATTTGAAGTCTCCTTCATTGTGAAAATATTGTGTACAAAAATATGGGTGACCCCTGAATCTCACGGCACCCTCCCCATTCACCAGTCTTTATACATCTGCCTTCTTTCTATATAATGGTCCCATGGAGCGATCTTCACATGTCATCAGCTACTACTGTCCATTTCTTAGTCCCAGCTAAAGAAGAACCATGGAGTCAATGGGATTTATCTCTATGTTGACTTTGAACAAAGATCCAAAATAAGACCCAAAATATTCCTAACCACTGACAATAGGTTGGGTTCCATATTGAACTCTGTCTAGATCCAGATTATAAATAATACAGCCATAAACAAGTCGATAAGGTGCAATGGATTTATTATGCATACGGAAGACAAGCAGAACATATAGCTGCAGAAATGGTGCAGTTTTGCCAAAATGCACACACAGCTATAGGACAGGGAACGAACACAAGGACGTGCAGAAAACAGACATTTTTAAAAGGGCAAGCTTTAGAGATGATGACAAGTCATGGTTCCCATTGACATCAATGGTCATGGTGGGTGTTCGGGTGCAGTTTTAAAAGAGGTGCGATCGGTTGGAAGTGTGTTCCTGTTTCCATAGATAAATGCATTTTTGTGTCATCTTCAATAGCCACATCCCCATTGGCAGTATGGGTAGGACCAACATGAACCACAATTGCCGCTATAGGGCTGATAGCATCTGGAGTAGCCATATGGTGACCCATAGCAGCCACTGTATCCATAGCATCTGGAGTAGCCATATGGTGACCCATAGCAGCCACTGTATCCATAACTGCATGGATTATAACAAGACTGGTATCTCCATGGTCCACAGGCTCCACCGTAGCAGCAAGACATCTTGGTCTGAATGGAAGAGAAGCTGGAATGAAAGATTAGGGAGTAGATATCAGTTCTTAATGCTTCATATCACCTGTATGAATGCTCTGTCTCCAAGGGTTTCTAGACTACATAGTTATAGCCATTTGATATCATTTTAACTGCCATGGCTCCATCCTATGGAATGCTACCGTTTGTAGTTTGGTGGAAGGTACTGTTAAATCACAGTGACAAATGTTCTAATGGTCTGCAGAGTGGTGCATCGTCAAGAATTTTGGTACCAAACATGTACCGAAATATAAATGATCAACATTCCCATTTACCTCTGACTGAAAAAAAAAAATCCAGTTTTGCGTTTAAGGTTACATTAAGGTTACTTTTCTGATGGCAGTTACTCCAAGTTCAGAGAAAGGGCTGGTGGCTTCCCAGAAATAGTTAACTGACTACAGTAGAAACAAAGACTAGGCAACCCATTCTTCTGTCCCTCAACTTGATTCTTCTGCATTTCGTGGTATTTACAAAATACTTCATTGTTTGCTATGCTGCTCCAAAAAGTAGATAATTCAATGATAGAGTCAAATGATCATATATTAGAAGATGAGTAGAATTGGACTTACCTATTTCTCAGATGAAGAACTGAAGTCAAGAGAAGTTGTTGGAAGTGGAGTGAGCTGTAGGTGCTTTTATACCATGGTTGGCAGCATAATTGTACATGGGAACCACCCCTAGGATGTGACATTGTGTCCCAAATACCTGATGTCTAATTAGAGCTTCATATTGCATTGGATATCTTGGCTGGTCATTGCTTGTTTTGCAACTGGACACGCCAAATTAACATAATATAATATGCGTCAAATATGTGTTGACGTTGACACATGTTTCAAGAGGACCAAACCTTGAGCGTTTATAGGGACAATTGTGCCACAAAGCATATTTGTGTGGAGGCAACTGGTTCTTAATTAACCCACTTGGGCAACTTCTCTTGGTTCAAGTCAGCATTACAGCTTGAGGTCTACTTGCTTGGGTTCCATATTGATCTCAGTGAAGAGGCCAAGTGCTCCGATCCATTGGCCAACTTTGGAATCGATTGCCAATGGAGCTGGGACAATTTCCCCTCTCCTTCTCATTGTAGCCGGTGTAGAAACGTTTGGTATCCAAAGTAAGCAGAACACAGTATAGCCAATGCACTATATGTGAGCTTGTGGTAAGGAAACAGTACTTTCCTTGATCCTTTTGGAGGTTCCTCTTTGTAGGTCAACACCAGGACTTTGAACTGAGCTTAGAAACCAACTAGAAGCCAGTTCAGGTCTTGCAGGACTGGCAATATTTTTTAAAATTATTTTTAAAATCTGTATCATTAAAAATAGTGAGAGAAAACAGACAATTATATACAAATAGATAAACGTGTGTAAATACATTTTGTAAATTCTTATGATTATCTTCTTATGTAGATCATGTACACATGCCTTAATCCTTTATTTTCAATAGTTTACTATTATTATACTCATTTATATTTCCTATACATTTGCTGTAGTAACTATCTTCTATTATTTTTACTTAACATTACCCCAATTATCATAATACACATGATACATATACTCTAACATGTATTCCTTCAACCATTCCTCCTTTCATATTCGCATTTGTAACTACAAACAGAATTTACTTTTTTAAAATTTCATCCTTACACATTTACAGTTACAGCCTTACTATATAAAATTTCTTTCTAGGTCTGGGTTTTAACTTATTTCTCATCTTTATATATGCTTTATCTATATTACCTTGAATTTCTCTCAAGAATCGTTTCTAATTAACTGGTGTTATATGGCCTCTTTTAAAAAGGTTTCAATCTCTCTCTCTCTCTTTTAAAAAAGAAATCCCTTCTTTTGGATATTATGGAGAACTGTGGTGGAATGGAGTGAAAAAGAAGGACCACATATAAATACCAAAAATAGATGATTGGAGAAAGTCGACATGTTACAGTGCTTTGAGTTTTGGACTTCAACTCTGGAGACTCTGGAGACCAGGGTTCGATTCCTTGCTGGGCCATGCAAACTCACTGGGTGATTTTGGGCAAATTATACTCTCTCAGCCCCAGAAAACCCTGTGATAGATTTACCTTAAGGTTGCCATACGTTGGAAACTACTTGAAGCTACACAAAAACAGCAAAGACGATTGGAGTTAATGATGTAAAGAATATTCGTCAAAATTTGATAAACAGAAGAAGTATCTGTCATTCAAAGATTTCAAAAGAGAAGAAAATATGAGCACTTCTCGATCAATGACTAAGAATTTTTGTTTTTAATTCAATGACCAGAATTTGAATATTTTGCATAAGCAAATCTACCACTGATATTGGGTTTTTCTAGCAGAGGAATGTTCTTTAAACCTCTGCCAAACTTCCTTTTGACATGCTAACTGAGTTTGAAATGCCAGGTAAATTAGTGTAAATGTTTGCCTCCTTTGTCTTTTACTTTCATTGGAGAAATCTGTGAAAAATACTTCTCGACAGGGAGAGAAAAAATAACATTTTGAAAGCGGGACTTTTGAAAAGATTTTTTTTTAAAAAAATTTCATCTAGTTCTTGAAGGATACGAAGAAAACAAAATTGGTTTTTCTCAACACTAATTGGGGTTTGGTGTTTGGTTGCTTCATATGAAATCAATATGGAACCAAGTATGTGAAAACTAGTACCTAAACTCTCCGACCACACTACTGAGATGACCAAGGAGAAACTCAAGAAACAGATCAGTTCTGAATATGTGGCATCCACAGAAATTGTCCTGAAGGTACCATAAAAGTTGAAAAGAAAATTTGGTAATACCGAAACCTATTTATTGACACCTATTTCGCTGTGTTAATTTGGAATGTCCAGGAAACTAAGCATCAAAGGCGATTGCAAAATTGTAAATGAACACTAGATAGTCAATCCTAATTAGGCGTTGGGTAATTAAAACAATGCATCATATAGAAAGGGGTGGGTCCTATGCATAATGATGCTGCCCTTAATGGTATAAAAGGCCTTAGAACTTATGAGTCTTCCAACAACCTCTCTTGACTTCTCTTCCTCCTCCAAGAAGTACGTAAGTAAGTGCATTTTCTGCTCATTTTCTCTCATTCACCAGCCTTACGGTAGATTTTTTTCCTCTGCATTATTTCGTTTATGCTCCATAACTTTATAGGAAGCGATAAATTGATCTTCTGCTCCATTATTTTACTTTTACTCATAGCCAACTAGATGTGAACTCTGAGCTTGGAACGGGTTGAAGTCGCCACCAGATGTGATCATGAATGAAAAGTTGGATATTCTTTGTTAGGGAACGGTACCATGTCTATGAAGGCATTCATAACTTGGTGAGGGAGTTAGAAATCTTCACTCAATAGATATAGTCTAGTCCCCTGAACTATAGCGTTTGAACTTGATAGCCATTAACTGAAAGCATCTCATCAAGGTACTCATTCATTAAAACTGAGTTATGAAACCTAAGTCATTTCAGATCCCTCTAAATGTATAGTATAGAAACATTCCGAGAGAGAGATAGAATATCTAAAGAAGAGATACAACTTCAAGGCTTAATGCATTCTTACATTTGGGACTCTCAGAATCTCTTTAAAACTCATGCCTCTATTTGTTTGCTGACAGTATAACAACTAACACTCAGATTCTTCATTCCAGCTTTGCCACATCTGAGACAAAGATGTCTTTCTGCTATGGTGGATCCTGTGGACCATACGGTTACCAGTCATACCGTGGCCCCTGTCATTATGGTTACTATGGCTGGTCCAGGCCAGGGTATTACTACCCTGGATGCTATGAGCCCTATCGATATCGGTACGGTGGCTGCTGTGAGTCATGGTCCTCCCCATATTGTGGCTGGACATGTGGCTGGTGAAGGCAATATGAGAAGAACAAAGATGACCATTTAGACCTTCCAGCAAGTGCACAAAGGGATCACTTTAGGACTTTTGAGCACTCACCGTGTCAACTGAATAAGAGTCATGGCTCCTCATCATCTTTAAAGATCTCTATGACCACCTGCACTTTCTGCATATGCCACACTTGAGCACCATTTTCTGCTATCACCTCAGCGATACATATTCTTTAGAGAATCTGCATCGTTTCTGCAACTCTGTGATCTGCATACCTTCCCCATTCCTAATAAAGCTCTTGCGCAGAAGCAATCAATTTGTACTTGATTATTATTATTATTATTATTATTATTATTATTATTATTGCACTGTAGAATTTGCACAGTGCTTTACATAGTAGAAATCATAAATGAAATAAGAATAAAAACCTGCCAGACTGCGCACAGTCTAAAACATCGATATCACATAATTAAAACAGCTCTAATATAATACTGCAAGCACACAATCATAATATAAGAATCATGACAAATTAATAGTCACTGATATGGAATGCTTCCCTACACAAAGTTGTCTTCAACTCAGCCTTAAAATTGGCTAAGGAAGTCATAGGACCTTATCAGACGTCGGAAATTGGAAGTATAATCTAATGGCAATCCAAACGCAATCATGGAGTTTCACATTATTGAGAATTAAAGCACCTCACGCAGTTTCGGGCAAAAGGGAAGTAATTCCGAACGCAATCATGGGTTTTACCTTACTGTGAATTAAAGCATCTCATGCAATTTCGGGCAATGGGGGGTCATTTTCGGGTAATGGGAAGTCATTCTGAATGCATTCCAAACGCAATAGGAATTCATGTGAATTCGCTAAACTAGCGAATTCACTTGAATTCAAATTGACTCCATTCGCAATAAACAGAAATTCCTCCCGTCTGATAAAGTCCATAGTGGGAAGGTGATTCCAAGCATGGGAGAAGGGATGAATTTGAGCAAAGGAGTTAGGAGAACGTGGGAGCGATTCACAATGGCGGGGAACATGTAGAGTCCCTATTAGTTGACACCGGAGATAAGAATACAATCGTCCCTCCATATTCGTTAGAGTTAGGGGCACAAGACCTCCATGAATATGGAAAATATGGAGATTCCTAGAGAGAATTTATCAATCGAATCCGTGAATAATTAAAGCCACAAATATCAAAGCTGCCAATATAAACGGATGAAATGTATATGAGAATTTTGCTTCTTCCTGCGCCATGGTTACTCAATCATAAATCACACATTCGGGACATAAATAGTTTGAAATACTGGCAAATTCTTATCAAACAGTATGTTCTCAGTGTGGATCAAAAGCCAAAAGGTGATGAATTCTAACACTCTCAATATCTGTGAATATTCTTTTTTATTTATTAATTTATAGAAGCATTTTATATACAAAAACAAAAAAGCTTCAGGTTACTATATAGTATTAGAAAATATATTGAAATTTACAGATCAATACTTCCAAAGTCACTTTAAAAACAATTCCCAAACACTAAATCCATACATTTCATTATTCTCTCGCTTTTTTATGTCACTTTCTCTTTTTACTTCCTGTTGCCTCGAAGTATATACCCCCAAATCATACAATTTCTTAAATGTTATATTACAAATAAGTTGCTTATAAGTTATCGTGTCTGCATTCTTATGTCTCTAATCTGCAATTTTTCATTATTTGGTCCCACTCTTTCTCTATTAGTGTAACGTCTTTATTAGATAAACAGCCAGTGAGAATGTCCGTCTCTCAAAATTCAAGAATTTTTACAAACCAAAGGTCCAAATCGGGTATTATTTGACTTTTCCAATATTGAGCTAATATAATTCTGGCAGCAGTTATTAAATATAATATTGTTCTCCCATGTTTAATTTTAATTTGCGTAGGAGCTTTGTCTAGCACATTCAATAAGTACATTTCTGGTCTCATTTCAAAATTCAGTCGAAAAATGCATTCAATTTCCCTATGAATACTTTTCCAATATAACTTTAATTTTGCACATTTCCACCAAACATGAATCCAAGTTCCTGGTGCTTTTTCACATTTCCAACATAGACCCAGACCTGTTTTATAAATTTTTGTTATCTTGCTTTGTTATCTTGCTATGTTCCATTTTCCAATAATTTTCTCAGAGGTTTTGACATTTAGTGAATGTTTTTAGTCCTTTCTCTTGCATTCTTCCATCTATTCATCTCTATAGTATTTTATAAATACTAAGAGGAAACTGAGGGAGTGTGATTTGCCCAAGATCACCCAGTGGGATCCCATGGCTGAGCAAGGATTTGAACCCTGGCCTCCAATGCTTAAACAACAACACCATACAAGTTCTTCCCTAGCAGGAACTAAATTGAGAAATTGTTTGAATTTTACAGTCTTAATGTAACTGCAAAGGGATGTGGGGAAGGCACAACAATAACCGTGCCCAATAAATTTCCAAAATCACAGGAACAGAGAGGGTGGGAATTAGGAGCGACTCTCTTTTTATGGGAATCTTAATGGAGCGTAATGATGGCAGGCCTCAGGTCAAAAGTATAACAATAAACCGCAGTGCAGACGCTGCTGTTTTCCTTGGCTAAATTGTTGACGGGTCATGAAGTGGAAATCTCTTCGACGCCCTGGAGGCTGTTTCCAAAAAAATGGTATAAACTCTCAAGAAATCTTGGGTTGCTCTTCACTTTTCTTGAGCCTCAATTGCATGTTGCTCCCGTGTATTCTGCACCTCCAAGTTTCAAGTATTTAACTTCTCCCTCCTCTCCACTACTGAAATATTTGTTGTTGTTATTATTCTGTGCCTTCATAGAATCATGGAATCCTACAGTTGGAAGAGACCCTAATAAGGGCCATCCAGTCCAACCCCATTGTGCCATGCAGGAACTCCCAATCAAAGCATCCCCATTGACAGATGGCCATCCAGCCTTTGCTTAAAGACCTCCAAGGAAGGAGACTCCACCACTCTCTGAGGGAGTGTGTTCCTCTGTCAAACAGCCCTTACTGTCTGGAAGTTCCTCCTAATGTTCAGCTGGAATCTCTTTTCCTGCAATTTGCATCCATTGTTCCAGGTTCTGTTCTCTGGGACAGTAGAAAACAAGCTTGCTCCCTCCTCAATGGGACATCCCTTCAAATACTTAAACAGCGCTATCATATCACCCCTTAACCTTCTCTTCTCCAAGCTAAACATACCCAGCTCCCTAAGTCGATTCAAGTGGATTCCAACTTAAGGCGACCCTAAAGTGAACCTATTATAAGGTTTTCTCGACAAGTTTCTTCAGAGCGGGGTTGTCACTGCCATCCTCTGAGTCTGAGAGAGTGTGACTTGCCCAGGGTCACCCAGTAGATTCCCATGGCTGATCCAGGATTCAAACTCTAGTCTCCAGAGTGAAGTCGAAGGCTTTCATGGCAGGCATCAATCATTTTTTTTGTGTTTTTCAGGCTATGTGGCCATGTTATAGAAGAGTTTATTCCTGACATTTTGCCAGCATCTGTGACTGACACCTTCAGAGAAATCTAATCTCCAGCGTTCCAGCCTGATGCTCAAACCGCTGAAACGTATTTCTAGGGAGATATTCTCATAGGGCATGCCACAGTTAAAAGAGCAGCAAAGTGTTTCCTTTTCTCATCTGCTCTTTTCATATATGTATTTCTGGCCCAGTTAATGTCTAATGATTCTTCGTGATGTTGATGGATGAAGTTTATAGGTGGCCGAATCTTATAATCAGAATGAGATGTTGGCTGCTTTGCTCTGACTACTTGAAACTTAAAGAAGGAGGATGGAAGTGAGAGCAATCCAGAGTCAAGAAACGTCAGTGTCAGTTTAACATTGCCTTTATACTGTTTCTCAGGCCTCATTCCTGCTTACAGATAAATCGGTGTGCAATCTGAATCAATGGATTGATTTGAGATCAGATCGTGGTTTCCACTACATTTGCCCTGATCACATTTTTTGTCACTTTATCACATCAAAATAGCCCATGAATGAGTCGATTCAAAATGGTTTGGTTGCCGCCGGGGAAATTTGAATCCATCCCGATCCGCTTGTGGTTCATACTTGTGCGAAATAGATTTATTAAAAAGAAGCGGAAAAAAATCAGCATCAAAAAGACATGGGTTAAATGGGTCTGGAGCAGGCCCCCTCCGTCGGAATCGCTTCAGCAATTCGGATTCGTTTGAACCAGCTTGAACCGAATCATGATCCGGTTTAAAAAGTAATGGGAAGGAGGCCTCAGGCATCCTCCAAGGCATTGGGAAGATTCATAGAATCATAGAGTTGGAAGAGACCCCAAGGACCATCCAGTCCAAAACCCTGCCATGCAGGAACTCACATTCAAAGCACCCCCAACTGATACCCATTGCATGCCTTGCCAATGGTTTAGCCACAAATTTAAAAAAGCAGTGTTTGCATCTAGAATTTATTGCCCTGTTTTTAACCCTCCATTACAATGCCCATAAAAAGTCAGCAGTTTCTAATTCCCACCTATCCATCCCTGTCATTTTCCCTGTCATTATTTGGCACAGTTAATACCAGGCTACTCCCCATCCCTTTGAAGTAACATTACGACTGTAACATACAAGCAAACCTTCCATTGAGTGCTAGCTACGGATATACGGAAACACACCTCCCGCCTGTCCCTGCTGTCTTACTATTACTAGTAATCCTATTACTAATCCCAGCTACAGTTGATCCATTCCATCAATGGGGTTTCCTAATGATCAACTCATCAGTAAACAAGATAGTGGATCTATTCTAGGTGGAACTAACCAATAGATTGCAGACCACAATGTATTTCTATAATATACTGTATACAGTTATATGTCCAGAACTGGAAGACAAATACTATTTGATCAGATGAAGACTGGAATATCAAAGTCCTTGAGTTGGCAGAAATGGACAAACTTTCAACATTTTTTTTAATTAAACAAGTGAAATTTAAATTTTTACATGCAAACAATTAAATTTAAACCAGTTTGTGCATCAGATACGATATTGTAATATCAACAGAAAAACAAGAAAGAAATGTATCCACACACACACACACACACACACACATATATGTACAAGCTTTCAACATTATTGATGGTGCACAGAAAATAATATTTCTACAGAAAGGTATGTATGTATTTATTTCATTATTATGCCGCCTTTCTTCCCAAAAGGGACCCGAGGCATCTCACAGTGTAAAAGCACATTGAAATAATTTTTTAAAAGACAATTAAAATAATCTAATTAAGACACTGCAAAGTTAATATTTAAAACATACAAAAGTTTTTTTTTTTTTTTTTTAAAAAATATAATCATATTCTTTTCTGTACAAACAGCTTTTTCCTGAGCAGAAAATTTTGTTAGGCGTGCAAAGCGACCATATATGAATTTTGTGCAGAATAAGTCTTGAATTGTGAAGATTATTGTCAGTCCAGGGTTCTTCTTGTCAAGGTTTCTCTGGGCTTGAAAAGCATGTTTTTCAAATTATGTGCTGTCTATCCATACCCGGAATTAAATGGAGGGATTCTTTGAACTGCAAACTCAGGATGCATTCCCACTATGATTTAAAGCGAGTTGCCGATTGGTTTTGATGACTGTCGTTCTCATTTGAAACCAGTTCTGATCCTATTTTGATCTTTTTCTGTCTTGATAAAGCAAGGCAAATGCAAAAAACCCCCCAGTTTTTCCAGACACTAGTTTCATAGCGGTTCTTTAGAAAAGAATCGATTCCAGAGCGTGTCCAACAAGTGGGAACAATGGACCTGAATTGCACCATTCTGGAGGGGAGGGATTAAGTGCAGAGGGATATTGATCCCCCTCTTCAGTTTTTGGTAGATCCACTATTTCCCCCCCTTAGAGCTGCCTTTGTGCTTGTGGTGCGACCTATGGGTGATGAGTTTTTAAAAATAAAATAAAATTGATAGAAGATTCAATTCATTTATTTTGCTACTATCCAGTGAAGCATGCCAATTAATCACATCTTCTATCATTTTTTTTTTTAAAAAAATACAAATTGGGGATGACAATCATGCCAAAAAAGAAGCGATTACAAGGGGATAATGAAAAGATCCACTTTCATACTTTCACAGTGAAAACGACAGACCTTTTGGAATAAATTACCAATATGGAGCGAAGACAAACTGGAAATCGGTTCAAAGTGTAAGTGGAAACGACCCCTTAATGTATCTTCAAAGGGGCGAGGGAGCAGTGCAGTAACAACTGTGCCTGATAAAGTTGAAGAAAGATGCCAGGAATGTACTAAGAGCTAGTCATTTTTTTTTTATGGGGAACATAGAGGAATGGAATGACAGTAAAACATGTGTGAAAAATAAGCTAATAAACTGTAATGCAAACCCTGCTTGTTTTGCTTGGCTAAATAATTAGCAGACCATGCAATGGGAACCTTCCCGATATCCTGGCTGGAGGCTGTTTCAGAAACTGTATAAAAGGACGATTGCGTTTGCACTGACTTTACTCAACCCGGATTGGTCTCCTCTGCAGCTTCAGGTATGTGGATGTCTTTCTACGTCTCCCCTGTCCCTGCTTGAAATGTTAGTCTGGGAATCTTGTTCATAAGAAATAAACGAGTGAAGGCAGAGCAACCTTAAACCAAGGTACTGTTCAGAAGTGTTTGGGCGAAGAGGAAATGAATAGATTTTGGGGGTTCGACCTGTGCTTCACTGCTTCAGTATCTTTGGAGAACAAGAAAACGTTATTTTCTCTTTCATATTTTTGCTTCAATTATTATTCACTGCATTTTGTGTTGCATGTTCAATGTCGGGGAGCTTGTTTCTGAACTCAGAGGGAACGACTTACACCGGCAGGACACATGTCTAGGCAGCTACCCAGCATTTCTGTGGAGAGAAGAGGTAATGGGGAATCGGGACTGTTCAGGGTCCAGGATACTCTGGGAGCATCCTGGAGTATTCTGCCCAGTGTAGACAAGCCATCAATGGCCTGTTCAAGTTGAAATTAACCATAAAATCATAGGGCTCCCTCAGCTGCTCCACAAGAGTAATCCAGTCCAACTCTCTGCCATGCAGGAAGATACCATCAAAGCCCTCCCAACAAATGGACATCCAGCCTCTATGAGCTCATTCCCACTATGCTTTAAAGCGAATTGCAGATCGGTTTATATGACCATCGTTCCCATTTGAAAACGGTTCTGATCCTAGTGTGATCGGTTGCACTCTTTCCTGACACTAGTTCTTTGGTGGTTCTTTTGGAAAGAAGTGATTCCGGAGCAGGTTCAACAAGTGGAAAGAACAGATCTGAATCGCATCATTCTGGAGGGGAGGGACTAATGGCAGAGGGGTGTTTACTATCCCTCCTCAGTTTTTGGTAGATCTACCATTCCACCCAACTCTCAGAGCTGCCTTTGTGCTTGTGGTGTGACTTCGTAGAAAATTTGATTTTTGCAATTTGCAAAGGCAAGTAGTTGCAAAACTAATGAATTGAATTTTCTATGAATTTTATTTATTTATTTTTTTAAAATCTATAAATGCCATGGAGCCCTTTGAAGGTTTTAGCACTGTGCTCCTGAGCACCTCTTTGGGGGAAGCACCTCCTGAGTGATGCCCAGCCAAGAGGCCCAGTGCTTGCCAGTGCCCTCTTCTTACCCAGAGCCCAGGCTGCCGCTTATGTCACTGATGATGCACAGATGATTGACATGCATTTTGAAGCGGCACAAACTAGTAGGGACGACAATCATGTTAAAAAAAGAAGGGATTACAATGACATAATTGAAAGATCTGCTTTCATAATGGGAACGACAGACCTTTTGGAATCGATTTACTAACATGGAGTGAAGGCGAATCTCGAACTGGTTTAAATATAAGTGGGAATGAGCCCTATGTAAAAATGCCCAAAGAAGGAGATTCCATCACAGTGAGGCGGCATACTCCACTGCCAAACAGCTCTTACCATCAGGAAGCTCTTCCTAACATTTACAGGGAATGTTTTTTCCTGTAGTTTGAACCCATCACTCCATGTTCTAGTCTCTGGAGCTGCAGAATAAAAGCTTGCTTCATCTTCAATATGGTATCCCTTCTAATATTTAAACATTGCTATCACTTGCCCCCTTAACCTTCTCTTCCCTAAACATCCCCAGCTCCCGAAACTGTTCCTCATAAGGCATGGTTTTTAGAGCCTTCACCATTTTGGTTGCCCTCCTTTGGACACGCTCCAGCTTGTCAACATCTTTGTTTTGAATTGTGGTGCTCAGAACTGGACAACGATAGGAAGCAGGCCAGTATCTCCCGATCCTAGTCCCGCTTTGCAAACGTTACACCACAACTTATTTATAAAATAAATAAACTTATCCATCGGTGAATAAGCAAAAAAACAAGCAAGTAGAAAACTACCAAAAGGGTCTGACCTGATTCTTTATTCTTTTGTGTTCTTGTGAATTTTCAGGTCCACCTCCTCCAGAAGTCAAAATGGCCTTGTGTAACTACAATTTCAATTCAACGTGTGCTTCGGAGTCTCAGTTGCCACCCACAGAAATGGTACTCCAGCCTCTCCCTATGGTTATAAGGGTCCCAGGACCAATCCTCTCTAGAAGCCTAGAACTAGTTAATATAGTAGGAAATGGACCATGTGTCACCACCATCACCACCTGTTGACATGAGCTTTGTGGTCTACTCATACTGTTCCTCTTGAAGGTCTTACAATTGCTGCAACGAACGGAAGATTCTCGATGAATGACAAGAACTACAACTGGATGTACAGGCATAGCTTTCAATGGGAGGGGGAAACGGGGCTTCTGCAATCCTTCATGGGATCATTGGGTAATTGTGGTGGCTTGAAATTATGGGAAAGCTCAAGTCAACTGAAAAATCTGTTTCTGCTTTATATATTATATATTTCTTCTTGTAGGCTTCCTTAGTTCCCACTTACCTGTCATGCTCCCCTAAGCCTTGTTTAATATGGATTTAATTTTGCTTTCATCAGTTCTGCTAGCTCCAGATTCTGCTCCTTCTGTGGATCATTCATGATGGCATATCTGCCTCCTTGTGGCAATGAAGCAGTCCTGCAAAGTCTTTGAAACTTCCAGTCTTAAATGTGAGATGTTTCCATTCAATGGATAAAACAAACCACCGTGATGTCTATCCATTCGTTTCACTGCTAAGCTCTTAAGGAGTGTTGCAAAATATGCTAGGTGCTCCTGGGGAGATCCATCATTTCTTAACATTTCTCTGAAACCGGGAGTTGGTTGCTTCTCCTTTTTCAATTTTCTACAGAAGATCATATATTGAAGAAGGCAGAAGGACATGCTCACTTTGTTTATTCCTGTCTGTTCTTTTTGGCTCTTCCAAGCTCATTCTGATACGTATATGCAGAACCTTGGGGCATGGGTGGGCCCTTCCTAAATTCTTCCAAATATGTCAACAAATGATGGTGTTAGGAATGTCTACCCCACAGGAAGAATCGGATATTTGAAAATAGATATATGAAAGTTGGCATAATTAATTTTTAGGTGTTACCATTGGAAGCCAGTATGTAGAGGTTTCAGTGTTGGACTAGGGCTACGTCTACATTGTAAAAAGAATGCAGCTTGACACTACTTCAAGTGCTGTAGATCCATCCTATGGAGTCCCGGGATATGTAGTTTTTCAAGGTCTTTATAAATTCCAGAATTCTATAGGATGGAGCCATGGCAGTTAAATTGGTGTCAACCTGCATTATTTCTGCAGTGTAGATGCACCCTAAGTTACTGGGAGACCAGGGTTTGAATTTCTGCTCAGCCATGGAAGCCCACTGGACGACCTTAGACAAATCACAATCTTGTGAAGAAAACCCTATGACAGGTTAGTCTCAGGGTTGCCATAAATCAGAAATGACTTGAAGGAAACTACAAGGCTTTACCATAAGCACTTTTCATCTGAAGGTGCACTAAAAGACATTCCAAGCCCCATTCATCCCTATAGAACCGGAGTGGCCAACTGCTGGAGACTAGGGCTCTATGTTAGCATCCCAGAAAATCCTGGGGAGCTGCAAATACCCACCTCCATACAACAAAATCAAGTATTTTTTGCTCCTTGTGTCCCCAGAAACCCTCCCAGGAGACATATTTTCTACAAGAGGCATAGGCCTCATTCCCACTACCTTTTAAACTGGATTGCAATTCAGTTTGAACCGATTCAAATGACCCTGGTTCCCATTTAAATCGAATCGTTGAAGCGATTCGGAGAGGAGGGCCATGCACCAGACCTGTTTAACCCACGTCTTTTTGACACTGATTTTTTTCCGCATATTTTTGGATAAATAAATTCCGCACAAGTGTGAACCAGACGCAGATTGGAATCCATTTAAATTTGCCCTTCAGCTGGCTGGAGTGGGTCCATTTTGAATCGATTCATGCATGAATGTGAACCACAAGTGGGTTATTTTAGAGGGAAAAAATGCGAGTGGGGCAAATGTAGCGGGAACCATGTTCCACTGTTGAATCGAACCATTGATTAGGATTCCCACTTATCTCTAAGTGGGAACGAGGCCCCATTTAACTTCATACTTCTTATTTTTGTTAAAAAGGGCTCTCTTGTTTCAAAAATGTCCCTGCAGGAGCTGAAAAGTGGACAAAAATGTCCACTTTCCTCTGAGGAGAGAAGAATCCTTTGAGAAATGCTGCTCAGATCAAAACTAACTCTTTCACAAACACATATTCTTGGGGAATAATTATGTATATATGTATGTATGTATGTATTTTATTTAAGGGATTTATAGCCAGCCTTTCTCCTAAAATGGGGTTCGAGGCAGCTACATCCTTAGTCCAGATTGTCCCCTTCATCACACTTTGCTCAGCATATTGTGTTTCTCATGGACGTTTGTCTCATAGATTTTTAAAAATGTTTCACAGCATAGATGCAGCAACACAAGTGAAGCTTTAGCTCTCCAGAAGAAGAAGAAAAGAGCTTCATCTTTCTGATTTCAATCAAGTGAGAATCATAGTGCATAGCGATGAGACATAATTTAGTATTTAATTAGTGCATTGAGGCAGATTTATGATGCTGCACATACAAGAAGAACGTGTGGTTTCTTGGGAACAAAGCGTTCTCTATAAACATGAACAAATGTGATCTTAATGTGAAACACTTTGTTATAATTGTTGTTTTAATAAGAGTAGAATTGGCTAGATGTACAAATAAATGAGGTAAAGAAAGCAAAGGAAAAGGGAAGGGAGCTCAGTCTTCTTTCTAAAGGTACCGTCGGCCAATTTGTCCCCTCTCCAGAAGTTTGATTGCTTTCAGTGCTTACTAATGAAAATAAGACATTATCCAATAAAGATATTATTGCATTTTTGTTGGCATTGACCAAGATTTGGAAAACTGGAAAGGTCAATATGACTGATTGGTGGTCTTGATTTTTGGGATTTTTTTGCTAATGGAACAGCTCACTGATCAATCTAGAATATCGCGAAGGTGGAATCTTCCTCTGCTTTTTGAAGAACGATGGTCCCCACTTATATCTTATCTGAATAATATTGGAGTAGATGTGGCTCTTCCTTTGTAACATGATTCCCTTTGGTCGAACAAACTGGTACAAAGAAGGCATTTCTTTATTCTGAGTCCATCCCACTTTTTATATAATGTTGCCCTTTTACATCCCATGTGATCTTGAATCTTTGAGGTTGGTTTTTAAGGATTTGTATTTTAGCTTGTTTTTGTTTGTATTTGTTATTGTTTTCCGCCTTTTTTTGGTAAGAAATAAAAAATTTTTAAAAAAATCAAGTGCTGTCGGCCCTCCACATCCACAGATTTTTTTTTTTTATCCACAGATTCAGCCACCTACAGCTGGACAATATTACAAAAGATACATAAATTCCAAAAGCAAGCCTTGATTTTGCCATTTTATATAAGGGACACCATTTGGCTATGCCATTGTATTTAATGGGATTTGAGCACCCATGGAATTTGGTATCCACATGTGTGTCCTGGAACCAAACTCCAACAGATACCAAGGCTGCACTGTAATAAAAAGAAAGATCTTAATGATTCGACTCACTGCTCATGATAGAACAACCTCTCTCTATTTCTCTCGCACATTTTCTCTCGCTTCCATTTTTCCCTGGCATTCTGCTACCTTGAACAGAAATGTAAGAAGAAAGTGGAGAAACCCAATTTGTCATTTGAATACCTGGTTTGCTGACTGGTTGACCATGCCGGAGTCGAACACTTATTAAGATAGGCCTTTGGTCTGATCTAGCAAGGATCTTCGTTCGTTCTTATCTTAATCGTGGTTTTATGAGCCAAGCAATGCTCTGCATGTGCAGAATTGCTTCTAGATTGAACATTGCATACATGATGCTGCAGCGAGTATGTTCTTGAATCAAGCAAGGGGTTGGACTGTCAGTGGCCAGCTATTGTTGAACTATGATTTATTGAATCCCTTCCCATAGTAACGGAAAACCAGCAATAGATGTGTAGCCAAAGGTTACTTATTTACTTAATTATTTATTTTGAATTCCATTTTTCTCCCTCTATGGGACCCATAGATGTATCAAGTGATGGAGCCACAATAGGATTCTAGCACCTCATTTTTCTATATATCTGTATCTAGCTGTAATAAAATGATGCAGAGTTGAATGTTCTCGTTCAGAGTTCCCACCAGCTAGCTGGCCATTTCTTCTTCTGGCAGACTCCATTCTCCCACCGTCGTCTGTTTTCCAATCATCTCCCTAAGACGTATTCAGTATGATTTGTTGTCTGGATGTAGCCAGTGATCACCTTTTAAATATATATATATATATATATATACACACACAGTAGAGTCCCGATTATCCAACCTTCGGTTATCCAACATTCTGGATTATCCAACATCGTGGTTGCTGTGTTTTCTTTAAATTTTCTGTGATTTCTTTAAATTTTCAGAGGACTGAACTGTTTATACTGTACATCACAATGTTGATCAGTGATTTCTTTACATTTACTTTTCCTGTTATTGCAATAAAATTTTAATACATTTGCAGTTCATAGTGATTTCAAGGCTTTTCTTGGACCTTCCGGCTTTGGTTATTCAACTATCAGCTGGTCCAGTTTATGTCGGATAATCAAGACTCTACTGTATATATAATGAAAAGTATCAGTCCTCAAGAGAACTCATACCTCCTTCTTGTATGTAGTCTAGGTAATTTTGGTTTCATAGAGATCAGAATGTTGAAGACATGTTTGCTATTAGTAAATTATTTATGTATTTGCTATTAGTAAATACAGTCGGCCCTCCATTTTCACGGACTTGAGATCTGCGGTTTTGATTATTCACGGAAGGGCAACTTCCATTAAAGTTAATGGTGCCCGCGCACAGGAGTGCACATCCATTCAAGCCTATGGGGTTTGAATATATATGAATTTTTGAATTAACTGGAAGGTTGGGGTCCAGAACAGATCACCTGTGAATTCGGACGGAGGGTTGTATTCTAATATACTACTACAGGGATCCTTAAACTCAAGATCTGAATCTGGTTCTCCTGGGGTTTAAACCTTTGTGGTTCTTCTGATGGCCATCTACCACTTCTATATGATCTCATTATTTGGAGAGTTCTCAAGTTGTACCCATTTTTGTCCCATTCTAAAAGGCTGAATCGCATCTCCGAAGATTTAGTTACTGGCAATAAAAGCATTCTGCTAAAAATATACTAGTATTTTTGGCCCCACCATTCCATCTTTAGCCAATTCCACCACCAGAATGAGGCTGCTGAGAGCTTCTCTGAAACTGAACTTGGCCTTTGAGTTGCAAGAGCTTCCCCACCCTTTGTATGCAGGATGTTTCTCAGTTCACACATATAGGTACAAGCCTGTGTTGAAAATCTAAGTCAGTGATTCCAAACCCTGGCTTTATGGATATTTTGGACTTCAGCTACCAGATCATTGGCCAAGATGGCTGAGGCTGAAATCCAAAAACACCTGGAGAACAAGAGTTTGGGAATCATTGACCTAAGTGATCATCGAACTATCAAGTACAGTTGTCCCTCTGTATTCATGAATTCTGCATTCACAGATTCAACCATCCATGGCTTGAAAGTATTTTTTTTAGAAGCCAAAAACAAAAATTGATTTAGCTATTTTAGGCTAAATGGACCATTTTGCTACACCATTTTATATATAAGGGGACTTGAGCATCAGTGGATTTTGGAATCCACAGGGAGTCCTGCAACCAAACCTTAGCGGATACCAAGAGCCCACTGTACAGGGAAATATACAAGCAACCTTGAAGCATCAAAGTATGAGCTAGTTTTGAATGCGTCCCAAATTTGGTTTAAACATCACTGATGGAAATAAGGAAAAAAAAAGTACAAAATGTCACCTATGATGCAGAGAAAGCTTTATTAAACAGTATCCAGAAAACATTTATCCAAGCTTCATCAGCAGTATATAAATCTAGCAGAAGGGGACAGAGCGGAAACAACAACAGCAATTTCTTTCTCAAGAGATTCAGGGGATCTTTTGAGGATGACATTCAGTCCTTGTGATGTGCTAAGGACTTAAAAATACTTATGAAGCTGGAAAGTGATCAAGGGGAGCACCTAAATATACATAATCATACAGCAATAGAGATGGAGGGTACAAAGTGGAGATAAAAGGGATCTGGTTTTTCCGTAGGTAATGAGCATCACATTTCTCACTAGAACTGCAGAAGCTCATCGTTCTTCAAAGCCCAGACCCATACATGCATGGCTACAGGATCTTTATCGACTCATTTATTAATCAGCTGGATCTCCCTAGATGATCTCTCTAGGTTTAGCAGGGGTATCCGCAGATGCCCCTTGAATGACTCAATCCTCGAAGGCCTTTGAAGCCACCACCAAGGTAGCCTCCAGACCCCAGTCCCAATCCTCCAACACTACCGGATGAACATGGATTGTAGCCCCCAACAGCCAGTGGTTCACAGCTTGAAGTGAGGACGGGCCCAGGGAGGGTAATCACAGCTGCAGGTGGTTGGATCACCACCTCCGATGGTGGGATTTGGTTGACGCATGACACATTGGCTCCGGATGTGATGCCGAGGGAGCTAGCTGAGGCTGCCCCACCAAAGCCGCCATAGCCGCCATAGCCTCCATAGCCACCATAGCCACCATAACCAAGGCCAGATCCAATCCCACAAGAGCCAAGACCAATGGATGGGGTGGAGCAAGGGATGGTGCAAGATGGAGGGCAGCAAGACATGATGGTGTGGTGAGACGTTGGCTGTGAAATAACAGGAGAAACAAATATATAAGCAAATGTAACATTTGGTTGGACATGCATAGAGTGGTGGTAGGAATGGGAAGACACCTAAAAATTTATCATGGTACTCTTTTAATACAGCAACCAGCCTGTTTTCAATCCTAAGACATATCATTGCTTGTAGTCCTAATGTTGGTCCACTTGGAGCTCTGAAAATGCATGCACATATATGTCTTTTCTTATAAAAGTAAAGCAGCGGGGCATTCCTAAAGATGTTACCTGTCTTTGTTTCAGTTTTTATTCACCAGGTTTTATTTCCTCCTGTAAAATTCACAAGCTTCAACATGTGTCAAGGCTGTGGAACATGCAACCAAATGGAAAGAATGGTGAAACAGTTTAGCTTAGTGGACTTTCTATTGTTGGAGGTCTGTTAGATGACCAACTTTTAAGGGAGTTTCAGCAATGAATACCTGCATTGACAGAGAATCAGTTTAGGTGGCCCTTGGGATCCCTTCCAACTCTATGGGAAGGACTTTGTCTTTTCACAGGAAAAAAAATCTATTTTTATTGCAAATGATTTTCTGTATCTAAGTGTGATCATATAACTTCTATGCTTCAATGACCTAGCACCTTAGCGTATGTGTGTGCCCATGTATAACATGGTTCAGTTTTGCATGGTAACCAAAAACGCTAATCCCCATCTATATTTGTTAAATTTAGCCACTATTTTGAGGTTTGGGTGACTCTTACAGGTGTCAACCAATGACTTGCCTCTCATGCTCATGCTTGGCTTTGGTGTATTATCAGCAACATTAAAATAGCTGTTAGTGTAAGTGAGTCCTCTTGCATTAACATATAAGGTGGAGAATCAACACACTGTATCAGACTTCTTTTTGGATTAGAATTGCCCAAATTTTCCTTTCCATGCTGGCTAGGAGATCCTGGGAATTGTAGTTCAAAAAGTAACCTTTGCATGGTCTACTGAGCAGGGGAGTCGGCCCTGGACCTGGATTCAGTTCTCAAGGAGTCTCCAGATGGTCATTTTCCTACTCCTTCATGATGATCTGGTGGCTTCCCAACTTTTGTCTTGGTCTTCTCCCTATTCCAAGGCTGCATCTGCACTGCAGAAATAATACAGTTTGACACGACTTCAACTGCCATGGCTAAATGCTATGGAGCCCTGGGATCTGGAGTTTGTTGTGTCCTCTGACAGACAAGGTTAAATATGTCACAAAACTACAAATCCTAGGATTTCTTAGCCATGGCAGTTAAAGCAATGTCAGATTGCATTATTTCTTCAGTGAAGATGCAGCCTAGTGACCAAAATAGCTCTGTCATGGCTTTGTTACTAGCAGTAAGAACTTGAAGCTAAAATATTCTGGAACATTTGTTTTTCTTTTGTTCCACTTTTGGACCACATCCACCACTGCAAATTTTCATCTTGGGAGCTACTCTGTAATGGAATTTGGCCCTCAGGCTGAAAGGGATTCCCCACATCTGAAATACAAGAACTTGCAAGTTCTCTGTGTGGAACAAGTTTCTCCGGCTATTCAGTTCATATTTTGAAAGAGATACAGAAGGGATAGCCACCGAGCACAGGCGATAACAACAGATTCAGGCCTAAACTTAGGGTGAAATTTCAAAAGACACGCTTTTCTGATTGGAGGTAGATATTTTGTCACCCTTCTGCCCCAAAAGAGATGTCCACGTTGAATCATTATTTCCCCAAGTATTCTCCACTGATTGTTGTCTTCTGGGAGGGTGGTTGTGGTCACCTTTCCCTTCTCACAATGTCCTGAAAAGAAGCTAGAGCTTTTTTTCCTGTAAACTGTGATTCCCAGCCTTTGGTCCTCCATTTGTTGTTGACTTCAGATCCCAGAATCTCCAGCCAACAGTCAGGAATTATGGGAGCTGGAGTGCAAAGCATCCGAAGGACCAAAGGTTGGGGACCACTGCAGAAGAAGATGTAGAGTTACCAAGATTTCTGCAGAGCAATATAGGACATGTGGAACAAGTCTCTATGAGGCCACCTGAGGTCTTGGGCTCCCACTAGATTTGAAATCATGTTGGGAGCCCAAATCCTTTGTAAATCTCACAACAGCAGGCCAGCCATCATGAGATAAGAACTTTGTTCTACTTTTCAGCATAAGCTTGTCTGGATGGAGAAGAGGAAGACTAGCATCTTGCCAAACAGAATCCCAGCAAAATCCCTGTTGTTGTTTTTTAATGTAAGGTCTCATTGGTATAGACATACCAAAGGCTTGGGGGTAGTGCTGTGACAAACCATTATTTTTCTTCTCTCCCATTGAGAACTGGATGCGAATTTTTTTTAAAATTCTTTTCAAAAGTCCCACTTTCAAAAGGTTATTTTTTCTCTCCCTGTCGAGGAGTATTTTTTTTACAAATTTCTCAAATGAAAATGAAAAACAAGGGAGGTGAACATTTATGCCAATTATCTGGTGTTTCAAACTCAATTTGCAGGTCAAAAGGAAGTTTGACAGAGGATTTAAGAACATTTCACTGCTAGA
Organism: Urosaurus nigricauda; assembly: GCA_034509955.1. Classification (NCBI taxonomy): domain Eukaryota; kingdom Metazoa; phylum Chordata; class Lepidosauria; order Squamata; family Phrynosomatidae; genus Urosaurus; species Urosaurus nigricauda. The sequence goes on from JAOEGL010000010.1 coordinate 2,936,781, forward strand.
AAAACCTAATATGAATGGTAGCTTTGCTTATGCAAAATGCTCAAATCCTGGCCATTGAATTAAAAAGCAAAATTCTTACTCGTTAATCAAGAAGTGCTCATAATTTCTTCTATTTAAAAAGCTTTTGAAATCTTCAAATAACAGAAATTTCTTCTGTTTATCGAATTCTGATGAATATTCTTTACATCACTACTTGGTGGCTCAATCTACTCCAGTGGTTTCCAACCTTTGGTCCTCCATTTATTTTGAACATCAGCTTGCAAAAGCCCAGTCAACTTGGCCAACAGACAGGAATTATGGAGGCTGAAATCCAAATCTTTTGGAGGAACCACTGGTACAGTAGGAACATAGGTGGTGCCTACTCTCAAAGATGGGATTTAGAGTTTTCTGGATCAGATTTTAGGACATCAAATATAGGACATCTTGCACAAAAAGGGGCACCTTGAACCCCTAGGTCTAGGATGATATGAAAGAGTGACAACTACTGCTGAAGTACAATCAAAGAATTATGCTTTGAGAAGAAATTGAGGATGCTATATTTCTGCTAGGAATAAGTTCTTTCACCATTGGAAAATTGCTTCTCGTCTTACACAAGTAATTGAAATGTAATTCTTCATTTCCTCTACTCACAGTAGGATGAAGCATATCAGGAGACTGTTTCTGAACATGTCTACATACTTTATGCCCAACAAATATCCTTCATTATATACTGTACCTGGTATGGGCTTCCATTGCAAGCAAAATTGGGAGAGCATGTCCAAAGCATGAATAGAACAACCCGATAAATGAACAAAGATTCCATCTTACCTTTAGCCTTTCGAGAGGAGAAGTCAAGCGAAGTTTGGCTTGGAAGTGGAGAAGACAGAAGCAGTGTGAGAAGACATGGACTTCATGTTCCTTTTATATAGTTTATCTAAGCCACAGGCCGGAGGGAAAGACACCCATTTTTGGCCTGGGGATCGAGAACTGTGCATCCAAAATGCTTTGTTTGCCTTCTCGATTTTAGGCCTTTGTCAGCCATTTCAGAATGCTACTTTCCAGCCATTATCTCTTTCATCTCTCCTTTTCATTGTAAAATTGCCTGCAGGTTGTGCCCATTGAGGTTCAACCAAGAATTAATGAGGCTCTTTTCATTAGTAGTTCTCTCTATCTCTTCTTTCAAAGCAGAGAGTCAGCAGGATTTGCCCAGAAAATTGCACACACCATCTTCTTTCCATCGAGGCAGGCCTTTGGTCCTGTCCAACTCAGTCATTGTTGTTTCTCTTTGGATCATCATCATCATCATCATCATCATCATCATCATCATCATCATCGCTTACCGGTCTTTCTGAACGTGGCCTTCACAAGGTCCACCATTCAAAGACATGTGCTCTGACTCAACATTATGGACTTCTCCTTCATATAAAATATGCTCCCCAAAACATCACACATAAACAAACCAGTGCATTACAAGAGTAACGAAAACTATGCCTGACCATGAATGGGAAATAGGGTTGGGTGGGTGGAGATTTGGGTTGAGGTTCCAATAATCAGGGAACTCAAGTTTGGGGTTTTTTTTTTAATAGGAAGAGGTTTTGGATCTAATTGTCCTTATCTTTCATCACCATGTATGACCATTAGTGGTCCTGTGTTGTCTTCCTCCACACCCTGTGGTTCCAGAGGGTTTAGAGAGAAGCTCTTTAGGTATCAGTCAGAAGGAATGATTCATGAGATATTTGCCTTACTCTAGAATGATCATTGAGCTAGTTCCTTAGCATATTCACCCATGATGGTACTGAGCATACTAAGCGACTCAAAAGGGAAATGAAGGCCACTGAATGCATGGATCAGAGCACAGTGGGAATGTTCAGCAAATAAAAAAGGCTAACTTAGTCTGTGTCTCCTCTTTCCATCTTCACAGCAAATAGTCCAGACAATGCAGGGCTAAATCCTTGGTTCTGGTGCAAAACGTCCTTAATCCTGGCTTAGGTATATCACCGAATACTAAAGTTACAATGGACTTTTTCACACGGGCAGAATGTATCATCATCCCGAAAGAAGAAGAAAGTGGGGGCAATTCGAAAATGCACGAAACCACGCACTAGCTCATCACGTGCAAAGGAAACACAGGGTCCATCCCAAAGAGAAAGCAGTGAGAATGTGAATGTATTAATCACATGAGCATGTACCCATTGGCTTCTTCATTGTGAATTAGTGTGTTTGCACCTGCACAGGGAGGACAGGATTGCATCTGGAAGCCAGTCAAAAACACCAGTCACTCCCCTTCCTCATCCTGTTGTTTGGAAAAATTTCATGTCAGAGCACTAAACTGAGTTTCTATATTGTTGATGTGTGCCCTCAAGTTGTTTCAGACTTATGCCAGACCCTTTCATGGGGTTTTCTGGGCAAGATTTCTTCAGGGGGTTTGCCTTTACTTTTCCCCCTTTCGATCTTTCATCTGAAACAGCTGCTTTGCTCTTGGCAGCCAGGGAGTACAGGATGGAAAATTGCAACTACAAAGGATCACAGAAGTTGCCGTCCGTTTCTAACAGGGGGATGCCACGACCAAACTACAGATGCATTTCATACTAACACAAATTCGAATTGACTTTGAATTTGTTGTGGAAAAAGATTTATAAATGCAATAGTTTTCTGAATTTAGCTATTTCTGGGATGACCCACGATTGCGTTTGGATTGCCTTCCGGCTGACTTGGTGTCGTTTGATATTCTTTTGCAAAATTACATGAAATACCATGGATGACTCCGGATTGACTATGGGTTAACCTTCCAATTTTCCCCATGTGAAAATGTCCAATGGCCCATGCCACCATATTTGGCATCACTATGTATGGATGTGAGAGCTGGACAATGCAGAAAGTGGATAGAAGGAAAATCCAACTCATTTGAGATGAGGTGCTGGAGAAGAGTTTTGCGGAAACTGTGAATGGCTAAAGAGACAATAAAATAAAATAAAAATGGGCCCTAGAACAAAACAGGCCTGAACCCTCCCTAGAAGCCAACATGACTAAGTTGAGGCTTTCATACTTCAGCCACATCATGAGAAGGCATGAATCAATGGAAAAGGCAATAATGCTTGGGATGATAATAGGAAGTGTGAAAAGAGGAAGATCAACATTGCAGGTGGATAAATTCAATCAAGAAATCGTTTTGTAGGGTGTCCATGAGTTAAGATGACCTTGAAGGCAGGAAACAACAACAATGGTAGGACCAGCCCTGGTTGGAAAATGGACCGTGTATGGACAAGAACAAGGGACCATGTATTGATAAAAGATATTGAAATCAAATATTTCAGTGTGAAAACCAAAATATGTGTAAACATTTCCGATTGTGTGATGCGGCAGCTAAAAAGGCCAATGCAACTTTAGGTTGCATCAATAGAGGTATAGTGTCTAGATCAAGGGAAGTAATAGTGCCACTCTATTCTGCTTTGGTCAGGCCCCACCTGGAAGACTGTGTCTAGTTCTGGGCACCACAATGGAAAAAAGGATGTGGAGAAACTGAAGCGTGTCCAAAGGAGGGCGACTAAGATGGTGAAGAAAGCCTTATGAGGAATGGCTTAAGGACCTGAAGATGTTTAGGTTGGAGAAGAGAAGGTTAAGAGGTGATATGATAGCCCTGTTTAAATATTTGAAGGGATGTCACATTGAGGAGGGAGCAAGCTTGTTTTCTGCTGCTCCAGAGACCAGGACCCAGAGCAATGGATGCAAGCTCCAGGAAAAGAGATTCCACCTAGACATTAGGAGGAACTTTCTGACAGTAAAAGTTGTTCAACAGTGGAACACACTCCTTCGAAGTATAGTGGAGTCTCCCTCTTTGGAGGTCTTTAAACAGAGTCTGGATGGCCATCTGTCGGGGATGCTTTGATGGAGAGTTCCTGCATGGCAGAATGGGGTTGGACTGGATGGTCCTTTTTGGGGTCTCTTCCCACTCTATGATTCTATGATTTTTAAAAACCACCTTTGTGCTGAATCTTCTCTCATTAATCGACACCCGTAGCTGATCTTGTTCTTTTTTTCTTCTTTTAAAATGAACATTGTCATGTCAAAATGCCTCCAGGGGGAGTGGTGGGATTTTCTTTTCCCCTGAATGAGTTGTTCAGCTTTTTGCAACCTTGTGGGTTTTTATTTTATTTTACTGTTTTAAAATCCTTCTCCTGCCAGCAACAACAACTCCCGTGACCTCATCATGTTGAATCTTGGAAGCTTCAATGGGAATTGCCAGAGGTGGGGTGGAGGCTGCGATTTTCAGGTTGGATTGTATCGAAAGGATTTCAAGCGGCTTTGCGAACCCTTTAATTAGTTCTTTTTTTCCCCTGTACATCCAAAATGTTATTACCTTTAATGGAATAATTGTTGGAATCTACACCCCGCTAATGAATGGCAAGAGAGTTCTTTGAAGTGGAGAGGAAGAAGAATGTTTATGGAAGACATTTGTTTATATCTTGACATCGTCCCAAACAATTTATTGTGGTGGAATCCAAGGAGATATTTGATTTAAACTAAATTGAGGTACGAAACTCTGTTGCAAGCACTTCTTAAAATCTGCCTGCATAACATCTTAATAGTTTTTATTCTCCCCAGTGGGCTGATAGCTACTTTTACCGCATGCCATTTGACAGTAATTGAAGATAGGGATTTATAGGTTACAATTTTGGACTTCTGTTTTCAAAAGTAGCTTCAAAATATCTTGGCCGTAATGCTGACTTGTTGTTAAATGTCGTTGTTGTGTGCCTTCAAGTCGTTTCTAACTTATGACAACCCTAAGGCAAACCTATCATGGGGTTTTCTTGTAAGGTTTTTTCAGAGGAGGTTTGCCATTGTCTTCCTGTGAGGCTAAGAGAGTATGGAGTTTATCATATGATGGAATTTGGGGATATAATGCAATGGCAATCCAAACGCAATCATGGGGTTTCACGTTATTGCGAATGAGTGTATTTCACAAAATTTTGGGCAAAAAGGAAGTCATTCCGAATGCAATCATAGGTTTTACGTTAATACGTATAAGAGTATTTTACGCAATTTCAGGCAATGGGGGGTCATTTCTGGGAAATGGGAAGTCATTATGAATGCATTCCAAATGCAATTAGATTTCACATAAATTCACTAAACTAGCAAATTTACGTGAATTCAAATTGGCTCAATTCGAAATTGGGAGAAATTCCTCCCATGTGATAAACTCCTATGGCTTGCCCAAGATCACCCAGTGGGTTTCCACAGTCAAGCAGGAGTCCTAGTTGTACCGCAGTCCAAATCCAACACTCAAATGCTGACACCATGCTCGCTTCCCGCGGGCTGTTAATGGTGTACACATATTTCCTGCATTGCAAATGCATACCCTGCAAAACATTACAGATGAAAACCAGGACACATAGATTTAACTAAGCACCATCAGAGTTTGGTCAAGATGACAAAAATCAAGTCAAAGAGGCTGCAGCAGATTGCTTTAGCCAGAGCCAGCTAGGAAGGAGAAAATTGCATCTGTGATGTGGCAGCTAAAAAGGTCAATGTGATTTTAGGCTGCATCAATAGAAGCATAGCGTCTAGATCAAGGGAAGTAATAGTGCCACTCTATTCTGCTTTGGTCAGGCCCCACCTGGAATAATCCTGTGTCCAGTTCTGGGCACCACAATTCAAAAAGGATGAGGAGAAACTGGAGCATGTCCAGAGGAGGACGACTAAAACGGTGAAGGGTCTGGAAACCACGAGGAAAGAGTTAGGGATCTGGGGATGTTTAGTCTGGAGAAGAGAAGGTTAAAAGGTGATATGATAGCCCTGATTAAATATTTGAAGATATGTCATATTGAAGACGGAGCAAGCTCGTTTTCTGCTGCTCCAGAGAACAGGACCTGAAACAATAGATGCAAGCTACAGGAAAAGAGATTCCACTTAAACATTAGGAAGACCCTCCTGACTGTAAGAGTTGTTTGACAGTGCAAGACATTGCCTTGGAGAGTGGTGGAGTCTCCTTCCTTGGAGGTCTTTAAACAGAGACTGGGTGGCCATCTGTCAGGGATGCTTTGATTGTGATGTATGCCTTCAAGTCAGTTCTAATTTATGGTAATCCTAATGCGGGTCATGGGGTTTTCGTGGCAAGATTTGTTCTGAGAAGGGTTGTGACTGCCTTTCCCTGAGACTGAGAGAGCGTGTGTTGCCCAAGGTTACTCAGTGAGTTTCATGGCCAAGCTGGGAATCAAACCCTGGTCTCCAGAGTTGTAGTGCTACACTCAAACCACTCTGTGACACTGGTCTGGGTGGGAAGAAACTGGTTTACTTGGCTTGTGTCCAGAGAACATGGAATTTTGCCCAGAGAATCTCATAATATGTCGAAGAGGAGCTTACTTTGAATCATAGAATGCTGGAACTGGAAGATATCATAAGAGTATCCATTGGCTTGACATCCAGCGACAAGCTGGATACAATTGCCAAAGTCACAAGATCCCTAGTAGGCATGTGTGCACAGAATATGTATGAATTTATTCATGTGCTCTGAGGGCATACCTGGCAAGAACCTATGATTTCTCTCCAATATCATTTTACATGCATATGCATTATATTCTAAGTCTTGTCTACATAGGTGATTAATCCTGAATTCCCCATAGGCTTGATGTGTCCTTCTTTCACGATGAAGGGCCAAAACCCTGAATCAGGTCCGAACTGTCTTCATGATGGCAGGCGACTGCCTTCACACATGGTCCCTGAGAACCACTTGGTGCTGCTGCTGTGAGTGCGAGTCTCTCTGGGGTCAGGACAAGGTGCCTAGTGTCAATAGCATGGTTGGCCTTCATTCTAATATCTGCAACAAATGGGGGTTTCCATTGTACCCTGCCTAGAATGCCAAAAGGTAAGGGGTGAATTCAGGGGTAATTTGGTCCCGCCGTCTTGTGTCCCTGTACTAGGAGGAAGGTGGAATATAAATAAATGTAATAATAATAATTCGGGGCCCAAATACTCTGGGGAGCAGCAATAAAACAAGGACAATAAAAGAGATCAGGTGTGTGTGGGGGGGGGTGGGGGGAAGGGGAATAAGCCTCAGACTAGTCATAGGGGTCTCATTCCCACTACCTTTTAAACCAGATCATGAATCGGTTTGAACTGGTTCAAACAACCCTGGTTCCCACTTAATCCGAATCGCTGCAGTGATTCCGAGAGGGGGAAGACCCATTTAACCTGCGTTTGATGCTGATCCCCCCTCTTCTTTTTCAATAAATCAAATCTGCGCAAGTGTGAACCACATCTATTCAAATTGCTCCGTCAGTCAGCTGGAACCAAATTGTTTTGAATCAATTCTTTTGTGAATGGGAACCACAAGTGGATTATTTTGGAGGTAAAAATGCAATTGGGGCAAATGTAGTGGGAACCATGTTCCACTGTTGAATTGATCAATCGGTTTGGTTCACACACTGATTTATCTGTAAATGGAAATGAGGCCAAAGATGAAGCTTTACATTGAAAAGGACCCTCCAACACCTATCATTTACTAAAATGCCTAGGAAAAGGAAAGAGGCCTTCACTTTTGACCTGTAAAGACCATAACATATTTATTACGTGTATATAGGTGACCATCTGATTTTATTTTATTTATTTATTTTTGGCCTACAACTTCCATCAAACCTAGTCAGCATGGACAGTGGTGAGAAGTTATGGATGCTGCAGTCCCAGACTGTATAGTTGTTGTAGGAGACCATCTCTGCTGTAAATGTATTTACAGACGGGACACCAGCAGTTAGGTCAAGATTATTAGGAATTCTAAAGAGATGTTTGGATGATATAAATTTTGGAAGTGGCCTGGTCTCAGTAACAAATGCCTGCGCTTTGTGACTGAACCTGGGTTTCCATGCTGAAATGAACCCTAGCCTTAAGAGTGAGAGGTATCATTTGTGCTTGGAGTACTGTAAACATTGGTATCACCTTGCCTATATAGGTATGTTTGAAACGAAAACCTCTTCTAAAGTAGAAGTGACAATCATGCGACCCTTTAAGGCTGTGGTTCCCAAACGTTTGTCCTCCAGGTGATTTGGACTTCAGTTCTCAGAAGCTTCAGCCGTCTTGGCTAATGGTCAGGGCTTCTGAGAGCTGAAGTCAAAAACATCTGGAAGACCAGAGTTTGGGAATCACTGATCTAGACATTGTTGGATTCCCACCAGTCCTAGCTAGTGTAGCCACTGGTGATGGATACTGGGAACTGCAGTCCAACAATCTCTCAAGGGATATAAGTTCTCGAGTTGAAAACTTTAGCCTTCTGGACGTCTTTGGGCTGCGTTTTGCACACTTCTTGGCCACTGACTCTACTGGCTAAGGCTGGTGGGACTTGGGTAGTCCAGGGACATGTGGAGGACATAGTTGTCCATTTCTGCTGTTGACTGACCAAGACACATTATCCACTACTGAGCTAAGCAGAAATGTGTTGACATTATGAATTGGAACATCACACTCTTGAGTTTTGTGGGAGTCAGCTGTATCCAGCCACAGGCATTGCCTTCCATGATGGATCGGAAAGATGCAGAAAAAGAGGCAACCAGGTTGTTAATTTTTCATCGCCCACCTGCTACACTTAAACTCATTCAGTGAATGAATGCTGACTTGGGAAAAGAAGTTATCTGAGACTCCTACTCATGCAAAGGGTTTCCTTAAGATCCTTTTCTGATAGATGCCACCAACTCGGTTCAACTAGCATGCCTCACCAAGGGCGGGGATAAGTGGTTGTCCTATTTACTAAGAATTTCTGGAGTCATTTCACCAAAGGCGAGTGACAAATGGAAGGTTGGGTGGAGTTTGCTTTCTAAAGATTAAGTAGGAGAGGATGGTGAACAACTTAGAGCTCCAGATTAGTGGGAAAAAATAAACAAATGTCCAATTAACTGGGGCAGGATAGAGATAATAGATGAAATAGAATATTGGGAAATAATTAAATACTAAAGTGGAAAGAGGTACGCCTCATATCCTGCGGTCAGCCCCATGAAGTGTATAAAAAGACATGGTAGTGCCTATCTACTTCACAGAAGCTTCTCTCAGCTGTCTCCTCTTCATTTCTCCACTTCAGAGAACAAGGTAAGGACAATTTCATTGAGGACCTCTCTTCATAAAGCTGTCTTCAGCTTTGTGGTGAGGTTCCATCCTTTGGATTGAAGCCTACAAAGAAGGTTGAGGGAAAGGGAGAACTTTGATCAAACCAGGTATGTTTTCATGGAGATCTGAAATAAGGTAGGACATCTAGTTTGGTGCTATGTTTCTTCAGAAGATGGTGGCAGGCTCAGTCTCTTGCTTTAGTGCAGGAATGATCAAGATGTGGCCCTCCAGATGTTATAGGGCTTTCTGCATGATTCACTACTGTCCATGTTGGCTTGGACGGGTGAGACTTGCAGTTTAGAAACATCTGGGAGGACACACTCGACCATCTCTGGGACCTTTCATTCAACACATTTATAGTACTATGATTCCACTTTAGTAACTATGGCTGCATACTATGGAATTTTGACCTTTGTAGTTCAGGGAGCTCTCTGGATGGGGTTTCTAAATGTCCCTCCTGAAACTACAAGTCCCAGGGCACCACAGGATTTGACCATGGCAGTTAAAGTGGAAGCATGTGCTACAATTGTGTGAACCAACACAGAGGATCTCAGGGTACACGACTGAGAACTCTTGAGCATCTGAATAGACAACGCTGAAGAAGACAGGCCAATGGCTCAAGATCCTTGTTTCTTTGTATTTGTATTCAGTGTAATGGTTGTTGGAAAAGCTGTCAACAGGAGAAGATTGATGCATGTAGTTCAGAGATTTCCAAACTGGATCCCCAAGAGTTTTGGACTTCAGCTCCCAGAAGTTCAAGCCAACTTGTTCAACAGTCAGGAATTCTGGGAGCTGAAGTGCAAAACATCTGGAGGACCAAAGTTTGGGAATCACTGATCTAGTTGGTCACTGGATTCAATCCTATTCCCATTTGCCAAGGCTGCCATTCCATCACACATTTACCTGAGACGATTCCATATTAAGGTCAGCTTATGTTGTATCATGAAGCAGATCACCAGGAACTCTTCCTAACTGCACAGATATAGAAATATGATTCCACTTTAACTGCCATGGCAACCTCTTGCAGAATCCTGGGATTGGCGGTTTAAGGAGGAATATTTAGCATTCTCAGCCAGAGAGCACTGGTGCATCCTCAAAGTCCAAGCCCTTGGATTTGTTAGGATAGATCCATGGCATTTAAACTGGAATAGTAACGCTGTAATTCTGTAATGTGAAAGGGCCCCAGGTACTCCAAAGGATAAGCTCAAAATATGTCAATTTCTTAGAAGTGGGGAAGAATTTATATGCGAAAGAATGGAAACCAAAGAGCCAGATATAATGGAGTTGCGTTATGTGACTTTATGGAAGCTGACTTTATGGAAGCTGACTAACTTACCTAATTGGAAATGAACTAACAAAGAAATTTAAATATGACCGGTCAAATTTATTAACGTATTATAGGCAAATCTGGGGGGAGAGGAAAATGTCTTAGGAGTAGAAGATTAGGTATAGATAGAAAGATAGATAGAGAGATATGAATATTGCATATACTTATAAGTGAAATTGGCTTACACACTGTAAAACGCTTAGAGACTGCATAGTTCAGTATGAAGCTGTATAGAAATGTAAATGTTATTGCTATTGGCTATATCGATCTATCTATCTATCTATCTATCTATCTACACACATATATAGGAATGAAGGATATTAAATATTGTAAAAATGTGTCAAAAATGAAAAACATGAACTATCAAAAGGTGAGAAGAGAATAATAATAACATTAAAGAATAATAACAATAAACACAAGCAATACAGACACAATCAGGTAGTAAAGGGAAGGAAATAATTTTATTGATTTTCTTTAAAACATGTGTGTTTGTCCAACTGAAAGGTCATTTATGTTGCTGTGTATAACTATGTATTCATGTTTTTGAAGAATACCCACAATGTATAAAACAACACCAACAATTACAATCGTAATCATACTACTAATAGAAATGAGGATGAATTTCCTTTCAGTTTATTTCTGAGATAAATTTGCCAGATTTTTAGAAATTTCTTCATATTCAGGATCCTCTGAGCCAGAGAGTGTGTACGTTTTTCTCCTGGAAGTTCAACTGCTTAAGACTAAGGCCTCATTCCCACTACCTTTTAATCTGGATCACAATTCGGTTCGAACCAGTTCAAAGGACCCTGGTTCCCACTTAAACTGAATCACTGAAGCGATTCTGAGAAGTGGACAATGCGCCAGGCCAATATAACCCTCATCCTTTTTATGCTGATTTTTTCTGCATCTTTTTCAATTAACCGATTCCATGCAAGTGTGAACCACAAGCGGATCGGAATCGATTCAAATTTCCCCTTTGGCCGGCTGGAACCGAATCATTTTGAATCGATTCATTCGTGAATGGGAACCACAAGTGGGTTATTTTGATGCCAGAAAATGACAGAAAATGTGATTGGGGAAAATGTAGTGGAAATCACGGTACGATGTTGAATCTATGCATCGATTTGGATTGCACACCTATTTATCTGTAAGTGGGAATGAAGCCTTAGCTTCGAAAGACATGCCTAGGTTTCTCCCTGTGAATTTGACGGTTTTCAATGGGTGAAAAAGTAGTATTCTTTCTAACATTAAATCTGATCTCAACAAAGAGGTTGCTCTTCAAGGATGTATAAGAGGAGTAACTGGTTCCTACATTCCTCGGGAGAACCACATTGCGTTTCTCAAGCACCACACCCTGGTGCCAATGAATGTGGATCCTGTTGTTTTACATCAGTTAAGAATCTTGCCCTCGGGGTTCCATTTTGACCAAATTAAAAAGGAATGTGCCCTTATTCATGAGAGCCGTTTAGTTCACCTCTTAGCTTTCAAATCCAAAGATGGCCTCTTTGATTATACAGCACTCAACTTGTTTATGAGATGAGATCGCAAGGCTTAGACGGTGAACATAATTAATACCGAATGCCGTTTCTGTGTTGTAGCGAATGATATAATTGTCACCTTGCATGATCTGGCTCACCTAGTGTTCTCCCTCTGACAAAAGACAATTAGATGAGAAACCCAAACGTAGGCTGATATCAAATTTCAGATTTCCCACCTAGTTTTCTTTCCAACGTGACGGTCTATCTGCACTGGAGGAATTAATTTTATAGGTATAGATACGTACGGTCTTATTGTGTGCTTTCTCCCATCCACAGTCCAAAACACAGCTTGGAAGAATATAGTTCTAGGTAACTACAATGGGTTCTTAGTATCTGCTGGGGTTTATTTCCAGGACCCTCTGTGGATACCAAAATCTGTGGATGTTCAAGTCCCATTATATGCAATGGGGTAATAAAATGGTATCCCTTATATAACATATGATGAATATGGCTACCGCTTTTGGGGGAGGTAGTTTTTTAAATTAGTTTCATTGTCATGGGGTGTTTGGTTTCTCCAAACGAGGAATAAGGGATGAAATTTTATTTCAGCCAATGACCAGCACAAAACAATATAATGCAGTACAATATATAATGATCAATCAAAAAAAAACAACGCACACAATACAATACAGATACAAAAGGAATACAGCTTGGAGATGCTTCAAACAAGTGTCAATAAATACTGGGCTATATAATATTGTACATCAAGTTGTATCGATTTTCTCAGTAATTCAGAAGCTAAATGAATTCTAAAAACTATATCAAAAGAAACTATTCAAATAATAAAAAGGATTGTTAAAATTAAAACACCATTCTGCATCGGCACACTGTTGGGATGATGCAAAAATTTGCCACCTTGGCTATAAACTTTGGATGAAGGTCAGAAGTAGTAAGGTTTACCTGGTATTGTTCATAGGAATGGTGCTATAAAATAATGGTGGGAAAATAGCATGTTAGGGTGGATCAAAACCTAGGTAAATTCAAGTTACTGTATAGAGTGGAATCCCTTCAAATACTAGATGAAATCAGTAGAATATCACATGGTTTAAGCACTGGCTTGAGCTGTGTCTGAATGGACCCCCCCCCCCCCCCCAAAGCAGTTGCACTGAATAGATAAATATTTGTGGTAGAATGGAAGTAAAGGCTTTGATGCTCTAATTCAGCAATAAAATGGGAGAGCTCTGGTCAGAATCCTATTGGTGGTCCCCAACCAAAGTAATCCTATTTGAATCAATGGAATTTGTCTAAGTCTTGATTCAGCACGGCAATTGATTCAATGGAACTAGTTGAGATTTATCAAGAGGAATGAGGTCCCCGTATCATCACTAAAGAAACCCTGTGAGACAGACTTACCCAAGGGAGTGGCACAAAAGCCTATTTCAAACACTACACAGTTATAGCTTTATCATTCCCATTTTAATTGCAATGGCTGCATTTTGCGGATTCCTGATGTTTGTAGTTTGGGGATGCACCAAAGTGCTCTGTCTGAGAATTCTCAATATTTCATAAAACTACAACTCTACAAATTTCATAGGATGGAACCAGAATTGTTAAAGTGGAACAAAGTCCTCTAACCATGTACTGTGAAAAGACTCAGTCAATCGATGTCTTTCACAGATTATCAGAGTTGGTGAACCCAACTTGGTCCATCAGAGGTTGATATAGCATTCCCAATGGCCTTCTAAGTACCCTTTGGAACTAACTGAACATCTCCCCCCTTGTGTTTGTCTTTCAGGTTTGACTCCATCTCCCAGACATGGCTTTCTTCTCCCAGTCTTCCTGTGTCCCATCCTGCTCCATCCCATGTTCTAGACCCTCCATAGGCATTGGCTCCTGTGGTGTCAGTGGAGGCTTCGGAGGTGGCTCTGGCATAGTTGGATACGGTGGTGGCTCAGGCCTGGCAGCATCAGCAGCCCACCTTGGGATCCTTCCTGGTGTCACCCCATCCTGTGTCAACCAGATTCCACCCTCCGAAGTAGTGATCCAGCCATCTCCAGTTGTGTTGACCATCCCAGGACCCATTATGACCTCCAGCTGCCAGCCCTTGGCTGTCGGAGGCTATTCGCCATGTGCCTCCAGAGGTTATGGCTCTGGTGGCTATGGACTGGGGGGCTCTGGAGGTTACCTTGGTGGTGGCAGCAAGGGTCTTTTGGGGTCAAAGCGTAGATCAAGTATCTGTGGACACCCCTGCTAAGCACAGAGGAGATGTCCCACAGAACCTGGAAGAACCCGGAAAGCCATGACATGAATCCAGCGCTGGATTTTTCAGAAATGCTGAGTGCCCGCAGTTTCAAATGGAAGCTGAGAGTTGTTCTGCACTTCTGATCTCTTTGACACTGGGCACTTTCCCTGTGATGTCTGTTTCCTGCTCATGTGTGTTTATATAGATATAGATTTTATCATAAATGACAAAACAGAATGGAATCCCCTTCCTCACTAGCCCACCATGCTTGTTAAGTTATGTTGCTGTATTTTATGCAATTTATTAGAAACCCCTATCATTTTCTGTATCTCCCCTCTTCTTCCCCACTAATAAAGCTTTTATTGCATCCAACTTGGATTTGCCTTTTCTCTTGAGGAAAGCAGGTGAAATATGTAAATATATGTCAAGGGTTGGTCCATTGGGAAAATGGATATTGAGGGCAGAACATAATGGTCAGGTTTTGTCTATGACATATGATAGCATACTTGAATGTGTATCTTCATGGTCACTGTGTAGGCGTTCAGCACTTGTTCCTCCAACTTAACCTACTGATCTACCACCAGCACCACCACCATCTATGGCCATTTAGTGAGTGGGGGGATATAGGGAAAGCTGAACAAGGCCTTAGTGTGTATCAACAGCCAGCTAAAGAAGAAAATGGTATCCTCTTGGACCCTGGTGCAGTTTTGGAGGACTGGGAGGACAATGTCATCTTCCTGTGATTGACTTCTGCAACATAGCCAACTCTAGGCTCATGTTTGGATGTTCAGCATGGGCACCATTCCCACTTACATTTAAACTGGTTTGCAATTTGCTTTCGCTCCGTGTTGGTGAACCGATTCCAAACGGTCCGTCATTCCCACTATGAAAGCAGATATTTTCATTATCCCCTTGTAATTGCTTCTTTTTTGGCACGATTATCATCCCCATTAGTTTGTGCCACTTCCAAATGCATGGTGGTCATCTGTGCGTCATTGGTGACATAAGTGGCAGCCTGGTTTGGGAACTATTTTTCAAATTAATTAATAAATAAATTAATAGATGATTCAGTTCATTGGTTTTGCAGCTCCTTGCCTCACTGAGCTGCCAGCAGCCTGATAGCCCGACTTGCCTCCCGAGTTGCAAAATCAATGAATTGAATCTTCTATCAATTTTGTTTTAAAAATAATAATGAACCCATAGGTCACATCACAAGCACAAAGGCAGCTTTGGGAGGGGAGAGGAATGGTGGATCTACCAAAATCTGAGGAGAGATGGTAAACACCCTTCTGCCATTATGCCCTCCCCTCCAGAATAATGCGATTCAGATCCACCGTTCCCACTTGTTGGACATGCTCCGGAATTGACTTTTTTCAAAAGAAGCAACAAAGAACAAGAAAGATCCGGTTTCCTGCATTTGCCTTGCTTCATCACAACTAAAACCGATCAAACTAGGATCAGAACCAGTTTCAAATGGGAACGACGGTCTTATATAAGTCGACCAGCAAGTCCCTTTAAGTCATAGTGGGAATGCAGCCTTGGTTCAGCAGTTCTCACCTTTAGCCTGAGGAGGGCAATATAGGACATAGGCTCCAACTTCTGTTTCTTCCCATGACAGGTTCCTAAAGATGTTAATCCTTATCTTGTCAGATCTTCTGTCTCCCTCCTCCAGAAATCACACCTAATACCTTCAGTTGGCCTTTAGGAAAGGCAGTGCTAATTTCCCTATCCCACACAAAGCATAATTTAATTCTTAACTTCCCCGAAGCAATGGGAGAGCCTTATTCAGAGGAGAAGGGCCACACTCAACTTGAAAAAGCACTCCAGTCCTTAAGTATATATTTCTAGACTGGCATCGCTGTAGAAGAGCTGCCCATCTGGGTGGTCTGTCCCGGATCTTTGCCGGTGGCATGTAGATAAGAATGATAGAAATTCAAAAATATTAGGGGGAAAATGGTTTAAAAATATTTTTTTCAAGTGTTGAGAAGGATCTTGGGCTGATGAGAATATTTTGCTGTGCAGGGCTTAGTTTGCGCAAAATTCACACTTGGTCAATTTGCATGGAAAACAGCATTTTATGTGTAAGAAACCTATTATTTATTTAATCCTATAATTTTATGTGAAAAAAGCTGTTTGGCACAGAATAAGTCTGGAATTCTGATTAGCTTTCAAAATTGCTCGGTTTTCAAAGACTTTCTCGCATCAAGAGGAAAACAGTGAAAAATCATAAAGAATTGCATCCCAACATGTAGGATATCTTTAGAGATATAGATAGAAAGCATGATGAAAGGAAAGAAGGGAAGGAGAAAGGAAGGAAGGAAGGAAGGAAGGAAGGAAGGAAGGAAAGAAGGTATTTATTTAATTCCATCTTGAAGAAGGAATGAGGCAGATTGTTGCTAATGTCAATGTCAATGTGTTTCTATTCCACAGAGAGAAAGATGGAAATATATTCTTTATTGAAAGATACTCTGGTTCAAGCAAGCAATGTTATTGCCCACTCTTGCTCAGAAAACAGGCTTCAAAAACTGCCTGGTTTTCAAAACCTTTCTCACAATGGTAAGAAAATTGCTAAAATTAGTTGGTGCTTCCTTCAAGAAGGAACTTGGGCTGATGCCACACTGCAGAATTAAAGCAGTTTGACGCCACTTTAACTGCTGTGACTCAGTGCTATGGAATAATGGGATCTGTAGTCTCATGAGTTATTTAGTCTTCCCTGTCAGAGAGCTTTGGTGTCCCATAAAATGTTAAAACACAGTGTCAAACTGCATTAAATCTGCAGTGCTGATGAAGAGTTACATCTCTAGTTTTCCCAGTCTCCATGCAAGAGCTATACAAAAGGTTCAAATAAGAGATTAAGCCTTTGCATGATTTTAATCTCCTTTATCTTACAGGTTAGTAACCAGTCTTTCTGCCCACAACGTCTTGTCTACTGCAGTGTTGTCTTCTGGGGACTCCCCTTGAACACTTAAAAAGCTTCAGTTGATACCAATATCAGCTGGAATCCAGTTGGTTAGTTCCAGTGAGTAGACCCATTGACACAATTGTTGAATGGTGAGACACCGGGTAGGTAAATCCCACTGAGTTAATGGGTGTACTCTGGTCAGGACTAACCATAGGATTTATTTCCAACATTTATTCAACAATCCACAATGAATATAAGATGGGGGAATAAATCCAGAAGCAGTTATTCCAGTGCAGCAAAATATAATCCAATGTGGTTTAGTGGGTGACCTTGGGCAAGTCACATGCTCTCAGCCTTGGATGAAGGCAAAGGCAAACCTTGTCTGAACAAATCTTCACAAGAAAACCCCATGGTGGGGTCTCCTTAGGGTCACCGTAAGTCAGAAATGACTTGAAGGCACACAAGAATAACGACAACACGCAAAATATATAGACATAGAGAAAATAAGAGGAGGCCGACTGCAACAGATTTTGGTTTTAATCCGTGTTTTATTATCCTTAGTGCTTTATTTTGGCAGAAATGTGAGATAGTTATCAATAAATTCGGGAATCACGAATTTCCTCTTCTCTTGCATTTTCTAGTGAAGGTACCAAGCAGAAGTTTGTTTTGACCCCATGGTTCTATGAAAAGCATCCACATTTGTGGAGATGATAGGGAACAACAACACACATCTTCAACAAACAAACAAACAAATCTCACCGAGAAAGTAATACCTAGGTCTGGTTTCTGCAAAAGGTGGACAGATGCTGAACTTCCAACTCTACCATTCTAGGCTTCTGTGATAAGGATTCATCTCAGGGTTAATAGGTTTCTCATTGTTCTGGTCACCTTGAGTGAATTTGGAGATCTAAAGGTCATAAATGAATATTTTGGTGCCATGACCGTATGATCCAGATGTGAAGTGGTCTAAGCACTTGGGAAAGTTACTCTTTTGGGGCTGTAATGCTCTAAATTTCTACCCAACATGGCCAAGTTACATGTTTCCTGGGAAAATTCTCCAAGCTTAGGAGGCAAAAACCTGATTTTTCGGCACCCAAAATAATCTATGTACTGGAAATGCTGTTTCTTGTAAAAAAAAAAATGCTTTCTGTACCAACAACAACAGCAAAACCCAAGGGGAGGGGGGAAGAAATTTTGTTTTGAATAAAATTATATGGAAGGAAGGAGAAACATATTTTTCAATGATTTTTTTAAAAAATTTCTTGTTGTCTGCCTTGAAGTCATTTCCAAGGTAGGTGAAGCTATCACAGAATTTTCTTGGCAAGATTTGTTCAGTGATGCTTTGCCTTTGCCTTCCTCTGAGGTTGAGAGAGTGTGACTTGCCCAAGATCACCCAGTGGGTTTTATGACCAAGCAGGAGACCAAAAACCCTGGACTTCAGTGTGCAAACCAATACACCATTTTGGCTCAAGAAGACAATACAGTGTATTAAAGACCAATATTGTGCTGGTTTTTTTATATGAAGAACCTACCTGCATATGTCTTCATGCATAGTCTTTTTGGACTGCTATTAAACTTTGAAAATAAAAGATAAAAAAGGAAAAGATGGTCAGCATGTTGAGATTTAGCTGCTACATGACAGCAATGCTCTGAGCAGTGTGCAAGACATCTAGCGGATGCCACACTGCCCAAGCCTAAGGCTCCAAAACCAATTGCCTTGGCTCTAACAATTAAATGTTGCTGGTGCCAGGGATGATGCCATCTTGCCTGAGACCAAAAAACAGCTCTGTGGAACAGCAAAAGGTGCCATGCAAGGAAAGGAAAAATGGAGCAAAACAGGTAAATCTGAAAGAACACGCTACAAAACTGTCTACCCAAAACTGAAGCCCTTCATCCTGTTCCAAGAAGAGCAGACCCATTGGATTTATTCCTGAATGATAAGCCGACTCTTATTTTAATCACATTAAAATAATAGCTAATGGGAACAGCTATCACAGCAAAAACCATGAGTACTGTGCATGTTGTTTATTGTAGAGAGTGAAATAGAATACTGACCTAAACAAGGGCAAAGATGAAGGAGAAGGAGAAGAAGAAAGAGAAGAAGATGGAAAAAGAGAAAGAAGCAGGAGAAGAGAAAGAAGAGGGAGAAGGAGAAAGAGAAAGAAGCAGGAGGAGAAGGAGAAGGAGAAAGAGAAGGAGGAGAATGAAGAGAATAAGAAGAAGAAAGAGAAGGAGAAGCAGAATGAAAAAGAAGCAAGAGGAGAAGTAGAAGGAGAAGGAGGAGAAAGAGAAGAAAAAGAAGAAGAAGAAGAAGAAGAAGAAGAAGAGGAAAGCTGTACTCTGGTGTAAGGTGTACTCACAGCTGCATATGTCACTGACAGGATGTTGGTCAACCTGTGACACAAGAATGGAATCTAGAGAGCAAGTGTAGCATAGTAGTTTGAGTGTTGTACTAGGGCCCCATTCCCACTTACAGATAAATTGGTGTGTGATCCGAATTGATGGATCGATTCGACAGCAGAGCATGGTTCTCACTACATTGGCCCTAATTGCTCCCCCCCCTCTAAAATAATCTACTTGTGCTTCACATTCGGGAATGAATTGGTTCAAAATGATTTGGCTCCAGCTGGCCAACTTAAATCAATTCCGATTTGCATGTGGTTCACACTTGTGCAGAATCAATCTATTGAAAAAGAAGTGGGAAAAAATCAGCATCAAAAAGACACGGGTTAAGTGGGTCTAGAGCATGGCTCCCCTCTTGGAATCGCTTCAGTGATTCGGATTAAGTGGGAACCAGGGCCGTTTGAACCAGTTCGAACCGATTTGCGATCCGGTTTAAAAGGTAGTGGGAATGAGACCAAGGATGCTGGGAGATCTGGGTTAGATTCCCCAATCAACTATGGAAACTTACTGGGTGAGTCACACACTCAGCCCCAGAAAACCTTGTGATAGGTTTTCTGATAGGTCACAATAAACTGGAAATAACTTAAAGGCACCCAACACCAACAAGAGGAATCTAGCTGGGACTGGAAAAAAAATCATTTGCTCTACCTAGATTCTTCCCTGATTCTTGCTTCAAAACCCCCCAAAGAGATGACTTTTCTGGAATGCTGTATAAGAGCAGATAGAAAGAATGTGAACGGAATGGGACTTACCCAACTCTTTTGGAAAGTCCGAATGAAGCGAGGTCACTGGGTACTGAGAGGGACTGTGGTTTTTCAACGTGTTGTGTCGCACTGCAACTTTTATATCCTTCTGGAGGCAAGCGGGTGTGAGACATACCCTTACCCCGAGGATTTAATTAATTCATAACCCGTGCTTTTAAAACATTTTTATCTGCCTTTTCACCTTTGACGGAATAATTGCATGTTATGGTTTACAAAATTCCATTTAATTTTGTCAACAGTACTCATTTCAGTTCCACCCCATCCTCTTTTCTCCCCTCTACCCTTTAATTTTGTTTTTCTGTTTATCTCTTGGTTTCAAGTTCTCGGGGTTTAAAAACTGGCCTCAGGTGAGTTACATCCGTTCTGGCCTTGGGCGAAAGGATGTGCATCAAACTGACGATGCAGCTGAAATTTTCTGAGAACCAAATTCGTAAGCCAGATCCCACCCACTGAAAATTCAGGCAATTTCACATGACAGCAGAAGTAGATTTACTAGCCTGGAAAAAAATTTCTACGTACGTATCTCTTCTGGGAATGCTGATGTGAAGTATTTTTCAGGTGTTGACAGATTGTTCTAGTACTGCCTGGACTTCCCTGAAACATATGACATGGTTTCTGGCGTCCATTATTATTTGTGTTCAGTGGGAGCATCTCTATTGGAGAATTAATGAAGTTTGGCACCGCTTGTAATTCTGTCATATGGAAGTTGCACTGTGTAGTTTTACAAGGCCTTTATCCGTCTCTTTCAAAGAGTGCGAAACTACCTACAGGATTCTGTAGGATGGAGCCCATGGCAGTTGAAGCGGTGTCAAGCTGCAGTCTTGCTACAGCATACATTTACCCAATATTTCATTCATTATAGCCTCATTCCCACTTGCAAAAAAAGGGATTTGCGATCCGAATCGATGGATCGATTCGACAGCAGAGTATGGTTCCCACTACATTTGCCCCTATTGCATTTTTTCCATGTAAAATAACCCACTTGTGGTTCACATTCATGAATATGTTCAAAATGGACCCCACTCCAGCTGGCCGGAGGGCAAATTTAAATCATTTCTGATCCGTATCTGGTTCACACTTGCTCAGAATCGATTTATGCAAAAAGATGCGGAAAGATCAGCGTCAAAAAGGCACAGGTTAGATGGGTCTAGCACATGTACCCCCTCTCCGAATCACTTCAGCGATTCGGTTCAAGTGGGAACCGGAGTCATTTGAACCGGTTCAAACTTATTTGCGATCCGGTTTGAAAGGTAGTGAGAATCAGGCCTATGAATGCAAGTGACTTGCTGGGTTGAAACAAAGGATCATCTGCTTCAGAATCCTCCTTCCAATGGTGGCCAATGACCTTATCCAACAATCTTTGGTTGTTCAGCTTGTAGTAACTCCTATTCATTTACTCTGAACCATTCTTTATTGGATTTATATAACATCTTTCCACCCAAGAGCTCAAGACAGTGCCCAAGATCCTTCATTTTCAGATGCAACTATGATGATGGAGCATCATCATCGTAGCTACATCTGACAATGCTTTCATTGGTTGCTCCTAGTACCAGATTTAGCCACAACAGAGGAATCCTAAACAAGAGGAGAGTAAGGACTGGGATGTAACTCTTTGAGGTTTCTAACTCCAACAAAGGTAAAACTTTCTCTTGAACCATAGTTGGC
Organism: Urosaurus nigricauda; assembly: GCA_034509955.1. NCBI lineage: Eukaryota > Metazoa > Chordata > Lepidosauria > Squamata > Phrynosomatidae > Urosaurus > Urosaurus nigricauda. The sequence goes on from JAOEGL010000010.1 coordinate 2,958,628, forward strand.
TGAGTTTTACCTATACATCACCAAAAAGGTGTTCTAGATGCAGCTGTACAGAAGCTTCCTGAGAAATTGTGTGTTCTCTGCCTAAGAAAGGAGCCTGTGATTTCACAAAAGACAGAGGCACCCAGGATCTCAAGAGGAGCTAGTTTACTGTGGCTAGCGTTTAAATTTGACTGTCTTTTGTCTGGGTCCCGACATGACCAAGAAAGGACTGGCCTCTCACTGCATTGAAATCTCTCCAGAGCAACTGAATGATAGTGGAGACAACATCTAATACGAAATGTCGGCCTATGACTCCATCACACCACTTTTTCTCCTTTTTTTCTCTGTGTCTCTGTGTGTGTGTGTGTGTGTGTGTGTTTTTTTTTTAGCATCTTTGATAGAAAAGGAAGTGAGAGGAGCCTCGAAACCTTTCATCATGTATGTTGTGTATTTTGGTTGATTCATTAATTATATTGCGGTTTTGTAGATTTTGCATTTTATTGTATTTTGCTGTATGGCCAAGCAAAAATCCATCAGTGATACCTTTATTATTGGCCAACCGAAATACACAATATACTTGTTGCAAGCTTTCAAAGCTCCACGGGCTTCTCCATCATCAGGCAAGATGTTACAAATCAAACGGGAGGAAAAGAAAAAACAATTGGAGATGTTAGTCAGATGCCCGCATGTTGTTTCAATCCTTAGTAAAGATGCCATGACGGAGAGGATATCTGTTGCCTCATCTTCAGCTTGTGGTCTACGGAGAGCGCAATTTTTTAAAATTAATTTTAATTTTAATTTGAAAAGTTTTAATTGCTTTTAATTTACCAATTAAAATTTTATCTTTTTAATTGCTTTTCCCCTGTTAAACTGTGTTTTTAAATTGCTTTGCTATTGTAAATGCTTTAGTTCCAATTTAATGTTCACATCTTCTATGGGTTGTTTTTTTTTTTTTTTTTTGGCTTTATTCTTCTTGTATTATAATGTAAGCTGGCCTTGAGTACCAAGTTTGGGAAGAAGATGGGATGATAATCTTACAATCCCCCCCAAAACCTACATTTTTAGTCAGACAGTTCTTCACCTGAAAGGTTTCCAAGGTGCTACAGATCAGGGCACTGAGGAATGACATCTGCTCTGCTTTCCTGGTTGAGGGCCATATTAAGATGGGCAACTGGAGAGATCCCTTGGCATCCTTCTGCAACTGCTTAGCTCAATGTATAGTGTCTAGTATAGTGTCTAGATCAAGGGAAGTAATAGTGCCACTCTATTATCCTTTGGTCAGGTCCCACCTGGAATATTGTGTCCAGTTCTGGGCACCACAATTCAAAAAGGATGTTGAAAAACTGGAGCATGTCCAAAGGAGGTCCAGCAAAATGGTAAAGGGTCTGGAAACTATGCCCTATGAAGAGCGACTTAGGGAGCCGGGGAAGTTTACGCCTGGAGAAGAGAAGGTTAAAAGGGGATATGATAGCCCTGTTTACATATCTGAAGGGATGTCATATTGAGGAGGGAGCAAGCTTGTTTTCTGCTGCTCCAGAGAATAGGACCTGGAACAATGGATGCAAGCTCCAGGAAAAGAGATTCCAACATTAGGACAAACTTCCTAACAGTAAGAGCTGTTTGACAGTGGAGCACACTTACTTGTAGTGGAAGTGGAGTCTTCTTCCTTAGAGGTCTTTAAGCAGAGGCTGGATGGCCGTCTGTTGGGGATGCTTTAAGGATGCTTTAAGACACTCAAGTCCTCAAAGCACAAGTTTTAAACAAATTACATTCAGCATACAATATTTGAATCCATTGCCCAGAATTTTGCATTGAAAAGATGAGTTGTGTACATAGAGAAATCAACAAGATTTTAGATATAGAATTTCAAATGTTACCTGAAATATATTTATTAAATATGACAAACAAAATACCCAGATGCAGAAGCAAGAAAACACTGGAACTATATTATACATGATTACATCAGCTAGGATCCTCATAGCACAGAAATGGAAAAGATTCGCTCACAATAGATGTTGGTTCTTAAAAAATATTAGAGAATATAGAACTGGGTAGAATAACGAATATGAAAGATAAAAACTCATACAGAGTGTTTAATATGGACTGGGAAAATATAACAAATTTCTGTTTTAAAATATGGTTATAATGCACCAAAAATTTATACCAATGCTCTGAAACAGTTCAAAAATTCCAATTAGAATTTGATATACTGAAGTCACAAAACAACTCTCAATAAGAGGGAATTGTTAATATTACTTTAATTTACTTTAAATCCAAGCAGAACTGAAGAGAAGTCAAATAATATAGACAGATTTTTCCTTTGCTGTTTAAACAAAAAGTGAAAAATAGATGGATGGATAGATGGATGGATAGATAGATAGATAGATGACCTTGCACTATTTAATGTAATATATATATATATATATATATATGAATTGTAGAAGTGGAAAATGTTTGACAAATGTCGAATCGTTGTGAGTTCATACCAAGTTCTCCATACCAAATTTTCCAGTGGGGTGTTTTTGCTTGGTTTTGAATAAGAGAGATCTAAATTAAAGATCTTCTGATCCAAGCTCTGAAAAAAACGCACGGAGTGCGAAACGCAGAAACGGACATCGGCTTTGCTTGTGGGTTGCGATTCTTCTGCTGAATCGTTGGTTTCGCTCACATCCTTTCCTGTTTACCGGCAGTTTGAAGCCAAAGGGAAAGAGAAAAAAAATGAGTAAATACAGGGTGGAATTCAAAGGAGGCTCAAATATGTAAACTCAAGGAAGAGCTAATAGCAGAAAATGATAACAATTAGCAAGGGGCAGGATCAAGATACAGATCACAGACTAAGCTAAAATTAATGAAGTCCTCTGGCAGAAATGCCATCTCCTCCCATTAACTTGAGTCAGAAATGAGTATAAAAGGACGTGTTCCTCTCCCAGTTCTTCAGCAGCTTCTCTCACTCCTCAGCGAACAATTCTTTCTGCTCATCTTCCATCACTAGGTAAGTCGATTTTCCTTCCATCGCAATCTTTTCAAACTATTTTTGGGTTTAGTAGCAGAGAAAGAGTCTAGTTTCTAGTCTAGAGTCTTTGTGTTTTCCACCAACTGAGACGCTTGGGAGTTTCATCTCAAGGTGGGGATGGAGACGGGTCATAGTTGGAGGTTATGATTTTCAAAGCTAGAAGATGAACAGTTCTAATGTTTCTTCACCCCATGGGTCCCACAGGCTGTCCTGGGTGCAAATTTAGACTAGTGGAGCAAAGGTGAGGGAGATGTAAGTCTCCTGGTGCCTCTTAACTGAAACCCTGCACCATTTTCCAGGCTAGATGGGACTTATAAAAGCTGGAGCCCAACAACATCTGGATGACCATGCTCTATGGAAGAGTTTAATCTCTTCTTCTGTTTCTTTCTCAAACTCTCCATCATATATTTGTGGCTCTACAGCTGCAAAATCAGCCCCTTCCTCCTCTGTCTTAAACTTCAAAAATGTGTCCCTGTTTAATATCTATAATATATATCTTTGGCGGTGCTTATAAAAGCATTGTTCTACTTTGTAAAATACTGTCTTGAGCAATAAAAGATAAAGGGAAAAGGGTATTGTTCTACTATATAGCTTATGGATAAAGACTAGAGCCATTTGGATTATTAGATGCCTGGTCTATTGCCAGTATTAAGCAGAATGCATCTATTGAATTGATGTGATTAAAATAAGAGTTGGTTTATCATCCGGGAATAAATTATTGATTTATGAATAGATCATAAAACAATGAGTATGCTCTACTTGGAACTAAGAAGATGAAGGTCTTTAATTTTGGATAGATAGATAGATAGATAGATAGATAGAGCTTCTCCCTACAGAAACTGGTTACTTCCACTTCAATGGAGTAATGAATTTATTCATTCTGAGTTTTAGTCCAACTTTTACAAGAGGCATCTAAGGTAGCAGGTTCTTTTGTGGGTAGGTTAAAACACATTGGATCACCTTTAATGTATGAACTAAACCCCACTCTCCAGTTATGGTTTAACCCAGTAGTTCCCAAACTTGGTCCTCCATGAGTTTTGCACTTCATCTCCTTCCCAGCACTTTTGGCATGACTCAAAAGCTTCTCTTGGTGGAAAGGAAAGGAACTGCTTTTCAGTCCTCCTGGTTTTCCCAGCAAAAGCTTTCCTTGAGGCCAAATTCTAGTGGCAGCTTAATTCCCATCCTTAATCGTCCTCATTTTCTTGCTTCATTTTTCTTTCTGTGAAACTTGATCCGCAACATTTTGATGGGAAATAGAAAGGGCTCCCATCCAGGGGTGCAAATGGAAGGAGTTGGGAGTTACAAGGCGGAGGTTCATTCAACACACAGCAAAAGCATTACGGTAGATGTGTTTTGGCCTCACTATAGACAAATGGTGTCTATAATAACCAGGGGTTAGACAAGGCAGGGTATAAATAAAATTTCCAATAATAATAATAATAATAATAATAATAATAACCCCCTTGGAAACACAAGTAGTTCTGTCCCACTTGAGTAGATCGATTGTAGCAATTGGATTTATTTATGGATTTACTCACCATTCAACAATTGTGTTAGCGGGTCTACTCTAGTTGAGTGTACTTTGGGTGTACTTTTTGCATGGAATAGTATATATAGTATATACCTGGCCTCATCTGTCCCCTCCCTCATCGTTGTATCTCTTCTTCTCCTTAGATTCACCCACCAACATGTCTTGTGGAATCCCAATCTGTGGACCTTCTTGCAGCGTGCCATCCTGTGCCGCTGCCCCTGTGGTACCCCTTGGATCTTGTGGCTACGGCGGTATTGGTGGCCTGGGTGGTTGTGGTACATCAGCAGCCAGCCTTGGAATCCTTTCTGGGGCCCATGTTTCCTGTGTCAACCAGATCCCACCTTCCGAAGTGGTCATCAAGCCACCTCCAGTTGTTGTGACCATCCCTGGACCCATCCTCACTTCCAGTTGTGAGCCATTGGCCGTAGGAGGATACAACCCTTGCGCTTCAGGATCTGGTTATGGCCTTGGTATGGGCTCTTGTGGGTACCTTGGCAGTGGCATTTGCCGACCAAGGCGCAAGTTTAGCATCTGTGGATCCCCTTGCTAAACCCAAGGAAACCGGAACCAACTGGGATTTGACCACTGCGATATGAACATTCGACAAAACTTATGGACTGGTCCTTCAGAAGTGCTGAGAACCTGTAGTTCTGACTGAAGCCTGTCAAAACAGGGAAGCCTCAGTACCCCTGAAAATCAGGTTGACTTATATCCTACTCTGCTTTTCCTGATATCTTTGATTACTTTTACTTTGCCTCATTACACCTATGCAATTTGATAACTCCATGAGTTGAACAGTTCCAGTAGGGTTTTCCCACTCCTCTACAAAAGAGGGAGAACCAAAAAGATCTTTAGTTGGAATGTACCATGGATGTTCTTGTTTCCATGCTTTAAAAAACCTAGCAATAAACTTTTCTTGCATCAAAAATCTTCTGTCTCTTGGCTTTTTGGGGAAGGGAGAACATAACTCAGAGGTTAGAGCACATGCTTTCCAAGTAGATGGTCTTCTCTGTTATAGTAGCATCTCCACAGAGAAGGATGAGGGATCAGGTGGTGACCAGATTCTTCTGGGCATGTCCCCAAGAGGGTTGCCACCACTCAGGATGGAGAACATTGGAGTGGCGGAGAAATAGTCTGATCTGGGAGAAACCAGCTTCCTTCCACCACCACCTTCCACCAACATCACCACCTTGTCACCCAGAGGGTTGCCATCACTCAGGATAGAGAACATTGGGGAGGTGGAGAAATAGTCTGATCTGGGAGAAACCAGCTTCCTTCCCCCACCACCTTGTCACCCAGAGGGTTGCCTCTCCATACATGCCTTGGCGCAAGTTTTGTGTCTTTCTGCCACTTCACATCCTTCACAGCTCTCTGATACCATGGGAAACAGGACAAAATGAAACAAAACTGGCCACTTTGGAAGCAGAGTTATGCGTCCCTCCTATCCAAAAGTTTCCAGTTGTTTGGGACACCATTGCTTTTATCCACTACAAATAACAATAACCAGAATCATGGTGAGGTTACCTGCACCATTGCCTAAAGGCTTTTCCCTTGCAGGTGTTTGCAAAGATGCAGGACTATATGAAGCCGAAGGCTTTCATGGCTGACGTTCATAGTTTTATTGTGGGTTTTTTCGGGCTGCGTGGCCATGTTCTGGAAGAGTTTCTTCCTGACATTTTGCCAGCATCTGTAGCTGGCATCTTCAGAGAATGCTGGCGTTGGAGAGAGTGGGGTATATGTGTGTGTTTATATATATATATATATATATATATAGTGTGACCCAACTCTCTTCCATGCCAGCATTCTCTGAAGATGCCAGCCACAGATGCTGGTGAAACATCAGGAAGAAACTCTTCTAGAACATGGTCACGTAGCCCGAAAAAACCCACAAAAAAGTATGCAGGACTATCTTTGTGCATCAGTCTTCTTCTTCCTCCTCTTCCTCCTCCTTCCTCATCTTCCCCTTATTCATTTGGTCTTTCTTCCCTCTCCTTCTTCTCTCCTTCTTCTTTCTTCTCCTCTTCATCCCTCCCTCCCTCCTCCTCCTCCTCCTCCTGGTGGGGAGGGTCTAGGAAAGCTCCAGTCCTGGTCCTCTCCTTCTCCTTTAGCAAGTGGGACCTAGACAGCACTTAAAGGTTTTTCCAGATGTAACCATGACAGAGACCTCCATGAATGTATCCCACCCCTTGAGGAATTCACTTGGCTGGCCAACATTTTTGGCAAAAAAAAACAAAAAACCAACCTGTGTCCTTCTCAGTGCATCAGAATGAGGATTTTTTTTTTCTTCATTGGGGAAGGTTATAGGTCTGCTTTGGGAATATTGGCCTATTCTAGATTGGCAAAAAGAAATGTGTTCATGGCTGCATGAAACTCTAGCCTTTAGATGAGAAAAAGGGAAAATGTGCCATGAAAATGCTGTTTTTGCGTTTTAGGGGAGAAGAAGTGCCTTTAAAAGGGTGCTGGTTTTCCCAGCTTCTTTTTTAAAATCTGCGGAACAGCGCAGCTCCATCTAAAGGCTGCAAGCATTTAAGGAAAAGGCAACTTCATGTCACACTTTCCTGCCAATCTAGAAAGCCCCATCGTTCAGTTAATTGAGGTGCCAAAGGCATTGTCAGCTTTCTTTATATGAAAGTACATTTTGTTCCAGGTGATATTTGGGTAACAAAACACCAGGTGGAGCAAGGAAGGGCTGCCAGACTGTCAAACAGCCCTTACTGTCAGGAAGTCCCTCCTAATGTTGAGCTGGAATCTCTTTTCCTGTAGCTTCCATCCATTGTTCTGGGTCCTAGTCTCTGGAGCAGCAGAAAACAAGCTTGCTCCCTCCTCAATATGACATCTCTTCAAATATTTAAACAAGGCTTCTGCTTTAAAGGCCCCTTTCAGGCTGGAAAGACTCACAGTCGGAGGGATGGAGTGGATGGATGCCCTCAAGTTGCCCTCAAGTTGCTCCTTGGGATCCCTGAGCATCCATGCCGGAGCCTTTCAGGAGCCAAACCTTCCCCAGGTAAGGGACCCCTTCCTCCCTCCCTGGGCCTGATCCAGGTTCCAGGAGGGCCTGATCCTCCCCCTGGCCCTCCTTGACCTCTCCCCCCCTCCTCCTTCTCCTCTCCTTCCACCTCAACATTAGGAGGAACTTGACAGTAAGGGTTGACAGTGGAACACACTCCCTCGGAGGGTGGTGGAGTTTCCTTCCTTGGAGGTCTTTAAGCAGAGGCTGAATGGCCAACTGTCGGGAATGCTTTGATGGAGAGTTACTCCATGGCAGAATTGGGTTAAACTGGATGGCCCTTGGAATCTCTTCCAACTCTATGATTGTATGATTTTATTATTCCTTTGGTAGCCTATTCATATCGCACTCTCCAACTGGGACCCAGATGGGGACCCCCTTTGGGACCCCTGGGGGGACCCCCACCGGAGCATTCATGGAGCCCCTCAATAATGCCAGGGTGAGTCTCTGCCCTTGGAGCCTCCCTTCCCTGCTGTCTGGGGGGCTGGCTTTGGGGGCTGCCCTGAGTCTCTCTCTGTTGGAAGGTTTCTGCATTCATATAGAATCACCATAGAATCACAGAGTGGCAAGAGACCCCAAAAAGGGCCACCCAGTCCAACCCCATTCTGCCATAGGGTTGGACTGGATGGCCTTTGGGGTCTCTTCCACCTCTACAGTTCTATGATTCTATGATTCTAGGTTTCACCCTCCTTTGAGGTGCCAGTCTCCCCCCAGTACACCCCAAATGACACCCCTGAGCTGATACAGATAACAGCTTTGCAAGGCACAAATCCCTGTTTGCGGCTACTCTCTTTAACCTGATATCAACCCCTGGTTTAGAGAATGCATGGCATGGACAGATTGGTCAGGAGGAAGTGTTTCTACCACTCTCATAAAACTAGAACCCCAAAGTTGTCTGCATCTCAAGCTGAGTGGCATAAATTTCAGGGCAGATAACAGGAAAACCACATCAGGCATCATCATAATCTCAAAAGATATACAGTCAGCCTTCCATATCCACAGATTTTTTTATTATTATTATTCATGGATTCAAACATTAAAAATATACAAATTCCTAAAAGCAAACCTTGATTTTGCCATTTTATATAAGGAACCCTATTTTACCATGCTGTCGTATTCAATGGGGATCCATGAATTATGGCATCCATGGGGGTCCTGGAATGAAACCCCAGCAGATATTAGGAGCCCAACCTGGATGGTTTTCATAGAGAAGAGTGTGGAGAATCTGGAGATCAATGATCTCTATGCATTCCCTGGAATAATGGAAAGGGCATTATATGTGTATATGTTGGAAGGGGTATAATTTTGCTTCTGGACTTTTTAAAAGGGTATGAATTGTTACTTTGGGAAGAGATGGCTGGACCACAGAGAATTTTTAGTTCTAGTCTGTTCTAGAGCAGGACTCTTCCTATATACATTGTAGTTCTGCAATGCTTTTTATGTGGATATCTCTTCCTCTTTAGAGGCAGCAGTAGGCTTTCTGGAAGGCATATAAATAATTCATGGGTGCAGATCCCTTGGAAAATCTTGTGGAAGGGACATAAGATAGGGGTGTGTGTGTGTGCGTTTTTGTTTGACAGTGAAATAGACTACCACAGAGGTTGGTGGAGTCTCCACCCTTGAGGATCTTTACTCAAAGCTTACACAGAGCCTGCATGGTGTAGTTATCCAATGATGCCCTCTACTGTTTAAGTGATGCTTGACAGGTACAATGCTTGCCCTCTCTCCTCCATTCAAACCTTTTATCTCTCTCTACCATAAAAAACATATATACTCATCCTCCTAGTTCTCCTTTGTACTTCTTACATAAGTGTTGGGATGTGTAGTGGTTAAAGCTTGGTAGTTTATATATTAAGCACAGCAGCTGTGTGTGATCCAAAAGTATATATCTCATCTGGTAAATAAACAGGATAAACTGGTAAGGTAAAAATAAGACTCATAAGAGTTGGAAGAGACCACAAGGACCATCCAGTCCAATTCCTTTCTGCAAAATCAAAGTGCTCCCAAATATGGCCATCTAGACTCTGTTTAAAGACCTCCAAAGGAAGAGACTAGACAACTTTCCAAGGGATTGTGTTCCACTGTCAAATAGCCCTTGCTGTCAGGAAGTTCCTCCTAATGTTGAGCTGGAATCTCTTTTCCTGTTCCTTGCATCCATTGCTCTGTGTCATATTCTCTGGAGCATCAGGAAACAAGCTTGCTCCACCCTCAATATGGCATCATTAGGATTGGTGTCAACTGTAGCTGCAGTAACTCATGGTGCCATCTCCCCCCGCAGCCATTGACTTCCTCCCACTTCACACCACGCAGAATCCCTAGTAATGCTTTTTTGCACTAATGTTACCCGTCAATCCTAATTCCCACTGAATGCAATGCTAATAGTTTGTGACATAAACCGCTAGCAAAATTAAAAATATACCGTCAAATTACAATATTATGCACATAACCGAAACGTATTTACATATACATAGTGAAGATTTGGTTGAAATGTGATGTTTTTAGAGAAAGAGGAAAGAAGAGGAGAAGAGGATGGGGCGGGGGGAATGGATGTAAAATCAAAGCCTGGTCAGAACTGGTTTCCCCTTCGATGTGTGTATTTGTGTCTGTGTGATTCCACATCCTGGCCCACTGATAGAGAGCCTATGGATTTCCCAGGTTTTCTTAGAAAAGAAATGCTGAGGGATCCTTTTGCCAGAGCTGTGGTCCATCCAGCTGGATTCTTCAAGGGCTGGGATGCCTCCCTGGAGGCCCCTGCCATGGTCACATCTGGACAAACCTGTAGGTGCTGGATAGGTCAAGTTTCACTTGGCCCCATCCAACCAAGACAGCCTGGCAGCCTTTCCTCACTCCACCTGCTGTTTTGTTACCCAGAACAAAATGTACTTTCGTATAAAGAATGCTGACAATGCTTTGGCATCTCAAGTACTTGAATAATATTCCCAAAGCAGACGTCATCTTCCCCAATGAAGGACCGTCTCCTCATTTCACACTTCTTGGTTTGGTTTCAGGATCCTTTATTTTTGAAGGCATGTGTCCAAGCTTTGGTCCAAGGTACACAGAAAATGTCTGGTCCTGTGAGCCTTCTTCAACTGATTAGCAAACCATGACAGTGTTTTCAGGGATGGCCCAGAGCAACCTGAAGAAAGACTGTGTATACAGGGACCTCAAGATTTTGTGTGGGGGAGTGTATGTGTGTGGCCCTGGCCCACCCATCCCCCTTGGGCTGACAAAGGGGTCCAGATCCCCACCTCTTGTGGGGGAGGAAGAGGGGTGAGAGTATCCTGCTTGCTCCATCCATTCATCCAGGCATCATTTCATCCAGCCAACCATCCATCCAACTAACCATCAACCAACCATGCATGCATGCATGCATGCATACATCCAGTCATCCAGCCAAGCATCCAGCCAGTCTGCTATCTATCTATCTATCTATCTATCTATCATCTATCCATCAATCCATTCATCCAATCATCTAGCCAAGCATCCATCCATCCATCTATACATCCATCCATTTATACATCCAGTCATCCAGCCAAGCATCCATCCATCAGTCATCTAGCCAAGCACCCATCCATCCATCCATCCATCCAGTCATCTAGCCAAGCATCCATCTCTCCATCTATACATCCAGTCATGGATGAGTTGAAGGGGACCCCAAAGCCAGGACCATCCTGTCCAACCCCTGTCTGCCTTTTAGGAATGCATAAAATCCTAGTAAGACCCCCCCCTTCAAAAGGCCATCCAGTCCATCCCTTTGTGCCATGCAGGGAGGCATATAACCCTAGCCTTGGAAAGGACCCTCAAAAGCCCTCCAGCCTTTCTTGCAACCCTAACCTTCCTCCCCTCCCCAAAGACTCCCCCTCCCTCCCCCTCCCTTTCCTTATTAGCCACTCTTCAGTTGAGACCCCAAACCTTCCTCCTGCCCTCCCTCCCCAAGGATACCCTCTGAGCCCCATCTCCAAAAAAGAAGTCAACCAGAGACCAACAGGAGCGCCTTGTTGGAAGCCAAGGGGGTTTATTGTGGGGTTTCCCCTCCAGATCAAGGGGAGAAGGAGTTGGAGGAGGGCACTGGGTCCAGCATCTCTCCTTTGGGGGGTGGGAGAGGAGTCGGGGGGGCTTAGTGGAATCCGGCCCCCAACAGCTTCAGCACTCTGACCTTCAGCCTCTGACCAATTCGAAGTATTGACGCTGCTGCAGGAAAAAGAGAAAGAGTGAAGAGGGGAAGGAAGGAAAGGGGGCCCGATCCCTGGGCCCAATTCTGAGGGTCAGGCCCTGCAGCCAGGAAGGGGGCAAAGGTGGTTCCGGTCCTTTCTCTCTGGCAGATCCCAGAGGGTGAGGCTCAGGGGTAGTAGCTCCTCAAAAATTGAGCTTAATTGTGGTGTCCCTCAGGGCGCCATCCTGTTCCCGATGCTGTTCAACATCCATATGAAGCCACTGGGTGAGATCATTCGGAGGCGTGGAGCTCAGTGTCTTCAGTACGACACTCAGATATACCTCTCCATGACAAGATCATCAGCCCAGACTTCAGACGGCGTCTCTCCTCTTAATGACTGTCTTGCGGCAGTAATGGATTTGATGAGGGAAAACAAATTGAAGCTAAATCCAGACAAAACGGAGGTACTAACAGTTACAAGGACCAAAGCCAGGTTTGGGAATACAACTTCTGGTCCTAGATGGAGTCACAGTCTCCTTGAAGGACTCTGTTTTCACATGACTAGTCAGGTGAATGCAACGGTCAGGAGTGCCTGTTATCAGCTTTGGCTGATACGCCAGTTGCGCCCTTTCCTGGATCTGAAGGACCTGGAGTCTGTGGTGCATGCTTTGGTAATCTCATGATTGGATTTCTTTAATGCGCTCTACTTGGGGCTACCCTTGTGCTTAACCCGGAAACTTTAATTAGTTGAAAACATAGTGGCCAGGCTTATTAGTGGTACATTGAGGTGCGAGCACATAACACCGGTGCTTAAGTCCCTCCACTGGCTGCCGATTAGTTTCCGGGCACAGTACAAGGTGTTGGTTTTAACCTTTAAAGCCCTACAGGGCTCGGGTCCATCTTATCTTAGGGACTCCCTCTCCCCATACAATCCCCCCCCCCGCACACTCTGGTCTTCTGGGAGAAATCTGCCACAGCCTATGAAAACCAGGTTGATGCAGACCTCCCGAGGGACTTTCTCTGCCACCGCTCCCAGGCTATGGAATGACCTGCCGGATGAGATGTGTCTTATTACATCACTTGCTAGTTTCAAAAAAGCCTTAAAGACGCATCTCTTCCGGCAGGCCTTCCCAGAAACCCCTTAATTCCTGGCCCTGACACTGGGTCATGCCTTTTTTCACCAGCTGCCAGTACTTTACCCACGAAGCTACATCTACAGTGTCCATAGAATGACTAGCTGCCTTTTATGCTGGATGTTGTAATTGTTTTTCGGATTTTAACTTGATATTGGTTTAATTTAATTTTAAGGGGTGGGAGGTCGGGTTTGGGGCTATTGGGACTGTTTGATCTTGTTGTTTTTTAATTAGTGTAACCCGTTCGGATTGGTGACAGAGGGGCAGGCTATAAATAATTATTACTATTATTAAAGGAGAGGGCAAGGTGGGCAGGGACTTACTAGCATTTTGAGGAGGGTCCCCGGGGGGATGGTCATCTGGGCTGAGCCGATGATGAAGGGAATCGTGATGTTCCCATTCGCAGAGATAGATACAAAGAGGCTGCGGAGGAAGGAGAGGAGGAGGAGAAGGGAGAGGTCAGTTGAGGGCAAGGAGGAGGATGGGGGATCGGGCCCTTCTGGAGCCTGGATCGGGCCCTGTGAGGGGGGAGAGGGAGGGGACCTCTTACTCGGAGAGGATTTCCTCCATGTTGGTAATGGTTTCAAAGAGGAGGACCTCGAATATGTCCCTCAAACTCATCCTGGCAACTGTGTGATCCCTCTGGGCCTCGGAAGGGATTTTCAAGGAGAAGAGGGAGGGAGGGGACCAGGACTGGAGCCTCCCTGGACAGCCCTCCCCCCCAAAAGGAGGAGGAGGAGGAGGACAGAAGGAAGAAAGGAGGGGGATGAAGAGGAGGAGAAGGAGGGAAGAGGGAGGGAGGAGATGAAGAGGAGAAAGGAGAAAGGGGGAATGAAGAGGAGGGGGAGGGAAGAAGAAGGGGGAGGAAGAAAGGAGGGAGGGGATGAAGAGGAGGGGGGAAGAATAGGAGGAGGGGATGAAGAAGAAGGAAGGGAAGGGATGAAGAGGAGGAGGAGGAGGGAGGAAGAAGTGGAGGAGGAGGAGGAGGGAAGAGGGATGGAGGAGGGAGAAGATGAGGGGGAAAGAAGGGAAGAAAAGAAAAGGGGCATGAAGAGGAGGAGGAGGAGGAGGAGGAGGAGAGATGAAGAGCAGGAAGGAGGGGAGGAGGAGGAGGATGTAGTAGAGAGAGAAGAAGATGGAGAGCGACCGGAGGAGGCCAACCTGCTCCACCTGGAGTTTTGGTGCCCAGATCTGACCTAGAACAAAATGTACATTCATTTTTTTAAAAAATGTTGACAATGCCTTTGGCATCTCAGCTTCCTTGATAATATTCCCAAAGCAGGCCTATAATCTTCCCTAATGGAGGACCATCTCCTTATTCTGAATCACTGGACAGGAAATGGTTTTCTGCTGAAATCAGAGCAGAAAATTAATGTCTCCCCAAAAAGAAAAAACATGGGTAGGATGTGAGACACCTGTTGGCTGGCCAAGTGGAGAAGGTGTTGGAGGATCCTGTGATGGTTACACCTGGAAAAATCTGTTTGGGTCAAACTTCCCAGTTCTAATTCAAAAGAAATAATCATAGAATAGTAGAGATCAAGGAGTTGGAGGAGATCTCAATGGCTATCTAGAAAGATACATTCAATACACTCCTGATAGATGTTAATCTAGCCTCTGTTTAGAAACCTCCAAAAACTTTTGTTTTTGGAGGTGGAAAGTCTTTTGCTTGAGTTGGAATCCAGCTGTTGGAGCAGCAGAAAACAAGCTGTCATCCAGGCATCCATCCATTTATGGTCATAAACCAAGCCGGCTCCTTCCTCAGTATCACATCCCTTCCAATATTTAAACATGCCTGTCGTCACTGCTTAACCTTTTCTTCTCCAGACTAAACATACCCAGCTCCCCAAGTCACTCCTCACAGGCCCCAAGTCACTCCTTTCCAGGCCTTCCACCATTTTGGTCTCCCTCCTCTGAACATGCTCCAGTTTGTCCACCTTCTCCTTAAACTGTGGTGACCAGAACTGGAAACAGTATTCCAGGTGTGGTCTGACCAAATCGGAAGCTGTATTATTACTTTCAAAGCAGTATTATTACTTTCCACAGTCTTGATATTATATTCCCATTGATGCAGTATAGGATTGTACTGGCTTTTGTAGCTGCTTCATCACACTGTTGACTCATGTTCAGCTTGTGGTCTACTAAGACTCCTTCATCCCTTTCTCATGTCCAGTTGTCAAGCCAAGTGTCATCCATTTTATATCTGTGTATTTTATTTTCTGCCAAAGTGTAGTACCTTACATTTCTCCCTGCTGGGATTCATTTTGGTAGTATTAGTCCAGAGGATACCCTTGTGCCTAGTCCGGAAACTTCAACTGGTATGGAATATGGCAGCCAGTTGATTACAGGAACAACTAGGAGAGACCATATTACACCAATACTGAAATCACTCCACTGGCTCCCTCTTGGTTTCCGGGCAAAGTACAAGATATTGGTGATCACCTTTAAAGCCCTGCATGGCTTAGGCCCAACCTATCTAAGGAATCTCCTACTTCCATATAATTTGCCCGTACACACAGATCCTCTGGGAAGAATTTATTGCAACCAGTGAGAACTAGATTAGTTGCGACCTCCAAGAGGACATTTTCTGCGGTTGCTCCCACTCTATGGAATGACCTGCTGGACGAGATCTGTCTAATATCCAGCTTAGGACTTTATCAGACGGGAGGAATTTCTGTTTATTGGGAAAGGAACCAATTCGAATTCACGTGAATTCTCTAGTTTAGCGAATTCACATGAATTCCAATTGAGTTCAGAATGCGTTCAGAAATGACTTCCTATTACCCGAAAATGACCCCCCATTGCCCAAAATTGCGTGAGATGCTTTAGTTCGCAATAATGTAAAACCCATGATTGAGTTCGGAATGACTTCCCTTTTGCCCGAAATTGCGTGAGATGTTTTAATTCGCAATAACGTGAAACCCCATGATTGTGTTCGTATTGCCATTAGATTATACTTCTAATTTCCGACGTCTGATAAGGTCCCTATACAGCTTCAAAAAGGCTGTTAAGATGGATCTCTTCCAGCAGGCCTTCCAAGAACAGCCCCCGGCCACATAAAAGAACCCCATACTGCTTATATTGGTGTAACTCTGGTTACAATAATTCTGCCCACCATTAATTGCTAATAGTTTTATTGTGTTTATATTTGTTAATATTTTTATTGTTAGATTTTAATTGTACTATTGCTTAATTCTGTTTTAAGGGGGGGATATGGTGTATATTTGTATTTTATCTTTGTAAGTCGCTTTGTGTAAGCCCCACAAAAAGCGGGGTATAAATTAAAGCTTGATTTATTTATTGTTTATTTGTTGGCTGAAGAAACCTCAGAGACTTAGGTCCCAATCCACTTTCTGCCTCTTCTTCAATCTTACTTTGAATTGGCTACCAAAGGACTCATCAAATGAAAAAAGTTATACTATTTTTGATTAGTCAAGTGACAATTTTTTTTAAAATTATTTCTATAGCAAATGACCATTCCTGGCCTAACCACCCTAAAGTCATCATATCCTGTCTAATTTTAGACAACCAGGTTGGAAGTGTAGGGAAGCCAACTACAGAGGAGGATTACAAATCCTCCAGATGCAGGTTAGAAGGTCCTTAATCCAAATAAACCCCATCAAGAACCTCCACCTCTTGACTTCCCCTGGTCTCCATTATTTGTGTCTTGGTTTCTTGCACTTCTTCATCAAAGAAATCCAGGTAGCTCTCCCTCCTCTTCCTTAAGATGCTATTGGAGCTATTGACCTCTATCTGTTTGCGGACTCCAACTCCCAGAAACCTCAACTAGGTTGGGGATGATGGGAGGTGCAGTCCAAAAATAGGGAAAGCATACACATTTTCCAGACCTGTGATCAAAACTCCTTTGGCAAAACAGCTTCATTTAAAAATTGCAGCCTATGAATGTGCAGCCTATGAAAGTTTCAGTCCACTGACTTTGCATTTGATTATGTTGCTATTTTTCTCCATTGAAGTCAGGTAAGGCACATAGCTCTAGGGGTAGAAAGTACAGTCAGTATTGTTTGTACCCAGGTCAAATAATAGGTTTTCCAGCGGATGAGAAACCTGTTGGGAAGAATATTGTACCAGCTGGAATCTTGCAAGGGCCTCAGCATCATAAAAATACTCTAAAGTTAACCTCTGATTTTGGAAGCTAAGCAGGGCAAGTCCTGGCTATTACCTGGATGGGAGACAAGCAATGACTCTCAGGTCCTGTAGACTGTATTTCAGATGAAAGCACAGAAGATTTCTTGCCTAAGACAATTTTGTAAAACTCAGGAGACTTGTAGGCACATCTACACACACAAATCTTGTACACTTTTTCCAGGTTAACAACAGTAACAAATCCTCCAAATCCCACACTAGCCAAGCCTCTGGCTGGTCTGACTCTACCATGTTTGGTTTTGTACCCTGCCCTCCATAAAGTTTCTAAATTTATCACACGGAGGTTGTTTTTCAGACATGTTTGTGTAAAGGAGAAATAACGCAGCATTAACCTGAGTGGAAAAGTTGCCAAAACTCACTCCTTTTTACTTTTGGAATTTTCCCAAAGTAAAAAGGAGCGGGTTTGGTGACTTTCCACTGGGGTTAATGCTGCATTATTTCTCCTTCACATAAACATCATCTAAAAATCTACTTTTGCAGATTTTGTCCACCCCTGACATAGGGTGTTTTTTTTCTAGTTTAAATTCAGTTTTTGCACAGGATCTGTCCTGTATGATAAACTCCTAGTAAGTGTGATGCTAGGTTTGTCACTTACTTATTTAGAAACCTCGTATATCCTCCAACTCCCCCATCTCTCCTATCACCTGGAAACATGATATGTTCGCCTGGGAGTTGCTATGAGTTGGAAACAACTCAAGGCAGAGGAAAAAAACAACACAAGGTGTATGCATTATGGTTGTTATTGTTTTCTTAGGGAAGATTACTGGTTTAGTTTCATCGCAATTTTATGAAATTAGTCGAGATGCTCCAGGCAGTCTCAGTGTATTTGAATGAATGTACATGTTGTTGTAGGTTACGTTTGTGTACCAAAATCTCCAGGTGGAGCGAGGAAGGATCCGTCTTGGGATGGGTAAAGGTCAGCTGCCACAGCCAAGGTTGGTATGATGGACCCAAGAGAACCATTGAAATACTGATGAATCAAAGAATCCTACATATTATCTTACTTATTGAGAAATCTCATATGCCTGACATCCATCACTCCCCTCCAGTACCACCCAGTACACCCAATTGGGAAGCTGTCTACGTTTTTGTTTGATTTCCATCTCATCTTTCTTCTGAAACAGGACCCAAAGTGACATAATGCAAAATCAAAGCAGGGGTGGGCCATGTTCCTTCTTGGAACTTTTGAAGGAAATAAAAAGTAAACATTTCTTTTTGTTTTTCACTGATGGTTATTATTATGTTCCTTCAATAATGTGCTTCTGATCATGGTGACCCTTGACATGTTTCTTCGGAGAGGGTTTGCCCTTGCTTTCCTCTGAGACTAAGAAAGTGCGACTTGCCCTGGATTACCAATGGGTTTCCATGGCCAAACCAGGATTCAAACCCTTGCTTCCAGAGTCATCATGGGGTTTCACGTTACTGCGAATTAAAGCATCTCACGCAATTTTGGGCAATGGGGGGGGGTCATTTTCAGGTAATGGGAAGACATTCTGAATGCATTCTGAATGCAATAGGAATTCACATAAATTTGCTAAACTAGTGAAAATTCATGTGAAATCGAATTGGCTCCATTTGCAATAAAGAGAAATTCCACCCGTCTGATAAGGTCCTAAAGGGGCATCCATTCTTCAACTGTGTCTGATGGATGGTCCTCTAGCCAACACTAGCTGGCAGCTGAGTTGATCCTTCCTTGATCCAGCTGCAGATTTTGGTACAAAAAGGTGACTTAGAATAAGGTGTATATTAATTCTTTGCCATCTTGATGAATTTAATATAATTATCAAGCTAGGCTTCTAATCTTCCCTAGATGCCTTTCATGCACCCCTCCTTGGGACCCCTGAGCATTGATCCCTGAGCCTTCAGGGGACAAATCCTCCCCAAAGTAAGAGATCCCTCCCTCCCTGGGCCTGATCCAGGCTCCAGAAGGGCCCGATCCTCCCTTTTTTCCTTGGCCCTCCTTGACCTCTTCCTCCTCCTTCTTTTGGCAGCCCCTTCGGAGCCCCCCTCCTACCATGACCCTCACGATGTCCATTACCCTTGGACCCGGATCGACCCAGATGGGGACTCCCACCAGAGCCTTCGTGGAGCCTGCCATCAACGCCATGGTGAGTATCTGCCCCTGGGAGCCTCCCTTCCTGTTGTAATCCACTTTGATTCCATGAGAAAAAGGCAGAATATATATAAATCATTTATTATTATTATTATTATTATTAGGAACTGGGAGATCCTGGTTCTGTTCCATGGAACTTTGGATAATTCCTCTGCTTCAGTCTGGGTTGATGTGAGGATGAAATGGGTGGTGGAGACATGCAACCTTGAGCTCATTGAAGGAAAGGTGGTCTCACCAACCTTTCTGGTTAAGAGGATGCTACCAGTTGATGGGATCATGTTGGTGAAAGGGATTTTGTCCTCCACTGGGTCAAACTGTTTCTTCACCTTGTCCATAGTTGTCCACTCTGAGCTGCTGCAGCTCTCCATGGTTGGAAGGCAGAGAAGAGTCTGTCCCATCACCGGCTCTCTGATCCTTCAAAGTGGGTTCAGGGGATTGATCATGAAGCCATCTAAATGCAAAACATGGGCTTCAGAAAGGTGGTGGTGATGGTGGAAGGAATCTGGTTTCTCCCATATCAGACTATTGCTCCACCTCCCAAATGTTCTATATCCTAAGTGATGGCAACCTCTGGGTGATAAGGTGGTGATGATGGTGGAAGGTGGTGGTGGTGGTGGTGATAGTGGAAGGAAACTGGTTTCTCCCAGATCAGACTATTTCTGTAGTGATGGCAACCCTCTGGGTGACAAGGCCCAGAAGAATCTGGCCATCACCTGCTTCCTCATCCTTCTCTGTGGATATGCAACTAGAGAAGACCATCTAACTTGGAAAGCATGTGCTCTTACCTCTGTGTTATGTTCACCCTTCCCCAAAAAGCCAAGAGACAGAAGATTTTTGATGCAAGAAAAGTTTATTGCTGGGTTAAATAAAGCATAGAAACAAGAGTATCCATGGTAGGTTCCAACTAAAGATCTTTTTGGTGTTCTCCCTCTTTTGTAGAGGAGTGGGAAAACCCTACTGGAACTGTTCAACTCATGGAGTTAACAAGACACAATTGCATAGGTGTAATGAGGCACAGCAAAAGTATTCATAGATATCAGGAAAAGCAGAGTAGGATATAAATCAATCTGATTTTCAGTGGTACTGAGGCTTCCCTGTTTTCACAGCCTTCAGTCCAAACTACAGGTTCTCAGCACTTCTGAAGGACCAGTCCATAAACTTTGTCGAACGTTCATATCGCAGTGATCAAATCCCAGTTGGTTCCAGTTTCTTTGGGTTTAGCAACAGGATCCACAGATGCTAACCTTGCGCCTTGGTCAGCAAATGCCACCTGGATGGCAAATGCCACCACCAAGGTACCCACAAGAGCCCAGACCATAGCCATAACCAGATCCTGAAGCGCAAGGGTTGTATCCTCCTACGGCCAATGGCTCGCAACTGGAAGTGAGGATGGGTCCAGGGATGGTCACAACAACTGGAGGTGGCTTGATGACCACTTCGGAAGGTGGGATCTGGTTGACGCAGGAAACATGGGCCCCAGGAAGGATTCCAAGGCTGGCTGCTGATGTACCACAACCACCCAGGCCACCAAAACCACCATAACCACAAGATCCAAGGGGTACCACAGGGGCAGCGGCACAGGATGGCACACTGCAAGAAGGTCCACAGATTGGGATTCCACAAGACATGTTGATGGGTGAATCTAAGGAGAAGAAGAGATACAACGATGAGCGAGGGGACAGATGAGGCCAGGTATATACTATAAAACTTTTTTCTGAGTCCTATTGATCATTCCCAACTAATGTGTGTCTGCTTCCAAGTTGCCTGTTGAATTATGGCAACCCCAAGAATTTGATGTGTGTGTGTGTGTGTGTGTCCTCCAGTGCAACTCTGAGGTCAACGTCCAACAGACACTGGCCATAGAACTACACTGGAGGAGCTACAAAGGTCTAGTAGAGTCTAGGAATCTCTAGCTCTTTCAGTGCAACTTTTAGTTAAATTTGACCATAGAGTTGCAGTGGAGGACCTAGATATTCCTAGAGACAACATATTAATGAAATCCATGAATAATCAAACCCACAAATATCATAGCTGCAAATATGGAGGGATGAGTCTATATAGCTTGTAGCAGCTGGTATTCAATGGTGGCCCAGGTACTAACCAAGGCCAACCCTGCTTAGCTTTCAAATTCAGAGCAGAACAAACTGTTGACTGGTAAGTCATAATGCAGGTTACACATCTGCAAGGTTGATGGGGCGATTGAGAGGAATAAATTGTGCCAAAAATGTGCATTAAGTACAATGGGCACACTTTAAAAGATCCTCTTCTCAGTAGTTATAGGTTGTGGAACCCGCTTCCACAGGTGCTTAAGTTTCCCCCTCCCTTCATCCCTTTCTTTTTCAAGCCATAAAGGTGTGTTCAATATTGTTTTAGCTGGGCTTTATTTTAATTTTTGGTTAACTGCTTTGAGTCCCCTGCCAGGAGAAGGGGGAATAAATCAAATCAAATAAATAAATGACCAATGCATTAATAAATGTCCATAATAGTAAATAAATGTCCATCTTTGGAAAATTAGCAAGAGGACTGCCTATAAGTTTCCATGCAAAAAGTACACTCAGCTAGAATAGACCCACTAACTCAATTGGTGAATGGTCAGTCAATACACAAACAATCCAATTGCTACACTACATTTACTCCAGTGGGGTAGAACAACTTGTGTTTCCAAGGTGGGAGTTGTTGTTGTTGTTGTTGTTGTTGTTGTTGTTATTGGCAATTTTATTTATACCCTGCCTTGTCTAACCCCTGGTTATCATAGACACCATTTGTCTATAGCGAGGCCGTAATGCTTTCGCTGTGTGTTGAATGAACCTCCGCCTCGTAACTCCCAGCTTCTTCCGTTTGCACACCTCAGTCTATTTCCCATCAAAATGTTGCCAATCAAGTTTCACAGAAAGAAAAAGGAAGCAAGAAAATGAGGGCAATTAAGGATGGGAATTCAGCTGCCACTGAAATTTGCCCTCAAGGAAAGCTTTTGCCGGGAAAACCAGGAGGACTGAAAAACAATTCCTTGCCTTTCCACCAAGAGAAGATCTTGAGTGATGCCAAAAGGTTGGAAGAAGATGCACTTATGGGCTTACCTTCTTCCAGATATGGACTTGCCTATTAGAGTATCCATCAGAGGCTTCTCCTAACATCCTGACAACAACGTTTTGATAGGATCAAGACAATGGAAAGGCAGGGGTATAGATTTGGGAGGGCATTGGTAATTTTAAGTTAATCTGTTTAATTCATGTTTTAGGGGAGGCAGGGAAGAACTGGGATATTGGGTTTTGTATGGATTCTTTTAATTGTAAGCTGCCTTGATTGTCTTTTGACAGAGAGACAGGGTAAAAACAAAGCTTATTATTATTATTATTATTATTATTATTAGTCCCCCAAATAAGAATTCTGTCCCCCAAATGAAATGTTCTTTCAGTCTCAAACATACTCGCATTGCAGAAGGTGAGACATTCAAAATCAATTACATCTAGAACTTTTCCATTAGCTGTGTCCTCATTCCTTTGGAAAAAAAATTGGGTCCCTTTTCTCTGGACCTTCGAACTGTATGTCTGAATGAAGGCTTAGGTTACCGCGATGCTCAAAATGGGGAAAGTGGGGGAACATTTCATGCAGGGTGGTAAAATCTTTGGAAGGGAAGAAAATGCCCTCATAGAGGGGAATGGAGAAAAGTCCCCTTGATTTTGTAAGGAAAAAAAAAGAAAGGTTAAAGCAGTGTTCCCAAAAGTTAGTGCACCATCTGGTTTTGGGCTTCAGCTTCCAGAATTTCTGACTGTTGGCCAAGCTGAAGTGTAAAACTCATGGAGGATTAAGTTTTGAAACTACTGGATTAAACCATAACTGGAGAGTGGGGTTTAGTTCATACTTTAAAGGTGATCCAATGTGCTTTAACCTACCCACAAAAGAGCCTGATACCTTACATGCCTCTTGTAAAAGATGGACTAAAACTCAGAATGAATGAATTCATTACTCCATCGATGTGGAAGTAATCAGTCTCTGCAGGGAGAAGGTCTATCTATCTATCTATCTATCTATCAATCAAAAATTAAAGACCTTCTTAGTTCCAAGTAGAGCATACCCATTGATTTATGATCTATTCATAAATCAATAATTTATTCCCAGATGATAAGCCAACTCTTATTTTAATCACATCAATTCAATAGATGCATTCTGCTTAATACTGGCAATAGACCAGGCATCTAATAACCCAAATGGCTCTAGTCTTCATCCGTAAGCTATATAGTACAACAATACCTTTTTTTTCTTTTATCTTGTATTGCACAAGACGGTATTTTACAAAGCAGAACAATACTTTTATAAGGACTGCCAAAGATATATGTTATAGATATTTAAAAGGAACACATTTTTTGAACTTTTCAGAATGGTTCAAGCATGAAGATGTCAAGACAGAGGAGGAACGGGCTAATTTTGCAGCTGGAGAGCCACAAATATATGATGGAGAGTGCAAGAAAGAAGCAGAAGATGAGGTCAAACTCTTCCATAAAGCATGGTCATCCAGATGTTGTTGGGCTCCAGCTTCTATAAGTCCCATCTAGCCTGGAAAATGGTGCAAGGTTGCAGTTAAGAGGCACCAAAAGACCTACATCTCCCTCACTTTTGCTCCACTAGTCTAAATTTGCACCCAGAACAGTCTGTGGGACCCATGGGGTGAAGAAACATTAGAACTGTTCATCTTCTAGTTTTGAAAAATCATAACCTCCAACTATGACCCGTCTCCATCCCCACCTTGAGATGAAATTCCCAAGCATCTCAGTTGGTGGAAAACACAAAGAGTCTAGACTAGAAACTAGACTCTTTCTCTGCTACTAAACCCGAAAGTAGTTTGAAAAGATTGCGATGGAAGGAAAATGGACTTACCTATTGATGGAAGATGAGCAGAAAATATTGTTCGCTGAGGAGTGAGAGAAGCTGCTGAAGAACTGGGAGAGGAACACGTCTTTTTATACTCATTTCTGACTCAAGTTAATGATAGAAGATGACATTTCTGCCAGAGGACTTCATTAATTTTAGCTTAGTTTGTGATCTATATCTTGATCCTGCCCCTTGCTAATTGTTATCATTTTCTGCTATTAGCTCTTCCTTGAGTTTACATATTTGAGCCTTCTTTGAATTCCACCCTGTATTTACTCATTTTTTCCTCTTTCCCTTTGGCTTCAAACTGCCAGTAAACAGGAAGGGATAGAATCATGGAATCATAGAGTTGGAGGAGACCCCAAGGGCCATCCAGTCCAGGCCTATTCTGCCATGCAGGAACTCCCAATCAAAGCATCCCCAACCGATGGCCATCCAGCCTCTGCTTAAAGAACTCCAAGGAAGGAGACTCCACTATAAGGTACGCCATTTTGATATGCCATTGTATTTAATGGGACTTGAGCATCCATGGATATTGGTATCCATGGGGGATCTTGGAACTAAACCTGAGCGAATACCAAGGACCCATTCTGTGTGACCGTGTTGTATTTGTGGTCTGTCATTGTGTCTGTGAGTGTATATATGCAGTCTGGCATCTGGTTCAGTAGTAACAAGATCATAATCTGGATTTATGGACACATAATTTTGGGGATTCACACAAACACAAGACCTCAAAACTACTTTTTCAGGTAGGCCTCAATCCCAACTGAAGGGTTTCTGAGGCATTGTAGATTGGGAACTTAGAAATGGCATCTGTAGTTCTCTCTTGTTTACAAAGCACATTCATAGAATCTTAGAACTGTAGAATCCTAGAGTCAGAAGAGACCCCAAGGGCCATCCAGTCCAACCCCCTTCTGCCATGCAGGAACTCTGAAATAAAGCATCTCCGACAGATGGCCATCCAGTCTCTATTTAAAGACCTCCAAGGAAGGAGACTCCACCACACTCCAAGGGAGTGTGTTCCACTGTCAAACAGCCCTTACTCTCAGGGGATTCCTCCTAATGTCGAGGTGGAATCTCTTTTCCTGGAGCTTGCATCCATTGTTCCAGGTCCAGTTCTCTGGAGCAGCAGAAAACAAGCTTGCTCCCTCCTCAATATGGCATCCCTTCATATACTTAAAAGAGGGCTATCGTATCACCCCTTAACTGTCTCTTCTCCACGCTCAACATACACAGCTTCTTAAGTCTCTCACCATAAGGCATAGTTTCCAATCCCTTCACCATTTTGGTTGCCACAGGCTCCAGCTTCTCAATATCCTTTATCCTAGTCTGGAAACCATGAAGCCCTATGAGGAGCACTTTTGGCAGCTGGGGATGTTTAGCTTGGAGAAGAGAAGGTTAAGAGGTGATATGACAGCACTGTTTAAATATTTGGAGGGTTGTCATGTTAAGGCAAGCTTGCTCTAGGCTATCAGAGCAGCTTAAAATTTGTTAATTAGACATTTCCCTGCCCTCAGGCTTACAATCTAAAAAGACATGACACAAAAGGAGAAGGGAGAGATGGTGGGGAAGGGGCAAAGTCCAGCAGATCTTCTCTCCCTCGGAGGCCTGGACCAAGGCAGATGGACTGGAGGGAGGGCTTCAAGATGGTGGATGAAGGGAAGGCTCTTCTTGATTGTAGAAGAAGCTGGCCTGCCTTTTTCTCCCCCTCAAGATGGTGGATGAAGGGAGGGCTCTTCTTGCTTGTAGAAGGAGCTGGCCTGCCTTTTTCTCCCCCTCAAGATGGTGGATAAAGGGAGGGCTCTTCTTGCTTGCAGAAGAAGCTGGCCTGCCTTTCTCTCCCCCTCAAGACTGTGGATGGCTCTCCCTTCTCCTCCTTGAGAGACTAATGGAGCTCTTGACCTCCATCTGTTTGAGGACTCCAGCTCTCAGCAACCTCAACCACGTTAGGGATGATGGGAGTGTTAACAGACGTGGTTTTAATAAAATTTTGGGGACATGTGGCCTGTACTATGACCCCCGTCTGACCTCTTAAGGGCCCCGCCATTAAGCCTCAAGCAAGGAGGTCATGTAGGCAAGCCCGCTTGGAGCGGCAGAGTCCCTAGTAAAGACAGCATTGGGAAATCTCCCATAGGAAGTTTGGGAGTTGCCAAACTGGAATCGCCACTGCTCTCCTGAGTATGACAATAGATTCGGCCTCCCACTTGATGGGCCAGCCTAACTACTTGGCTATACGAGTCGGACTCCCCTCTGAATTGTGTCCAGACCTAATGCATTGTGCTGCATGTTGCCTGCTCTTAGTTTAACAAAGCCCAAGTAATCAACGCCTTTGTCTAAGCCTACCTTCATAGCCCCCCAGGACACGTTTCGCCCTATAAAAGACCTTGACTTTGGACCCCATGTTGATGCTGTTATCAGATTGCTACCTGGTCCACGCCTGTGTGAGTCTTGATCCTATCTCCCTCTGCCATCTTCCCAGGTTCCAGCGGCCGTGTCCCATCACTCATCCACTTCTATCGGACATCCCGGAGAAGACTGTTAAGGTAGTATCCCCTGGTGGTGCTTCTCTTCCTAAACCTTTCCTTACCGCTAGTGTGTGCGCATGTGTATGTATGCTTTACCCATATTGTGTGTCTCCTAATAAATGATATACATCCAAGTGGTATCAGTGCCTCTTTCTCTTGGGGTTTGTTGGCGACCTCTGGTATACATATAGGGGACCCAGTTCCAGCTTAAGGCTTTGTTAGGACCTCCTCCCAGCAGCATTTAAGCTAATGGACAGTACTTAATATCTCCCGGCTCCAATTATTTGGGATTTTCCAACTTAAGATCATAACTCTCTTTGGTTTTATTCCCAGTGAGCCCAGCTTCCCTACTAATGTTAGAATTTTTAGGTTTTTAGTACTGTTTTGTTACATGTTTCTGGTTTTAATTCATTGTTCATTTAATCACACTTTAAGGGGGGTAGGCTGGGAAGGGATTGGTTTATTTTAAATGTCTGCTGTTTTAAACGTGTTGTACCCCGCCCTGATTGCTTGCTCAGAGGGGCGGGCTATAAATAATAATAATAATAATTATTATTATTTTCCCCCAAGTGAGAGACTTCCTAACAGGAGGTATAGTCCAAAACCAGGGAAAGGATACATGTTTTCCATACTTGTGATCAAAACTCCTTTGACAAAACAGCTTCCACTAAGAATTTGCAGCCTATGAATCTGCATCCTATGAAAGTTTCAGTCCACTGCATTTGATTGTTTCTCTGTTGCTGTCTTTCTTCACTGAAGTCACGTAGGACACATAGCTCTAGGAGTGGAAAGAACAGTCAGTATTCTTTGTACCCAGGTCAAATAACAGGTTTCCCCAGCAGCTGAGAAACCTGTTGGGAAGAATCATGTACCAGCTGGAAGCTTGCGAGGGCCTCAGTACCCTAAAGATACCTTTTTTGCTCGTGTGATAAAGTCCCTGGACTTGGAAGAGACCCCAAGGAGCATCTGGTCCAACCCTCTAAAGAGAGATTTGACAGCTGAATATGTTGACATCCTTTAAAAGGACACTGAAGGCACATCTCTTCTGGCATTATGAATTTTTTAAAACTCGTATATTTGAAAGATTGTATTAGATGAGTGCATTTTAGTGATTCTACAGTATTGTGTTTTAAAGGTGGGTTTTATGTGTCGTCCCCCCCAATTGTGTTTTGTATTTTAACCTGTTGTACCCCACCTTGGTTTCCTCCTCCTCCTCCTCTTCTTGTACTTCCCCTTCTTTCTCCTCTTCTTCTTTTTCTCCTCCCTCTTCCCTCTCCTCTTCCTCCTCCTCCCATCCTTCTTCTACTTCTCCTCCTCTTCCTCCTCCCTCTTTCTCCTTCCTCCTCCTCCACCCTCCCTTCCTCCTCCTCTTTCTCTTCTTCCTCCTTCCCTCTTTATCCTTCCTCTTCCTCCTCCTCTTTTCATCCTCCTTCTACTCCTTCTCCTCTTCTTCCTCCCCTTCCTCCTCCTCCTCCTCCTTTCCTTCCTCCTCTTCCTCCTCCTGCTCCTCCTCTTTGGGAAAGGGGCTGTCCAGGGAGGCTCCAGTCCTGGTCCCCTCCCTCTCCCTCCTCCTTGAAAATCCCCTCCAAGGCCAAGAGGGATCACAGTTGCCAGGATGATCTTAATGGAGTTAAAGATGGTCATCTTCATCAGCGGCTACTTGCAATCCGAGAACATCAGGGACCCATTTTCCTTTGGGTAAGAGACCCCCCTCCTTCCATTAGGGCCTGATCCCTCCCTCCTCCTCCTTGTCCTCCCTTGACCTCTCCTTTCTTCTTCTTCTTCTGCTTCTTCTCCTCCCCCTCCCCTCCTTCCTTTGGCAGCTCCGGAGCCTTTGACTGGGACATCTGAGATGGGGAGCCCCGCTTGCTACGCTAGTGAGCAATGCCGAAGGCTTCGCGAACATCCCCATCGATGCCCTGGTGAGTCCCTGCGCCTGGGAGCCTCCCTTCCCATTGCAAATCATGGGGGTTTCACGTAATTGCGTATTAGAGTATCTCACACAATTTCGGGCAATGGGGGGGTGTCATTTTCGTGAAATGGGAAGTCATTCTGAACGCATTCCGAACTCAATCAGATTTCACATAAATTCACTAAATTAGCGAATTCACGTTATTGTGAATTGGCTCCATTCGCAATTGAGAGAAATTCCTCCTATGTTGTTTCTGTGTAAAATAGGCATAATGTAAATAAATCATTATTATTATTATTATTATTATTATTATTAAACTCTTCCTGGCTGAATGAGAAACTGGAGGCTGGGGCTAGTGGATTGGACCCCATGCCCCCTCTCTTTCTCTCTCTCCCCCCCAGATGCTCAGCACCTCCAATGCCAACGTCCTCCTTCTGAATTTGTACCCTTTCCTCAGCAAGGTCCCCACGGTTGCCAACTATCTCTAGAGGAGACCCCAGGAGCAGCCAAGGAGGAGAAAGAAAGATGCTGGATCCTCAGCCTTCCCCCTTCCTCTGATCCTTCCCCCCAATAAAGCCCTTGGATTGGAACCCTCTGCTCTCTGCCTGGATTCTTTGGGGGAGGGTTTTTGTTCGGGGAGGGGGAAGGAAGCC
Source organism: Urosaurus nigricauda (assembly GCA_034509955.1). Classification (NCBI taxonomy): domain Eukaryota; kingdom Metazoa; phylum Chordata; class Lepidosauria; order Squamata; family Phrynosomatidae; genus Urosaurus; species Urosaurus nigricauda. Next base: position 2,987,677 of record JAOEGL010000010.1, read on the forward strand.
TGGCTTGGGGAGGAGGAAATGGGTTGCTTTGGTTCTTGGGAAGGGAAGAGAAAGGAGGAGAAAAAGAGGAGGGAGGACGGATGGATGACTGGATTGATGGATTACTGGGTGGGTGGATGGATGGATGGATGCTTGGATTGATAGATGGATGCTTGGACTGATGGATGGATGGATGATTGGATGGATGCTTGGCTGGATGAATGGATGGATATATGGAAGGATGGATGAATGGGTGGATGGATAGATGGAAGAATGGATTAATTGGTGGATGGATGTTTGGCCCATTCATTCATCCACCGCCTTTGCATTTGATTGTTTCTCTGTTGCTATTTTTCTCCATTGAAGTCACGTAAGACATGTAGCTCTAGGAGTGGAAAGTACAGTCAGTATTCTTTGTACCCAGGTCAAATAATAGGTTTCCCCAGCAGCTGAGAAACCTGTTGGGAAGAATCTTGCCAGGGCCTCAGTACCCTAAAGATACCCTCAAGTTCACCTCTGATTTTGGAAGCTAAGCAGGGCAAGTCCTGGCTAGTACTTGGATGGGAGATAACCAATGACTCTCAGGTTCTGTAGACTATATTTACATGAAGGCACCAAAGATTTCTTGCCTAAGAAAACTGTGAAACTCATGGGGTCTCCACAAATCCACAGAAGACTTGAAGGCACATCTACACACAAAAATCTTGTGCACTTTCCCCCAGGTGTCCAGAGAAAAACTGTAATGTAGGGGTTTGAGGACTTGGATGGGGACTTTGGCTGACAAGGTTTCATATTCCCTCTTGACTATGAAAAACAACTGGATGACTTTAGGAAGGCACACTCTCTCTGCCTCAGAGGACGGCAAAGGCAAAGCCCTCTGAACAAACCTTGCACAAGTTGGAAAGCAGTTGTTGTTGTTGTTGTTGTTGTTGTTGTTGTTGTTATTCTTTATTTATATAGTGCCGTATGATTTAAAAGGCATTTTACCTAACCATACATAGAAGGAAGAAATAAAAGAAGTCCTGCCCATTTCTTACAGTTTAAAATCAATTCACAAAGCATAAAAATTTAAAAATAGACAAATTAACCATCAAGTAACTCTAAAACTCTCAACTATGAAGCAGCAACATACTCTTAATATAACCTGTCCAAATATCAACATGTCATAATATCTTTTTGTGGGTTTTTTGGGCTACGTGGCCATGTCCTAGAAGAGTTTATTCTTGATATTTTGCCAGTATCTGTGGCTGACATTTTCGGAGAATCATATATAATCTCCTCTGAAGATGCAAGCTACAGATGCAGGCAAAATAAACTCTTCTATAACATGGCCACAGAGCCCGAAAGAAACCACAAAAACTATGGATGTCAGCCATGAAAGTCTTTGACTTCACACGTCATAATATCCTTATGTCATAATATTTATAACAACAACAACAGCAACAGTTAACAATCCCCCAAATCCCATACTAATCTAGCCATTGGCTCGTTTGACTATACCATGCTTGGCTTTGTAGCCTGTCCCCCATATTGTTTCTAAGTGTGATGCTAGGTTTGTCACTTACTTATTTAGAAACCTCATATGTCCCCCAACTCCCCCATCTCTCCTACCACTGGGTAACCCCATGATATATTCTCCTTAGAGTTGCTATGCGTTGGAAACAACTAGAAGGCAGAGAAAAACAACACAAGGTGTATGCATTGTGGTTATTCTTAGTTTCATCGCAATTTAAAGAAATTAGTCGAGATGCTCCAGGCAGTTTCAGTGTATTTGAATGAATGTATGTGTTGTTGTAGGTTATGTTTGTGTACCAAAATCTCCAGATGGAGCGAGGAAGGACCCCTCTCGGGATGGGTAAAGATCAGCTGCCAAGTCAAGGTTGGTAGGATGGAACTAAGAGAACCATTGAAACACTGTTGAATCCATGATCCATTGGGCTTCAATCCCTGGGTTTATATTTCTCTATGGACTTTATCATGTAAGGGAAATTGGAAGGTTAAACGAATGTCAATCTGGGGTCATCCATGGTATTTCATGTAATTTGGCAAGAGAATCTCGAATGACGTTGAATGCAATCCAAACACAATTGCAAGTCATCCTAGAAATTTCTGCATTTGGAAAACGATTGGATTTATATGTAATACCTTTTCCACTGCGAATTCGCAGTCAATTCAAATTTGCGTTAGTATGAAATGCATCTCTAGTTTGGCCATGGGATCCCCCTAGTTAGAAACAGACCTCCAGAGATGGAGACTGTCAGTTTTTACCATCCCTATGGCAGAAGTTTTAATTTGTGGAATCAAGAAAAGAAAATGAAAATTTCAAATGGTAACAATTTGATGAGTCAATGCAGATTACATTGGACAGCACAATCCTTCCTTCCTTCATTCATTCATTCTTTTTTTAAATAGGGGGCAATGTCTTTTTTTTACCCCCTTCCCCTCCAAAGCTAGAAGGCCTTGTCTCTCAGCCAGATCAGCCTCACAAAAGGCAGGGAAGGAGCAAGTCCTAAACTATTGCATTCTTCCTTCTGAGGAGGAATGATTCTGTGAGTTTGCACTCCACTGCAGAATAAAAGAAATATTCACCTCCAGCCGTCTCTTGGTATTTGTACATCAGGGAGATCTGAGGAGGAATGTGCGGAGAAAAAGACACAAAAAAAAGACAAAAACCTATATGCAACCCTAAAGGCAACCATTCCTGGGGTTTTATTGTTCAGAGGGGCTTTGCCTTTGCCTTTTTAGCACAGGGAAGCTGTCTGAATAACCGAAAGGCACCAGGTCCTTCCTGATCTTTGAAGCTAAGCACCATCAGCCTTGTTTAGGACTTGGAAGGGAGACCATCAATGGATACCAGGCGCTGTATTGAATGTTTCCATGGAAGGTATTGGCAGAATCATCCCAAAGGAAACCCTGGACTCGACTGGCAACGGTTTTGAAGAGGATCTTTTCATCTGCTGTCCCCAGACTAATGTGGAATGACCTAGAATCAGAGGACTTTATCACACCAGCAAAAAAAATGGGAGGGTAGAGGGATGCTCCTGTCAATATCATGCAATAATGTTATGATCATCACTTGATGTCTTGCAATGTCGCGATTATCATGGCATTTATCCCTTGAATAAAGAGGCATTCTAGCACCTCTTTATATTAACGGGATTTTCCAGTGAATAAAAAGTGGTGCTAGAATTCCTCTTAATTCATGGGATAATTGTGATGTCAAGTGATATTATGTGATAACCATAGTGTTATTGCACAATATTGATGGGAGCATCCCGCTATGGGCCGTCTTTTTCGCTCATGTGATAAAGTCCCTGAACTTGGAAGAGACTCCAAGGAGCATCTGGTTCAACCCTCTAAAGAGAAATGTGACAGCTGAATATGTTGACAGCCTTTAAAACGACACTGAAGGCATATCTCTTCTGGCATTATGATTTTTTTTAAACTTTTATATTTGAAAGATTGTATTAGATGAGTGCATTTTAGTGGTTTTACAGTATTGTGTTTTAATGGTTAGTTTTATGTGTCCCCCTCCCAATTATGTTTTGTATTTTAACCTGTGGTACCCCACCCTGGTTTCCTCCTCCTCCTCCTCCTCCTCCTCTTCTTTTTTTCCCTTCCTCTTCCCTCTCCTCTTCCTCCTCCTCCCATCCTTCTTCTACTTCTCCTCCTCTTTCTCCTCCCTCTTTCTCCTTCCTCCTCTTCCTCGTCCCCTCCCCCTCTTCTTCCTCCTCTTCTTTTTCTCCCTCCCTCTTCCCTCTCCTCTTCCTCCTCCTCCTCCCATCCTTCTTCTACTTCTCCTCCTCTTCCTCCTCCTTCTTTTTCCTTCCTCCTCTTCCTCCTCCCTCCCTCCCTTCTTTTTCTTCTCTTCCCCCTTCCCTCTTTATCCTTCCTCTTCCTCTTCCTCTTTTCATCCTCCTTCTACTCCTTCTCCTCTTCTTCCTCCCCTTCCTCCTCCTCCTCCTTTCCTTCCTCCTCTTTCTCCTCTTTGGGGGAGGGGCTGTCCAGGGAGGCTCCAGTCCTGGTCCCCTCCCTCTCCCTCCTCCTTGAAAATCCCCTCCAAGGTCAAGAGGGATCACAGTCTCCAGGATGAGCTTAATGGAATTAAAGATGGCCATCTTCATCCGCGGTTACTTGCAATCCTCGAACATCAGGGACCAAATTTCCTTTGGGTAAGAGACCCCCCTCCTTCCCATTCCCTGGGCCCGATCCAGGCTCCATTAGGCCCCAATCCCTCCCTCCTCCTCCTTGTCCTCCCTTGACCTCTCCTTTCTTCTTCTTCATCTGCTTCTTCTCCTCCCCCTCCCCTCCTTTCTTTGGCAGCCTTTTCAGAGCCCCCCCTCTGACTGGTACGTCCCAGATGGGGACCCCCCTTGCTACCCTGGTGAGCAACGCTGAAGGCTCCGTGAACATCCCCCTCGATGCCCTGGTGAGTCTCTGCGCCTGGGAGCCTCCCTTCCTGTTGCAAATCATGGGGGTTTCACGTAATTGCGTATTAGAGTATCTCACACAATTTCGGGCAATGGGGGGGGGTCATTTTTGTGAAATGGAAAGTCATTCTGAACGCATTCCAAATGCAAGCAAATTCACGTAATTGTGAATTGGCTCCATTCGCAATTGAGAGAAATTCCTCCCATGATTATTATCATTATTATTATCATTATTATTAAACTATTCCTGGCTGAATGAGAAACTGGGGGCTGGGGCTAGTGGATCGGACCCCTTCTATTCCCCCATGCCCCCTCTCTTTCTCTCTCCCCCCCAGATACTCAGCACCTCCAATGCCAACGTCTTCCTCCTGAATTTGTACCGTTTCATCAGCAACGTACCCACGTTCTAGGTCTACTATGCCAACTATCGCTGGAGGAGACCCCAGGAGCAGCCAAGGAGGAGAAAGAAAGATGCTGGATCCTCAGCCTTCCCCCTTCCTCTGATCCTTTCCCCCAATAAAGCCCTTGGACTGGAACCCTCTGCTCTCTTGCTAGATTCTTTGGGAGAGGGTTTTTGTTCACGAAAGGGGAGGGAGCCTGGCTTGGGGAGGGGGAAATGGGTTGCTTTGGGTCTTGGGAAGGGAAGAGAAAGGAGGAGAAAGAGAGGAGGGAAGATGGATGGATGGATGGATGGATCGCTGGATGGATGGATGACTGGATCGATGTATTACTTGGTGGGTGGATGGCTGGCTGGCCGGATAGATGGATGACTGGATGGATGGATGACTGGCTGAATGGATGCTTGGAAGGATGGATGGATAGATGGATGGAGAGATGGATGGAGAGATGGATGACTGGATGGATGGGTGGATGGATGGGTGGTGCATGGATGGATGGAAGGATGGATGACTGGATGGATGCTTGGATGACTGGATGGATGGATGGATGGATGACTGGATGGATGCTTGGATGAATGGGTGGATAGATGGATGGATGACTGGATGGATGCTTTGCTGGCTGGCTGGCTGGCTGAATGCATCAATCCATGAATGGATAGATGGCTACCTGGTTGGCTGGCTGGATGAAATCATGGATGGATGGATGGCTAGATAAATGGATGGAACAAACAGGATACTATCTCCTATCTCACTATTTGTCAGCCCAAAGGTGTCCCTTGAAATCCCTGGACACACAGTCTTTCTTCAGGCAACCTCCATGTTGTTGTTGTTTGAAGATCAGTTGAAGAAGGCTGACAGGGCCAGATGCATTCTGTGTACGTTGGGCCAAAACCTGAACATGTGTCTTTAAAAATAAAGGACCCGGGTGGCCCTCTAAAAACAAACCAAGGGGGTTGAAATGAAGAGACAGCCTTATTTTTACCTTACCAATGTATCTTGTTCATTTACCAGCTGAGATTTTCGATCACACACGGCTTCTGTGCTTAATATATAAACTACAAAGCTTTAACCACTACACATCCTAACACTTATGTAAAAATACAAAGGAGAACTAGAAGGATGAGTATATATGTTTTTTTATGGTAGAGAGATAAAAGGTTTGAATGTAGGAGAGAGGGCAAGCATTGTACCTGTCAAGCATCACTTAAACAGTAGAGGGCAACATTGGATAACTACACCAGGCTGGCTCTGTGTAACCTTTGAGTAAACGTCCTCAAAAATGGAGACTCCACTAACCTCTGTGGTAGTCTATTTCACTGTCAAACAAAAATGCACACACACACACACACACACACACCTATCTTATGTCCCTTCCACAATTATTTTATATGCTTTCCAGAAAGCCTACTGTTGCCTCTAAAGAGGAAAAGATTTCCACATAAAAAACATTGCAGAATTGCAATGGATATGGAGAAGAGTTCTGCTCTAGAACTAAAAATTCTCTGTGGTCCAGCCATCTCTTCCCAAAATAACAATTCATACCCTTTTAAAAAGTCCAGAAGCAAAATTATACCCCTTCCAACATATACACATATAATGCCCTTTCCATTATTCCAGGGAATGCATAGAGATCATTGATCTCCAGATTCTCCACACTCTTCTCTATGAAAACCATCCAGGTTGGGCTCCTAATATCTGCTGGGGTTTCATTCCAGGACCACCATGGATGCCATAATTCATGGATCCCATTGAATACAATGGCATGGTAAAATAGGGTACGTTATATAAAATAGCAAAATCAAGGTTTGCTTTGGGGAATTTGTATATTTTTTAAAATATTTTCAAGCCTTGGATGTTTGAATCCATGGATTAAAAAAAATAAAATCTGTGGATATGGAAGGCTGAATGTATATCTTTTGAGATTATGATGATGCCTGATGTAGTTTTCCTGTTATCTGCCCGGAATTTCATGCCACTCAGCTTGAGATGCAGACAACTTTGGGGTTCTAGTTTTATGAGAGTGGTAGAAACACTTCCTCCTGACCAATCTGTCCATGCCATGCCTTCTCTAAACCAGGGGTTGATATCAGATTGAAGAGAGTAGCCACAAACAGGGATTTGTGCCTTGCAAAGCTGTTGTCTGTATCAGCTCAGGGGTGTCATTTGGGGTGTACTGGGGGGAGACTGGTACCTCAAAGGAGGGTAAAACCTAGAATCATAGAATCATAGAATTGTAGAGGTGGAAAAGACCCCAAAGGCCATCCAGTCCAACTCCATGGTAGAATGGGGTTGGACTGGGTGGCCCTTTTTGGGGTCTCTTGCCACTCTGTGATTCTATGGTGATTCTATATGAATGCAGAAACCTTCCAACAGAGAGAGACTCAAGGCAGCCCCCAAAGCCAGCCCCCCAGACAGCAGGGAAGGGAGGCTCCAGGGGCAGAGACTCACCCTGGCATTATTGAGGGGCTCCATGAATGCTCCGGTGGGGGTCCCCCCAGGGGTCCCAAAGGGAGTCCCCATCTGGGGCCCAGTTGGAGGATGCAATACGAATAGGCTACCAAAGGAATAATAAAATCATACAATTGTAGAGTTAGAAGAGATTCCAAGGGCCATCCAGTTTATCCCCACTCTGCCATAGAGTAACTCTCCATCAAAGCATCCCCGACAGTTGGCCATCCAGCCTCTGCTTAAAGACCTCCAAGGAAGGAAATTCCACCACCCTCCGAGGGAGTGTGTTCCACTGTCAGCCATTACTCTCAGGAAGTTCCTCCTAATGTTGAGGTGGAAGGAGAGGAGAAGGAGGAGGAGGGGGGAGAGGTCAAGGAGGGCCAGGGGGAGGATTGGGCCCTCCTGGCGCCTGGATTGGGTCCAGAGAGGGAGGGGGAGAGGAGCCTCTTACCTGGGGTGGGTTTGGCCCCAGAAGGCTGAAGCATCAATGCTGAGGTGTCCCAATGAGGGGCGCATGAAGGGCACCTCAAGGGCATCCATCAGGTCTATCCCTGCGACTCTGTGAGTCCTTCCAGCCTCGGAGGGGACTTTAAAGGAGGAGGAGAGGGAGGGGACCAGGACCCCCCCCACAAGGAAGAGGAGGTAAGGAGGGGGAGGAAGAAGAGGAAGAAGAAGAAAAAGGAAAGAAAGAAGAAGGAGAAAAAGAAGAGGAGGGAGAGAAGGGAAGAAAGGAGAGCGAGGAAGAGGAGGAAGAAGAAAAGTAGGAGGGAGGGATGAAGATCAGGAGGGAAGGGATGAGGAGGAGAGGGAAGAAGAGGAAGAAGAAGCAAATGAAGAAAAGGAAGAGGAGGGGGAAAGGAGGAGGAAGAAAAGGAGGAGGGATATGATGAAGAAGAAGGAGAGGAGGAAGAATCAGGTCCAAGACTGTTGCTATATACGATTGCTGCTGCCTGAATGACATAAGCTGAGTATTGGAAATCTAACAGGGTACCATCAAGAAAAGAATCGATCTTAAACTTGAATAAAGTGGCAAAACTAGATATTTTACCAATACTTGATAATAACAGATCCACCCAGCAATATGAAGAAAAGTGGAAAGGAGTAACAGTACTATGGGACGATAAAAAATCAAATAAAATAATTATAAAGCAGTCTTAAAGCACAGTTCCAAATGCTTTAGGAAACAGGAAGGTTTTTGAATTTGCCTCCAAGAAAAATTGGACTGCAACCAGACTGAATGTTTACAACCCTGAAGAAGGTTGTCTTTTTCAAGGGTCTGCAGTGCAGCTGTCATGATTTAATACATTTTAACATTTGAAATGTGTGATGTTTTAAACTTTTTTCAATAGTATGGTCAATAGTATGTTTTTTTTTTTAAAAAAAAAAACCCTTTATATGTGTTCTTTGCAATGCTTTTGTTTTATTTTTATTTTTCACTCTTAGTTTGAAGCTGCCTCCAGTTCTTATATCAGGAAAGGGGGGCAACGGTGGGATAGCCTTTGTAGCTGAACCCTCCAGGGGACAGGCTACAAAGCCAAGCATGTCATAGTCAGACCAGCCAATGGCTAGATTAATGTGGGATTTGGGGGATTGTTAATGTTGCAGGTTTCTCATCTGCTGGGAAGCCTATTATTTGACTTGCGTACAAACAATCCTGACTGTTCTTTCCACTCCTAGAGCTATGGGCCTTACTTGACTTCAATGGAGAGCAATAGCAGCACAGAAACAATCAAATGCAAAGGCGATGGACTGAAACTTTCATAGGATGCAGATTCATAGACCGCATATTCTTAGTGGAAGCTGTTTTGTCAAAGGAGTTTCGATCACAGGTCTGGAAAACGTGTACCCTTTCCCTGTTTTTGGACTGCACCTCTCATCATCCGTAACCTGGTTGAGGATGCTGAGAGCTGGAGTCCACAAACAGATGGAGGTCAAGAGCTCCATTAGTCTCTCAAGGAGGAGAAGGGAGAGCTACCTGGATTTCCTTGATGGAGAAGTGCAAGAAAGAAAGACCCAAATAATGGAGACCAGGGAAAGTCAAGAGCTGGAGGTTCTTGATGGGATTTATTTGGTTTAAGGACTTTCTAACCTGCATCTGGAGGACTTGTAATCCTCCTCTGTCATTGGCTTCCTTTCACTTCCAACCTGGTTGAGGTCACCTGGTGGTTTATACTCAGAGGTCAGCAGGCTTCTCACTCAGCTCGGAAAGCTTCCAAATATTCACCCAATCCACATGCCTGCTGGGATTCTGAACTGAACACTCTTACTCTCCAAAAGTAAGGAAACAGGACCAACCTCTGAATTAAAACTATTGAATCTCAGGAGGGAGAAATGTAAGGTACTACACTTTGGCGGAAGAAAATAAAATACACAGCTATAGGATGGATGTATTGATTGTATGTTTTTGGATGGCCCTTAAAGTTGCCTCCAACTTTTGGATTCTACAATTGTATGATTCTTTCTTTGGAATTACAGCTGGGAAGTTTGACTCATACAGATTTTTCCAGACGTAACCATCACAGGATCCTCCAACTGCTTCTCCACTTGGCCAACCAACAGGTGTCTCACATCCTGCCCACCTTTTTCATTTCGGGGGAGACATTAATTCTCTGTTTTGTTTTCAGCAGAAAACCATTTCCTTTCCAGTGATTCAGAATGAGAAGATGGTCCTCCATTAGGGAAGATTATAGGCCTGCTTTGGGAATATTATCAAGGAAGATGAGATGCCAAAGGCATTGTCAGCATTTTTTAAAAAATGAATGTACATTTTGTTCTAGGTCAGATCTGGGCACCAAAACTCCAGGTGGAGCAGGTGACTCTCCCCTTGGCCTCCTCCAGTTTCTTTTCATCTTCCCTTCCTTCCTCTACCTCCTCCACCTCTTCCCCTCCCTCCTGCTCTTCATCTCTCCTCATCATCTTCCTCCTCCTCTTCAATCCCTTCCTCCTCCTCCTCCCCTGTTCTTCTCCTTCCTCCTCCTCCTCTTCATCCCCTTTCTCCCTCCCTAATTCCTCCTCCCCTTCTCCTCCTTCCTCCCCCTCTTCCTCCAGGGAGGATCCCTCCAGTCCTGGTCCCCTCCCTCTCCTTCTCCTTTAAAATCCCCTCCAAGGCCAAGAGGGATCACAGCAGTTGCCAACCCAGGAGTTAGACATGATGGAGTTAGACATGATCCTCATCCCGAGATCCATGGTCCTTGAGGATGAAGTCACCGCAGGGTAAGAGACCCCCTCCTTCCCCCCTCCCTCCCTGGGCCCGATCCAGGCTCCAGCAAGGCCCGATCCCCCCTTATCAGACGGGAGGAATTTCTCTTTATTGCGAATGGAGCCAATTCGAATTCACGTGAATTCTCCAGTTTAACGAATTTACGTGAATTCCAATTGCGTTCGGAATGCGTTCAGAATGACTTCCCATTACCCAAAAATTACCCCCCCCATTGCCCAAAATTGCTTGAGATGCTTTAATTCGCAATAACGTAAAACCCATGATTGCGTTCGGAATGACTTCCCTTTTGCCCGAAATTGCGTGAGATACTTTAATTCGCAATAACGTGAAACCCCATGATTGCGTTTGGATTGCCATTGGATTATACTTCCAATTTCCAACGTCTGATTGTCTACACTTCTTTGACCTCTCCTTTCTTCTCCTTCCTCCGCAGCCTCTTGGATGGGACCCTCGTGAGCCCCTCTGCCCTCGGCCCCGGATCAGCCCACATGGTGGTCCTCATGGGTGTTTTCTCCGGGGTGAGTCTCTGCACCCTCGCCCTCTCCTTTGCCCCCTTCCAGGTTGGGAGGGGGGCTGACTGTCAGGATCAGGCCCAGGGACCGTGCCTCTTTCCTTCCTTACCCAGATTGTGGGGAGCAAGTAGCTTAAAATTGTGAACTGCTTAGACACTCCTTAGACGGTATGAAGTGGTATATAAATGAAGCTGTTTTTCCCCTCCTTTACACTTTTCCTTTCTCTCTCCTGCAGCTGCGTGACATCCTCCTCCAGATTATTCATACCTTAGACTGAGGGGCAGAGTGCCGAAGGTTTTGGGGGCCAGATCCTGCTAAGCCTCCCCCCCCAAAGAAGAGATGCCAGCCCCAGTCCCTTCTCCCCAACTCCTTCCCCCCTTGATCTGGAGGTAAAACCCTGCAATAAACCCCCTTGGCTTCAAACAAGGTGCTGATGTTGGTCTCTGGTTGACTTCTTTTTGGGGGACGGGGCTCAGAGGGTCTTTTTGGGGAGAGAGGAGGAGGAGGAGGAAGGTTTGGGGACTCAACTGAAGAGGGTCCCATAAGGAAAGGGAGGGGAGGGAGGGTAGAGCTGGAAGAAAGGCTGGAGGGCCTTTGAGGGTCCCTTCCAAGGGAAGGATTCTATGCCTTCCAGCATGGCACGAAGGGACGGACTGGATGGCCTTTCGGGGGCAGGGTCCCTTCTAACTAAGATTTTATGCCTTCTTGCAAGGCAGAAGAGGGTTGGACTGGATGGCCCTGGGGTGGGGGGTTCCCTTTTTAATCTAGGATTGTATGCCTTTATGGCACAAGGGTTTGGAACGGACAGCCCTTGGAGGGTCCTTTTGGACTCTAAAATTCTGTGCCTTCCTGCATGGCAGAAGGGGGTTGGATTGGGTGGCCCCTGGGGTCTCCTCCAACTCTTGGATTCTATGGATTCACCCATCCCTCCAACCAATCAACCAACCAACAATCCATCCTTTCAATCATCCATCCATTCATCCATCCATCCATCCATCCAATCCTCCATCCATCCATCCATCCAATCACTTATCTGTCTATCTAGCCAGCCAACCATCCATCCAATCAGCCAGCCAGCCAGCTTCTACGACTGAAGCAAGAAGAGCCCCCAGGAGAAGCCAGGACAGGAGGGGGGAGGAAGGAAGGAGGCTAGACCCCCAGGGCCTCTAAGCCTCACCCCCTTCTTCTGCTCCCTCTTTCAGCCCCGCTTCACCCCACAAGGAAAACCCCCACAATAAACCCTGTGGCTTCAAAGGCACTCCAGTCTGCCTGGCTTCTTGGGGATGGGATGAGTGTGTGAGGAGTTTATCACATGGGAGGAATTTCTCTCAATTGCGAATGGAGCCAATTCGCAATTACGGGAATTTGCTAGTTTAGCTATAGGATTTGATCAATTTTATGCAAGGAAGAATGCTGTATGTTTTTAATAAGCTGAAGATCTATACATGTGTTAAAAATTTAGATACAACGATGTATATTTGGAAAGTATGCTTGGTAGTCATACACATTGTTTGTTTGCTTGCTTTTTTATCGTATTTTATGTATTTATGTATTTGGATTTGTTTTCTTCTTAGATTGACATCTTTTTTGGGGGATGGGGCTCGGAGGGTTTCTTTGGGGAGAGAGAGGAGGAGGAGGAGGAAAGCGCCTGTTTTGGGGTCTCCACTGAAGAGGGATTCATAAGGAAAGGGAGAGGGAGGAAAGCTAGGTTTGGAAGAAGGGCTGGAGGATTCTATGCCTTCCTGCATGGCACAAAGGGTTGTACTGCATGGCTGGTGGGGGGGGGGGCTCCCTTCTGGTGGCACAGTGGTTAAATGTCTGTACTGCAGCCACTCAATCAAAACCATAAGGTTGTGAGTTCAAGACCAGCAAAAGGGCTCAAGCTCGACTCAGGCTTGCATCCTTCCGAGGTCACTAAAATGAGTACCCAGATTGTTGGGGGCAAGTAGCTTACAGTTGTAAACTGCTTAGACACTCCTTAGGCGGTATCAAGCGGTATATAAATGAAGCTCTTCGTTTGTTTGTTTCTGACTCAAGGACTCTGTGCCTTCCTGCATGGTGGAAGGGAGTTGGACTGGATGGCCCTTGGGGGTCTCCTCCAACTCTTGGATTCTGTGATCCAGCCAGCCAGCACAACCATACATCAATGTATCCATGCATCCAGCCAGCTTCTACTAGAAGAGGCCCCAGGAGCAGCGGGGGGGGGGGGGGGGAGGGAGAAAGAAAGGAAGCCAGACCCCCAGGACCTCCCTGCCTCACCCCCTTCCTCCGCTCTCCCTTTCAGCCCCTCTTCATCCCACAAGCAAAACCCCCACAATAAAACCCTTGGCTTCAAAGGCATTGTGGTCTCTGCCTGGCTTCTTTGGAATGGGATTGGGAGGGGGGAGGTATCTTTGAGCCCAGTTTAGGGAGGGCAGGGGTGGGGGAGATTGCCCTGGGTCTCTCCTTGCCAGTTCAAACCCCAAGGGAAGGGAGGGGAAGAGAAAGGGGAGAAAGGGGGAGGATGGAGGGATAGATGTATAGATATATGTTTGGATGGATGGTTGGTTGCTGGCTGGATGCTTGGCTACATGTATGTATGAATGGATAGATAGATGGATGGATGGTTGACTGGCTGGATGCTTGGCTGGATGATTGGATGAATGGATAGATGGGTGGTTAACTGGCTGGATGCTTGACTGGATGCATAGATGTATGGATCGATGTTTGGCTTGCTCTTGGCTGGACGACTGGATGTATGCATGGATGGATGAATGGATGGTTGAATGGCTGGTTGGCTGGCTAAATGAAATGATAGACAGTTGGATGGATAGATGAATGGATGGAGCAAGCAGGATACTCTCACCCCTCTTCCTCCCCCACAAGAGGTGGGGATCCGGACCCTTTTGTCAGTCCAAGGGGGATGGGTGGGCCAGGGCCACACACATACACTCCCCCACACAAAATCTTGAGGTCCCTGGATACACAGTCTTTCTTCAGGTTGCTCTGGGCTATCCCTGAAAACGTTGTCGTGGTTTGCTAATCAGTTGAAGAAGACTTATCCAACACCCAAATGATGTGGTTCAGAAAATAACTGCTGCCAATGGGAATGGAGGCTGTGGCAATTTGTACCCACAGCTCTCTTCTCCGACTTCATTTCTTGGTGTGGAAAATGAGAGCAACAAGTCAAAAGTTGTCTGTGCAGAACTATCCTCCTGCTCTTTGGAGAATTCCTGATCTGAGACATTGGCAAGAGCTGGTAACCTCTGGGGCATGCTAATATCATTTAGTTGTGATGTCTGCCTTAATAATAGCCTACTTGTGTTTATATTCAGTCAAGACGATTTGCTAAATAATACTTTGGCTCCTTGCACAATACTTCAAATACCACTTCATGCCTTTCGTCTCAAAGCTTAAAATAATCACAGCGTTCCCAAGTATATTTTGGCTGACTAATGCGATTCATTTTGCAGAAGACGTTTGCTCCAAAGTTTCTAAGGGATTCATATACAGAATTATCCTTAAATATTGGTGCGGACATTGGACCAAATTATGCGAGACAGCTAATAAAAGAAGGAAACAGTCACCCCAGTTCATTGAAAGACATCATAACATTTGGGAAATTACAGGAGAGCAACCTGGGTAGAGCAGTCATGCATATGTTACTAGTAGTTGGAATTAAAGTTTTTAAAGCACCATGAGAAGATATTGGGATTCAGCCAAACATGTTGTCCAACCTGTTCCACTTTCATCTGTAGACATGTATTGCAGCAAGTTCGCAATCGCTGTTTTGGGTTTCTATATAGGAATCCTATAGGTTTGAAGGTGGGTTCCAGAATGGAAGGTTAGCCAAAATAAAGTGTGAATAAATAATGGTTATTTTAAATGTGTTTAGAGAACCTGGGGATTTGTAGCACACAACACAACACATAAAATATATATTTTTAAAAATACCTCACCATAGTCCAGTGGAAGGAATATTTTAAAATAGATGAACAAATGAAGTGTTTGAAAATTGTGTTTTGTAAGTGTCAGGGGAACTTAAGGGGGAATCCTGGACTGATGAGAATACTCACCCTTCAAGGCTATTTCAGACCAAAATTTTATATATATATATATATATATATATACACATACACACACACATTTCTGCATAGAAATTTGTAAATATTATTTCCTGTGCAGAAAATACAAAATGCGCTCATTTTTGTAGGAAAACAAACACTTATGACTTTTCTGTAGAATGCGCCCCAACTATAGCATTTTCTGCAGAGAAAACAGCATTCTGAGCAGGAGAGCCTGATTTCTTTGCAGAAAATGTTATTTTCTTGGGGGGGACCCCAGCCACATGGGTGACTATTGTACAGAATAATAAATCTTGAATTGCACTTAAAAATGTTCACAGGGATTTTGAGGTTGTAAAGGAATTTCTTTCTTCTCCCTTGTGTTTTCACTGTACTACAGGGCTGGGCAAAAGCAATGAGTCCAGGTCAGAGATGGAAATAATATTCTGTATTGTTAATTTCCCAATCAAAAATTAGCTTTTCTCCCTCCCTCCCTCCCTTCCTTCCTACCTTTCTCTAATAAAGAGTGTTGGTATATTATTTCAACGTTATAAGTTTCAACCACTGAACGTCTCTAAACTATTTCAAAGTAGGTACTCGTCTTCAGGTACATATCCAATGTTTGACTCGAAGCTTAAAGTGATTACTTTCCAAAAAGAAAAGTTAATAAAATCATCTATTACAAAATGTGCATGGGTTCTCTTCATTTGATTTTGTTCTAAGGTATATTTTTATGTCTATACGTTCTACGTTCCATTAAGTCCACATTCCGTTGAGTCACTTATACCCAGAATCAACTCACAACAATTTGAGAATATAGTATTAATAAGTTATCTCTTCCTTTGAAATTAATATTATCTGTATTTTGTATATTGCTCTTGACACTTCCACTTCAGCTTCCTTTGTCTCTGTCATAATTTTTCAAAAGGAAGGCATTCTTTTTCTATTTCATTTATCGATTTGTCATTAATTAGGAATGTTATGATATCTAATTCCCGCTTATTGATAGCCTTGGCTGAAAAGCGGGGTATAAATAAAAATTATTATTATTATTATTATTATTATTATTATTATCATCATCTTCCATTCCTCTCTTGTTGGAATTTCTTCCAATTTCCAATATATATATATATTGCTATGTTTAGTCTAACAGCTGTTACTAAACACAGTAAAATTCTCCAACAAGATTTTTCATCTTCTTTTTCAAGGTTTGAAGTAATATTCAGTAGGTAAAACTCTGGTGAGCGTGGAAATTGAATGTGTAATTTAGCTAGGATCGTAATATGCACATCGGCCCAGAAATTTTTGATTCAAAGAATACCTTTCCTATGAATCAGGGACTCCCATTGGCAAGAAGAACACAGGAGCAAGAATATTATTCTTTATCTGTAATACACTTAAACCTGTTACTTTTGTTCTAGTCTAGTCTTGTTCTAGTCCCAGAGAGTTTGTGATTCTGTTGTTTCAGTTCTGAATGACATGCGGATAGGCAGAAAGGCATGGGGATAGGGATGATGTTTGAGGAAGAGAACAGAAATGATTAAATAGTGAAACATGAGTGCTTTGAAAATACAACTCACTCAAGACCCTACTTTTGGCCCCGTCGCAAAACAAAACGTTGGAGAACAGCTAGTAAAATGTGCCCTAAGGTTAGAAGCTAAGTCACACACTCCTAATCCTTAACATTACAATCTCCCCCATCATGAGATTTATCATAGGTTTTTTTTTAAAAAAAGTCTAAAATATATTTATATATGTATATTATTTATGTATAAATGTAAATGTTTCCTAATCTTTGGAAGGCATTCATGGCCTAAATCCAAATGCTAATCCCAAATAGAAGCGATACAATAGCATGCATTTTGATATACAATTTACCAATGGATTTAATGGATCCACTTTAGTAGGGACTAATAGTCGAATGTTGGCCAATCTAGTCCCATGACTTTGAGAAGGAAGCTTGATTTGACTCATAAAGCCCTGGAATAGTTACCAAGCAGTCCGACTTTGGATAGGATTCATATGAAACCTTTAAGAAAAACAGCTGAAGGCAGTTTTGGATGCTTAAAGTACAGACTTTATTGAACAAGAAGGAGCACAGAATAAGGAAACGGAGAATCTTTGCAGGACTGAGGAAAAGCAATCCACAGCAATTCACTCTCTGATTCCACTCCTAGAACTAGAATCCTTATAATTATTATAGCTTGAAAGGAAAACTTGAGAAAACTAGGATCATCCCCTGGTGTGACCAACATCACCCAAGCTAGCAAAGAAAGAGAAGAAGAAAGACGACAGATAAAGAACGTGAACCCTGTGACCGAACATCAAAGCTGCTGAACAAACCAAGCAGGCATTTCAGCTTAGACATGCCAGGGCTCCCTAGTTTAACCTTGCGCCCGTAGCATCATCTTTGATTTTTGTAGAGTTTCTACCAGGGGTGCCATTCCTTGACTTCTTAGCAAGGAGAAGGACAGGGACTACAGGGCTGGACACAGATCGGATAATAACAGGAGGATTGACAGCTGCTAACTGGGCTGCTGCAGTATGGGACATAGGAAGACTGGACACAAGAAGATGGCTGACAGCTCAAACCTCCCACATAGTATGGAATGCTTGACTGGCCACCACAAGAACCAATGGGGTAGTTGCAGGATGAGATGCCACAAGATGGCTGACGGCACAATCCTCCCAGATGATAGTATTGAATGCATGACTGGCCACCACAAGAACCAACAGGGTAGTCGTAGGATGAGATGTCACAATCTGACTCACAGCGCAGAGGTTTGATGGTATAACGTGGAAAGCTGCATGGCTGGACACCGCGAGAACAAATGGATTCACAAGGGAAGTTGCAGGATGGGACGACGCAAGACTGCGGACAGCTCAGAATCGGGTAGTAATTTATAGGAGAGCAGTTCTGGACCTCACGGTAATAAATGGGTGAGCAGGAGGAGTTGCAGGATGAGATGCCATAAGATGGTTGATAGATCACCGACCTGGAGGGATAGCAAGATACACCACAAGACTGAATGGGGTATCCGTAGGATGGGATGTCACAAGATCGTTGACGTTCCACTGAATAGATGGGTCGGCAGGTTGGGATGCTACAGCAGGACACCATGTTGGCGATGTTGGAGGTTAGCCTGAAACAAAACCAAGAAAAAAACCAGGAATGAACCTATGGCTGAGAAATGGATCCCTAAATGTACACAATATTGAGAAGTTTCCCTCAGTTCCATCGCTCTTGTTTCAGCACAGCTGTTGCCAGTCAGGTTTCATGGAAAACCTCTTAAAAGGGCATAAGCTTCCCCTCTCCATTGGTTTCTCCCAAGCATTTTTTTTAATGGAGATGACCTGTCTTTTGAACATATGGACACCATAGGTAGGCAACCTTCTCCCATCTAAAAAGCCAGAGCGAATCAAGTTACCCAAATATTCCTGTACTTGATTTCTATTGTGAACATCAATGCAGTACTACATGAACCTTCTTCCATATATATGACTGTTTGTGTACGGTAGATGTTCCTTTTGCCGACACCAAAAGGAATTTTACTCTATGCTAGTCTCTTTTATGAACGGTATTGTTACTTCCCAGTTCCCTATTTTACCTATGTACATTTAAAGCGAATTTGTAGCACTCAGATTCTTTCTGAGTTGTTTTCATTAAGACCTCATGTTAAATAGTGCGATGCGGCAGCTAAAAAGGCCAATTCAATTTTAGGCTGCATCAATAGAAGTATAGTGTCTAGATCAAGGGAAGTAATAGTGCCACTCTATTCTGCTTTGGTCAGGCCCCACTTGGAATACTGTGTCCAGTTCTGGGCACCACAATTCAAAAATGATGTGGAGAAACTGGAGCGTTTGCAAAGGAGGGCAACTAAAATGGTGAAGGGTCTGGAGACCATACCTTATGAGGAACGACCAAGGGAGCTGGGAATGTTTAGCCTGGAGAAGAGAAGGTTAAGAGGTGATATGATAGCCCTGTTTAAATATTTGAAGGGATGTCATATTGAGGATGGAGTGAGCTTGTTTTCTGCTGCTCCAGAGAACAGGACCTGGAACAATGGATGCAAGCTACAGGAAAAGAGATTCCAACTCAACATTAGGACAGTAAGGGCTGTTCGACAGTGGAAGACGCTCCCTTGGAGAATGGTGGAGTCTCTCTCCTTGGAGGTCTAAACAGAGACTTGATGGTCCCCTGTCGGGTATGTTTTGATTCTGCCTTCCTGCATGGCAGGGGGTTGGACTAGATGGCCCTTGGGGCCTCTTCCAACTCTATGATTCTATGATCCTATGAAGAAACAGCAACCTGACTCCCCTAGCCTTAACTGAACCTATCCTAAAGGGAACTTAAAACAAGGATCCCAAGTTTGGTTTGGCCTCTTGGCTTCACAACTTTGACCATATCCAGACACAATACACATGCAACAGTATTCATTTCAAAGCAGTCTGGAACAACAATTCCTAGAAACCAAAGTTGACATTCACTCCATTCACTGAATAAGATTCCATCCAACTTACCGAGAATGCTGCAGAAGACAAGTGAAGAGGAGATGGAAGAAGCTGGTGGAAGAGACAAGAGATGGGAGAGCTTTTATACAAGTTTCCCAGTATCCCAAAGGGCAAAAGACATTCCTGGCTGCAAAGGCTAATGTTTAGTGTATACCTTCTACAGCAAAGGTTGTTATCAAATACTATTAGTGTTTTCTTCATCCACCCCTTCCTAATCCAAAGGACTTGGGTGTGTATCTTTTCCCCTTATAATTGGGGACTATTACTAGTCTCATTAGGATTGTACATTTCATTTTAGAGGATACTAGTCCATTAATTTGAAGGTGGAGCATGTATTAGGTGGAGCCTT
The DNA here is from genome assembly GCA_034509955.1 of Urosaurus nigricauda. NCBI lineage: Eukaryota > Metazoa > Chordata > Lepidosauria > Squamata > Phrynosomatidae > Urosaurus > Urosaurus nigricauda. Next base: position 3,007,568 of record JAOEGL010000010.1, read on the forward strand.
ATTTTCTTCATCAACAGGTGGCCAATATCCCATATACAATGCTTTCTACAACCTCGACTTGTGCTGCAAATTAATGGTAGCCTTTCTATTGTTATTTCTTAAACACCCTTCTTAAAAGCAAACAATGTAAAAATCTTTTCAAAATCATACAAAAGATAAAAATGCTCAGTTACAAATATAACACAAACACACACATCGGAACGCTACACTAATCTATAAACATGACCATAAGATAAACTGAGTTACCCATCAACCCACCCAATGCACTTACCCCCTTTATAAAATTATATAAAATTATATAATAATTAACACATGAAGCAATAATGTGGTTTTGGTGCTCTTTCTGAACTTGATGTAGATTCCAAGTGTCCTCTGTCCAAGCATTCCTTCCTTCAACCATAAATTTCTACGGGGAATAAAATAAGAGTAACTGCATACATTCTTACTAATATAAGCCACGTTTTTAACCATCCATCGTGGCCAAAGTGAATAGGTTCCTGATATTCTGTGATCACAAAAGTCACCAGGAATGCCTCTTCCATGATGTCAAATCCCATACTTACCTTGCCTGCCATCTAGTACTTGAAGATGACAATCCATTCAGGTACAAATAGGTGACAACCACAGTTCAGTGCTATGACTACAAACTGAAACATGGACTTCTGTTAACACTCCTCAACTTATATTTTTAAATATCAAGATCCTTTTTACTAATAAAATTAGAGACATTAGTTGTAAATTTTATACATGGGGGGGAGGATGAAAGGAACTAAATTCACATGTCAAGTGATGTTTGTCTTATAGTGGGGAAGAAACCTATTCAAGACACTCTTTCTGTTTGTTTGTGCACTGCACTGTACAATGACTTGTGTGGCCATCTCCTCCTCCACTGAGGACAGTTTGGAGATGTATTCTTCCACACCTGGAAGTTTCTGGGGACTTTTTCACACCCTGAAAATTGGAAGGTTAAACTAACCGCAATCCAGGGTCATCCATGGGGTTTCATGTCATTTCGCAAGAGAATATCAAACGACATTGAAGCCAATTCTAATTCGATCCGAACTCAATCACGAGTCACCCCAGGAATAGGTAAATTTGGAAAAGCTTCAAATTTATAAATCCCGTTCCACTCCAAATTTGCAATCGATTCGCATTTGCCTTGAGTATGGAGTTTATCATACAACAGAATTTGGAGGTATACTCCAATGGCAATCTGAATGCAATCATGGGGTTTTATGTTATTGCGTATGAGTGTATCTCATGCAATTTCGGGCAATGGGAAGTCATTCCAAACGCAATCATGGGGTTTCATGTTATTGCGTATTGGAGTATCTCACACAATTTCAGGCAATGGGGGGGGGGGTCATTTTTGGGAAATGGGAAGTCATTCTGAATGCATTCTGAATGCAATTAGAATTTACGTAAATTCGCCAAACTAGTGAATTTACTTGAATTCGAATTGGCCCCATTCGAAATAGAGAGAAATTCCTCTTGTCTGAGAAACTCCTCCGAAATGCATCCCTAGATCAGCCATGGGACTGCCTTTGTTAGAAACACACTACAATTCCCATGATCTTTTGTTGAGATTTTCCTTCCCTGGCTGCCGAGAAGAAAGCAGCTATTTTGGAGGAAAGATCAAAGGGGGTGTGTGTGAAGGCAAACCCCGGCTGAAGAAATCTTGCCCACAAAACCCCATGATAGGGTCTGGCATAAGTCTGAAACGATTTGAAGTCACCCAGCAACAACATATAAACTCAGTTTAATGCTCTGCCAGGAAATGTTAGAAACAGACTGCAATTCCTATGGTCCTTTGCTACGATTTTCCATCCTACTCCCTGCGTGTGATCAGGCAGTACGTAATTGTGTGTGTTTTTGAATTGACCCCACTTTCTTTTCTTTCAGGATGGTGATACATTCCTCCCATGTGAAAAAGTCCTGGGAAAATTTGGTAGAAGCTTTAAAGAAGCAAGAGTAGTATCGTGGCTCCCTCTGCTGAGGATCATATGAAGGAGTAAAACAAGAAGGAGCTCACAATGTTAGAGGAGAAGGAAGAAGAGCAGGAGGAGGAGGAGGAAAATGGAAATGTTTACTTTGCTATTCCAGGCTAAACCATGGGAAGGTGACAAGAGCAATGGATAGATGGGTCTAACCAATGGCCTACCTGATCCCATATTCTTTCCTTCCAGTGATCAGTTAAATATCCCAGTGGAAAGCCCACCAGAAGACCTTAGGACAGGGGGGATTATAAGGGCAAAATATTAAAGTGGCTCTATGTTTCTCCCTAACAGATTGCTCACTTGTTCATGTGTTTTGTTCACTACCAAGCCAATTGCCTCCTCTTTTGAAGAAGCGTTTTCAGATTTTGAATTTATGTTGAGGGACCAAGGATGTATGTTGTTACTGTACTGTATTTTATTGTTACTGTATTTTCTTTGATTGCTAGTGTATTATATTGTATTTGTTGTATAGGCATTGGTTAGGAACTGTAATGGGCTGACTTGTATGTATTGTACTCCTGTATTTTATTTTCTACTGTTGTAAGCCGCCCGGATTCCGTGTTGTTTGGGCGGGGTATAAATCAATCTATTATTATTATTATTAGATTGCAGGAGAAAGATGTCCAAATCTATCTTCTCCCCAGAACGGAAGGGACTTTACTGGCTGCTGCAAGGTTTCCTTGGGCCTAGTGCAAAACAGCGAAGCTCATGTTCTTCACCTCGGGAATAGTGTTGGGGAAGATCAAATAAATTAAGCCATGGCTTTCAACCAGAACTAAGGTTGTGGGACTGCAACATCCATCAACCCTAGTTACTATAGGTAATGGTGAGGAATCCTGGGAATTACAGTGTAGAAGTGTCTGAAGGACAGCACTTCATTCATCTTTCAGGATATATTCTTTCAGAATAGATTCAAAGCTTCTCCTTCATTTAGGGACATGCGAGAAACATATTTTGATGGATTTTCCCCGGAAATTGATTCTCTCCAATATCCAGTCCCAGTAAAGTTGTCGTATTGGCATAATTTCAGATTCAACCTCCTTGGATTTAATTATATTCGGATTAATAGCAAAGGTAGTCATTGTATGGAAGACTCACGTATGGTGTTCTTGAGAGACCACATCCTGAGGCTGCCTTTGGGCATTGAAGCAAATTAGTAACTTTGGCTCTAATGACAGTGAAGGCAGTCAGATGTTAATGCTGCCGGAAAAGATGAGCATTCTTTGTTTACATCGCCTTCATCTTTGCACCGGCCTCCTCAAATTACATATTCTTTACCTGTAATATTTAGCAAAACATGGGATAAGTCATGATGGAGTATTACAATTGAATTCTGTGGTGTCATCAGATTTGGAGGAGAATAGCCAGGCCATGATCTCTTTTCGTTGTTTAGTAGTTTAGAATCAACTCCATAACTGAACGCATATTTTCATCTTCTCCATAACTCAACACATATTTTCATCTTCTCCATCTTGGAGAAGACGGAAATTTGTGTGTAATGACACAATCCTAAGATGGCAGTATTTCAAAGAAAAGGGCTCAAGTAGCAAAAGAACACGATTGCAACAATGCAGCTAGAATAAAAACTTAAGGGTTGCATCAAAGAGGGCTTTTCAGGAGGTTTTGCTGGTCACAATGCCTTGTAAATAAGCAACAACGTCACAAGTGTCCTCTTTTAAACAACTATTGCAAGCACAGGAGCCATTGTCACTTTTCATTTGGGCAACACTACACACATCCCTTGTGGAGGACACCATTTTAGAAGGCCAGGTCACCTTAACAAAAGGATCTGATAAGATGAGTGATGCAGTTTTTCCTCCCTAAACACAATCTATCTATCGGGGCCTGCTGAACATAGATGTGAACAACATGACAATTGCAAAGGAGGAGATAGACTAGGCAAGATTAAGAGAAGACCACTTTCAGGTGAAGCCCAGCTATCTGCCTTCACCACTGCTGCCCATTGGGGGCACTTAGTCCTCCTTGCAGACATGGGTCCTTATTTAGTGATGTAAAGAATATCCGTCAAAATTCAATAAACACAAGAAATATCTGTGATTCAAAGATTTCGAAAGCTTTTTAAAGAGAAGAAATTATTAACACTTCTCGATCAATGAGTAAGATTCAGCTGAAAATTCTTTATGCCAAGAAAACCCTGTTTTTTCAGGCAGAGGAATGTTCTTTAAATCTCTGCCAAACATCCTTTTGAGTTTGAAATGCCAGGTAAACAGCGTAAATATTCGCCTTGTCTTTTATTGTCATTTGAGAAATCTGTAAACATACTTCTCAACAGGGAGAGACAAAATAATCTTTTAAAAGTGGGACTGTTGAATATATAAATTGCATATAGTTCTCAACGGGAGAAAAGAAAAAAATTGGCTAGCAAAAACATGTTTATATTGGCAGGCTTTCTGTATATAATGCATAGCAGGCCCTCTGATGGAGCAGGTGGGTTTTTAACTTGTGTGTATTTTATGTAATTTTGTATTGGATATTGACATTTTAAATGTTTTGAATTTTATTGCAATTTGAAAGGTTTTATCTGTGAGCTTCCTTGGGTCCCTCCGGGTAGAAAGGCGGCATATAAACGAAACAAACAAACAAATAAAATAATAATCAATCCTAGTTAGCAGAGCCAATGGTTAGGAATCTTGGGAACGACAGTGTTCAAGTGTATGCAGGTCTGCACTTCATCCATAACTGTATCATCATCATCATCATCATCATCATCATCATCATCATCTGTATTTAAATAAAAATAAATAAAAATTCTTCCATTTCTTGAAGCATCACAGCAACCTCTTGTCCTTCATTTAGAGGCACGCAAGAAAAGCATTTTGATGGCCTTCCTCCTCAAATGCATTCTCCCTAAAATTCCTTGCCAGCGAAGTTGCCATATTGACACAATTTCAGGTGCAGCCTACCTGGGATTTAATTATTTTGGATTAATAGCAGAGGCAGCCATTTTGTGGAAGACAAACATACGGTGTTGCTGAGAGAACGCATCCTCAATTTGCCTTTGGGAGTTGGAGCAAATTAGTAATTGTAGTTCTAATTATAGTAAAGGCAGTCAGACTTTAATGCCCGAAGAAGCTGAGTGAGCATTGTTTATGCCTACTTATTCTTTGCACTTGCCTCCATAAATTGCATATTCCTTCCCTCTAATATTTAGCAAAAAATTACCACTTACCATTTGCGGGGAATCATGATGAAGTATCCCAACTGAATTCTGTAATGTCATCAGATTAATCAGAGAATAGCCAGGCCATGTTCCTTTTGGGTTGCTTAGTAGTTTGGAATCATCTGCACAATGCAATAAACCATCTCAAACAGGCCTGGTCCCTTCAGCAGGGATAAGGAAGAATGACTTCCTTTTCTCTGCCACTTTGTTGAACTATGTAGTTTCCCCTCTCCTTAAAATGAACTATCAAGCAGGGCCTGATAAACATGAACATGAACATGAGATTTGTTATGGAAGAAACATACTAGGTAAAATAAAGAGATGGTCACCTTCAGGTGAACCCAGCTATCCACCTTCACCACTCCATGGGGACACTTAGTCCTCTGTGCAGGCACTGTTTTGCTCCATTTCCAGCATGGAAATCCATTCTGGAAATATCTGGAGCCCTCTGTTCCAACATTGTCTGCATGAAAGTCCTGCTAAGCCACCAAACATGTCCTCCACTTTCAACAGTCACTGGTTCTGAGATCTGAACAAGATGCTCAGCCATGTACTCTTTGCTGGGGGACTCATTCTCACTTCAGAAGCAAGGAAACCACGGCAGCAGTGGATGCACTGGGCAGCTGAGTGGGACATTCATACGGACAGCCCCCCAGTATGGAAAAAGAGCACCAAGTAATGGTCGGAGGTCATGGAAGCTCCAAGGACAGGATACTCCAGGCTGCTCCAGCCAAAACCAGACCACTACAGAAAAGGCCAACATAAGAAAGGAGCCGCCAAACAATGTGTAGTAAACATAGAGTGCCAAACAGATTTGGTCTCCAACATTCATTCTCAACTCTAATGACCAGGCCATATTTCTTTTGGGTTGGTTAGTAGTTTGGGATCATCTCCATAATGCAACATTTGCTTCCACCTGGCCCCATTATTACTGGAAGGTTATATGGAATGGAATGACTCCTAAGAACACAGCGCTGAAAAGAAAATGGCCAAAGCAGCAAGGAGACATGAAGGCAACAATGCATACATCGAGTGTTGCGAGACTGATAAGTGAAAAGGGCTCTTGTACTTTTAAGAATTTCATTGAAGAGGGCATTGCACGAACTGTTCCCATATCCTGACCAGTACAGAAAAGGCCGACATAACAAAGGACCCACCAAACAATGTGTAGTAAACATAGAGTGCCAATCAGATTTAGTTTGGTCTCTAAACTTTATTGTAACAGTTACTTCACCACCTCTATGGCATATTGAACTAATCTAGGAGGACCTAAATATTGGAGCACCTCTATCTTGCATGATGCCAGGCTCTCCCCTCAGCTTTCCTTGAAGTCTGACATAGGAAGATCCCTTTTTTGAAAAGACTATGCCTCGGACAATCTGGTTCTATACAAACAATGTTTGTATTATAGAGACATCCACACTGGCGTCATTTCACCCAGATTTAAAAAATATCCAGGATACACAGGACAATTTTTTACATTCCTGTTGCTTAAAGACACTAATCTTTATATAAATTGCAAAGTTTCTTTATATAAACTTGCAAAGTTCTGAGCTGTCGTGCTTAAAATTCTTCGGACGATGACCAGTGCCACAAACCAGATTTTTAATATTGCTCTGTAAACATGAATATTGCACTGTAAACATATGGCCAGGATGCTCGATATAATATTTTTAATGTTTTTTTTAATATAAAATATCTGAATAGTGTCTACTGGATGACAGCGTTTGGAAATATAAAAAATAGATCACACAGCCACACATTACCCCCATCACGGGGTAACTTATGGAAAAAATAAAACCAAATCAGTATGCTTCCACTATAAATTAGTGCAATTGTGCAGGGACAGCAAACTTTTGCAAAAAAGTCCTTAAATGTTGAAAAGTGTTAGGAAAAAAAATGGCTCTCACATTTATAGGGAGAGAGAAAAAAGACCGTATTCCCACTATGATTTCAAGCGAATTGCTGATCGACCTTTGTTCCCATTTGGAACCAGTTCCAATTCTACTGTGATCAGTTTCAAATATGACAGAGCGAGGCAAACACACAAAAAAACCACTCTTTCCTGACATAAGTTCTCTAGGGTTCTTTGGGGGAAAAAAATCGATTCTGAAGCATGTTCAAAAAGTTCTAAAGGACGAATCTGAATCACATTATTTTGGAGATGATGGACTAAAGGCAGAGGGGTGTTTACTATCCCTTCTTAGTTTTTAGTAGATCCAACATCCCCCCACCCCAGGACTGCCTTTGTGGTTGTGGTGTGACCTATGGGCATATGATTTTAAAAAAAGATTGAAGATCCAGTTCATTGATTTTTCAACTACTTGCAATTACTCAGATGGCAAGCTAGGTGATCGGGTTGACGGCAGCTCAGTGAGGCAAGTAGTTGCAAAACCAATGAATTGAATCTTTTTTCAATTTTATTTTATTTATTTTTTTAAAAAAGTTCCTAATCCAGGCTACCGCGTACGCCACTGATGATAGACAGGGGGGATTCCTTAAGATGATTGACACGCATTTTGAAGTAGTGGGAATGACAAATGTGCCAAAAAAGAAGCAATTACAAGGGGATAATGAAAAGATCCGCTTTCATAGTGGGAACAACCTACCTTTTGGAATCGATCCACTGACACGGAGTAAAGGCGAATCGCAAACCGATTTAAATGTAAGTGGGTATGGAGCCCAACACTAGATAGCAGCTGATTTTCACCATTTCAGAGAGTGGTCCTTCCTAGTTCTACTTGGAGAGTTTGTTACACAGATGTGATCTATAACAAATTGTACATTAATTAAAATATGCTGACGATGCCTTTGGCATTCAGGGTAATTGAATAATATTTCCAAACCAGACCTATAATCTTCCCAAATGAAAGGCCACCTCTTCATTCTGATGCACAACGCTGAAAATGAATGTCTCCCTGAAAATTAGAGGGGGTTGTCAAGGTGTTGTACGCCTTTTGGCCAGTCCAACGGAGGAGGGATTCCTTAAGGGGAGAGACGCATTCAGAGACTCAGAGGGGAAGGGGCTGACTCAACAACCCCTGAATGGTATAAAAGGAGACCGAAGTCCAGACGTTTCCAACAGCTTCTCTCGGCTTCTTTCTGAAGACATCCCTGAAAACTTGGCAAGTGAACGTTCACAAGGTTCGTATTGCTACTTGCTGCATCTTAATTCCATGTGAATTATGTCCTTTCTCTCTCTCTCTTGCTCTATTTCCATTCCTTCCTTCCAGTCCATTCTTCTTCTAAGATGGTTCTGTTTATTTAAAGTACTGGGTATTTTTATATACTTAAGAAAGCTTTCCCCATCTCTGAACGGGAATTCTGAATTGCTGCAAAAACCCTTTATGGCACTCCTTTATTCAATGAAAAACTATGTCTGTTGAAAGATGGGGTAAGAATGATCTGCTTAGGAGGACTTGGGGGTTCTCTCGAGGGAACAAAGTGAACATGAAGCTAGTTCATGTTGACAGCTCTTAAAAGGTGAAAGGCAATTCCCAGCATAAATTTTGAATTCTGAAATAAGAGGCACTCTATCTGTGATGGAAATGATCGCATTTCAGTGCAAGATGCATCATGCTATATGTTAATGCTCTGCCTCTATACTTTTGGTTTAGCATTTGCATTGAAGAAAAGGTTTGTCTCCAAAGAATTATAACTGGATAGATCCACACCAAAAAGATCACTTTTGCCTACCAAATAAATATTCATTGAACTGATGTGTTTATATGGGTTGAATCAGGTGTTAAGTCTGCCCAAAATAAGCTCTGAAAGTGAAGTAATGGGAAAGCCTTAGCTCACTAAACTTCCCTTGATATTAATGTGTCCACTGGAGAAATGTGAAATCTTGAACTTCAGTATTCACCAGCCAATGAGTTAGCATTTGATTTTATGATTTGAATGATTCTGAGCCACTGTCTCCATTCACATGTTTTACAGTATATAGAGACATGTAAAGCCATCTATAGAGACATGTAAATAAGTCTATAATCTTTGTTGAGATAAAGTTATGTTCAAGGTGCCCATAGTCTTCCTTTGTACTGTAGAGCTGAAGACTTGCTTGCAAGAGTTTAATGTCTCCACATCACAGAGGGATTAGTCCTCTTATATTCCATGAGCAAAGAGAGTGAGATTGAGAGTCTACATAGGACCTGGTGCCATCCCAGTCTTGGAATCAATTCTTCTTTTTGCAGAAATTGTCTGTGGTCCTTCCTTTGTTTGGAAGGGGAAAAAAGACTATGGCACTCTTCAAATTTCCCAGGAACCAGATGGTGTTGCAAGAACAAGGGTTACCCCCCCCCCCAAAATGTTGGTTTATGTTATTGGTTCACCCCAACCTCCCCTTTTCTCAAAATAATGTGATTTCTCCTCACAGTATATTTGGTGGAGGTCCAGCTCCAAACGGTCTTTCCCAATCCTCTCAGAGGTTCATCCAGGCAAGTAACCCTTGTTCCAGCCACAGTGGCTTCCTGGAGAGTGGATTCAGTTCAGCAGGATCTAGAAGGATTTCTTTAAATCCCACCCTTCCCCTTTAACAGGTCTCACTCTCTCATTTCAGGTGCTTCCTCGCCTTTCCAAAATGTCCGGGTGTTATCCACAGTGCAATATGTATCCCTGCGTTCCATATTGCTCCAGCAACTATTCTAGCTCAAGCAAATTTTGCCAAGGAGGGTCGTCCATGGTTGAGGCATGCAATGCCATGCTCCCACCTTCCTGTGTAGAAATATGCCCAGCAAAGCTGAAACTTGAAATACCAGGTGCAATGATGAGTATGAGTAAAGGAATGGAGGTGAAAGCAAACTGTCCTTGTCTTCCTGGATCCTTCAGTTCCTCAAAGATTTGTGAATCCCCATACTATTGTGGATACTGATTTTAAGAAAGAAGGAAACCCATTGGACCCTCCCCCCCCCGGCAACCGACCAAGATGATGCATGGATTTACGACTCGATTTACTGGATTTACTGGACCTGGATGTCAGGAAAGCTGAGCGGCACTCATCCAATCCTCCCAAGTTTCCAGGATGGGGAGATGCTCCATGTTTCCGACACCCACTTATGCTTATACTTTTATCTTTAGAGCTTTGCTACACTTTTCTTTCTGACTTTGCTTCTTCCAAGGCTTTCTTGACCAACTGTATTGAGAATCAAGGGACAGTTCAAACATAGGCCTCTTCCATGGAATGTGGCCTTTTTCATCCTCTGTCTTAATATTATTATTCACCTTCACATCTGCTAGTCTCTATACTATGCCTTAGAGCAGATTAGTGACCGTTTTCTGTGAAATTAGTGACCATTGGTGACCATTAGTGACCACCATCATTTCTTGATTTCCTTTTGATTCGAAACTGCTGGTCCCAGACAACTGTATTTTCTGTTTCTCTCTTCGGCAATAAAGCTTCACTGCAGCAAAATACTGTCTCCTGTATTGTTCTAATCTTAGTTTCCAGATCTAGACCATGAGATATGACTTTCACCAAAGACACCGGGCTGGCTATACAGGAGAGATCAATAATCCACTGCTAGGCAAGGCAGGGGAAACACAACACCGCAACCCAGCAGCGGTTGTTGTTTGGGCTGAACTGCATGTTTCTTACGTGCCATGACCATAGGTTTTATGGGGCAGAGTTTGGACAGAGGATTGAGAAATTTGACGCAAAATGTGTGGATGCAGTTCCTCATATTATTTTTAATAGGAGAAATAATGTAAGTTTCAACTTCCAGAAAAATTGCTTGGAATGAAATTACTGTAATTCGCTCTCGAATCAGGTTGCTGAATGCCGCCCAGATGCAGCCCGAGTCCCAGGAGCGCTCAGCAAGCCGCTTTTCAAAGTCGGAAAACTTGGGAGAGGAACGCAGGTTTTTTGTGCGGTGTGATAAGCTCCAAAGCCACAATTTTCAACCTATCCAGAGATTGTTGGATTGTGGCTTCCATTCACTGGTAGTAAAACCATTTTCATGCCAGCAGGCTTTCTGGATATAATGCACGGGAGGCTGGTTTTATGGAGTCGGTGGGTTTTTCGTTTGTTTTTGTGTATATTTTATGCAGTGTTATATTGGATATAGATGTTTTAAATGTTTTGAATTTTATTGCAATTTGAAAGGTTTTATCTGTGAGCCCTCCTGGGTCCCTCTGGGGAGAAAGGCGACATATAAATGAAATAAACAAATAAATAAAATAATAATCAATCCTAGTTAGCAGAGCCAAGGGTGAGGAATCTTGGGAACTGCAGTCCACAAATATTTGGTGGGCTGCACTTCATCAATATCATCATCATCATCATCATCATCATCATCATCATCATCATCATCTCTTTCTAAAAATAAATAAAAAAGCATCAAACAAACAAATAAACACTCCACCCATATCTTGAATCATAAGATTAACTTCTTGTCCTTCATTTAGAGGCATGCAAGAAATGCATTTTAATGGCTTTCCCTGTCCCCCAAAAATTCATTCTCCCTATAATTCCTTGCCAGTGAAGTTGCCATATTGACACAATTTCAGATGCACTCTTCCTGGGATTTAATGATATTGGATTGATAGCAAAGGTAGTTGTTGTGTGGTAGAGAAACATACGGTGTTGTTGAGAGATCGCATCCTGAGGTTGCCTTTGGAAGTTGGAGCAAATTAGTAAATTTAGCTCTAATTATAGTGAAGGCAGTCAGACTTTAACGCCTGAAGAAGCTGGGAGTTCATTGTTTATGCTTCCTTATTCTCTGCACATGCCTCCATACGTTGCATATTTTGAACATGTTGTACCCCGCCCCAATTGCTTGATCAAAGGGGCGGGTAAGAAAATAATAATAATAATAAGAGCTGTCAACATGAGCCAGCTTCAGACTTCTAAATCAAGGACTTTTTGTTCAGAGATCTTCTCTCCCAGAGAACCACCAAGTTGTCCTAAGCAAACCGTTCTTTCCCCATCTTGCCGCAGAAAAAGGTTTGCCATTGAATACAGGAGTGCCATGCAGGGTTGTCGCAGCAATTCAGAATTCCCGTTCAGAGATGGGAAAAACGTATAACCTTCTTAAGTATATAAAAAACACCCAGTACATTAAATAAACAGAACCATCTTAGATGAAGAAGGAAGGCAATGGAGAAAGAGAGAGAGAGAGAGAGAGACCATAATTCACATGAAGTTCAGACCCAGAAAGTAGCAGTAAGAAACTTGTGAATGTTCGCTTACCAAGTTTTCAAGGGATTCTTCAGAAGAAGATGAGAGGAACTGTTGAAACATTTGGACTTCAGACTCTTTTTATACCTTTCAGGGGTTGTTGAATCAGCCCCTTCCCCTCTGAGTCTCTGAATGCATCCCTCCCTTTCAGGAATCCCTCCTCCATTTAACTAGCCCAACGTTGCAGCACACCTTGGCAAGCGCCTCTAATTTTCAGGACAACATTCATTTTCAGGTTTGTTCATCAGAATGAAGAGACGGCTTTCATTTGGGAAGATTATAGGTCTAGTTTGGAAATATTATTGAATTTCTTGAATGGCATCGCCACCATATTTTAATTAATGTCCACTTTGGTATAGGCCACATCTATGCGACAAACTCTCCAGGTAGAACCAGGAAGGAGCCCTCTCTGAAATAATGAAAATCGCCTGCCATCTAGTGTTGGAAGAAAATCATCAGTCAGAAATTGTTTGAGGATACTTGTGACTCTTTCATACGAGGCTAAATTGGAAGTATAATTTAAGGTCAATTCAAATGCAATCATGGGTTTTACGTTATTGCGAATTAACTCTTTGCACGCAAATTCGGGCAAGAGGGAAGCCAATTCAAATGCAATCATGGGTTTTACGTTATTGTGAATTAAAGCTTCGCATGCAAATTCGGGCAGGAGGGGGTTATTTTCGGGTAATGGGAAGTAATTCCGAACGGAGCAGGGGGTTCTTCCGAATGGAGCAGGTGTTCATGTAAATTCACTAAACAAGCGAATTTACATGAATCCACATTGGCTCCATTCGGAGTTGGGAGAAATTCCTCCCGTTTGAAAGAGTCCATGGTTTTTCTATTGAGTGTTAGGAAGCCCAGGTTCTTATTTCTCTCTCTCCCTATAAATATGAGACCTGTATTTTTTTTTCTCTGTTACTGTGCAAATAACGTTTAAGAATTTTAATGCACCCGTTTGCTGTCCCTCCACAATTGCACTAGTTTAGGAATGGAAGCATACTGATTTCGTTTTATTTTTACCATACATTTCCCCTCTATAGGGATTTGGTGATTCGTGGTTGTGTGATTTCTGTAGAACCAGACTGTAAAGGGCCCTGTCTCTCCAAATATGGAATGTTCCTATATCAGCCTTCATGGAAAGCCGAGGAGGGACAAGATGGCATCATGCTAGATAGATGTGCTCCAATATTTAGCTACTCCGAGATTAGTTCAATATGCCATAGAGGTGGTGAAGTAACTGTTACAATAAAGGTTGGAGACCAAACTAAATCTGATTGGCAGTCTATGTTTACTACACATTGTTTGGCGGCTCCCTTGTCATGTAGGCCTTTTCTGTACTGGTCAGGTTATGGCAACGTTTTGTGCAATGTTCTTTTCAATGAAATTCTTTAAGGTACAGGAGCCCTTTTCAGTTGTCATTCTGGCAACCCTGGATGTATGCATTGTTGCCTTCATGGCTGCTTGCTGCTTGGGCCATTTTCTCTGCAACGCTGTGTTCTCAGGAGTCGTGTTGTTCCATATAACCTTCCAGTAATAATGGGGCCAGATGGAAGCACATGTTGTATTATGGAGATGGTCCTAAACTACTAACCAACCCAAAAGAAAGATGGCCTGGCTGTTCTTTGGCTAATCTGATGACAACACAGAATTCAGCTGGAACACTATATCATGATTCCCTGCAAATGGTAACTGGAAGGTGTTTGCTAAATATTAGAGGGAGGGAATATGCAACGTATGGAGGCATGTGCAGAGAATAAGTAAGCATAAACAATGGACTCCCAGCTTCTTCAGGCGTTAAAGTCTGACTGCCTTCTATATAATTAGAGCTAAATTTACTAATCTGCTCCAACTTCCAAAGGCAACCTCAGGATGCGATCTCTCAACAACACCGTATGTTTCTCTACCACACAACAACTACCTGGGTGAAGTGTTTATTTGTTTGTTTGATGCTTTTTTATTTATTTTTAGAAAGAGATGATGATGATGATGATGATGATGATGATGATGATGATGATGGTATTGATGAAGTGCAGTCCACCAAATATTTGTGGACTGCAGTTCCCAAGATTCCTCACCCTTGGCTCTGCTAACTAGGATTGATTATTATTTTATTTATTTGTTTATTTCATTTATATGCCGCCTTTCTAACCAGAGGGACCCAAGGGGGATCACACATAAAACCGTTTACATTGCAATAAAATTCAAAACATTTAAAACATCTATATCCAATATAACACTACATAAAATATACACAAAAACAAACGAAAAACCCACCGACTCCATAAAACCAGCCTCCTGTGCATTATATCCAGAAAGCCTGCTGGCATGAAAATCGTTTTGCTACCAGCGAATGGGAGCCACAATCCAAAAATCTCAGGACAGGTTCAAAATTGTGGCTTAGGAGCTTATCACACCGCACAAAAACGCTGTGTTCCTCTCCTGAGTTTTTTGACTCTGAAAAGCGGCTTGCTGAGCGCTCCTGGGACCCGGGCTGCATCTGGGCTGCGTTCAGCCACCTGATTCGGGAGCGAATTAATGTAATTTCATTCCAAGCAATTTTTCCGGAAGTTGAAACTTACATTATTTCTCCCATTAAAAATAATATGAGATTATTTTGGTTAATGTCTTTTATATATTGTTGTTTTGGTGTACCATTTATGGTCTGTTGTTTTGTTTTAGAATGCATTAAAATTTATTTAAAAAATAATAATATGAGGAACTATGATTCTATGATTCTAACTGCATCCACACATTTGGCCTCAAATTTCTCAAACTCTGCCCCATAAAACCTATGGTCATGGCATGTAAGAAACATGCAGTTCAGCCCAACCAACAACCGCTGCTGGGTTGCGGTGTTGTGTTTCCCCTGCCTTGCCTAGCAGTGGATTATTGATCTCTCCTGTACAGGCAGCCCGGTGTCTCTGGTGAAAGCCATATCTCATGGTCTAGATCTGGAAACTAAGATTAGAACAATACAGGAGACAGTATTTTGCTGCAGTGAAGCTTTATTGCAGAAGAGAGAAACAGAAAATACAGTTGTCTGGGACCAGCAGTTTCGAATCAAAAGGAAATCAAAAAATGATGGTGGTCACTAATGGTCACTAATTTCACTAATTTCACAGAAAACGGTCACTAATCTGCTCTCAGGCATAGTATAGAGACGAGCAGATGTGAAGATGAATAATGACATTAAGACAGAGGAGGAAAAAGGCCACATTCCATGGAATAGGCCTATGTTTGAACTGTCCCTTGATTCTCAATACAGTTGGTCAAGAAAGCCTTGGAAGAAGCAAAGTCAGAAAGAAAAGTGTAGCAAAGCTCTAAAGATAAAAGTATAAGCGTAAGTGGGTGTCGGAAACGTGGAGCATCTCCCCATCCTGGAAACTGGAAGGATTGGATGAGTGCCGCTCAGCTTTCCTGACATCCAGGTCCAGTAAATCCAGTAAATCGAGTCGTAAATCCATGCATCATCTTGGTCGGTTGCCGAGGGGTCCAATGGGTTTCCTTCTTTCTTAAAATCAGTATCCCCAATAGTATGGGGATTCACAAATCTTTGAGGAACTGAAGGATCCAGGAAGACAAGGACAGTTTGCTTTCACCTCCATTCCTTTACTCATACTCATCATTGCACCTGGTATTTCAAGTTTCAGCTTTGCTGGGCATATTTCTACACAGGAAGGTGGGAGCATGGCATTGCATGCCTCAACCATGGATGACCCTCCTTGGCAAAATTTGCTTGAGCTAGAATAGTTGCTGGAGCAATATGGAACGCAGGGATACATATTGCACTGTGGATAACACCCGGACATTTTGGAAAGGCGAGGAAGCACCTGAAATGAGAGAGTGAGACCTGTTAAAGGGGAAGGGTGGGATTCAAAGGAATCCTTGGAGATCCTGCTGAACTGAATCCACTCTCCAGGAAGCCACTGTGGCTGGAACAAGGGTTACTTGCCTGGATGAACCTCTGAGAGGATTGGGAAAGACCATTTGGAGTTGGACCTCCACCAAATATACCGGGAGGAGAAATCACATTATTTTTGAGAAAAGGGGAGGTTGAGGGGAACGTTCTCCTACCATTTTCATACCAATAACATAAACCAACATTTTGTGGGGAGGTAACCCTTGTTCTTGTAACACCATCAGGTTCCTGGGAAATTTGAAGTGTGCCATAGTCTTTTTTTCCCCTTGCAAACAAAGGAAGGACCACAGACAATTTCTGGAAAAAGGAGAACTGATTCCAAGACTGGGATGGCACCAGGTCCTATGTGGACTCTCAATCTCTCTCTCTTTGCTCATGGAATATAAGAGGACTAATCCCTCTGTGATGTGGAGACATTAAACTCTTGCAAGCAAGTCTTCAGCTCTACAGTACAAAGAAAGACTATGGGCATCTTGAACATAACTTTATCTCATCAAAGATTATAGACTTATTTACATGTCTCTATAGATGGCTTTACATGTCTCTATATACTGTAAAACATGTGAATGGAGATGGTGGCTCAGAATCATTCAAATCATAAAATCAAATGCTAACTCATTGGCTGGTGAATTCTGAAGTCCAATATTTCACATTTCTCCAGTGGATGCATTAATATCAAGGGAAGTTTAGTCAGCTAAGGCTTTCCCATTACTTCACTTTCAGAGCTTATTTTGGGCAGACTTAACACCTGATTCAACCAATATAAACATACCAGTTCAATGAATCCTTATTTGGTAGGCAAAAGTGATCCTTTTGGTGTGGATCTATCTGGTTATAATTCTTTGGAGACAAACCTTTTCTTCAATGCAAATGCTAAACCAAAATATAGAGGGAGAGCATTAACATATAGCACGATGCATCTTGCACTGAAATGCAATCATTTCCATCACAGATGGAGTGCCTGTTATTCCAGAATTCAAAATTTATGCTGGGAATTGTTTACTGTTTCTGCATTTGAGAAGAAAGATTGGGAACCAGGGCCTTTCACCTTTTAAGAGCTGTCAACATGAACTAGCTTCATGTTCACTTTGTTCCTTCCAGAGAACCTAAGTTCTCTTAAGCACACCATTCTTACCCCATCTTTGAACAGACATAGTTTTGCATTGAATAAAGGAGTGCCATAAAGGGTTATTGCAGCAATTCAGAATTCCCGTTCAGAGATGGGGAAAGCTTTCTTAAGTATATAAAAATATGCAGTACTTTAAATAAACAGAACCATCTTAGAAGGAGGAGGGAAGGAACGGAAATAGAGCAAGAGAGAGAGAAAGGACATAATTCACATTGAGTTAAGATGCAGCAAGTAGCAATACGAACCTTGTGAACGTTCACTTGCCAAGTTTTCAGGGTTGTCTTCAGAAAGAAGCCGAGAGAAGCTGTTGGAAACGTCTGGACTTCGGTCTCCTTTTATACCATTCAGGGGTTGTTGAGTCAGCCCCTTCCCCTCTGAGTCTCTGAATGCGTCTCTCCCCTTAAGGAATCCCTCCTCCGTTGGACTGGCCAAAAGGCGTACAACACCTTGGCAACCCCCTCTAATTTTCAGGGAGACATTCATTTTCAGCGTTGTGCATCAAAATTAAGTGGTGGCCTTTCATTTGGGAAGATTATAGGTCTGGTTTGGAAATATTATTCAATTACCCTGAATGCCAAAGGCATCGTCAGCATATTTTAATTAATGTACAATTTGTTATAGATCACATCTGTGTAACAAACTCTCCAGGTAGACTTAGGAAGGACCCCTCTCTGAAACGGTGAAAATCAGCTGCCATCTATTGTTGGGCCCCTTTCCCACTTACATTTATACCTGTTTGCGATTTGCCTTCACTCCGTGTCGGTGAAGCCATTCCAAAAGGTCGGTTCTTCCCACTATGAAAGCGGATCTTTTCATTATCCCCTTGTAATTGCTTCTTTTTTGGCACATTTGTCATCCCCACTGCATGTCAATCGTCCGCCTATCATCGGTGACGTAAGCGGTAGTCTAGCTTAGGCACTATATTTTTTTTAAAAAATAAAATTGATAAAAGATTGAATTCATTGGTTTTTGTAACTACTCACCTTACTGAGCTGCCGTCGTCCCGATCACCCAGCTTGCCATCTGAGCAATTGCAAGTAATTGAAAAATCAATGAACTGGATCTTCAATCTTTTTTAAAAAATCATATGCCCATAGGTCACACCACAAGCACAAAGGCAGTCCTGGGGTGGGGGGATGTTGGATCTACTAAAAACTAAGGAGGGATAGTAAACACCCCTCTGCCTTAAGTCCATATCTCCAGAATGATGTGATTCAGATTCATCCTTCTCACCTTTCGAACATGCTTCAGAATCAATTTTTTCCCCCCAAAGACCTCTAAAGAACTTGTGTCAGGAAAGAGTGGGGTTTTTTTGTGTTTGCATCGCTTCGTCATATTTGAAACTGATCACAGTAGGATTGGAAAAATGATCATATAAGTCGATCAGCAATTCACTTTAAATCATAGTGGGAACACGGTCTTATTTCTCTCTCCCTATAAATATGAGACCTGTTTTTTTCCCCCTATCACTGTTCAACTTTTAGGGCTTTTTTGCACCAGTTTGCTGTTCCTGCACAATTGCACTAGTTTATAGTGGAAGCATACTGATTTGGTTTAATTTTTCCATAAGTTACTACATGATGGGGGTAATGTGTGGCTGTGTGATCTATTTTTTATATTTCCAAATGTTGTTGTGCAGGAGACATTATTCAGATATTTTATATATTTTTTAAAAAAACATTAAACATAGTATATAGAGCATCCTGGCCATATGTTTACAGTGCAATATTCATGTTTACAGAGCAATATGGTCGTCAGGGGCATAGTCTCTTCGAATAAGGAACCTTGCTATATGAGTCTTCAAGGAAAGCTGAGGGGAGAGCATGGCATCATGTAAGACAGAGGTGCTCCAATATGCCATAGAGATGGTGGAGTGTCTGTTAGAGTCACTAACAATAAAGGCTGGAGACCAATTTAAATTAATTGGAAATCTATGTTTACTACACCTTATTTGGCGGCTCCTTTCTTATGTTGGCCTTTTCTGTAGTGGTCTAGTTTTGGCCGGGGCAGCCTGGAGTATCCTTTCCTTGGAGCTTCCATGATCCCTCCGACCATTACCTGGTGCTCTTTTTCCATACTGGGGGGCTGTCCGTATGAGTGTCCCATTCAGCTGCCCAGTGCATCCACTGCTGCCGTGGTTTCCTTAATTCTGAAGTGAGAACGAGCCCCCCAGCAAAGAGTACATAATTGGGCACCTTGGTCGGACCTCAGAACCAGTGACTGTCGAAAGTGGTGGGCATGCCGGATGGCTTAGTTGACCGCTGCTCCAATGTTGGAACAGAAGGCTCCAGATATTTCCAGAAAGGATTTCCATGCGGGAAATGGAGCAAAACAGTGCCTGCACAGAGGACTAAGTTTCCCCATAAGGCAACAGTGGTGAAGGTGGATAGCTGGGTGACCATCTCTTTATTTTGCCTAGTTTGTCTCTTCCTTAACAATTGCCATGTTGTTCATGGTGATGTGAATCAGACATTGCTAGATAGTTTGTTTTTAGGAGAGGGGAAACTACATAGCTCAACAAAGTGGAAGAGGGAAGGAGTCATTCTTCCTTATCCCAGCTGAAGGTGCCAGGCCACACAAGGATGTGTGTGGAGTTGCCAAGTCAAAACTCTAGCTGGCTTCCTTACTTAAAAGGCTTGTGGAGAAGAGGAAACTTCTAAATGTGTTGCTTGTTACCCAGTTGCACGACAAGCAACAT
The DNA here is from genome assembly GCA_034509955.1 of Urosaurus nigricauda. Taxonomy (NCBI): domain Eukaryota; kingdom Metazoa; phylum Chordata; class Lepidosauria; order Squamata; family Phrynosomatidae; genus Urosaurus; species Urosaurus nigricauda. Next base: position 3,027,666 of record JAOEGL010000010.1, read on the forward strand.
TTCCTGCAAAGCCCTCTTTGACATAATTCCTAAAAGTACAGGACCCCTTTTCAGTTGTCAGCCCGGCAACCCTTGATGTACGCACCTTTGGTCAGATTTATGGCCCAGGATGTTTTGCCAGGCCAGAGCAATCCCAAAACCATTCTCCCCTTGGAGACTATCTATAGATCATTCAATCTCTTTTTTTGGAAGTAAGATAAACAACTCTCCACCTGAGGCTAGGTTTTGCCTTATTTAAGGACTTCCAAATCCATTGATAAGTGTTCTGTGTTAGAATCCAGGTAGACTCCATGTCTGCCTGAGTTCTTATATAGTTCCAGTCCTCTAGCGGCAGAGTCTTCCTCAATCCAGACCCTGGAGCATCGCAATACAGGGGGATATTACCATTAGAAATTCGCCTCTTACCCTCTGTTCAACACTGACTTACTATCCTCTTGTGTTCTTGGGTGATTGTGTAACTGTATGTTTCTCTCACGTGTGTATGAATAATAAACAGTTGTCAGGTATCATAAAACTTGTCTCTCTTGAACTAATATTACTTTGGCTACCTTCGTAAACATAGGACTAGAGACCACTCCTCTATTTGAGCTAATGATAAATTTTCCAGACCAAGATCTCTTTCTTGCAACTGTGTTCTTAGGAGTTGTGCCATTCCATATAACTTGCCAGCAATAATGAGACCAGATGGAAGCACATGTTGCATTATGGAGATGATTACAAACTACTAAATAATGAAAAAGAAACATGACCTGGTTATTCTCTGATTAATCTGATGACACCACAAAATTCAATTCGAATACTTCGTCATGATTCCCAGCAAAATGGTAAGTAGTGGGTTTTTGCTAAATATTAGAGGGAAGGAACATGCAATTTATGGAGGCAGGTGCAGAAAATAAAGACGCATAAGCAATGAAGACTCAGCTTCTCCAGGCATTAAAGTCTGACTGCCTTCACTATAATTAGGGCTAAAATTGCTAATTTGCTCCAACTCCCAAAGGCAAATTGAGGATGCGTTCTCTCAAAAGCACCATATTTTGTCTTCCGCACAACAACTACTTTTGCTATTAATCCAAAATAATTAAATCCCAAGTAGGCGGCATCTGGCTGCAATTGTATCAATATGGCAACTTCACTGGCAAGGAATTTTATGGAGAATGAATTTGAGGGGGAAGCCATCAAAATGCATTTCTTGCATGCCTCTAAATGAAGGACAAGATGTTATTCTGCTGCTTTAAGATATGGATGAAGTGTTTATTTGTTTATTTATATTTAGATACAGATAATGATGATGATGACGACGGCGATGATGATGATGATGATGCAGGTACTGATGAAGTACACCCTCTACATACTTGTGGACTGCAGTTCTCAAGATTCCTCACCAATGGCTATGCTATCCCAGAATGATTCTTATTTTATTTATTTAACTATTTCATTTATATCCTGCCTTTCTCGACAGAGGGACCCAAGGTGGCTCACAGATAAAACCTTTCAAATTTCAATATAATTAAAAACATTTAACATGTCTACAGCCAATATAAAATCACATAAATACACACAAGTTAAAAACAAACTAAAAACCTCCTCCTTAAAACCGACCTACTATGCATTATATACGGAAAGCCTGCTAGCATAAAAATGTTTTTACAAGCCGAAGAATGGGAGTTGCAATCCAAAAATCTCAGGCCAGGTTGAAAGTTGTGGTTTAGGAGCTTATTGCACCACTAAAAACTTGGTCTTCCTCTTCTGAGTTTTCTGAGTTTGAAAAGCGGGTTGCTGAGCACTTCTGGGACCCGGGCTGCATCCGGGTTGTATTTCGTCAGCGGATTCAGTGGCAAATTACATGCAATAGAATCAGACAGCCTCCTGAATTAGAATTCAACCCAGGAGTGGTAAGCCGGGGTTTTTTAGTGGTGTGATAAATGCCTGAATCTATGTAATGTTCTCCAACATATTCCCCAAGGAAAGAACACGAGCTTCCCTGTTTTGCTTTTGGCCCAAGGAAGCCTTTGCAGCAGTCAGAAAAGTTCCTTCCATTCCTGGAAGAAAACAGATCTAGAGTTTTTCTCGTACCATTTGAAAACTCTGTTTCAAATGTGGGGGGGGGGGGGGGGCAATTGGATTTGTAATGAACAAAATGCATGGAAACTGGATGAGCAGCCCATCGCAAGAGTCACTCCAAGTACAAGGAACAACATGGAGACACTTTCTGTAAATCCCTGTCTCCTTCTGGACCTTTGCTGGGCTTCCCATTGGGACATTGGACTGATCACTGGGAGAACAGAACACTAGATGAGGAAGACTATTGCTCAGCTCCAACTATCCGTTGAACCTATTCAGGGATTTTCTTGTCAAGATTTCTTCAGAGAAAGTTTGCCATTGGCTTTCCCAGAGGCTGAGAGCACGTGTCTCTGCAGAAAGAAGGAAGCTTCAGCACTTTTGTGAACCCCTGGCAACCGACTAAGATGAAGCATTGATTTATGACTGATGATCTCCTGGACCTGGATGTCAGGAAAGCTGGACACCACTCACCCAATCCTCCCAAGCTTTCATCTCTGCTTCCATGACAAACAGCTATTCCTATGGCTTAGTATTTATAGCTCTTTCCTAGAGGGCTTTGCTGCTGTCTCTTCTGGTACCACTTCTTCCAAGGTTTCCCGGACTGACTGTATTGAGAATCAAGGGACTGTTGAAAGATAGTCCTTTTCCAGTGAATGTGGCCTTTTCCTCCTCTTCCTTATTCTCAGCACCTGACATCATATCCCACAATCTCTAGGCCATGAGTAAGAACACATTAATGGCCATTATTTCTTTCTGTCCCTTTGATTTGAACCTGCTAGTCCCTGATATCATTTGCTGTTCCTGTGTTCTGCAATAAAACTTCACTCTCGCCAACCACTGTCTGCTGTCTTGGGTGCCAAACCTAGACCATCAGATTTGTCTCTTGACAATTCTCCAGGGAGACCTGGGTTGCCTCCACAATTTAGGCCAATAATCCTAGTCCAGGTGATGCAGAGAGAAAACAATAACGCAGCCCACCCACCAGTCAATGGGTGGGTTGAACAGCATGTTTCTGACCTGCCATACTTTTGGTTTTATGGGGCAGATTTGGATAGAGGCTTCTGCCTTCCTTCTGTAAGGGCTGATACAGACGGTCCAAAAGTGGCATTGCGGAGGCAATACTAGGGTTCCAGACCACACAGCAACTGAAGTTGCTGAAGTCAGGAAATCATTTTGCACGGATCCACAGAGGTCTCCTCTCTCTTCTGGGATAACCATTGGAAAGGTGGCACCAAGGCTTCATAATATCTGGGGCATGCTAATATTGTTTTGTTATGATGGCTGCTTTAATAATAGCCTAATTAGGCTTGTATTCAGTCAGGAACAAGTTTCTATATCTCCAACAAATCATTCCCAGGGATTTCCAAGGCTTCCTTTGAATCCTACCGTTCCCCATTAACGTGTCTCTCTCTCTTATTTCAGGTGCTCCTCAACTTTCCAAGATGTCCTACTATACTCCAGCCTTCTATACCCCATCAAGCAACATGGCATCCTCCTTCCCAGTCTACTCTTCTCTCTCTGGTATCTACAATGGCCCGATCAATTATGGAAGAGAGGCATTGGGTAATGTTGCCCAGCGGTTAGGCACCAACCTCTCTGCTTCCAATATGGATATTCCAGCATCAGCTATTTATATCAGGATTCGTGCTCCACCATTTGCTTATATAGCAGAAACTGGCATTGGTCTTGGATCCTCTCGTTTCTTTTGATATTCATCCAACTGCAGACCCTGCATCTGAGAAAGAAGGAAACTTCAACACTTATTGGAACCCTTAGCCAAAGACAAAGACGACACCTGGATTTACTACTGATGATCTCCTGGATCCAAATGTCAGGAAAGCTGAGCACCCCTCATCCAACCCTCCCAGGTTCCCAGGATAAACAGATGCTCCACTTTCCTGACACCCAGCTCCACCTACTGTTTATTGTTTAAAAATCTTTTCTAGGCTGCTCTGCTACACTTTCCTTTTCGGCCTCGCTTTTTACAAGGCTATCAGAATTGGTTGTATCAAGAAGCAAGGGACAGTTCAAACATAGCCCTCTTCCATGGGAAGCCCATCTGCCTTCACATCTAACACTCTCTTGACCACGAGGGAGAACAAATGAGTGACCATTTGTAGGCATATGTTTTTGCATTTCTCCTTTGATTTAAAACTGTTGGTCTCAGAAAACACTTGCTCTGTGTCTTTTCTTCAATAAAGCTTTGCTTCAGCAAATAATTTCCTCTTGTGGGTGTTACTGTTCTCGGCCAAATCTACACCATCAGATCTGTCTTTTGAGCTTTCAGCAGGGAGGTTAGTACTGCCTCCACCCGGGATTCCCTTTCTCACCTCCCAAATTGTCAGCTTTCAGGAAGCGAATTAGGAGAGTGATGATCCCATTGCATCCTGATTCCTATCTGCCAGAATCTTATTGTGTTGGGGGAAGGATTTAGAACAGGGATAAGCAAAATGTAGACAGAGATCTGAAAAATGTACAGATACATATCCCTGTGGGGTTTTTTTTCTTTATTTATTTGCTTTTTAGTGATCAAGCATAATTTTTGTCTCATTTTATCCCACATCCTCTCCCTTCGTCTCCGCATTGGCCTTCACATCCAACAGTTTCTTGACCCTGAGTAAGAGCAAATTAATGAGTATTGGTAGGCATGATTTCTTGCTTTCACCCCTTCCTCCCGCAAACCCTACCTGCTTAAGAGTTGTATCTCCCTCCACAACACAGTCATTTACTGGTCAGTGGAGACCAGATGATGGAGAAGTGTCCAGCTATGTTTCCATCTCTGGGCACAGAGGACTGGCACCATCCTTCTCTGCTCAAAACTTCCCCTCTGCCACCACCACTTTCCATGAATAAACCATGATGGGAGGGGATGAAGCAGCTAAAAGATGGGTTTTCTGGCGGGCTGCAGAAGCAGGGTTTTCTTAGTTTTGCCTGGTGGAAATTTATATCTTCCTTCTCCAACTTGGTTGCTAATAATGTTATGAGAGACATGTGCAATGTTCAACCTCCAGCCCAAACAGGATTCTGGGTATATAGAAAGATCTTGTTTCACCTTTGAGACAAACTGAAAGAAAAAAGTTGGCAGCATCAGCTTTCATAAACTTAAGTCTTCCTCCCCACCCCCTTCCTATAAGTTCAGTTTGTGTGATACTGTAGCCTAATAAAAACTTAGCTGCTGAAAACCAAGATCATGGGCAGGGGAAGTTACAAAGCCCATCATCCTTATTCATTTTCCCTGCATAACACAGCAAGCTGAGAGGGAGATTGGGCCAGGCAGATCTTATCAGCATGGTAAAAGGAGTGCGTGTTCCATCATCTCCTATGAAAAATCCCAGATCTCACCTACCTGTTTGTTTGCGTGCTTATTTGTGTTTTGGGGAGTTTGAGGGACACCTCCCTCTCTGCTTCTACGCTTACTTCTTTGTGTCATGTTTTGTTCTTGCACTGCACAGCCCATCATCCTGAACATGGCAGTATGACATGCTTCTCTTTTGAAGTTTCTGGGGATGAGGCAGTGGCCATTGAGGAGAAGACTCCTCTCTTCCCTCTCTGTCTTCTGACCTTCACATCTTTGTTAGATGAATCCTTTGTTCTGTTTAAAACTGGCTGAGTTCATTAGATTCCTGTGTTTTGTTCAAAAGAGGGTAAAGAGATTAGTTTCTCTATCTCTCTCTGTCTCCTACTGTGATATCTTTCACATGAAGATAATTTCATCTTCTTATCTCATAGTTATTTTTGTGTGGCTGTTATAGTGAGACTAGGTACACCTTCTGGCCTCTAAATTGCTCCTTGTGAAGGACTGTGCTTCAAAATGATAGCCCTCTCTGTTGAAATGTTAATTGCCCTCTTCAAGTCAGGGGCCATTCAGACTACCATATAAACCAGTTTGTAACCCAGATTAAAATCGGGAAGTTCATACTGGCGCCGTTTTTTTCAGTAGGGTATCCGGATCTTGCACTCCCGATGCAGTGCAAATCCCCTAAACCCAGGTTTTCCGAAAGCAGGGTATTTACCATTTCTTTTTGGAAAAACCGGTTCAATCGAATGTGAACTTGGCTCCGATCATGATTGGGTCGAGTTCAGGGGAAGGGTAAAGGCCAGGGGGCAGGACATACCTCCTCTCCCTGCAGCCACTGGCTTTAATCCGGTGCTGTCTAATAGTTTTTGCAGCAGGAGTGCTTCATTGGGCACTTCTGAATTTTTTTATTATTATTTTTACAATTTGAAAGCTTAGGCGAATTCTACATGGAGCTTTTTAAATGGGAGGGGGAACCCCCAATCCATATATGGATAGTTGGCTTCCATATATGGATTGGGGTTCCCTCTCCCTTCATTTAAAGAGCCCCACTCATATTGAGCATTTAAATGAAGGGAGAGGGAACCCCAATCCATATTCAATGTTCTTGTTCCTGAAAGAAAGGACTATTTTCAGAGGCCATGGCCAATTTTCCATGGAGGCTCTGGTCTACTTCAGACTTATTCAACTGGACTCACCCATGTTCCAGAGGCATTCCCGCAGTACCTCACATCAGCCATTGGCCCACAAAGGTGTGATTCCACAAACTGAAGTCTGAACTTTTTCTAAAACCTTTTCCAATCTGGCTCAAATTCGATAGGCATGTTAAATAACCTGCATAAAAGTTCTTGGATATTTTTGGCTATTGATGCCATCCTGATTCTGGACTTTGCTATCTTAACCCGTTTTGGACAAGTGGTCCATGGGCTCCAAAATTTTTTTAATGTGTTTTTCACCTTCCAATGTTCATGCATGCTTGTGTTTTAATGCTTATATTTGTTCTTCTGATCGCAGTTAAAATGTATGCTCATACAAACTGATGTTTTGATGCCTTATTTTGTATGCCTTATTTTGCATGGTTCATTTTAATTGATAGTGGTGTGTGGTACAGATGGCCCATAAAAGCTGTTCCTGTGCTGTGATTAGGGCTGGGGTAGCACACAGCAACCGCACGCTCTCCAGCCCAAGTGCGTATGGACGGCATCATCTTCACAGTGCGCTGTCCATATGCTCAAGGTGCCATGATTTCCTAGTGTGCACCATGTTTAGATGGTATGGTGCATGCCTGATGTCATGGCACTGCAGGAGGGCACATAGGGCGCCCTTTCTGCGGCATAATAAGGAGCTCCAAAATCATTTACTGTGTATTCCTGTATGGCAGGAGTTTGGACTGGATGGCCATTTTGGTTCCCTTCAGCTCTATGAAAACAAGGAAAAGAGATGTTCCGCACAATCTGAAACTCATTGCTTAATGCATGTTAATTGTAAGAATACTTAATTGTCTTTGCCAAGAAGGCTTACTTTACAAGCTCTTAGAGGCACAAATAATAAATAATTTAAAGAAGGAGAGAGGGTGTGTTCAGACAGTTTCAGGTGGGAAAGCTGTGGACAAGGGCAAGGAAGGTGATGGTCCCACTGCATCCTGATTCCTATCTGCCAGAAACTTATGTTGGTGAAGGTATTTGGAACAGGAGTGTGCAAAATGTACAGAGAGATCTGGAAAATATACAGATACATCTCCCTGTTTTTGTTGTTGTTGTTGCTGTTGTTTAGAGATCAGTACCAGAAGAACTTGCAAAAGGTGAACTTACAATCCAGTTGTACAAGGGGGAAGGGACAAAATATATCCATATCTTGTCCATATGACATCCTTGCATGTCTGTGGACATTTCAAAGGTTTGTGGGTTGGGGGTGGTTAGGTAATAGGGTACGCTCCATGATGTGGGACCACAAAATCTTCCTCTGACAGAATAGCCAGGTTGTCCTTCAAGGAATATAAAAAGTCATCATTGTTAGATTGTAAAGTGCTATTCATTCAGAGGGGTTCCTTCTTTGGGGTGGAGAGAAAGTGTTTCCTGCAGAAACAGAAAGTGCCTTCAGAATAAGGGGTTAGTGAGATCTTGTTGCATCTTTGGGACTGACTTAAAGAAAGAATGTGGCAGCATGAACTTCCGTAGATGTAAGTCTACTTCCTCAGATGGTAAGGGGGAACAGGTATCCAATGATGAGCCATGGCAATTCATCTGAGGAAGTAGAGTGAAGTCTATTAAAACTCATGCTGCCAACTTCTTTCTTTCAGTTAATAAGCAAAAAACACAGGGATATGTATCTGTACATTTTTCAGATCTCTCTGTACATTTTGCATATTCCTGTTCCAAATCCCTCCCCCAACATAAGGGATTATGGCAGATAGGAATCAGGATGCAGTGGGATTTGCCGCTCTCTTAATCCATCACTTGAAAGCTATTTGGTTGGAATCCCGGGTGGAGGCAGCACTGACCTCCCTGCTGAAAGTTCAAGAGGCATATCTGATGGTGTAGATCTGGCCAAGAAGAGTAAAACCACAAGAGGAAACTATTTGCTGAAGCAAAGCTTTATTGAAGAAAAGACACAGAGCAATTGTTTTCAGGGACTAGCAGTTTTAAATCAAGGGAGAAAAGCAAAAACATATGCCTTCCAATGGTCACTCATTTGTTCATACTCATGGTCGAGAGAGTGTTAGATGTGAAGGCAGATGGGGAGTAAGGCAGAGGATGAAAAGGCCGCATCCCATAGAAGAGGCCTATGTTTGAACTTTCCCTTGATTCTCGATTTGGCCAGTCCAGATAGTCTTGTAAAAAGGGAAGCCAGAAAGGAAAGTGTAGCAGAGCAGCCTAGAAAAGAGTTCTAAACAATAAACAGTAGGCAAAGCTGGGTATAAGGTAAGTGGAGCATCTGTTTATCTTGGGAACTTGGGAGGGTTGGATGAGGGGTGCTCAGCTTTCCTGACATTCAGGTCCAGGAGATCGTCAGTCGTAAATCCATGTGTCATCTTGGTCTTTGGCCAGGGGTTCTGAGAAGTGTTGAAGTTTCCTTCTTTCTCATTTGTAGGGTCTGCAGTTGGATGAATATCAAGAGAAACGAGAGAAATATTCATATATTTGAAGGGATGCCATATTGAGGAGGGAGCAAGCTTGTTTTCTGCTGCTCTGGAGACTAGAACGCGGAACAATGGATGCAAGCTGCAGGAAAAGAGATTCCACTTCAACATTAGGAGGAACTTCCTGACAGTAAGGGCTGTTCGACGGTGGAACACACTCCCTTGGAGTGTAGTGGAGTCTCCGTCCTTTGAGGTCTTTAAGCAGAGGCTGGATGGCCATCTGTCGGGAATGCTTTGACTGGGAGTTCCTGCATGGCAGGGGATTGGACTGGATGGCCCTTTTGGTCTGTTCCAACTCTATGATTCTATGATTCTATGAGAAAATTCAAGACCCAAGCCGGCTGCTACTTTGAATCCCTGATTATAAGCGAATAGTGGAGCATGAATCATGATCTCAAAATCTGGTGGTAGAATATCCATAGAGGAATCAGGGATCAAGGGGAAGAATCGCCCAGAAACATTACCCAATGCCTCTCCTCCGTAACCACTTAAGCCATTGTAGGCACTACAGCTAGAAGAGTGGACTGGGAAGTTGGATGCTATGTTGCTTAATGGTGTATAGAAGAGTCGAGTATAGTAGGATATCTTGGAAAGATGAGAAGCACCTGAAATGAGAGAGTGAGACCTGTTAATGGGGAAAGGAGGGATTCATAAGAAGGCTTGGAGATCCTGCGGAATTAATTCTTCATATAGATACCACCGTGGCTGAAGAAAGGATTTCCTGCCTGGGGGGGGGGGGAATCTCAAAGATTAACTGGGAATGACTGGTTGGGGCTGGACTCATCTTCTGTGAGGAAATATAACATTTCTTAGAGAAAGGGAGTTGTTGGAATTAGTGCTTTCCTACCATTTTTCTACCAATAGTCTAAATTAACATTTGGCGTGCAACATAACCCCTTCTTCTTTCAACGTCATCTCTTCCTTGAAAAGTCTGAAGAGTGGTGTTAACAATAACAGTCTGAAGAGTGGTGTTAACAATTAACAGTATTAACAATAAAGAGTAGGTAGAGCTGGGTGTCAGGAAAGTAGAGCATCTGTTTATTCTGGGAACTTGGGAGGTTTGGATGAGGGGTGCTCAGCTTTCCTGACATTTGGTTCCAGGAGATCATCAATCGTAAATCCACGTGTCGTCTTTGTCTTTGGCCGGGGGTTCCAACAAGTGTTGAAGTTTTCTTCTTTCTCAGTTGCAGGGTCTGCAGTTGGATGAATATCAAAAGAAACAAGAGGATCCAAGACTAATGCCGGTTTCTGCTGTATAAGCAAATGGTGGAGCACGAATCCTGATATAAATAGTTGATGCTGGAATATCCATATTGGAAGCAGAGAGTTTGGTGCCTAACCCCTGGGCAACTTTACCCAATGCTTCTCCTCCATAACTGATTGGGCCATTGTAGATACCAGAGCTAGAAGAGTAGACTGGGAAGGAGGAAGCTATGTTGCTTAATGGGGTATAGAAGAGTGGAGTATAGTAGGACATCTTGGAAAGATGAGGAGCACCTGAAATGAGAGAGTGGGACCTGTTAATGGGGAAGAGTGGGATTCAAAAGAAGGCTTAGAGATCCTGCGGAAATGAATCTCCATGCAAGGATCCCAATGTGGCTGAAGAAAGGATTTCCTGCCTGGGGGGGAAAAAACCCTCAAAATTTAACTGGGAAAGACTGGTTGGGGCTGGAGTCATGTTCTGTGAGGAAATATAACATTTATTAGAGAAAGGGAGTTTTTGGAATTAGTGCTTTCCTACCATTTTTCTACCAATACTCTGAATTAACATTTGGCATGCAACATAATCCCTTGTTCTTTCAACATCATATCTTTGGTGAAAAGTGTTAGGCATTGAGGCTCAACTATGAAATGTACAGATGTGCACAAAAGGAAACCAGGAATCATGGGCATAATTGTCTGCAGCTGAAGGCTGGAACAGCAGACAGTGTTCAAGGTCAGACATGTGCTTGATTGCACGTAAGCCTGGGTAACATCAAAAGTCTTCCTGAGTGAAGGGACAACATTGTTGGTGGCACAAGGAAAAAGAGTCACCAGAAGAGGAGGGGTTTGTGACCGCATGGCACAAATCTATAAATAGCCTGCACACCACAGTGTGGGTTGTTGGGTAGTCGGAGTGGATAGATGGTTGGAGAGTTTTGTTGGACGGGCGTGTATATACTTGTAAATATAGCAACTTTAAGAATAAACACCTCTGAGGAGAGAGATTTGGCTCCAGTTTGTTTCATCAGCAGCAGGCAGGAGGAATTCCTGATAAAGCCGAACAGCTCCAAGGTCGCCGGTAGTTCTGAAGGCATCGGAGATTGCTTTACCTGTGCATCTGCTTGTTTACATCAACAAGGGTTACGGGCCCAGATCATTATCTGATAAGGCATCTCCGTTTGTGCTGAAGAGTTCAACTGGCTGTGTGAGAGAGGTACTTTGCTGCTGTGCTGTGCTGTCAGTGCCAGAAGGCTGGATGGTAAGATTTTTGGACTGTTGTCTGTGTCTTATCACAATTGACAGTAGAAGCTGGGAAAACTGCCAGGACTCTATCTTTACACTGCTTAATGATGGAGGCAGCTAAATTTCCCAAACTAGACGAAACTAATTATGCAGCTTGGAGTTCCTATTGTGAGGCTTTGCTGGTCAGAGAAGGACTGTGGGATGTTGTTGAGAGAGGACCCACAGCAGATACTCTTGACCGAGATAAGAGAGCAAGAGCTACAATTTTGCTTACAATCACGCCGTCGCAGATCAACCATGTCCGGGAGAAAAGAACCTCAAAGGCAGTTTGGGATGCTTTGAGGGAGATTCACCAATCTAAAACAGCTCTGTCAAGAATGATTTGGTGTAGGAGACTGTATGCCTGCAAAATGCAGAAAGGACAATCGCCAGAGAAGCATCTGGAGATCATGGCTGATTTGTTCAGCCAGGTGCAGATGAGAGGTGTCGTCCTTGCATCTGAGCAGAAAGCATACATCCTGCTTGGGAGTCTTTCTGATGATTTTGAGAATATTCTGTGGAGTCTTCAGTGTTTTGATGAATCACAGATTACTGCGGAGCTGGTGGCTGCACGTGTCTTGGAAGAGAGCCAACGTCGGCAGTACGAGGCAGGGCTCCAGAGGCAGCATGCAGTACCAAGACAAACACACCCAACCGAGGCTTTCAAGGAGCTGCAACCGGAGAAGGCAGCTGTGTCCAGGGAGAGAAAGTGTTTCCACTGTGGGAAGCCAGGCCATCTCAAGAAGGACTGTAGAAAGCTGGCAGCAGCAAGGAAACAACAGCCTAAAGATCCTGTGAGCAGGAAAGGCGTTGTTGCTGTGGTAAAGAACAATGAATATAAAGCCCATCAGGCTGTAGACCCCATTTGGTTATTAGATTCCGGAGCATCGTCGCATATGATTAATTGTGATAGGCTCCTGAAAGATAAGGTGCCATCTAATGTACATTCAGTTGCTTTGGCTGATGGTGCATCAAGGGAGGCAAAAGTGATGGGAACTGTGTTCATCCCAAGTTTTGGAAAGGACTTTTCAAATGTTTTGTGTGTTCCTAAGTTGCAAAACTGTTTGGTTAGTGTGTCTGAATTAACCACCAGTGGGTATGCATTGAGTTTCAAAGGGGATGATTGTACTATTAGCATAAATGACCAAGTTTGTGCTAAAGCAATCAAAAGAGACAAAATGTACTATATGGTTGACAAGGCAGAATGTTCAGTAGTCAACAATGTGCCTTTGCACTTAGACTGTGCTCATTACTACCATAGAGTCATGGGACATACAAGCTTCACAAGTTTGGGGAAGCTGGGGGAAGTGTGTCCAGAATTTAAAATGTCCACTTGTTCAAACCACCTGGATTGTTCAGTTTGCAGCAGGATAAAGCTGAAGGCTTTTCCTGTGGCCAAACGCAGCAAATGCACCACACAAAGACCTTTTCAGGTTGTGCATGCTGATTTGGCTGGTCCTTTGGCCAAAACCATGGGCAAAAATCAGTACTTCATGGTCATTGTGGATCGTCACACGCGGTTTTCGTATGTGATGCTCATGAAGGAAAAGAGTGAAGCTGCTGAACACATCAAAAATTGGGTCAATATGATTGAAAGGGAGTTTGAATACAAAGTAGGATCTTTGGTTACAGATAGAGGTGGAGAATTCCTGTCCAATAACCTGAAAAATTGGTTGAGGAGGAAAGGGATCCGCCACAACACGACGAATGCGGCCGTTCCCCAGGAGAATGGCTTAGCGGAGAGACACATTGGAGTCTTAAAGCAAATAAAAGATTGCATGATGCTCGATGCAGAAGCACCAGAGCAGCTTTGGGGGGAAGCAATTTTGACAGCAAACCATGTTGCCAATCGCACTTGGAATTCTTTTGTAAAGAAAACTCCATATCACATGCTGTATGGGAGACCACCAAATCTCAAATATCTGAGAGTTTTTGGGCAGTATGCAAATGTGTATGTGCCTGCAAACTTCAGGAAAAAGGGGGATCCTAAATGGAGAAGGTTGATGTTTGTGGGGTATTCTGGGAACAGCTATAGATTTTATGTAGGTCATGGGGAAATCTTGCTGTCCAGAAGTGCCAACTTTGAAAAACATTCAGGTTGGGAAAAGCTCCATGCCAACAAAGAGGTTTTTCTCAAGCTGGGACAGAGTGACATAGGTACTGGAAATGGAGGGGTGCTAAAACAAGAAGCATCTACTGAAAGTGAACCCAGTACTTCTGCACACCATCACACACAAACACATCCAACTTTGCACTCACCAGTCACTACACAAAAGTTTGAAAAGGTGTCCACAGAGGTGCAAACTAGTTCTGAGAGTGAGGATGAAAAAGGCAGAACAAAAGTGATTGTGCCAAGGAGAACTCAGAGGGTGAGGAGACCTCCAGATAGATTCGTAGTGCAGGGTGCAAGAGCTTGTTCAGTGATGGCAGATGAGCCAGAGAGTTTTGAGGAATTGCAGTCATATCCTAAGGAGGAGCAGGAGAAATGGTTTTCTGCCATGGATCAGGAGTACTTGTCTTTACTAGAAAAGGAAGTGTTTGAGATTGTGGAGAGGCCTAAGAACCACAAGGTTGTAGGTTGCAAATGGGTTTTCAAGAGGAAGGAAATGCCGGATGGAACCCATAGATACAAGGCAAGACTGGTTGCAAAAGGTTTTTCGCAGCAGAGGTTTGAAAATTTTGACAAAACTTTTTCACCTACTGCAAAGCCAGAAAGTTTAAGGCTGGTATTAGCTTTAGCAGCTAGGAAGAATCAAGTAGTGAGACACTTTGATTTTGAAACTGCATATTTGAATGCTCATCTTGGTGAGGAGGTTTTTATGGAACAACCTTTAGGTTTTGACAAGGACAGGGATGGAAAGGTTTACAAGTTGAAAAAGGCATTGTACGGTTTGAAACAGAGTGCACGTTGCTGGAACCTTTGCATTCATGAAGAGTTGGTCAAATTGGGATACAAACGCAGCATTGCGGATGCGTGCGTGTATACAAAAGGTGATGTGACCGTAGTGATTTACGTTGATGACTTGTGTGTCGCAGTGAAGTCAGAGAGGGAAATTACATCAGTTCAGAAAGAGTTGTCTAAGAGGTTTAAGCTCAAGGATTTGGGAAATCTCAAGACTTACTTAGGGATTGAAGTTCAGTGGACTGAGGATGGCAAGTGTTTGTTGAGCCAACAGAAAAAGATTGAAAGACTGATTGAAAAATGTGGCTTGCAGAATGCAAAAGTTGTAAAGAGTCCAATGACTTCTGGAACTTCTAGTGCAGAATCATCAAAGGAATTTGAGAATCCAGAATTGTTCAGAAGTGTAGTAGGTAGCTTGATGTTCATTGCAAACAACACTAGGCCAGACATTTCGTTTGCTGTTGGAGTACTTAGCAGAAAAGTAAGTGTTCCAAAAGTAGAAGACTGGACTAGAGTGAAACATGTGCTGAGATACTTGAAAGGAACCAAAGAAAGAAAGTTGGTGATACAGGGCAGTGAACAACAGCTGGATTGTTATGTGGACAGTTCATTCGCATCAGAATTGCATGACAGAAAGTCAGTGTCAGGTTTGCTTGTAAGATTTGCTGGTAGTCCAATAATTTGGCGCAGCAGGAAGCAAAACTGTGTGGCTTTAAGTACTACAGAAGCAGAATTTGCAGCATTGTCTGAAATTGCAGGAGAGATCCAGTGGATAAGGCAATTGCTTGTGGATTTGGGAGAAAAGTGTGAAGAGCCTACTGTAGTCCATGAGGATTCACAATCATGTATTGCAATGTCTGAAGCTGAGAACTTGAAGTGTAGGACAAAGTACATTGGTGTGAGGTATCAGAATGTGAGAGAGATGGTTCAAAACAGAATCATAAATCTGGAGTACATTGACACCAGGGACAACATTGCTGATGTTCTCACAAAAGCTTTGCCAATTGAAAGGCATGAACAACTATCATGTTTGATAGGCATGGCACAATAAACACAGAGTTTGGCTGTTCAACAAATGTAAACATCGGAAGATGGCAAACACATATGTGGCAAAATGATACACATCTGTACATTTTGGAGGGGCATGTTAGGCATTGAGGCTCAACTATGAAATGTACAGATGTGCACAAAAGGAAACCAGGAATCATGGGCATAATTGTCTGCAGCTGAAGGCTGGAACAGCAGACAGTGTTCAAGGTCAGACATGTGCTTGATTGCACGTAAGCCTGGGTAACATCAAAAGTCTTCCTGAGTGAAGGGACAACATTGTTGGTGGCACAAGGAAAAAGAGTCACCAGAAGAGGAGGGGTTTGTGACCGCATGGCACAAATCTATAAATAGCCTGCACACCACAGTGTGGGTTGTTGGGTAGTCGGAGTGGATAGATGGTTGGAGAGTTTTGTTGGACGGGCGTGTATATACTTGTAAATATAGCAACTTTAAGAATAAACACCTCTGAGGAGAGAGATTTGGCTCCAGTTTGTTTCATCAGCAGCAGGCAGGAGGAATTCCTGATAAAGCCGAACAGCTCCAAGGTCGCCGGTAGTTCTGAAGGCATCGGAGATTGCTTTACCTGTGCATCTGCTTGTTTACATCAACAAAAAGTCTGAAGAGTGGTGTTAACAATAACAGTCTGAAGAGTGGTGTTAACAATTGTTAACCAGTATTAACAATAAAGAGTAGGTAGAGCTGGGTGTCAGGAAAGTAGAGCATCTGTTTATCCTGGGAACTTGGGAGGTTTGGATGAGGGGTGCTCAGCTTTCCTGACATTCAGGACCAGGAGATCGTCAGTCGTAAATCCACACGTCATCTTGGTCTATGGCTGGGGGTCTGATAAGTGTTGAAGTTTCCTTCTTTCTCAATTGTAGCATCTGCGGTTGGATGACTATCAAAAGGAACCAGATGATCCAAGAAAAGTATGGAATCTTATTGTGAATCCACTAATATAAGCGCCCTGGGGAACCAGTGTTTCCAAGACCAAGACGGGCTGCTACTTTGAATCCATTAAGGACAGCTACTCTTGGATCAGGAAACACAATGTAGATATCTCGTGGTTGAACATCGATAGAGGAATCAAGGAGGTTGGTGAATAATCCTCCAGTAACATTACCCAATGCCTCTCCTCCATGACTGCTTCCACTATGGTAGACACTAGATCTAGAAGAGTACACTGGGAAGTTGGATGCTATGTTGCTTAATGGTGTATAGAAAAGTTGAGTACAGTAGGACATCTTGGAAAGATGAGGAGCACCTGAAATGAGAGAGAGGGACCTGTTAAAGGAGAAAGGAGGGATTCAATAGTAGCCTTAGAGATCCTGTGGAAATGAATCTTCATGCAAGGGATCCCACTGTGGCTGAAGAAAGGATTTCCTGCCTGGAAAAAAAACCCCATCAAAGGTTAACTAGGAATGACTGGAGAAAGGGAGTGGTTGGAATTACTGTTTTCCTACCATTTTTCTACCAATAGTTTGAATTAACATTTGGCATGCAACATAACCCCTTGTTCTTTCAATGTCATCTCTTTGGTGAAAAGTCTGGAGAGTGGTGTTAACAATTAACAGTATTAACAATAAAAAGTAGGTAGAGCTGGGTGTCAGGAAAGTGAAGCATCTGTTTATCCTGGGAACCTGGGAGGGTTGGATGAGGGTTGCTCAGCTTTCCTGACATTCGGGTCCAGGAGATCGTCAATTGTAAATCCACGTGTCGTCTTGGTCTTTGGGGGTTCTGATAAGTGTTGAAGTTTCCTTCTTTCTCAGTTGCAGGGTTTGCAGTTGGATGAATATCAAAACAAACAAGAGGATCCAAGACCAATGCCGGTTTCTGCTATATGAGCTGCTAGTGGAGCACGAATCCTGATATAAATAGATGATGCTGGAATATCCATAGTGGAAGCAGAGAGGCTAGTGCCTAACCCCTGGGCAACCTTACCCAATGCCTCTCTTCCATAACTGATTGGGCCATTGTAGATACCAGAGCGAGAAGAGTAGACTGGAAAGAAGGAAGCTATGTTGCTTAATGGAGTATAGAAGATTGGAGTATAGTAGGACATCTTGGAAAGATGAGGAGCACCTGGAATGAGAGAATGGGACCTGTTAATGGGGAAGATTGGGATTCAGTAGAAGCCTTAGAGATCCTGTGGAAATGAATCTCCATGCAAGGATCCCACTGTGGCTGAAGGAAGGACTTCCAGACTGGGAAAAAAACAGGTAACTGGGAATGACTGGTTGGGGCTGGACTCATGTCCAATGTTCTGTGAAGAAATATAACATTTGTTACAGAAAGGTTGGAACTAATGTTCTCCGACCTTTTTCCTACCAATCCTGTGTATTAACATTTGGCATGCAACATGACCCCTTGTACTTGCAACGTCATCTCTTCCCTAAAAAGTCTGAGTGTTATAGCCTTTTTTCAAGGGGGGAAGAACAGCAAGCAGTAGCTGCAAAAAGAGAGTTGCTTCCAAGACAGGTTGGTTTTACATATCTCTGTATCCTTTACAACACTTGTATGGAAATGGTGGCTGTAGCCACTAAAAGGAGGCTGGATTCTTTGGGGGCCTGTTCAAAATAATGAATTGTTGCAAAGAACGATGGTCCAAAGTTTTAGGAAAGAAAAGAAAATTGTCAATAGTTTGTATCGGAAGAGAGAAAATATCAGTATTTGAAAAGCTCTGATAGAATCATAACTCTGCTTACCAATAATGTCAAAGTGTCTAGACATATATGATATGAAATACCCAAGATAATAATAATAATAATAATAATAATAATTATTATTATTATTATTATTATTATTCTGTAGAGGTGCAATGCGATCCTCATGGTGAAGGATAGAGATCCAGATGAACATCTCATTCTACATTACCAGCCGCTGGCATTGTTCAGATGGGTTTCAGGAACACACGGACAAAGAGTATTTCCCTGCAAAGCAAAGCAAAGTCCTCTGGAACCATTGGCATCACTAGCGCCATTCACTATTATTTGGCATTCTGTTTTTTTGTAAATTTGTTAAATCCATTCAATAAAACTCTCTCTCTTCTCTTTTTTCCTCCCATTAATTCAATCATATATTCCCAATTGACCATATCAAAAGACTTTTCGCATTATCGCATTCATATCGCATTAGTTTTTCTCCTTGGATTTTATCACAGTATTCAATTATATCAACCACTTTTCTTATATTTTGTTTTATTTGCCTGTGTGGAAGAAAGTTGCATTGGTCTTCATGGATTATTTCCTGTAACACTTTTCTTAGTCTTTTAGCAAGTATTGCAGTGAATATTTTCTGGTCTATGGCCCAATACAGACCAGTGCTTTGAAATGAAGCACATTACATTTTATTTCCAAAGTAAAAGGCAAGATGGCAGTGTTGTATGACATTCCTTGCCTATGATGACTAATCAGACCATCCTAAGATGGATTTTTTTCTGCAACCTCTCCGTTTCATCAGTATTTTCTCTTTCTCTCCTCTACTCCTCATATTAGAAATGAAGTATCATTCATCATTTAATAAAAGGATTTATTTCCAAATTTATTTAATCTTAACATAGCATGAACTGCAGCATCCATCATCCTGGAGAACAGACCTAATTGAGGAGCTATATTAACTTGAATGAGTCTGACTCATAGCCAGCTATTGAGTCAGTTGCAGTGTCATAAATAAAATGCTTGACTCTTTAGGTGTTGAGGGAGTCCCTTGTGAAGCTCCCAGTTCCAAAGCCCAGCAACTGTAGGTCATGAAGATGATTTTCCCCAGTGGACTGAGTAGCCAGTTTCCACTATCTCCCATATGCATCAGAAAGCTCAACTTTACTCTGCATTGTCTGTGCTCATTATCATACGGGCTGATCAGAATGCGATGGGGAGTCATCCCCAAAATGGATAAATTTGCTGAATTACCGAATTTTAAAAGCCTTTTTTTAAAAAAAAGAAATTAAAAGGGAGTAAGGCACTGGATCAGAAGGCAGCATCCCAAGGAAGAGGCCTGTGTTTGAACTGTCCCTTGATTCTTGATTCATCCAGTTCAGATAGCCTTGTAAAAATCAAAGCTGGAAAGGAAAGTGTAGAAGAGCAGCCTAGAAAAGAGTTCTTAACAATAAACAGTAGGTAGAGTTGGGTGTCAGGGAAGTGGAGCATCTGTTCATTCTGGGAACGTGGGAGTGTTGGATGAGAGATGCTCAGCTTTCCTGACATTCAGGTCCAGAAGATCGTCAGTTGTAAATCCATGCGACGCCTTGATCTGTGACGGGGGGTCCGATATGTGTTGAAGTTTCCTTCTTTCTCAGTTGCAGGGTCTGCAGTGAGATGAATATCACAAGGAATCAGAGGATCCAAGAAAAAGACGGACTCCTATTCTGAATCCACTCATATAAGCGCCTGGGGGATCAAAAATCATGAGTTCAAAATCTGGTGGTAGAACATCCATATTGGAACTAGGGAGGTTGATGAAGAATCCACCAGCAATATTACCCAATGCCTCTCCTCCATGACTGCTTCTGCTATTGTAGACACAAGAGCTAGAAGAGCAGAATGGGAAGTAGGATACTATGTTGCATAATGGGTTATAGCAGACTGGGATATAGCAGGACATCTTGGAGAGATGAAGAGTACCTGAAATGAGAGAGTGTGACCTGTTAATAGAGAAGGGGGGATTCAAAGGAAGCCTTGGAGAATGGGCAGAAGTGAATCTTAGATTCAACGATCCCACTGTGGCTGAAGGAAGGACTTCCAGACTGGGAAAAAAACAGGTAACTGGGAATGACTGGTTGGGGCTGGACTCATGTCCAATGTTCTGTGAGGAAATATAACATTTGTTAGGGAAAGGGGATGGTTGGGATTAATGTTCTCCTTCCATTTTCTACCAATACTGTGAATTAACATTTTGCATGCAACGTAACCCCTTGTTCTTCCAATGTCATCTCTTCTCCGAAAAGTCTGAAGAGTGGTGTCACCTTTTTTTAAGGGGGAAGAGCAGCAGGAAGTAGCTGCAAAAAGGAGGGTTGCTTCTAAGAGAAGTTGTTTTTCACATCTCTGCATTCTTTAGAACATTTGAATGCAAATGGTGACTGTAGCCTCTAAAAGGAATCTGCATTCTTTGGGGCTTGTTCTAAACACCTTTATATTCTATAGAAATTGAGCAGATTTTACAGAATGGGTGTTTGCTCATTCTAGTTTATTTCTTTGTACAGTGGTCCCCCGGTTTACGAATACCCCGGCCTATGAAAACCCCGGTTTAAGAAAGAGCCAGGGCTGGAAAAACGGCCCCGGTTTATGGGGAAAAAAAACCAGTTTAAGAAAAGAAAGCGGCGGGAAATTCAAATGGTGCGGGGGCTGGTTTAAGGGGCCCCGGTTTATGAATTTTTCGGTTTAAGAAAGGGGTGCTGGAATTAATTTTGTAAACCGGGGGACCACTGTACTCTGTCTTTTCTTTCTGGACCTCATGCTGTCTTAGAGTCAGGAAAACCATGAAAACCAAGAGGGAGCTTTGTTGGATTGCCAGGGTTCAGCTGAAGGGACGGAGAGAGCATTTCTAGATGTGATGAAGTAAAATTACAATTAAATCAAACCAAACCCTGTTCCCCTTTTTCCAGATTTGTACATCCCATATTTCACACATCCTCAGTTCAAACTACTCCTAGAGTAAAGGCATTCACATCCATTGAGTAAACATTTAGCCTGACAGTAGGACTATAGACACTTTGGACTACATGGAACATAGTTTTAGCCTTAAATAAGATTATTGTATTATTTGCAAGTCTTGGTTTACACCTTCCTACATTCTATTGAACCTTTGAATGGAAATGGTAGCTCAGAAGTATCCCAATTATAAAACCAAAGTGGTAGTCTATAATCTTGTAAAAAATGAAATCCATGGTCTGACCTGTGTCCACATTGGACTCAATGAGAGATTACTTACAGTATATGTGTCTTTAAACATTACTTTCATTTCAAGGACCTGTTCTAAGCAAATGATCTAATACTTGCTTTAGTTCACACAAACAAACCAAAAAGTCATTTGCTAGTCAAAAGTGATCCTCTGAATGCAAAAGACAGCATTAGGTCTTAGGACAAAGAGGCAAATTCAAGGTATCTATAACATACCTAGACACTTAAGGAATTTATCTTTGAAAATTCTCATTTAAAATACGACAATATACATGATTTGGAATGCACATAACCAAATCCATTTTGTACTACTTTAGATATTGGAGTAATACCCTGGCATTTTAAGTACTTTTTCCTGTAATTTATCACACAGGGTGGATCCAATGCAGAAATTGGATTTAAACTGGGGGGGGGGGAGCAAAAGCAGATAGTTTTTGGGACAACGTTTGAGGTTAACCCAAACAGTAAGAAGAAAAATCACGCTGAAGTGGGTTGTTTTTCATACAACGTTGATGTTATTGAGAATTAAGATGACATTAACCCAAATGGAAACTAGGGAAAACCATCTCCTTGGGTTTTGTCAACTTTCTGTTTGGGTTAATGTCACATTAACCCCGTCATGTGTGAAAAACCACCTTCTATCACAAGTTTTTTCCTGGTTTTTAAATCCTATTTCTGCACAGGATTTTTGCAGTTTGCTCCCATGTGATAACCTCCTGTGTTTTCACAATCTGTATGTGAAGAAACAGAAGACCCAAGGAAACAAATTTTAAGAAGCCACAAAAGAAAACAGGAAACCAGAAATGATGGAATTGATGATGGAATCAAGTTTCACCAAGAAAAATAAAGAAAGAACAATTAACATAAGAAAGAGATCTAAGTTGACAACACTTCAAATCAGATTCAGATATCCTCAAGAGAGATATGAAAGAACCGGTAGTAGAAGGGACTCACACAATTCAAACAGATTTGGAAGAAGGTGAAAATAATTACAAAGAAGAGAAAGAAGATATCTGAGAAGGTATAAATATCAAAAATTACTAAGATGACGTTAAGATACAAAACCAAAAATTTTATTATGGAACGTCTGGGGGATGAATGTCCCTCATAAAAGGAAACAGATCTTTCATATTCTCAAAAAAGAACAAGTAGACATAAAATGTAACCATTAGAAACCAAGAAATTTGAGAAGCCCCAAATTAGGGCAAAGTTTCATTTCAACAAGATCCAATAAGAAAAGTGGGAAAAGCTCTCTACATCTATATATTTGCATTCCAGCTAAAGAAGTCTTTCATGACAAGAAGGAAGATACGTTGCAATAGAAATCTACTATGAAAATAGTCAAATTTGCCTAATTGGAATTTATCGCACACAGACAAATATGGCACAATTTTGTAAGAAACTAATGAAATTGATTCAGATTTCAGAACACAAATATTTTGTTACATTGGGGGATTAGAATGGGGTGGTAAAGCCATTGATTGACAGTAAAGCTCCTACTAGAAGAATAAAAGAAAACCAAGGGAAACTAACCCAAACATTCTTTAACATGGTAGAAAATCTAGCGTAAATTGATCCTTGGAGACATAAAAACGAGAACACTAAAGATTTTATTTTTTATTCAGTTCCACATAACTCTTATTCAAGAATTGATATGATCTTAATCTCAAAAGAATCTAGGACATAAAAATGTTGACATTCTTACAGAGAAGATTTTGGACCACAATCTGATA
This sequence comes from Urosaurus nigricauda, assembly GCA_034509955.1. Classification (NCBI taxonomy): domain Eukaryota; kingdom Metazoa; phylum Chordata; class Lepidosauria; order Squamata; family Phrynosomatidae; genus Urosaurus; species Urosaurus nigricauda. Next base: position 3,050,722 of record JAOEGL010000010.1, read on the forward strand.
ACGCTAGAATTCAAAAAATCATGGAAGGTTTTATCGTGGAGATTAAATGAACATTTATTAAAAGACCAACAGACAGTAAAAGAAGCCAAGGAACAACTTGAACTTTATTTCCAAGAAAATACAAACAGAGAAACAAAAATGAAAACAGTCTGGGACACCATCAAGGCTGTAATGCATGGTTTCTTACTTACAAAAAAGAATTAATGGAATAAAAAGAAAAAAATGTAAAAGTTCAAGAAGTTACATCGCTAATTGAAAATAAAGAAAAAAGTTTTAGAGAAACCTGACAAAAAAAGAAGCAATGGTGAATTAAGACTGCTTCAGAAACCAATATCAGCAATTAAATGGCAGGGGCTGAAAAGAAGCTAAAATATATGAAAAAGCTAAAATATATGAAAAAGAAACATTTTGTATTTGGAAACAAAACAGGAAAGATGTTAGCACATAAAATAAGAAAACAGAAAGAAAAAAGACTGATTTTAGAAGTGAAATTAAGAGCAAGGCTTATAAAAGTCCAACAGGAAATTTTAAAAGAATTTTAAAATATTTCAATGGCCCTAAACAGACGGGTGCAAAAGGGCACCCTGATACATGCTAGGATTGTCTCGAGGAGGAGTGCATACACACCTGCAACCCTAGCACATGATCGGGGCATTGTCGCTACGTAGCGCCATTTAAACGATGGATGTAGCAATGCTGTCGTAGCTGCACAGTGTCAATATGATGTTGCACAGTTGCGATGTGTCGAAGGCGCCGCCTGGACTTTTTGCGTCACAACTGCAACACCAAAAGGAGCAGGCGTTCAGCGCTTATTTTTCTTCTGTGCACTTTCACTGCTCTGTCTAGTTGCTACAGCGACAGTGCGCAGAAGAAAAAGGAGGCTTCAGACCGCCCTTTTAGGGCACTCTGTAAAGCCCTAATTCTACTTTTAAAAGAAACTGGAGAATAAAGATTTTTGTCTTAAACTAAGAGATTACATTCAGAAACAAAAATTACCTGTCATAACAAAGGAACATAAGTATATATTGAATTGGGAAATTACAATTGTGGAGATAGTGAAAGGAATGAAAGAAGCAAAAAAAGGAAAATCTCCAAGACCAGATGGTTTCTCTGCACAAGACGAACTTCTATTACCACTTCAGATGACTATGAAGGAAATTAGGAGCGAAGGAATACCAGAAACATGGTGTCAAGATAACATTGCCATAATACCAAAAGAGAAGAAAAATCTCTCATACCCACAAAACCACAGACCAATATCTCTCCTTAACAGAGGACCTGTATAGATGGGAGGAAAGGGGCAGAGAGAGGCCACCATTTTCTGGCCATGGGTTTTGGCTGGGCCAACCAAATGGCACAGCCATGATGCACAATGAAAAGAAGCCATGAAACGCAGCTCCTTTCCCCACCACAGCTGAGGCACCATTAGAGCCCTGGAATGGTTCTGTGATGTCCGTTGTTCGCTGCACCTTTTGGACATGGCACATGAAGCACATCATCAGCATGCACACTGTCTGAATGTGGATGTTGAAAAGGCTTTCGATATGGTCAATTGGGAATGTATGATTCAATTAATGGGGCAAAAAGGGTATGGAAGAGAGAGTTATTGGATGGATTCAACAAATTTACAAAAAAAAAAAAACAAAAAAAAAACCAGAATGACAAATAATAGCGAGAAAACAGGAAGATCTGAAATAACAACAGGAACAAGACAGGGATGTCTTCTATCTCCAGTGTTGTTTATTTGTTGTTTGGAATCATTACGTGAAGAAATCAGAATGGACAAAGAGCTACAAGGAATAACTATGAAAGGAACAGAATTAAAGATAAGAGCCTATGCTGATGATGTCCTGATTTTTTTTTTAAAGATCCAATCGAAAAAGTTGCTAGGCTAATAGAGATGATGAAAGAATATGCACAGTTTGCTAGATTCAAAATAAATGAGAGAAAATTCAACTGTAATGACTCTAAGCATGACTAAAAAAGAAGAGAATGAACTTCAAGAGAGATCAGGCTTTCAAATATGGAAGAAAAAAAAATCTTGTAATAAATTTAACTAAAAAGAACTCAGAACTTTTTGATATAAATTATCTGACATTATGGAAGGAAATAAAGAAAGGATCAGAAAAATGGTCTGATCTAAATCTCTGATTGTTAGGAAGGATGGCTGAAATAAAAATGAACGCCCTTCTTAAATTTACGTTTTTATTTCAGAACTTACCAGTTATAACTAATGATGTACCCTGGGAACAGTAGAATAAAGAAATTCTAAAATTTATCTAGGCCAGAAAAAAGCTGAGAATCAAATGGAAATTGATGAAAAATAAAAATAATAAAGATGATTTATTTATAGCCAGCCCAGGAATCTGGGCGGGTTACAATACAAATGTATTTAAAATACAATAAAATACAAATTGACCACTTCCCAACCCCCCTCCCAAATATTAAAACTACAATTAAACAAACAAATTAAAAGCAATTAAAAAATACAAAATAAATAAACATAAAAACAGTTTGGCAGACGGAGAGATATATATCACAAAATTAGGGTCATATTCATAAACATCCACAGAGGGAGAAAGCTAGGAGATCCGTCTTAAGAGTCTTTTTGAAGGCTGTAAGAGTGGAAATATGACGGATCTCCTAGCTGGCAGATCATACTAGCTGTACCGGACCTGAAAATGTATTACCACTCTTGTTGTCTCAACTGGGTGAGTAATTGGATCCATCTAAAAGATAAATTACTAAACCTCAAAGGGTTTGATGCAAGATGCGGATGGCATGCTTATCTGTGCTATAACAAGCTGGAAGTCAATAGAGGCACTTTTGAGAGTATGGATAAAATACAAAAAACAAATTCTACAAAAAGATATCAGACTGGACATCTCCATATGGAGCCTTTATGAAAACCTCTAATTGGCAAGGAGGTGATTGGATAAATATATCAAGACCTATTAATTTGGGAGACAATGAACCCTAGATTAACAACAGAAAGTGAATGGTAGCATCAAGTGAAAAAGTCAGTCTATCTATCTATCTATCTATCTATCTATGGAATTGAGAGAAAGAGCAAGAGAAGAGATCAAAACAGTGGGCATTTCCAGAATAATAACTGAATTAGATGAGATCCTGTTACCACAAAGTGAAAGAGAGAAAGGTACCATCTCTAAGCTATGCATATTATTACTGAAAACAGACAGAAACAGATGTGGTGAAAGAAACAATGATGAGATTGGCACAAAATATTGGCCACACAATCCAATTTGATAAATGGCAGAGGGCATGCGGAAATAACCTAAATATGGAGGCAAAAGATAATTAATACACAATGCTACACAGGTGGTACATTACTCCAAAAGATTAGCAAATACCATATATATATATATATATATATATATATGAGAGACAGAGCAGTATACACGCAGTGTTCAAATGAAGCAAAAAGTAGGAATAGCCTTCTGTCTGCTCACTTACTGGATTCTTAGAGTAGTCTTTGGAAGACGTTGAGAGCAGCTGTTGGAAAATGCTTTACTCTAGTCTTATTTTATACAATTCAGGGTGTCCAGTGCCAGCCTCCTGCCCTCAGAGACTCCATGAACAGGTCCTTCCACTAGAAGAGTCCCTTCTGTACCTGGCTAGACAACCTGTGTATCGCACCATGGCCACCCACTGTAATTTTCAGCTTTGTGGATCAGAATGAAGTTTGTATGACTTTTCATTTGGGAACATTATAGGCCTGGTAAGGAGATATTATTAACACACCCTGGGTGCCACAATTCGAAGACATAGCCATGCCAATCTCTAGAATCAGTATGTAGAGAGATCTTGTAGCACCTTCGAGACTAACTAAACCAAGAAGTTTCTGGCATGTGCTTTCATAGACTTAACCCTACTTCCTCAGATGCATTTAGAGGAATAGACTAAAGTTCATGCTGCTGACTTCTCTCCTCTCAAAGGTGCTACAAAATCTCTCTACATACATTTTATGATTCTATGATTCTAAGATGGAGCCTAGAGAACCATCAGCCAGAGACTGTTTGAGGAAGGTGAGTGTTAGGAAGCCCAGGTTATTATTTCTCTCTCCCCATAAGTATTGGAGGCCTAAATATTCTAAAGGCACCAGAACCTTTCCCATCTAGGATGCTAAGAAGGGTCAGTTCTCATTAGTACTTGGAAAGGAGACCAATAGCAAATATTACATGTTGTAAGCTGTATGTCAGAGGAAGGAACTGGCAAGTGTGCCCTGCTTTTCATTTGAGAACTGCTGATGGCAGTCCCTGCTGAATTAAATTCTAATTCAGGATGTAACATTATCACAAACATTTCTGATATTATCACACACATTTTGCCACCAATGCTGCCATCTGGGTGAATCCTTAACTTTCATAGCTCAGTCATCCTCTTTTCAAAACTGGGAAGCTCCCGGCTTTGCAAACTATTCACAGACTTGCAGGGGTCTCGTTTGGACATTATATGGATACCATTTGTTCATTCCTCTCTGGACAAGTGGATGGTAAATTCACTTTTGCAAGTTCTTTGGGTACTGATATTTTCATTAAATGTAAATGCTTGTTGTTATTTCCATTGAAAGCAACCCCCACTGAAAGATGAGATAAAAATTATCCCTGATCTCTAAAAAAGAAATAAACAAAAAAAACAGAGGGAGATGTATCAGTACATTTCCCAGATCTGTCTTTTCATTTTGCATATCCATATTCCAAATACCTCCCTCAACATCATATTACGGCAGATAGAAATCAGGATGGAGTGGGATTGACCACCCTCCTAATCCTCTGCTTGAAAGCTGACTATTTGGGGGATGAGAATGGGAATCCCGGATGTAGGCAGTATTCAACTCCCCGCTGAAAATTCAAGAGGCAGATCTGATGGTGCAGATTTGGCCAAAGACAGTAAAAACCACAAGAGGAAATTATTTGCTGAAGGAAAGCTTTATTAAAGAAAAGACACAGAACAAGTGTTTTCTGGGACTAGCAGTTTTAAATCAAAGGAGAAAAGCAAAAACATATGCCTACAAATGGTCACTAATTTGTTCTTACTTAGGGTCAAGAAACTGTTAGATGTGAAGGCAGATGGGGAGTAAGGCAGAGGATTATAAGGTTGCATCCCTTGGAAAGCCTGTGTTTGGACTCTCCCTTGATTCTCCATACAGACGGTCCAGATAGCCTTGTTAAAAGAGAAGCTAGAAAAGAAAATATAGCTAAGCAGCAAAGAAACAATAAACAGTAGGTAAAGCTGGGTGTCAGGAAAGTGGAGCATCTGTTTATCCTAGGTTGGATGAGGGGTACTCAGCTTTCCTGACATTCAGGTCCAGGAGATTATCAGTCATAAATCCATGCATCCTCTTGGTCAGTGGCTGGGGGTCAGATATGTGTTGAAGTTTCACTCTTTCTCAGTTGCAGCATCTGAGGTTAGATTAATATTGTTAGGAACTGGTGATTCCTACTGCTATGTTTGAAAATCCTATCAAGGACAGCTACTCTTGGATCAGGAAACACAAAGTTGATGTATCGTGATTGAACACCCATAGCGCAACCAGGGAGGTTGGTGAGGAATCCTCCAGTATCATTACCCAATGCCTCTCCTCCATAACTGATTGGGCCATTGTAGATACCAGAGCGAGAAGAGTAGAGGGAACCAGTGATTCCAAGATTAAGCCAGGCTGCTATGCTGAATCCATCAGTATAAGCGAATGGTGGCGCAAAAATCATGGCTTCTAAATCTGGTGGGAGAACATCCATACAGGAACCAGAGAGGTTGGTGCCTAACCCCTGGGCAACATTACCCAATGCCTCTTCTCCATAATTGACTGGGCCATTGTAGACACTAGATCTAGAAGAGTAGACTGGGAAGGAGGATGCCATGTTGCTTGATGGGGGTAGAGAAGGCTGGGATATAATAGAACATCTTGGAAAGATGAGGAGCATCTGAAATGAGAGAGTGGGACCTTTTAATGGGGAAGAGTGGGGTTCAAAGGAAGGCTTGGAGATCCTGCGGAAGTGAACCTTGATTCAAAGATCCCACTGGGGCTGAAGGAAGGATTTCCAGGCTGGACCAAAAAAAAAAAAAAAAAACCCTCAAAAGTTAAGTGGGAATGACTGGTTGGAGCTGGACTTATGTTCTGTGAAGAAATATAACATTTGTAAGATAAAGCAGGCGGTTGGGATTAATGGTCTCCTAACCAACACTGTGAATTACCATTTTGGACGTAACATAACCCCTTGTTCTTCCAGCATCATCTGTTCCCTGAAAAGTCTGAAGAGTGGTGTAGCCATTTTTCAAGGGGGAAGAACAGCAGGCAATAGCTGCAAAAAGGAGCATTGCTTCCAAGAGAGGTTGGTTTACATGTCTCTGTATTCTTGAGAACATTTGAATGGAAATTGTGGCTTTTAGTTCCCAAACAAGGCTGCATTCTTTGGGGATTTGTTCTGAACACTTTTATATTCCACAGAAATTGAGGAAGACCAAGGTTACAGAATGGGTACTTGCTCACTCTAGTTCATTTCTTTGTATTTTGTCTTCTCTTTATGTACCTCATGCTGGTTTAGAGTCAGGCAAACTATGAAAACCAAGAGGGAATCTGGTTAGATTGCCAGACTTTGATTGAAGGCATGGAGAAAGCGTATTTCTAGAAGTGATGAAGTGGAATTAAAATTAAATCAAATCAAACTCTGTCCCCTCTTCTACGGTTTTGTACATCCCACATTTCATGCATCCTCAGGACCAACAACGCCTAGAGTAAAGACATTCACATCCTTTGAGCAAACATTTAGCCTGACAGTAGGACTATAGGCACATTGGACTACAGGAAACATACTTTTAGCCTTTTATAAGAGTATTGTATTATTTGCAAGGATTGTTTTACACATTTCTTTATTCTGTTCATTCTTTGAATGGAAATGGTAACTCAGAATCATCCCAATTATGAAAAGCAAGTGATATTCTATAGCCTTGTAACAAATGAAATCCATGGATTAACCTGTGTCTACATTGAAATCAGTCTGAGATTAGTTATGTGTGTGTTTCACATTTCTTTTATTTCAAGGACCTGTTCTATACAGCTGATACTTTTTCAGATGACATTCAGGGTTAACCCAAATAGTGAGAAGGAAAAATCCACAAAAGAGGGTTTGTTTTTTTCAGATGACATTATTGTTAATGAGAATTAACGCGACAAAACCCCAAACAGAAACTGGACAGAGCCCACTCCTTTTTACCTTTTACTATTTTACAAACAATAAAAGAAATGCTAGCTCTTGCACCGGAAGGTGATCTCTTTCCAAGGCAGATACACTCCTTCAGTTTTTGGGATTCTTTGGCAGACTGCTTTAGCATAGTTATGCTATAAGCATTGTTTATGCAGAAAATTATCCACAACAGGTGCCTTTAAGAAAAAGATTGCAAACCTGGTCCCCTCCCTTTTCATAGTTTTAAGAATAAAGCATCGCTCATATCCGAATCTAGACAGAGGCAAAACCAAGATATCTATTTGTATCTGGACACTTAAGGAATTTGCTCTTTGATAATTCTCATACAAAATACTACAATAAAAATCCCTTGGAATGCACTGTGCCCTGATTGAAGTGATACATTGACATTTTAAATACATTTAGATGTGAATTTTTACAATGTGTATGTGATGGAAACTGAGGGGGAAATGGGTAGACACCTGGGAAAATGATACAGACTACGGATTATTCTGCTATTCTTAAATCCTGTCCTGACATTGTTGTGGGTTCATTCTTTTACCATAAAGGTTTTGCTCAGTGCAAACACTAAAGCAAACAGTCAAGGAAATGATATGTAAATCGAGCAGAATATCTCTTGCACCGAAAGGTGTTCACTTTCCAAGGTAGAAACCCTCCCTTTCCAGAGTTGTAAGGATAAACCAGCTTCTCACCTCCAAGTATTGGAACTTAGCTCATAGATCTTCCCCAGCAGAGGGCCACTAAGACCTCCTTGACAAACCCTTCATTCCTCATATGTCTACAAACACACAATTGCTATTGAACACAGGGCTGCCTAAAGTATTTCTTTAGGGTTGTATAATTCCCATTGTATGATGGGAAGAGCTCAAAACTTTCCTAAGGACTGGGAAAAAAAGCCATATATTCTAAATGCACATCTGAACTGAAGGATGGAATAAAGATAAAAGGAGGGGAGGAGGGGAGCAAAAGCATGAGAGAGGGACAGGGCAGCATACACACAACGTTTAAATGAAGGGAAAAGTAGGAATGGCCTTCTGTCTGCTCACTTACCGACTTCTCAGAGTAGTCTTTGGAAGACGTTGAGAGGAGCTGTTGGAAAACGCCTGACTCTGGTCTCCTTTTATACAATTCTGGGGGTACTGTGCCAGCCTCCTGCCCTCAGAGACTCTCTGAACAGGTCCTTCCTCTAGAAGATTCCCTTCTGTACCTGGATGGGCATTCGGTGTATTGCACCAGGGCCACCCCCTGTAATATTCAGCTTTGTGAATCAGAATGAAGTTTGCATGACCTTTTTACTTGGGAACATTATAGGTCTGGTTTGGAAATATTATTAACTCACCCTGGGTGCCAAAATTCAAAGTTGTTAGTCTGTACAAACAGTACGTAGAGAGATCTTGTCTCACCTTTGAGACTAATTTAAAAAAGAATTTTCCAGCACGGGCCTTCACATACTAATTGTGATTTCCTGATTTTCATGGGATAATCAATGTTTAAATACCCCTATTTTCCACATGAAGAAAGCCCCATGAGTAAACTAGTAAAGGAATTCTATTTATTATTAGTATTGTTGTTGTTGTTCTTTCTTTTCTTCCTCTCCTCAAAGTTTGAGCCAGGATAAAGCTAAAGATTTCCCCTTTGACATGATTGTCTAGTTATGTCCAACTGAATGGAACAATGTTCATCTCCATTATTAAGCCGAAGGAGCCAAAGTTATCAAAGATGAGTAACTTTTGCAGTACTCTTACTCTTTCAGTGTTAAAATATTTATGTCTGCTGAAATTATCTTCCCCACTGCTAGGAGGTAAGTACTGTTTTTATTCCTATTTTTACCAACTTATTTTCAGAAAAGCATTAAATTCACTGACCTTGCACTTCTGCAGATAAATACAGACAACATTTGATCCTCCCTTTCGCCTGTTGGATTTGTTTTCATTGAGGAAATACTAAATAGTTCCATTAACTATTAATGCAAGTGACCTGAAAGGTAAAAGAATTGTCCTCTTGATTATACTTGGAATATTTTACCTTTGTTTTGATGGGATTTACTTGCATTTTTACATTTCGAACTGCTTGAGGCTGGATACAGCATGTTAAAATACAAAACGCCATTAAAAACACATAAACCCAAAGTTAATATAAAATACTATGGGGCTTTACAGACCACTCTTTTGGGGCTTTCTGCAGCTGCCCTTTTAAGCAGCGGGATGGGGCCAGGGCTGCCTCACTGGCAGCCTCAGAGGCCCCATTTTGCCACTTCTCCAGGCCATGAAGAAGCGGCAAACTGCCACTTCTCAGGGGCCTGAAAGCGGGTTGCAGTGGGAGCCCTGGGCTCCCGCTGCACCCCACAACCAATGGCGGTTCCGAGGGGGAGAAAGGGGCTGCTGCCGCAGCCCCATTCCCCTCGGGTTCCTTGGCATGGCCATCTAAACGTCGCGCCAAGTACCAGACACAAAAAAGGAGCTCAGTTTTTGAGCTCCTTTTAACACTGTGGAAAGGGCGCCCCTGGCACCCTCCCATGTTGCCATTATGTCATGGCGTGCGCCACACCTCTAAATGTGGTGCGCGCCATGAAGTAATTGCGGCGCACAAATATGGACAGCGCGGAAACAAGATTTCACCATCCATATGTGCTAGGGTTCACAGGAGGGACTAAATGCTGCACCCTCCTGAATCTTAAACGTGCCAAAAGGGCGACTCTTCTGTATCGGGCCTATAAAACTTTTAAAATACACTATTAAGAACTCAGATACAAATCAAAAAGTCATGATTTAAAATTGAACATGCCAGAAGAGATATGTCTTTAATGCTGTATTAAATGTTGTCAGCATTTTCAGCTGTCTTTTCTCTTCCGGATGACCATTCCACAGGTTAGGGGAGGCTGAAGAAAAAGCCCTCTGGGAAACCTTTGCCAGTCTCTTCCTAGCTGTTTGGAGCAAACATTTCCCAGAGGAACTGAGTCTACAGAGTGGATTGTACAAAAGAAGCCGATCCTGTAGATAACCTGGATAGACTACAATACTAGATTTTTTTTTGCTAAAATATTTTGCATCCATTCAACTATTTGGGTTCACTGAATAGATTAATGTTTGATTTATGACATTTGGCACTGAAATCTATTGCAGGATTGGGCTGGTTTGTAGTCTTGGCTCCAGTTTCTACTCTGCTCTTAGAGGTGGGAAAACATGAGAATCAAGGGTGGTATTTCCGTATGGCCGAAAACACACTGCAGAATCAATCCAATTTGAGACCTCTTTAGCTGCCCTGGCTCAGTGCTTTGAAATTCTGGGAATTGTAGTTTGTTGTGGCACCAGAGCTCTTTGACATAGAAGGCTAAATATCCCTCAGAATGACAGTTTTCAGAATTCTCTAGCATTGAATCAGGGCAATTAAAGCAGTCTCAAAGTATACTTTCCCCCAATTTGGGACTCAAGACAGGTTACAATAGTTAAAAGAGTTTTGCTAAAATAATATACCAAAGCTTAAAATATCATTAAGCTATCCTTGAAATGGAAACTGGCAAAAACATAAATATTAAAAGCAAGAATTACACCAAACACAGATAGAGAGTACATCACAATTCTGCTAGGATCGATTCTTTTCAGTAGTCAGTCTGAGTAGGAAGAGACCCCAAGGTCCATCCAGTCCAACCATCTGCGTTACATGAATAATCTGAACCTGAACTGTATATAAATTTATAGTTCAAAGCCAGCAATTTGAATTCTTCCCAGAAATGGACTGGCAGCCAGTGAAGTTGTTGCATCAGCCTGGATGTTTCAAGGCTTGAATGTAGCTGGCACACAGTCTTTACCTGTGCCAATACACTCCTAATATACTTCTTGGCCAACTCTGTTGACATAGAGACAGGGTGATCCAAGTTTTATCTGTGGGTTTCATGAGGCTCCTCTAGGTTATTTGATCATTTGGAGGAGTGGGATATAAATTATAATTATAATTATAATTATAATTCTGTAGAGGTGCAATGGGACCCTCATGTTGAAGGCCAGAGTGTCTGGATGAGTATCGCTTTCTACATCACCAGCCCCTGGCATTGTCCAGATGGGTTTCAGGAACACACCAATAAAGAGAGTTTCTCTACAAAGCAAAGTCCTCTAGAACTAGTGGAACTGCTGCTCATCAAACACCTACATTTTGGCAGAAACAGGCTGTGGCATGCATCTGTTTCCCTTTAAAGTGCTTCAAGAGATTACAGGATTACAGTGAAATTCAGTAGGAGGGGAAAGGAGTTTCCCTGTTGTTTTTTTAAATTAAAATTTCAAATTTCATAATTTTAAATGGTTTTTAAAAAAATAAAAATTGTCTTTTTGTGAAATTGTGAAATGTTTATTCTTTTTAAAATTTTCTTTAACAATGTCACATTTTAACCAAATCTTCACTGTGTATATCTAAATATAATTACATTGTGCATATGATATTGTAAGTTGAAGGTTTATTTCTAATTTTTCTAGTTATTGATTTCAGAACTATTAGCATTACATTCAGTGGTACATGGGAATTATGATTTAGGGAAAACATTAGTACTAAGGATTCTATAAGGTGTGAAATGGGAGGCAGTCAATGTGACACTATGAGTTTCCACATCGGGTGACACCAGCCCCAGTGACACAACTGTCTAGAACATGATACTGTGTTCAAACACTGGGAGAAAATTATATGCAAAATTCTTCCTACTGTACTATCCATGCCAATGAGAGATTTTGACTCATGGGAAGCCAATTTTTTGATTGGGAGATGAGCAATGGAGAATACTTGGACCCATTCCTCTTGTCCACCGCTGGAGTCTAGTGAGAAGGCAAGGTTGAGGAAGGCCATCCCTTTACAGTCTCCAAATGACCTTCAGGGGGGAGAGGAAGTTTGGATGAGCTTTGCCAGAAGTCAGCCAAGCAAAACCAGCAGCTGAAAACAAGAAGAGAAAGGAGATAATCAAGAAGCTGCTGAGCAAGTTGCAGATGATTTTGGCTTTGTTCCCTTTAAGAATAAAAAGTACAATGGCTATTCAGTCCTGAATAATTGCTAATCAGATGGAACCTGCAAGTAAGATGCACATGGCATCCACACACACTCTATGACTTTACTGTATTATAGACCAGACTTTAATTATCAGTTACCTTCTGTACTTTGGTTTGTGTGTGCTTTTACTGTTTTAATCTCTCTTCTTTCCAAAACAAATTACTCATGTTGTTCTCATGCCCTCTGCTTAGAGGGCAAATTAAAGCAGACTTCTAAATTCATCTTTCAGAATACACAAGTCAGTTTTCATTTCACACTGTGATGAAGTTCACATTTTCAATTTGTCAAATTTGATTTAAAAAAAATAAAATAAAAATATATTTTGAATAAGTCAATGAATTAGGAAAATTCTTAGCATACAAATTGAAGAGAGAGAGAGAGAGAGAGAGAGAGAGAGAGAAATCTATATATCAAAATTAAGAGTAAATGGAGAAAGATATGTTAGCCAGCATAAAATTAAACACGTATTTGAAAACTTCTACTCTAATCGATTTAGAATATAAAGCAATTTCTTATGAACAAAAAAGTCTATCTTTTTATCGAAGAACAAAGGAGTATGTTGAATAAGGAAATCATACTTTAAGAAATTAAAAGGGCAATTGAAAAAAGCAATTCAGGGAAGACACCTGGCCCTAATGGGTTTTACAGCAGAATTCTATAAAACTTTTTATGAACAATTGGCTATAAACTTACAATTATAATTATGAACTATATTTTGAAAGGTAAAATTCCTAAAACTTCTTTAAACTGATAAGGATCAGTCAAATCCAAATATTATAGGCCAATTGCCCTTTCAATTCCGTTTATAAGCAATTTACTTAAATATTATCATCAAGACTTCAAGATATTTTGAAAACTTGGATTGACAAGGATCAAAGTGGATTTTTGCCAAACAGGAAATTAAAGGACAATATTAGGCATAAGCTAAATTTGATTGAAATGCATGAAAAGAAAAATGAAAAGAAACTTGTGATGATTTTCATTGACTTTGCAAAAGCATTTGATTGCCGGGATTGGAATTTTATAAAAGAAATTTTGAATAAAAAAGAGGTGGGGTCAAACTTTATAGCATAGATCGCTGCAATTTATCAATAACAATCAACCAAAATAATTGTTAATGGGGGAAAAACATTCTGATCTGTAAAGGAACTAGGCAAGGTTTCCCATTGTCTCCTCTTCTTTTTATTACAGCATTAGAAGTTTTATATAATACAATCAGATTAGATATGGACATTGAAGGTGTTAAAATAAAATAAAAAGTTTTAAGTTAAAGGCATATGCAGATGATTTAGTGCTTATTTTGGCTAACCCTTTAAAAGATATAGCTCATGTCAATAAAGTGTTGGAAGATTTTGGTCAGGTTTCCAGTCTCTTTATACTGTAAACAAGGGGGAAAAAATCAATATTGGTTATGATTTTAACAAAGGAGGAAGAAAGAACCCTAGTGGAAATATATAAACTTCCATATTAAAGATAAGGTGAAATATTTAGACTTCGGTAAAAGAAACACCTTTACTACAGGAAAAAAGATAACATATTCAGACATACCAAGGATAGCTAATAGACCTAAACAACTAACTATTAAAACTCTAGGAGAATTTGAAGAAGGCGATTTTTCTATTGATTGGTTTCTCTTCAGACAGTTTAGAGAAAGATTATTGAAAGACCAGAAACTGTATGGTTTTGAGATAAACAACATAGTTTGAAAATGTAATTAAATAGGAAAATTCACATGTAATGGCCAAATTTTATAAATTTCTGTTAAAGATCGAAATGCAGGAAGAGGTCATTAAACCCTCAATGATAAAGTTGGCACAAGACCTACAACAGAATATTCCCTTTGAACAGTGGGAAAGGAAATGGAATAGATGACTGAAATTTCCAGCAAGCTATGACATTCGTGAATATCAATAATGATATTTTTTAAAAAATATAAATAAAAAATTTAAAAATGTTTTTGAAAGAAAGAAATATGGCTGGATTCTGATGATGATGTTGCTCAAGCTGAACCAGGTCCTGAGTTGCAGAAGCTCAAGGAGCCCAAACTACCAACGTATTCCTTTGATATAATGCAGCAAGATGGGATGGTGAAGCTTGTAATACCAAAGACCATCTTGAAACGATGGAGAAGAGTCTGAAAAAGAGATTTTTTCAGGATTAAACAGAGATGGACAACAGTGAGAAGCTGGAAGCTGCATTATGGCCTCCCAGGAGACATTGCAAATTGCGCTCCACCTCACAATTCCTCCACAAATACACAAGTATATATTTTTTGTAAATAAAATGCATATAGATATATCCTAACTGTGCCAAACATCCTTTAAAGTATGCGTGGGTAGGTGGGAGTTCACATATTTTTAGCTCAGGAGAGGGTTAAATTTTAAACCCAGGAGAGACTTGTTTTAAAAACACGATAGTCAGTAGCCATCACGTCCTATTTACTCCCTATTGTTTTTGGTTATTTATTTTTTTTAAAAGGACATCTCCTGGTCCTAAAATGACTTACCAGGCAAAATATGTGGTAAAAATGTCCTGCATCCTCTAGAGGGGATTTGGAGGCAACCAGGAGTTTGAGGGGGATGAATAAGAATATCTTGATTCCTGGGGACCACCACGAATAGCTTTGAGGCCACATGCAGCTCAAAAGCCACATTTTCTCCACTTCTAGATTAAAGGGAGTCAATTCCAAATTGATCTGTAAGTTGGTCCCATTGAATTCAATAAGAATGAAACTCTGTGTCAATGTGCACAAGATTAACTGTAAGATCCAAATTAGTTTTGAAGGGCTACTAGCGGGTGTTATTTGCACGAGAACAGAGGGATGCCAAGTCTGCACAGTGCTGCGTGCGTTTGGCTGGAGACTAGTAAAAATATCAGTATCCTCAGAGCTGTAGAGGAATGAATCCTCTGGAAACTAATCACAGGCGTTTCCTTCTTTCACCACAAGAAGGCAGCAGCCACCTCCCCCCTGGCCTTCCAAGTCCAACATGGCAATGGCCACATAGGACCCAAAAGACAGCCGTCTGCTCTCCTTGCAGTGTACTACCCCACCGAGTGACACCTGCCCTATCTGGAGTGTCACCCATTGCAATCCGCACCACCGCACCCCTATGATGCCTCTATTGGGAGGTGTCATTGATCCACCACCTCCCTCCATTCTACCATCGGAGGCAGATGCTTCATCAAGCCCTCTTATTTGCCTAGCCTGGGTTGGAAAATTTCAGCAATCTCTTCCCTCCCTCTTAGCTATTCAGAGCAGGTGGGATCTTGGATAGCATAGCATTCCTTCCATGCAAAACACTGATGGCTTCACTCCTTTGAAACCTCCCATTTGTTCCCTACTACCTTGAAATTAGAGTCCGCCCTTCATAACTGCAAAGGATCCATTCCAAACTCCACCCCACCCCATGAATAAAGAAAAACATGGGACTTCGAGAGCTGTTATTTTCAATGGCAATGTGACATATGCACCACCACATGCACACACACACACACACACACACACCCATAGAAAGCAATGGTGGTCGCCATCCACAAATTCTTAAATCTGTACGCAGTGAGCCTGCGAATATCAAGAGCCCACTGTACATGGCAACACAGTGACTTGCCTAGCCTTTCAACAGCACTTCATCCAAATAAACAAATCATAGTTTGGAGCATTGTTGCAGCATTGCAGTTTATCATACAGTGGAATTTGTGGGTATAATGCAATGGCAATCCGAACGCAATCATGGGGTTTCACGTTATTGCGAATGAGTGTAACTCATGCAATTTCAGGCAATGGGAAGTCATTCTGAGCGCAATCATGGGGTTTCATGTAATTGCGTATTAGAGTATCCCACGCAATTTTGGACAATGGGAGGTCATTCTGAACGCATTCCGAACGCAATCAGATTTCACGTAAATTCGTTAAACTAGCAAATTCAAGTAATTGTAAATTGGCTCCAATCGCAATTGACAGAAATTCCTCCCATGTGATAAACTCTACAGTGACAAGACACCAAGAGGAAGGCAAGAGGAATCTTTATTGCACCCACCTCACACTTGAGATGTAGAAAATACTAAACATTTGTGAGGCAGGCTTTCCATGCTCCCTCTGAGAACTTACAGAAAGCTTGTTTACAAGTGGTTAATGGACTGATTGTTGCCTAGTGTCCTTGCATTATTTCTGTACTGCCTTCTGTCATTAGATCCCAGTGTAGTTCACAATAAAACAAATACGTAAAATGCAAGTGAAGAGTAACTGTTTCCATCTCTGGGGATGCAAGAAACTCAGAATTCTTTCAGAGTGGAAATCCAGTCTTAGTGCAAGAGAGACCCTGCCCTGAAAAGCTATTTCTCAATGCACCTTGCAAAATATGAAATCTGGAACAAAAATCATCTTTTTTCCCAAATGATGGAGGATTCCTTCCAGCAGCCTGTAACAGGGCTTTAGTTTCCTCTTCTTTCTACCCGAAAGGGTGGCTCCAGAGTAAAGAGTCAGTTAATGGAAACGTCATCCCTCCTGTGGAAGCCTGGGTTATTCTTTAACCTGGGTGGGAAAATCTGTGTCCCCCCTCCCCCCCCCCCAGATATTCATGAACTCATGCCTCACTATTGACTAGGCTGCTTGGAGCTGATGGGGAATAGAGTGCAAAAAACCCTCGAGACCCACAGGTTCCCCAACCCATACTTCATCCAACCCGTTTTTCTTGTCTCTCCACTTGCTATACAAAAAAGGATCATCCAGCAGTCAGTGTTCCAGCAAGACCGTGGATGGGAAGAGCTGAGAGGTTTCAGAAGCATTTGAGAAAATGGCAAGCATTTTAGGAGAACTTTTGGCGAAAGAAGAAAGGAAGAAAAAGAAAGAAGGAAAGGGCAACACATACATGTCCATCAAAACAAAGGGATACCAGTTGCATTCCCTTACTTACCAAACTCTCAGAGGAGTTCGGAAGAATATAAGAAGGGCTTCTGAAAGGGTCTGGGCTTGAAAATCCTTTAGTAGATTTCAAAGGCTGTTGCGTCAACACATTCCCACTGGAAACTGTCTGAACACGCCCTCTCTCCCTCTAGAAATTATTTATTGTTTGTAATTATCAGAACCTGTAAAGTAAGCCCTCTCAGCAAAAGATAATTAAGTAGTCTTAGTATTAACATGCATTAAACAATCAGTTTCAGATTGTATATAACATAGGGAGGTTAAGGTGTCTGCCTGGGCTATCTTTTTTCCTTGTTTTCATAGAGCTGAAGGGGACCAAATGACCATCCATTCCAAACTCCTGCCATACACAGTAAAAGCACTCCTGAAAGACGTCCATTCGACCTGTCTTTCAAAAAAGGCAAATCCACCACTCTCCAAGGCAGGCTATTCCACTAGCAAACAGTCCCTAGAAATTAAAGATGTTGCCCAGAAATGCCTGTGGTCATTGGTCACATGGATGAGCCCACCCTCTGTTTTGCCAAAGCCAAGGAGAGTCTTTACTGAGATGAAGAAGCAATAAAAAACACCAATTGTGGTTGCAAAAGCCTCGCTGTTTATTATTCATTCAATTAGTTATACAGAAGAATATGCATACATCATACCAAGCATATATATTAGCCAATCACTAAGTCAGCTGCGGTATCATAAATAAAATGCTTGACTCTTTAGGTGTTGAGGGAATCCCTCGTGAATATCCCACTTCCAAACCCTACAACTGTAGGTCATGAAGATGATTTTCCCAACAGAGCTGCATCTCCAGTGGACTGAGCAGCCAGTTTCCACAATTTCCTATTTCATTCAACATGCATCAGAAAGTTCATCTTTCCTCTGCATTGTCTGTGTGAGGTTTGTCATGAACAATGATCTTCATGGCCAGGAGCTGTGGAGTTTTGGGAGTGGTGAAATTCAGAAGGAACTCCCTCAACACCGGAGCACTTTAGTTTTTGACACCGCACCTGACTCAGTGGCTGGCTTTGAGTCACCGCCATTCGAGGACAGAGAGCTGTAGGGAAACTCCAGAATTAATGCTGCTCTCCATTGAGATTGCTGCTGAAAATCTTGTTATATAAAACTAAAAAATGCATGGCCCTAAACCTAGATGGGTATTGCCTCCTCTGTCCACTGAATGAGCTGTCAAACAAAATAAGCATTCTCATGCATACCCAGAATCCTAAGATATAGCCATGTTAGTCTGGAGAATCACTATGTAGAGATATCTTGTAGCACCTTTGAGACTGAATGAAAGAAAGAAGTTGGCACCATGAGCTTTTCTATATTTAAGCATATCAATTTAAGGAAATAGACTTAAGTCTTTGAAAGATCATGCTTCCAACTTTTTTATTTCGGATTTTCTCAAAGGTGCTACAAGATCATTCTACATACCCAGAACCCTGTTGGGGCGGGAGGTTGAACATGGCACAGGTCTCCCATACCTTTACTAGCATCAATGATGGAGAAGGAAGATATACATTTCCACCAGGTAGAATTAAGAAAAGCCTGCTTCTGCACCTCCAAGGAAACCCATCTTTTAGCTGCTTCATCCTCTCCCTTCCTGGTTTATTCATGGAAATTGGTGGTGGCAGAGGAGATGTTTTGAGCAGAGAAGGATGGTGCCAGTCCTCTGTGGCCAAAGAGGGAAACATAGCTGGACACTTCTCCATCATTTGCTCTCCACTGACCAGTAAATAACTGTGTTGTAGAGGGAGATACACCACTGAAGCAGGTAGGGTTTGCGGGAGGAAGGGGTGAAAGAAAAAAAATATGCCTACAAATGTTCACTAATCTGTTCTTATTCATGGTCAAGAGACTGTTGGATGTGAAGGCAAACGGGGAGAAGAAGGGAGAGGAGTTGAGATAAGATCAGATGAGAAAAAATTATCCCTAATCTCTTAAAAAAAAAAAACAACCAAAAACACAGGGATATGTATCTGTACATTTTCCAGATCTCTCTGTACGTTTTGCTTATCCCTGTTCTAAATCCTTCCCCCAACACAATAAGATTCTGGCAGATAGGAATCAGGATGCAATGGGATCATCACTCTCCTAATTCGCTTCCTGAAAGCTGACAATTTGGGAGGTGAGAAAGGGAATCCCGGGTGGAGGCAGTACTAACCTCCCTGCTGAAAGCTCAAAAGACAGATCTGATGGTGTAGATTTGGCCGAGAACAGTAACACCCACAAGAGGAAATTATTTGCTGAAGCAAAGCTTTATTGAAGAAAAGACACAGAGCAAGTGTTTTCTGAGACCAACAGTTTTAAATCAAAGGAGAAATGCAAAAACATATGCCTACAAATGGTCACTCATTTGTTCTCCCTCGTGGTCAAGAGAGTGTTAGATGTGAAGGCAGATGGGCTTCCCATGGAAGAGGGCTATGTTTGAACTGTCCCTTGCTTCTTGATACAACCAATTCTGATAGCCTTGTAAAAAGCGAGGCCGAAAAGGAAAGTGTAGCAGAGCAGCCTAGAAAAGATTTTTAAACAATAAACAATAGGTGGAGCTGGGTGTCAGGAAAGTGGAGCATCTGTTTATCCTGGGAACCTGGGAGGGTTGGATGAGGGGTGCTCAGCTTTCCTGACATTTGGATCCAGGAGATCATCAGTAGTAAATCCAGGTGTCGTCTTTGTCTTTGGCTAAGGGTTCCAATAAGTGTTGAAGTTTCCTTCTTTCTCAGATGCAGGGTCTGCAGTTGGATGAATATCAAAAGAAACGAGAGGATCCAAGACCAATGCCAGTTTCTGCTATATAAGCAAATGGTGGAGCACGAATCCTGATATAAATAGCTGATGCTGGAATATCCATATTGGAAGCAGAGAGGTTGGTGCCTAACCGCTGGGCAACATTACCCAATGCCTCTCTTCCATAATTGATCGGGCCATTGTAGATACCAGAGAGAGAAGAGTAGACTGGGAAGGAGGATGCCATGTTGCTTGATGGGGTATAGAAGGCTGGAGTATAGTAGGACATCTTGGAAAGTTGAGGAGCACCTGAAATAAGAGAGAGAGACACGTTAATGGGGAACGGTAGGATTCAAAGGAAGCCTTGGAAATCCCTGGGAATGATTTGTTGGAGATATAGAAACTTGTTCCTGACTGAATACAAGCCTAATTAGGCTATTATTAAAGCAGCCATCATAACAAAACAATATTAGCATGCCCCAGATATTATGAAGCCTTGGTGCCACCTTTCCAATGGTTATCCCAGAAGAGAGAGGAGACCTCTGTGGATCCGTGCAAAATGATTTCCTGACTTCAGCAACTTCAGTTGCTGTGTGGTCTGGAACCCTAGTATTGCCTCCGCAATGCCACTTTTGGACCGTCTGTATCAGCCCTTACAGAAGGAAGGCAGAAGCCTCTATCCAAATCTGCCCCATAAAACCAAAAGTATGGCAGGTCAGAAACATGCTGTTCAACCCACCCATTGACTGGTGGGTGGGCTGCGTTATTGTGTTCTCTCTGCATCACCTGGACTAGGATTATTGGCCTAAATTGTGGAGGCAACCCAGGTCTCCCTGGAGAATTGTCAAGAGACAAATCTGATGGTCTAGGTTTGGCACCCAAGACAGCAGACAGTGGTTGGCGAGAGTGAAGTTTTATTGCAGAACACAGGAACAGCAAATGATATCAGGGACTAGCAGGTTCAAATCAAAGGGACAGAAAGAAATAATGGCCATTAATGTGTTCTTACTCATGGCCTAGAGATTGTGGGATATGATGTCAGGTGCTGAGAATAAGGAAGAGGAGGAAAAGGCCACATTCACTGGAAAAGGACTATCTTTCAACAGTCCCTTGATTCTCAATACAGTCAGTCCGGGAAACCTTGGAAGAAGTGGTACCAGAAGAGACAGCAGCAAAGCCCTCTAGGAAAGAGCTATAAATACTAAGCCATAGGAATAGCTGTTTGTCATGGAAGCAGAGATGAAAGCTTGGGAGGATTGGGTGAGTGGTGTCCAGCTTTCCTGACATCCAGGTCCAGGAGATCATCAGTCATAAATCAATGCTTCATCTTAGTCGGTTGCCAGGGGTTCACAAAAGTGCTGAAGCTTCCTTCTTTCTGCAGAGACACGTGCTCTCAGCCTCTGGGAAAGCCAATGGCAAACTTTCTCTGAAGAAATCTTGACAAGAAAATCCCTGAATAGGTTCAACGGATAGTTGGAGCTGAGCAATAGTCTTCCTCATCTAGTGTTCTGTTCTCCCAGTGATCAGTCCAATGTCCCAATGGGAAGCCCAGCAAAGGTCCAGAAGGAGACAGGGATTTACAGAAAGTGTCTCCATGTTGTTCCTTGTACTTGGAGTGACTCTTGCGATGGGCTGCTCATCCAGTTTCCATGCATTTTGTTCATTACAAATCCAATTGCCCCCCCCCCCCACATTTGAAACAGAGTTTTCAAATGGTACGAGAAAAACTCTAGATCTGTTTTCTTCCAGGAATGGAAGGAACTTTTCTGACTGCTGCAAAGGCTTCCTTGGGCCAAAAGCAAAACAGGGAAGCTCGTGTTCTTTCCTTGGGGAATATGTTGGAGAACATTACATAGATTCAGGCATTTATCACACCACTAAAAAACCCCGGCTTACCACTCCTGGGTTGAATTCTAATTCAGGAGGCTGTCTGATTCTATTGCATGTAATTTGCCACTGAATCCGCTGACGAAATACAACCCGGATGCAGCCCGGGTCCCAGAAGTGCTCAGCAACCCGCTTTTCAAACTCAGAAAACTCAGAAGAGGAAGACCAAGTTTTTAGTGGTGCAATAAGCTCCTAAACCACAACTTTCAACCTGGCCTGAGATTTTTGGATTGCAACTCCCATTCTTCGGCTTGTAAAAACATTTTTATGCTAGCAGGCTTTCCGTATATAATGCATAGTAGGTCGGTTTTAAGGAGGAGGTTTTTAGTTTGTTTTTAACTTGTGTGTATTTATGTGATTTTATATTGGCTGTAGACATGTTAAATGTTTTTAATTATATTGAAATTTGAAAGGTTTTATCTGTGAGCCACCTTGGGTCCCTCTGTCGAGAAAGGCAGGATATAAATGAAATAGTTAAATAAATAAAATAAGAATCATTCTGGGATAGCATAGCCATTGGTGAGGAATCTTGAGAACTGCAGTCCACAAGTATGTAGAGGGTGTACTTCATCAGTACCTGCATCATCATCATCATCATCGCCGTCGTCATCATCATCATTATCTGTATCTAAATATAAATAAACAAATAAACACTTCATCCATATCTTAAAGCAGCAGAATAACATCTTGTCCTTCATTTAGAGGCATGCAAGAAATGCATTTTGATGGCTTCCCCCTCAAATTCATTCTCCATAAAATTCCTTGCCAGTGAAGTTGCCATATTGATACAATTGCAGCCAGATGCCGCCTACTTGGGATTTAATTATTTTGGATTAATAGCAAAAGTAGTTGTTGTGCGGAAGACAAAATATGGTGCTTTTGAGAGAACGCATCCTCAATTTGCCTTTGGGAGTTGGAGCAAATTAGCAATTTTAGCCCTAATTATAGTGAAGGCAGTCAGACTTTAATGCCTGGAGAAGCTGAGTCTTCATTGCTTATGCGTCTTTATTTTCTGCACCTGCCTCCATAAATTGCATGTTCCTTCCCTCTAATATTTAGCAAAAACCCACTACTTACCATTTTGCTGGGAATCATGACGAAGTATTCGAATTGAATTTTGTGGTGTCATCAGATTAATCAGAGAATAACCAGGTCATGTTTCTTTTTCATTATTTAGTAGTTTGTAATCATCTCCATAATGCAACATGTGCTTCCATCTGGTCTCATTATTGCTGGCAAGTTATATGGAATGGCACAACTCCTAAGAACACAGTTGCAAGAAAGAGATCTTGGTCTGGAAAATTTATCATTAGCTCAAATAGAGGAGTGGTCTCTAGTCCTATGTTTACGAAGGTAGCCAAAGTAATATTAGTTCAAGAGAGACAAGTTTTATGATACCTGACAACTGTTTATTATTCATACACACGTGAGAGAAACATACAGTTACACAATCACCCAAGAACACAAGAGGATAGTAAGTCAGTGTTGAACAGAGGGTAAGAGGCGAATTTCTAATGGTAATATCCCCCTGTATTGCGATGCTCCAGGGTCTGGATTGAGGAAGACTCTGCCGCTAGAGGACTGGAACTATATAAGAACTCAGGCAGACATGGAGTCTACCTGGATTCTAACACAGAACACTTATCAATGGATTTGGAAGTCCTTAAATAAGGCAAAACCTAGCCTCAGGTGGAGAGTTGTTTATCTTACTTCCAAAAAAAGAGATTGAATGATCTATAGATAGTCTCCAAGGGGAGAATGGTTTTGGGATTGCTCTGGCCTGGCAAAACATCCTGGGCCATAAATCTGACCAAAGGTGCGTACATCAAGGGTTGCCGGGCTGACAACTGAAAAGGGGTCCTGTACTTTTAGGAATTATGTCAAAGAGGGCTTTGCAGGAAATGTTGCTTGTCGTGCAACTGGGTAACAAGCAACACATTTAGAAGTTTCCTCTTCTCCACAAGCCTTTTAAGTAAGGAAGCCAGCTAGAGTTTTGACTTGGCAACTCCACACACATCCTTGTGTGGCCTGGCACCTTCAGCTGGGATAAGGAAGAATGACTCCTTCCCTCTTCCACTTTGTTGAGCTATGTAGTTTCCCCTCTCCTAAAAACAAACTATCTAGCAATGTCTGATTCACATCACCATGAACAACATGGCAATTGTTAAGGAAGAGACAAACTAGGCAAAATAAAGAGATGGTCACCCAGCTATCCACCTTCACCACTGTTGCCTTATGGGGAAACTTAGTCCTCTGTGCAGGCACTGTTTTGCTCCATTTCCCGCATGGAAATCCTTTCTGGAAATATCTGGAGCCTTCTGTTCCAACATTGGAGCAGCGGTCAACTAAGCCATCCGGCATGCCCACCACTTTCGACAGTCACTGGTTCTGAGGTCCGACCAAGGTGCCCAATTATGTACTCTTTGCTGGGGGGCTCGTTCTCACTTCAGAATTAAGGAAGCCACGGCAGCAGTGGATGCACTGGGCAGCTGAGTGGGACACTCATACGGACAGCCCCCCGGTATGGAAAAACAGCACCAAGTAATGGTTGGAGGGATCATGGAAGTTCCAAGGAGAGGATACTCCAGGCTGCCCCGGCCAAAACCAGACCACTACAGAAAAGGCCAACATAAGAAAGGAGCCGCCAAACAATGTGTAGTAAACATAGATTGCCAAACAGATTTAACTTGGTCTCCAGCCTTTATTGTTAATGACTCTAACAGACACTCCACCATCTCTATGGCATATTGAACTAATCTAGGAGGACCTAAATATTGGAGCACCTCTGTCTTGCATGATGCCATGCTCTCCCCTCAGCTTTCCTTGAAGACTCATTTAGCAAGGTTCCTTATTCGAAGAGACTATGCACCTGACAGTCTGGTTCTATAGAAACAATGTTTGTATTATAGAGACATCCACACTGGCATAATTTCACCCAGATTCTGTAAATATCCAGGACAGATGGGTCAATTTTTTAACTTTCCTGTTGCTTACAAACACTAATCTTTATATAATATGCAAAGTTTCTGTGTTCTGAGCTGCAGTGCTTAAAATTCTTTGGGCGATGACCAGTGCAACAAACCAGATCTTGAATATTGCTCTGTAAACATGAATATTGCACTGTAAACATATGGCCAGGATGCTCTATATACTATTTTTAATGTTTTTTACATATAAAAAAATATCTGAATAATGTCTCCTGCACAACAACGTTTGGAAATATAAAAAATAGATCATACAGCCACACAGTACCCCCATCATGTAGTAACTTATGGTAAAAATAAAACAAAATCAGTATGCTTCCACTCTAAACTAGTGCAATTGTGCAGGGACAGAAGACTGGTGCAAAAAAGTCCTTAAATGTTGAACAGTGATAGGGAAAAAATAGGCCTCACATTTATAGGGAGAGAGAAATAAGACCGCATTCCCACTATGATTTAAAGCGAATTGCTGATCGAGTTATATGACCATTGTTCCCATTTGGAACCAGTTCCAATCCTACTGTGATCAGTTTCAAATATGACGAAGCGAGGCAAACACACAAAAAACCCCACTATTTCCTGACATAAGTTCTCTAGGGTTCTTTGGGGGAAAAAATCGATTCTGAAGCATGTTCAAAAAGTGTGAAGGACGAATCTGAGTCACATCATTTTGGAGATGATGGACTAATGGCATCTTTAGTCCATCATCTCCAACATCCCCCCACCCCAGCACTGCCTTTGAGCTTGTGGTGTCACGTATGGGCATATGATTTTTAAAAAAGATTGAAGATCCAGTTCATTGATTTTTCAACTACTTGCAATTACTCAGATGGCAAGCTGGATGATCAGGACGACAGCAGCTCAGTGAGGCAAGTAGTTGCAAAACCAATGAACTGAATCTTTTATCAATTTTAATTTTAAAAAAATATAGTTCCTAAGCCGGGCTACCGCTTACGTCACCGATGATAGGCGGATGATTGACATTCATTTTGAAGTGGCACAAAGTAGTGGGGATGACAATCGTGCCAAAAAAGAAGCAATTACAAGGGGATAATGGAAAGATCCGCTTTCATAGTGGAAACAATGGACCTTTTGGAATCGATCCACTGACACAAAGCAAAGGCAAATCGCAAACTGATTTAAATGTAAGTGGGAAAGGGGCCCAACACTAGATGGCAGCTGATTTTCACCATTTCAGAGAGGGGTCCTTCCTAGGTCTACCTGGAGAGTTTGTTACACAGATGTGATCTATACCAAATTGTACATTAATTAAAATATGCTGACGATGCCCTTGGCATTCAGGGTAATTGAATAATATTTCCAAACCAGACCTATAATCTTCCCAAATGAAAGGCCACCACTTAATTTTGATGCACAACGCTGAAAATGAATGTCTCCCTGAAAATTAGAGGGGGTTGCCAAGGTGTGCTACGCCTTTTGGCCAGTCCAACGGAGGAGGGATTCCTTAAGGGGAGAGACGCATTCAGAGACTCAGAGGGGAAGGGGCTGACTCAACAACCCCTGAATGGTATAAAAGGAGATCGAAGTCCAGACGTTTCCAACAGCTTCTCTCGGCTTCTTTCTGAAGACAACCCTGAAAACTTGGCAAGTGAACGTTCACAAGGTTCGTATTGCTACTTGCTGCATCTTAACTTTATGTGAATTATGTCCTCTCTCTCTCTCTCTTGCTCTATTTCCATTCCTTCCCTTTTTCTTCTAAGATGGTTCTGTTTATTTAAAGTACTGGGTATTTTTATATACTTAAGAAAGCTTTCCCCATCTCTGAACGGGAATTCTGAATTGCTGCAAAACCCCTTTATGGCATTCCTTTATTCAATGCAAAATTATGTCTGTTCAAAGATGGGGTAAGAATGGTGTGCTTAGGAGGACTTGGGGGTTCTCTGGAGGGAACAAAGTGAACATGAAGCTAGTTCATGTTAACAGCTCTTAAAAGGTGAAAGGTGAAAGGCAATTCCCAGTATAAATTTCAAATTCTGAAATAAGAGGCACCCCATCTGTGATGGAAATGATCACATTTCAATGCAAGATGCATCATGCTATATATTAATGTTCTCCCTCTATATTTTGGTTTAGCATTTGCATTGAAGAAAAGGTTTGTCTCCAAAGAATTATAACCGGATAGATCCACACCAAAAGGATCACTTTTGCCTACCAAATAAGTATTCATTGAACTGGTATGTTTATATTGGTTGAATCAGGTGTTAAGTCTGCCCAAAATAGGCTCTGAAAGTGAAGTAATGGGAAAGCCTTAGCTGACTAAACTTCCCTTGATATTAATGTGTCCACTGGAGAAATTTGAAATATTGAACTTGAGTATTCACCAGCCAATGAGTT
Organism: Urosaurus nigricauda; assembly: GCA_034509955.1. NCBI lineage: Eukaryota > Metazoa > Chordata > Lepidosauria > Squamata > Phrynosomatidae > Urosaurus > Urosaurus nigricauda. The sequence continues at coordinate 3,077,838 of JAOEGL010000010.1, forward strand.
AGCACTTGATTTTATTATTTCAATGATTCTGATGCCACCGTCTCCATTCACATGTTTTACAGTATATAGAGACATGTAAAGCCATCTTTGTAAAAACGTCTATAATCTTTGATGAGATACAGTTATGTTTCATATTGTTCAAGGTGCCCAAAGTCTTCCTTTGTACTGTAGGGCTGAAGATTTGCTTACAACGGTTTAATGTCTCCACATCACAGAGGGATTAGTCCTCTTATTTTCCATGAGCAAATAGAGAGAGATTGGGAGTCCACATAGGACCTGGTGCCATCCCAGTCTTGGAATCAATTCTCCTTTTTGCAGAAATTTTCTGTGGTCCTTCCTTTGTTTGCAAGGGGGAAAAAAGACTACGGCACTCTTCAAATTTCCCAGGAACCAGATGGTGTTACAAGAACAAGGGTTACCCCCCCACAAAATGTTGGTTTATGTTATTGGTATGAAAATGGTGGGAGAATGTTCACCCCAACCTCCCCTTTTCTCAAAATAATGTGATTTCTCCTCACAGTATACTTGGTGGAGGTCCACCTCCAAACGGTCTTTCCCAATCCTCTCAGAGGTTCATCCAGGCAAGTAACCCTTGTTCCAGCCACAGTGGCTTCCTGGAGAGTGGATTCAGTTCAACAGGATCTCCAAGGATTCCTTTAAATCCCACCCTTCCCCTTTAACAGGTCTCACTCTCTCATTTCAGGTGCTTCCTCGCCTTTCCAAAATGTCCGGGTGTTATCCACAGTGCAACATGTATTCCTCCCTTCCATATTGCTCCAGCAACTATTCGAGCTCAAGCAAAGTTTGCCAAGGAGGGTCATCCACGGTTGAGGCATGCAATGCCATGCTCCCTGCTTCCTGTTTAGAAGTGACCACACCAAAATTGAACCTTTTAATACCAGGTGCAATGATGAGTATGAGTAAAGGACTGGAGGTGAAAGCAAACTGTCCTTGTCTTCCTGGATCCTTCAGTTCCTCAAAGATTTGTGAATCCCCATACTATTGTGGATACTGATTTTAAGAAAGAAGGAAACCCATTGGACCCCCCCGGCAACCGACCAAGATGATGCATGGATTTACGAATTTACTGGATTTACTGGACCTGGATGTCAGGAAAGCTGAGCGGCACTCATCCAATCCTCCCAAGTTTCCAGGATGGGGAGATGCTCCACGTTTCCGACACCCACTTACGCTTATACTTTTATCTTTAGAGCTTTGCTACACTTTCCTTTCGGACTTTGCTTCTTCCAAGGCTTTCTTGACCAACTGTATTGAGAATCAAGGGACAGTTCAAACATAGGCCTCTTCCATGGAATGTGGCCTTTTTCGTCCTCTGTCTTAATATTATTATTCACCTTCACATCTGCTAGTCTCTATACTATGCCTGAGAGCAGATTAGTGACCGTTTTCTGTGAAATTAGTGAAATTAGTGACCACCATCATTTCTTGATTTCCTTTTGATTTGAAACTGCTGTATTTTCTGTTTCTCTCTTCTGCAATAAAGCTTCACTGCAGCAAAATACTGTCTCCTGTATTGTTCTAATCTTAGTTTCAGATCTAGACCATGAGATATGGCTTTCACCAGAGACACCGGGCTGCCTGTACAGGAGAGATCAATAATCCACTGCTAGGCAAGGCAGGGGAAACACAACACCGCAACCCAGCACCAGTTGTTGGTTGGGCTGAGCTGCATGTTTCTTACATGCCATGACCATAGGTTTTATGGGGCAGAGTTTGGACAGAGGATTGAGAAATATGAGGCCAAATGTGTGGATGCAGTTAGAATCATAGAATCATAGTTCCTCATATTATTATTTTTTAAACAAATTTTAATACATTCTAAAACAAAACAACAGACAATAAACGGTACACCAGAACAACAATAGATAAAAGACATTAACCGAGATAATCTCATATTATTTTTAATGGGAGAAATAATGTAAGTTTCAACTTCTGGAAAAATTGCTTGGAATGAAAATACTGTAATTCGCTCCCGAATCAGGTGGCTGAATGCAGCCCGGATGCAACCTGGGTCCCAGGAGCGCTCAGCAAGCCACTTTTCAGAGTTGGAAAACTCGGGAGAGGAACGCAGCGTTTTTGTGCGGTGTGATAAGCTCCTAAACCACAATTTTCAACCTGTCCTGAGATTTTTGGATTGTGGCTCCCATTCACTGGTAGCAAAACGATTTTCATGCCAGCAGGCTTTCTGGATATAATACACAGGAGGGTGGCTTTATGGAGTCGGTGGGTTTTTAGTTTGTTTTTGTGTATATTTTATGTGGTGTTATATTGGATATAGATGTTTTAAATGTTTTGAATTTTATTGCAATGTAAAAGGTTTTATGTGTGATCCCCCTTGGGTCCCTCTGGGGAGAAAGGCAGCATATAAATGAAATAAACAAATAAATAAAATAATAATCAATCCTAGTTAGCAGAGCCAATAGTGAGGAATCTTGGGAACTGCAGTCCACAAGTATTTGCGGGGTTCAGCTTCATCAATACCATGATCATGATCATGATCATGATCATAATCATCATCATCAACACCATCATCTCTTTCTAAATATAAATAAATAAATAAACAGTTCACCCATATCTTGAAGAATCAGAATAGCCTCTTGCCCTTCATATAGAGGCATGCAAGAAATGAATTTTGATGGCTCCCCCACTCCCAAATTCATTCTCCCTAAAGCCTACCACTTACCATTTGCAGGGATTCATGATGAAGTATTCCAAATGAATTATGTGGTGTCATCGGATTGATCAAAGAATAACCAGGTCATCCACCCCATCTGCCTAAAGTATTTCTTCAGGATTGCAGAATTCCCATTCTCTGATGGGAAGAGCTGAAAACTTTCCTAAATACTCAAAAAAAGTCATGTATTATAAATGCAGAAAATCTTCTGAACTGAAGGACTGAAAAAGAGTGAGAGAGCAAGAGAGCAGCATACCTACAAAGTTCAAATGAAGAAACCAGTTGGAATAGCCTTCTATCTGTTCACTTACTGAATTCTGAGAGTTGTATTTGGAAGAAGTCGAGAGGATCTGTTGGAAAATGCTTGACTCTGGTCTGGTCTACTTTTATACAGTTCAGAGGGTTCTTTGCCACCCTCCTCCCTTAAAAACTCTCTGAATATGTCTTTCTCCTAGAAGAGTCCCTTCTGAACCTGGCTGGCAGCACACCATGGCCACCCTCTCTAATTTTCAAGGAGACATTCATGTAGTACTTTGTGGATCAGAATGGACCTGAACTGGATAGGGATTCATAGTTGAAAGCCAGCACTTTGAGTTCTGCCGAGAAATGGACTGGCAGCCAGTGGAGTTGTTGCATCAGACTGGATGTTTCAAGTCGTGGGTGTAGCTGGCACACAATCTTTAACTGTGCCAATGCACTCCTAATATTTTTCTTGGCCAACTCTGTTGACATAGACCCAGGGTGATCAAAGTTTTGCCCTTGGGTTGCATCAGGCTTCTCTGTGCTATCATTCGGTGGAGCGGGATATTAATAAGAATATTAATAATAATTCTGTAGAGGTGCAATGAGATCCTCATGGTGAAGGACAGAGATCCAGATGAACATCTCATTCTACATCACCAGCCGCTGGCATTGTCCAGATGGGTTTTCAGGAACACATGAACAAAGAGTGTTTCCCTGCAAAGCAAAGTCCTCTGGAGCCATTGGCATCACTGGCGGGTGCAGATCGCACCAGGTGAGACCCTAAAAGGGGTGACAGCTCCTCATACATTTACATTTAGGCAACAACAGGCCGTGGCATTCATCTGCTTCCCTTTCAAATGCTTTAAGAGACGGTGGGAGTGCAATTTAAAAAAATAAATTGAAATTTTTGAAAATTTTATTCTTTTAAAATTTTCTGTTACAACATCACATTTCAACCAAATCTTCACTGTGTATAAGTAAATAAATTTAGGTTATGCACATGAAGGTATAATTCTTATTTTTGCTAGTTGTTGATGTCGGAACTATTACCATTTCAGTCAGTGGTACATGGGACTTCTGATTTAGGAGTAACATTAGTACAAAAAAAGCATCTTGTAATGATATAAAATATGAAGAATTTGAACATATATATATTCAAAATGATGTATAAATATAATCTGAAGAAGTTAAAGTGGGGGAGGAATTTTGAAAAAATAATATGATGTAAACAAATATGTAAAAGAGAAAGGTGTTAGAATATGTTTTGGACAAAAATAAATAAAAAAAACCTACTAAAAATTAAAATGTAGCCAAAAAAGTTGAGATCTAATCTATTCATAAATAAATAAATAAATAAATCTCATTTCCTCATGGGATTTTTAAAGTTTGTCCTTATGTAATAAACCTTTCTATGTTTTCGCAATATGTATGTGTTCAAAACGGAGGAAAAAAATAGGTAGACACATGGGAAAATGACTGGGACGAGTGTCTTTTTCTGCTCTTCCTAAACCCATTCCTCACAGGTCCAGTGGGGCTGTTGGCCAAGTGGTAAAAAGGTTGCTTGATGTCAGCAGCAAACCACCCTCATCCTCAACCTCACCCTGGTGGCGCGGTGGTTAAATGCCTGTACTGAAGCCACTCTCTCACAAACCACAAGGTTGTGAGTTTCAATATCAGCTAGGGGCTCAGGGCTTCTCAGCATGGCATCCTTCCATAGGTCACTAAAATGAATGCTCAGCTTGTTGGGGGCAATTACACTTTGTAAACCACTTAGTACATCGGAAAGCAGTATAGAAATGTTTTCTTGTGGGTTTTTTGGGCTATGTGGCTATGTTCTAGAATATATATATATATATATATATATATATCCCACTCACTTCCATGCCAGCATTCTCTGAGTTTTGCCAGCCACAGATGCCGGCGAAACATCAGGAATAAACTCTTCTAGAACATAGCCACGTAGCCTGAAAAACTATGGATGCCAGCCGTGAAAGCCTTCGACTTCACAGTATGGAAATGTACTTGTTATTGGTATTGCTATCTCTGGTGGAAAGAGGATACATTCCAAGGCTAGTTTGGTTTCTGAATGAGCAGAAAAAGGAGACGATTCACTTTCCCACCTGGCCAGTAGCTCCACGAGAACCAGAAAGGCTCCCAGGGTGGCCTGGCTGGGAGAGATTGGTGGCTTGGGTGTGTGCCAGACAGCCTGTGGGTGACAGTATGAGTTACCGCATTGGGGTAACATCAACTCTAGTGATGTCAATGTATTTGCTGCCTTCAATGTGAGGGTACTGATGTGGTTCAGAAAGTATCTGATGCCCACTAGATTGGAGGGTGTGGCAATTTATACCCACAGCTCTCTTTTCCAGCTTGGTTTCTTGGCGTGAAATATGAGACTAGTAAGCCAAGAGCTGTCTGTGCGGAATTATACAACCCCTCCTTGGAGAATTCCAGATCGCAGGCTTTGGCAAGACCCTGTTACCTTTATGGCATGGCAATATTATTTCTTTATGATAGCTGTCTTAATAACAGCCTACTTAGGTTTATATTTATCCAGGAACATGTGCTAAATAATACTTGGCAGCCTCCCACAATATTCAAATATGATGCCGTGTCTTTCTTCTTAAAGCTCAAAATAATCATACAGTTCCGAAGTATATTTTTGCTGACTAAGTCAAACGTAATTAAATCTGCAGAAGACATTCGCCCCAAAGTTTTGAAGGGATTCATATACAAAATTAGCCTTAAATATTGACGCGGAAACTTGGCCAAAGTATGTCAGACAGCTAATAATACAGGGAAACAATCTCCTCTGTTCATTGAAAGGCATCAGAAGATTGGGGAAATTACAGGTGAGCAACCTGGGTAGTGCAACCATGCATGCGTAAGCAGTAGTTGGGATTAAAGGACCATTGGAAGATACTGGGATTCAGCCAAGAATGTTGTCCAGCCTACTTTCATCTGTAGTGATGTATTGTTTTGGGTTTCCATATCACAATCCTATGGGTTTGAAAGCGGGTTCCAGGATTGAAAGTTTGCCAAACTAAGGACCATATCCCATGAACAAATGAGCTATTTTACCTCTTCCAGCTTGAATTCTGGAAGATGTTATCATGCCTAAATCGCCACCTATCTAGCTGGGATGCTTAAACCAAATGTCTAGTATGGGGCGATTTTACTTAGCTGAAATTGAGAGGGGGTTGGCCACAAGGACCCTGCAAGAACATCTCCAACCTTTATACCGAAAGGATGGTGGATCTAAGAAATGATGCAGAGGCAGAATTCTCTAATTAAAGTATCATTTTTATTAAGGGGGAAATCACACAGCAATTCACTATCATACACTCATTCATTCAAGGCTCAGGAAATCAGGGGTTAGCTTGAAAGAGATTTTGTGGCAAAACCAAGGGCAATACTGGCCATAGATGGGGTTTGCTTCCGGAGTCCAATTGGGTGAAGTGGTGTGCGACACAGCTGTTCCAAGAGCGTTGGGCGAATGGAAGCGTTGGAACTAGACCAGAGATACTGTCCCCATGAAATCCAAACCAGCCCATTGAGGGGAGTTTTCCAGGGGTTTATAACCAGCCACAGGGCAAAGGAGTTAGGTTTTATGGGGTGAGGCAATCTGGCCTGGCAATATACAAGGTAAATTGGAAGGCGATTAAGTTGTTATCTGGCCCATCGGGTGAGATGTCTAGACAACCATTGCCCATTCCTCTGATTCCATTTGCAACTCCCAAACTGCCTTCCTGCCTTGGGCTGGCATCTTCTAGGTGGCCTTGGTGTGACCTGCCTGTCATCGCCCAGGTGGTACTGACATCATTTAAAGTGTACATATGGGGTCGTGTCAAATGCCCTACACACACCAAAATTCAGAAAAATTGCACTTTGATTAACAATGCCAACCGCCTAGATGCATCCCGGCTCGAAGCCTCATTCGGCGGGCCAATTTTGAAGTCGGAAGCACCCTGACTTTGAAAAAGTGCTGGCTGAGTGAGGTTTTGACCCAGGATGCAGGCGGGCATCCTGGCTATATCAGTGGCGATTTAGGTGTGATAACATCCAGGGGCATCCCGGGTCCTGAATTCAAACCGGAAAAGTTAAGTCAGTTTATTTGTACATGGGATATGCTCCTAAGTCATAAATAGATAAGAATAGTAATGTCCAGGAAATCTTGAGATGTGAAACAATCTACACAACTAAAACCAAAGTCCAGTAGAAAGAATATTTTTAAATATATATTTTTTTAAAAAAATGATTGAAAAATATGCTTCACAATTACCCTGAGACAACAGGAATATTGCAATTGTCTCCTCTTTCCAAGAAGAAATTTCAGACATTAGGAGAAAAGCTCCAGATCTGTTTTGTCTCTGGAATGGAAGAAACTTTGCAGGCTGCTGCAGTTTTTCATTTGACCTAATGCAAAACAGAGAAGCTAAATAGTTTTTTTTTGTGGGAAGTTGCCAGCCACAGATGCAGGCAAAACGTCAAGAATAAACGGGCACATAGCCTGAAAAACCCATCAAGAACTATGGATGCCGGCCACGACAGCGTTCGACTTCACAGAGAAGCTCAAGTTTTTTTACCTGGGGAAATAGTCTTCAAAAACATCAAATAGATGAAGCTGAAATTTTCAACTTCAACTGACATTGTGGGAGTGTAGCTCCCATCAACCCTAGTTAGTACAGCTGATAGTGAGGGATCCTGGGAATTGCAGTAAGTAAGTATCTGGAGGGCTGCACTTCACTTATCCGAGTGACTTCTAGTCCTTCATTTAAGAACATGCAAGAAACATATTTTGATAGATTTCCCCCTCAAACTCATTCTTCCCAAAAGTCCATCCCAGTGAAGTTGCCGTATTGACATAACTGCAGACTCAGCTTACCTGGATTTAATTATTTTGAATTAATAGCAAAAGTAGTCATTGCGTGGAAGACTCACGGATGGGGTTCTTGAGAGACCACATCCTGAGGCCATCTATGAGTGTTGGAGCAAATTAGTAACTTTAAACTCTAATTATAGTGAAGGCAGTCAGACTTTATTGCCTGAAGAAGCTGAGTGTTCATTGTTTATGCCTTCTCATTTTCTGCACCTGCCTCCATAAATTGCATATTCCTTACCTTTAATATTTGACAAAACCTTCCACTGATCATTTAAGACCCGAGAGGAGTCATGATGAAGATTTCCAATTGAAGTTGGCGGTGTCACCAAATTGCTTGTTTAGCAGTTCAGAATCACATCCATAACTCAACATGAGTTTCCACCCGGGTCCATTCATTACTGCCAAGTCAGGAGTAAAGGCACAACTCCTAAGGCATTTCCACAGTGTTTCAGAGAGAAGGGCCCAGGTAGCCAGAATACTTGATTCCAACAATGCTAACGTCTAGGATTGCCATATTGAAAACTGGAAAGGGCTCTTGTGCTGTCCGTAGAAAACCAAAAGGCAGGTCATAGAACAGGGATTCAAAATGTGCTGGATAGTGTGATAAAGTTAAAGGTTTTTCCTTTTGACAAGGTTGTCATATTGTATCCGAATGTAAGGGTTGGTGCTCATCTCTGTTTCTAAGCCAAAGGAATCAGTGGCCAACATAGCAATCATAGAATCATAAAGTTGGAAGAGACCCCAAGGGCCATCCAGTCCAACCCCATTTTGCCATGCAGGAACTCCCAATCAAAGCATCCCTGACAGATGACCATCCAGCCTCTGCTTAAAGATCTCCAAGGAAGGAGACACTACTACACACTAAGGAAGGAGTGTGTTCCACTGTCGAACAGCCCTTACTCTCACAAAGTTCCTCCTAATGTTGAGGTGGAATCTTTTTTTCCTGGAGCTTGCATCCATTGTTCCGTGTCCTGTTCTCTGCAGCAGCAGAAAACAAGCAGAAAACACAGTTTGCTTGATGGATCTCTTGGCTCCATCTTACCAACGTCAGCTGGCAGCTGATTTTCACCTTTCCAGACAGGGGTCTTTCTTCACTCTCCCTAAGGATTTTCTTACAGAAGTGCAATACTTCAGAAAGTGTGAATTAATTAAAATATGCTGACGGTGCCTTTGGCATCCAGGAACATTTATTAATATTTCCAAACTAGGCCTATAATCTTCCCAAATGAAAGGACCTCTCTTCATTCTGATTCATGAAGCTGAAAATCAGTGTCTCCCTGGAAATTAAAAGGGTTGCCAAGGTAAGTTGGCCAGTCAAGTAAAGGAGGGGTTTCTCAAGGGCATGGATGAGTTCAGGGAATCTCAAACAGCAAAAGGCTGATTCAACAACCCCTGAACAGTATATAAGGAGTCCAAAGTCCAGGGTTTGTCAACAGCTCCTCTCGGCTTCTTCCAAATCATTGTCTGAGAACGTGGTAAGTGAGCATCCACAAGGCTGTTACTGCTACTGGTTGGGTCTGAACTTCATGTGAATTGTATGCTCAATCTCAATCTCTCTTCTCTCCTTCACCTAAGATGATTCTGTCTACTTCAAGAACCTGCCATTTATAAGTACGTAAGAAAGTTGTAAGCTCTTTCCATCTTTGAACGGGAAGTCTGAAATGCTGGGTTAAAATCCTTTGGAAAGATTTGTACGCTTAGGAGGACCGGGTGGTTCTCTGGGAGGGATGATGTCTGAACAAAGAATCTTTATTTAGAGGTCAGAGAAGTTGGTTCATGCTGACAATTCCTAATGGTGAGGGGCCCAGATTTGTAACCCTTCTTATCATAGGCAGAAATGGTGAAGAATTCCCAGCAGAACCTTGGAATTCTGAAATAAGAGGCACTCCATCTTTCATGGGAAATGATCATATTTCTGGGCAAGCTGCACCATGCCAAGCATAAATGTTCTGTCTCTTTACTGTTTGGTTTTGCATTTACAATGGGTAACAGATTAATCTCTGAAAAATTATATCTGGATAAATCAACATAAAAAGAAAGCAGGTTGAGGGGCCCTAATTCTATCTTCTGAATTTAGGGGATTACTTTTGGCTGGCAAATGAGCGTTCGGTGAACTGGTGCTCTTGTGTGGGATTAGATCAGGTATTAGACTTGCATGGAACAAGCTCTTGAAATCAAAGTAATGGGAACATAATGCTTAACTACATTTCCATTGATTTCAAAGTGTCCACTGGAGAAAGGTCAAATCTTGGATTTCATTTCTCCCCAGCCAATGGCCCACTACTTGGGTTTCATTTTTTGGCTAATTCTCATCCTCCTTTTCCATTCATATGTTCTACACAACAGAGAAACATGCAAAAGAAACTTTGTAAATACTTGAATAATCTTAAATAGGGCTAAAGACTTGCTCAATAGATGTTAATATCTCCTCTTCAGGAAGGATGTTTGAAAATGGGGAAAAAATTGTTCGGGGAGGAAAGGATGTTGGGAGGAGGACCTCAGCACTGCTAGAAATTTTCAAGAACTTGGCATTTTTAAGTACATAAGAAAGTTGTAAGTTCTTTGCACCCAATTGAACTGGGACCTCCCTTAGTATTATTGTTTTCTTGATGGTAAAATAGCATAGGATCCATGAGCAGAACACAATGTAGAAGGAGAAAGCTAGTTAAGTAACCTCTTGCATTCACAACTTCTGCCAACAATAAAAATGTGCAGAATAAAACATGCAGATGTGGTGAAAAACTCCAAAGCATGCAGCTGCCTTGTTGCAGACAGGGATCGCTCCCTCTGCATTGTTTTCCAAGTGCAAATGGAGAGACCTTGAGAGGCCATTTTGGACCTGGTGCTTTCCCAGTCTTGGAAGCAATGCTCCTCTTTGCAGCTTGTATCTGCTGTTCTTCCTCATTTCAAGAGCCTGCTCTAGGCAGAAACAGATTCCTTCTCACTGAAAAGATGGTATTGCAAGAACAAGGGTTATGTCCCCTTGAAAATGTTAATTCACAGTATTTGTATGAAAATGGTATGAGAACATTAATCCCAACCACCAGAGAACATTGGACAGCCATCCCCAACCAGTCATTCCCACTTAACTTTTGAGTTTTTTTCCAGGGAAAAAGTCCCTCCTTCGGCCACAATGGGCTCCTTGAATGAAGATTCGGTTCAGCAGGATCTCCAAGGCTTCCCTTGAATCCCACCCTTGCCCACTAACAGGTCCCACTCTCTCATTTCAGGTGCTTCCTCATCTCTTTAAGATGTCCTACTGTCCCCAAGTCTTCTGTACTCCATCATCATGCAATGCAGTATCCTCCTCCCCATTTTGCTTCTCTGGCACTTGTCCCTGCAGTGACTCATTGAGTCATTTTCTTGGAGGACAGTCAATGGGTAATATTGGCGAGGGATGCAACACCATGCTCCCTAGTTCGTTCATGCAGATTCAACCATCATCTGTGAGCCTTATGCTTCCTGGTGCAAGATGCTCTTATAGTGAAGGATTGAAAATCGAAGGAAGCAATCCTTGTCCTCCTGTATCCTCTGGTTCCTCCAGATGTTCATCCTACATCAGACGCTGCAAGTGAGAAAGAAGGAAACTTCAACACCTATCGGACCCCCGGCCACAGACCAAGAAAAATGCATGGATTTACGAATGACGATCTCCTGGACCTGAATGTCAAGAAAGCTGAGCACCCCTCATCCAACCCTCCCAAGATCCCAGGATAAACAGATGCTCCACTTTCCTGACACCCAGCTCCACCTACTGTTTCTTCTTTAGAACTCTTTTCTAGGCTTCTCTACTACTCTTTCCTTTCTGGCTTCCCTTTTTACAAGGCTATCTGGACTGGCTGTATTGAAAACCAAAGGACAGTTCAAACATAGGCCTCTTCCAAGGGATGCAGCCTTTTCATCCTCTGCCTTACTCCCCATCTGCCTTCACATCTAACAGTCTCTCAACCATGAGTAAGAACAAATGAGTGACCATTTGCAGGCATATGTTTTTGCTTTTCTCCTTTGATTTAAAACTGCTAGTCCAAGAAAACACTCTCGGTGTGTCTTTTCTTAAATAAAGCTTTGCTTCAGCAAATAATTTCCTCTTGTGGTTTTTACTCTTCTTGGCCAAAAGTACACCATCAGATCTGCCTCTTGAGCACAGGGAAATCCTGTGAATGATTTGTTGCTGTCTATTGCCAGTTTATTGCCTGTTTATTTCCAGGATAAGAGCAACTTAATCGTGATGTGGGTGAAAATGTTAATTGAGATGGCACAATTTTCATGGGACAATCGATGTTTAAATCCCCCTGTTTTCCCCATGTGCTAAAAGTCCATGGTTTGAATCAGGCATAGCAGGTTTGAATTTTTAGTTTGGTCCATTGGGCAAGAAGACCTTCTGGGGTTTCCTGATGGTTCAAAAGCATGTGTATCACATTTCCCATTTGAGCACCATCAATAGGTGTCTTTGGCAACATAAGAAAGACATCACTTGACAGAAGAACAAAGTGGATGAGAATTTAGTTCCATTTACCACTCCCCAGACCCCCCCCCCCCACCATGGTACAAAATTAACAACTGCAGCATTTCACTAATATCATTCACAACAGGAAAAAAGTAACTTGAGATTTAAAAGATGTAGGTGAAAGAATGTGTGTAGAAGTCCAGGTTACATTTTATGGTCATAGGACTAAACTCTGTTTGTACGCGACTTTATTCTCATTTTCAGCTACTAGATGGCAGGCAGGGGAAGTGTGGGCTCTCCGTAATGGGATAAGTGCAACAGATGACTCTTGCAACCATGGAAATATCAGGAATTGATGACTCCCTTTCGTGTCTCCTTAGACTTCTTCTTAGCTCCGTCTTTCTTTCTCACATCTGAGGAACTAGACACTGATGAGTTGCCGCCCGACGGCAAATGCTCAGGAACTTCTCCAGAGGGACATCTTGATCTGGCTGGTCAGGAAGGGGGAGCATAAGGATTCTGCTGCCAAAAGGAATATGGTGGAGGATCTATAGAGTCCTGTCCCTCTCCAGAATCACCAAAAATAGGGTTGGTAGGGGGCTTTCTTTGTGTAAGCTTAGTTACCATTATCTTGGAAGACTTTTCTTGGCATTTTCTCAACCATGGCAGACTGGATTTCACTATATTACGCCAACATTCTATGTAACGATATTGATCAGGAAAACCAGTAGATGGCATTGTTATTTTAAAATAAATTCTCATTATGGTGTCTAGGGGTAAGTTGCCCTCTCCTGGTCAACCAAGGTTATAACTCAGCCATACTACCTCACATCGAACTTTGAGTTTCCCTGGACTTAAAGTTGTTCCAAAATCCTCACTAAACCCTTTCTTGAAATATTGAAGCATACAGTCTAAGGGAGACTGTTGCTTGATCTGATTTCCACCCATATTCCTCCCACTATTCCCGGATAACAGAGAGACACAAAAGGAAAAGGGTGGTGAAAATCAGGTGAGGGGTCCTGGCCTTCCAGACGAAAGGAATTATAACAACAATCACATGCTATGGGACCAGGCAGCCTGGTGTTGGAAATCCTTAAAGATCTCATCAGCCGTGAAGGCGCTCAAGGTCTCCTCTGAAGGCCAGCAGTGGGAAGATCGCAATGGCCCTTCACACAACTATACACACCAGTTCCTACCTTCCCTTCTCCCAGAACCTATCTAACCTGGTGGTTTCACAAAAGCCCCCCTTTTTGGGTTTGTTACTTGAACCAAGGCTGGAAGGTGGTGTTGTGACACACCAATTTTTTTCTTCTCTCCCACCGAGAACAAGATGTAATTTTTTTCCCAAAAAATATTCTTTTCAAAACACTTTCAAAAGGTTATTTTTTCTCTCCCCGTTGAGAAATATTTTTCACAGATGTCTCGAATGAAAATAAAAGGCAAGGGAGACGAACATTGCCTGGCATTTCAAACTCAATTAACAGGTCAAAAGGAAGTTTGGCAGAGGTTTAAAGTACATTCCTCTGCTAGAAAAACCCAATATGAATGGTAGCTTTGCTTATGCAAAATGCTCAAATCCTGGCCATAAGATTAAAAACCAAAATTCTTCCTCATTGATTGAGAAGCACTCAGAATTTCTTCTCTTTAAAAAGCTTTCAAAATTTTTGAATAACAGACATTTCTTCTGTTTATCGAATTTTGACGAATATGCCTTTTATTTTCATTCGAGAAATTTGTGAAAAATACCTCTTGACGGGGAGAGAAAAAAAATAACCTTTTGAAAGTGAGACTTTGGAAAATAATTTTTTAAAAAATCACATCTAGTTCTCAATGGGAGAGAAGAAAAAAAATTGTTTGTTACAACACTAAATTCTGAACAAATCTTGCCAAGAAATCCCCATGTCAGATTGACCTTAGAGTCGCTGTAAGTCGGAAGTGACTCAAAGGCACGCAACAAGAACAGCAGCAAACAAATAATTAAAGTTGCTTGAATGAGGCAGAATAGGACTGCTTGTTTGTTTTTTAAATTAATAACAAAGATAATATGTTCCATGACAATAAAACTTCAGCAGGAAGGAGACACCCAACTCAAGGCTTTAGTTTTTGAAAATGAAGGGGAACATCTTGGAGAATAGGAAATGAGGTTGCTGCAGCAGTAGTGTTCAAAGGCATGGTTATTCATTATCTAGCCATGTCACGTAATAGATAGTTAAAACAAATAATTCAGTCTTGACTCAGTACTTGCAAAGAGTGTAAAAGCTTCCACCTTGCCTTCTTCCGCCGCTCAGCCAATGCTGCTCTTGGTATGTTGTCTTTTTTTGCAAGAAAAAAGGAAGACGGGAGGGAATTCATGGGGAGATTAATTTGGGAGTTTGGTCTGAAAACTTTGCAGTCGTCTCATGGCTTGGTTTGATACGGAGAAGGGAAATGCTCAGGACCTGATATTGCCAAATTTCACAAATACATTTGGTGCTAAACTTTGGGACACTATTAAAGTGGCTTTCATTTTAACATGCTGCTGGGAAATGGGCCTAAATTATATTATCTATCCCAACAAGAGCAGAACAAAGGGTGCATCTGCACTGTAGAAATAATACCCCTTGACAACACTCGAACGGCCATGGCTCCATCCTACAGAATCCTGGGATTTGTAGTTTTGTGAGGCGCCAGCCAACTTATTAGCAGAGAAGACTAAAGATCTCATAAAACGACAAATCCCAAGATTTTATAGGCGGGAGCTAAAACATTTAGAACAGTGTCCAGCTGCATTATTTCTAAAGTGTAGGTGCATCCATAGTCTAAGTTATTGGGAAAGATTATAATAAATAATAATAATAATAATAATAAAAATTATTTATATCCCACCCCTCTACAAGATGCAATCGGGGCTTCAAAGTTTGCAAGACTTTGACAATGTACAATTGTCCCTCCTTATCCACAGATTTTTTATCCACGGATTTGAGCATACACGGCTTGAAAATATTCCCAAAAAGTATACATTGCAAATAGCAAACCTTGATTTTCCATTTTATATATGGGACACCATTTTGTTGTGCCATTATATTTAATGGGACTTGAGCATCCACGGATTTTGTTATCCACAGAGGGTCCTGGAACCAAACCCCTGCGGATAACAAGGGCCCACTGTATTCTATAATCTTTCATTTAAGTTACTGTAACCCATTGTTTTAAACTATATATTTTAAAAGCATGTTTATGTAGCTTTCATAATTTATGAAAAGGAATGTACGCAACAGGAAAAAGTAGAAATGCAAAAATATATCACTATCTAGAACTGTAAATTGAACTCATCATCAAAGCACTGATAATAGGTTTTAATTATGTTTTTTTTTTCTAGAAAGGGAAAGCTGGTAGAGAATAACTACTAAAAGGTTTGATCAATCAAACAAACTAAAATATCTTTATTCACATTTACTACTTACTCAGCAATACAAAATTCCATTCCAGGTTCATCCCCAGCATTCGGGAATGGCTCTTCTCATGTACATAGCATCTAAAGTTAATTCAATGCCAAATCAAATCTTTCTTCCATTCCGCTTCCATTTGTACACTATCGAGGTTCCTGAACCTTTTTTGAGGATGTTGCGATTCTGATTCCCAGTACAGCCAGTTCTCAAGACAGATTAAAACCCAAGGGACAAAGGATGGCCATCTGTCGGGTATGCTTTGATTGGGAGTTCCTGCACGGCAGGGGGTTGGACTGGATGGCCCTTGTGGTCTCTTCCAACTCTAAATTTCTATGATTCTATGATTCTAGGTACTGGTGGTGGTTGTGGTGGGTGGTAATGTCAGAACCAGTTCCCTAGTAGTTAAGGGGATTGAGTCTGGTAAAGGAGTGAACCACACTTAGCAAGAGAATCCCCCAGATATGGTGTAGGGCCAGTATGATGGACATTGGACTAGGACACTGGGAGACAAGGGTTCAAATCCTGGCTCAGCCATGGAAACCCATTGGGTGACCTTGCAATGGCAAAATGCCATCGAGGAAACCTGCTAAGGACTTTATCAGACGGGAGGAATTTCTCTTTATTGCGAATGGAGCCAATTGGAATCAATTCAAATTCACATGAATTCGCTAGTTTAGCGAATTCACGTGAATTCCTATTGCGTTCGGAATGCGTTCAGAATGACTTCCCATTACCCGAAAATGACCCCCCCATTGCCTGAAATTGTGTGAGATGCTTTAATTTGCAATAACATAAAACTCATGATTGTGTTCGGAATGACTTCCCTTTTGCCCGAAATTGCATGAGATACTTTAATTTGCAATAACGTGAAACCCCATGATTGCGTTCAGATTGCCATTAGATTATACTTCCAATTTCCAATGTCTGATAAGGTCCTTCGTCTGTTTTCTTTTTAACCAACAGGCTTTGGGAGGTGAAGGCTTACTAGTTATGCCTCTTTGGTGCTACTAGAGCAACCTGAATGCATTTACACTGGAGACAGAAAGACCATACCGGGTGAATAGCTCCTTTTTGTCTTCATAGAGTAGATCCAAGAAGTCTGCAAAAGTTGCTTGTTTTGCTCTTCAATTCAACTTTCTGGACCTGTTGGGGATGGGAAAAACATCCTTGTGTCTTTTCCTACGTTTGCTCTCTCCTTTTTCCCTGCTGAAGTTTATCTGTCTGAATGCAAAGATGTGCATTTTATGTTTTATTGGGCTTTTATGTTTAATCAGTTTACAAACGTCAGATCCAAACTCTTGGGACTAATAAAAATATTTGACATTTTGGGTAACTTAGAAAGGAGTGTGATAACTTCCTGGCTTCCTCCTAACCTTCCATGGGATCAAAGTTTCCCATTCACATAAAGCTGCATTTGATCATCTCATGTTGCTCTCCCGATTTTGAGATAAAGGGATGCTAGAAATTTGAAAACAGAAGGAAAAAATCATAGTGTGTGTGTGTGGGTAATTCATATTTTGGGTCAATGCCCTCATTTCCTAGAAGGTGAAGGCATACAGCAAAAACATCCAGTGATTTGAATCAACACTAAAAATTATGTTCTTTAAGGCTGATTTCAGATCTTGGACTAAGGAAGGAATAGTAGAACAACATGTGGTTTCTTGGTCTTGACTAACTTTTGCCTTTAGGCCTCTCCTTACCTACACAAAACCATGCCTTATGGAGACTTCTATATTTTCTGCTCTCAGATCTTGAGTCACCAAGGAAGTATCTTCATGCTCTGGATAAAATTGCATCATGAGCAAAGGTGCATTTTGAACCCTGAATGAGAGAGTTTGTGCAATCTTTTTCGATTTTGGATTGTGAATATCATAGGATCTTATCACACTAGAGGAATCCCAGACAGAAACAGGATCTAAATTCGAATTAAATTAGGGGGAAAAATGCAAATGCGGGAAGTTTTTCACATGACATTACTGCCAAGTTGAAATAACGTAAAAATAAGCTGAAGGTAAAACGAGAAAAATGGCAGCATTTTTCTTTCAGAAAGTACCAAAAGTAAAAAGCTGCCGTTTGTCTCCATTTTACCTTCAGCTTATTTTCGCGTTATTTCGCGTTTGCAGGAATGTCCTGTGAAAAACCTCCCACATTTGTGTTTTTTTAAAAAAATGAAATCTAGTTTAAATCCCGTTTCTGAATGGGAATTCGCTAGTGTGATAAGGTCCATAGACTTAGATTCCTCATTTTGGGAAATTGTCTTGTTCTTCTCATTGGATGGAACAGTAACATCTTTGCCTGTGCATATTACAAGGAAGTATAGCCATAACTAGAGTTTTTGAAACTGCAGCAAAGTCATTAATTTCCCCAGTTATTTCCACCTCACCTCTTAGAATAATTGTTCATCATAGTTAGCTTCTACTATGAATACTCTATTCTCCAAACTACTGGTGGCCTTGCCACCTTGTTTTTCAGAATTTACAAGTAATATTCAGAATTAGTTTTTTTTTTTTTTTTTTTGGTGGAGCTTTCGGGCTATGTGGCCAGAGAATGAAGATGCCAGCCACAGATGCTGGTGAAATGTCAGAAAAGAACTCTTCTAGAACATGGCCACATAGCCCGAAAGCTCCACAAAAAACTATGGATGCCAGCCATGAAAGCCTTCGGTTCCACAATATTCAGAATTGCCCACCATAACCAGAATATGCTTCAGTCCAAACTTTTTTGCATGTGCGCCATTAAAAACAAGGGTGTGCAATGTCAGAAGCTAAGGACCTTTGTGGGTCTCTATGACTGTGGGTCGTGACTCCTTTGTGGGTCGAATGACCCTTTTACAGACCACCGGAAAAACACTCCTCTATCAATTTCCAGCCATAATTTTATGGTTGGGGGGGGTCACCACAACATGAGGAACTGTATTAAAAGGTTGCAGCATTAGGAAGGTTGAGAACCACTGGTCTATGTGATCTTGGAGAGCAGAAACGCTCCTTCCTTGAAAAAA
The DNA here is from genome assembly GCA_034509955.1 of Urosaurus nigricauda. Lineage (NCBI taxonomy): Eukaryota > Metazoa > Chordata > Lepidosauria > Squamata > Phrynosomatidae > Urosaurus > Urosaurus nigricauda. The sequence goes on from JAOEGL010000010.1 coordinate 3,096,531, forward strand.
CCCAAAATAATATTTACTGCCACATTCCTTCTATGCCCACTAGGTAGTTATGGGTACATATTTTCCATGCCCCAACCATTTTGGACCCAGAGGAACCCTCCCTCCCTCAACAAGGGATTACAAAAGTCAATTCTTGTGTGTGTGTTTTTTTCCCCCTCTTAAATATGTCTCCTCAGTTTTAAAAAAAATGGCTTGGGAGAGAAAACAAGAGAAAATGCCCACATGTCCCCATAGGGCATTGGAGGGCATTTGGGTAAATATGAATGAAAAAAATGAAGAATGAGAGGTGATATGCTACCTGTCTTCAAATGGCAGAAATATTGTCATCAAGTTGAAGATGGAGCAATTTGCCTCTGCTGCAGAAGGTTGGACCCAAACCAGTTGATTCCAATTTTATACAATCCACAGGAGAGGGAGACACATCTCCAAATGCTCAGTGGAGGGCTGTTTTTAGTTTGGAAAAAGGCCAAGTTCTTTTTTGTCCAAAAATGAGATCCTCAGCTTCGGACGTTCAGGCAATTATATTTCATATCATCCCTGAAGAAATCCATTCAAATGTCTATATATAGGCTGAAATGCACTGGACTTCTCCAAAATAAAAACAGTCATCCACTGAGAATCTCCCTGTGGATTCATTTGGATGTGCTTCAGTTCTCATCTGTTCAGTTTTCATATATCCAAGTAAACATTATGATGAACTTTCTGATCGTAAGAGCTGTTTAACAGTGGAATAGACTACCTCAGAAGGTGGCGGTCTCTTCTTCATTGGAGTTTTCTTCAGTAGAGGTTGAATGTCCATCTTGCTGGACTCCTGTTTAGGTAGTTTGCTGAACTAGGTGGCCCAGGGGTCGCTTCCAGGTATATGACTCTCTGATATTTAGGGCCATCTGTACAGGCCAGCCAAATAAAGTAGTCCTTACAGCGATCATTCCAGATATGAAATGATTGGGGTGGAATCCAGACTTTTTCATTGCCCCATGGCTTTAATCCCGAGAGGGAAAAAAGTGGGGATTTATCCTTGTTTTTAGCAGAAAATCCAGATATTCGTGTACGTGTGTGGACTACCCTCAATAGCAATGTTCGTGTGGGGCCTGGAGGAAAAAAAATCAGAAATACATACAAACATATAGGGAAAGGGGGGAAAAACCCAAGTGACTTTGGTTAAATGTCCACACATAGGACCTTATCAAATGGAGCCCTTACCATGGGCAAAATGTTCCTGAAGTATTTCTGAAGCACGAAGGTGCGATCGTCCATCGCACTTCTAAAACATCATTGAGGCATCCCGCTTCTCTCCCTTTGTCAAAGTGTTCACAGAGAAGCCATGTTTTGAATTAACGGAAGATCTCATTATTAAAAAATGGCTTCTCTGCAAATGCTTAGTCAACAGGAAAGAAGCGGGATGCCTCAATGATGTTCTAGAAACACGACGAATGATCACACCTTCACGCTTCAAAAACACAGGAACGTTTTGCCCACGGTAAAAGCTCCGTGTGATAATTCCCATACTGTGATTTATCACACCGGGGCGAGTTCAAAACGGAGAATTGTATGGACACCTCTCCTAACCACCTTGGTATGTGTGGCAATTGTGTAGACAAATCCATGGTTGCTGTAGATCGGGGTAACCTGAAGGTATGCTGGATTTTTCTGTCTCTGTAGATGTGCCCTAGGATACAAATTGAGAAGTATCATGCTACTTTTTTATGGAGGGAGAAAGAGGGATTTATGTTGATTAATTATTTCTCTTCCCCTTCATTCCATCCCTTAGTCCATGTCTTCTAGCATGCATACTCAACTGAGTTGCCTCATTGCAAAATATGGAAGAGTCAAGCTAAAACTGTAATTCCCATTTCCCCCCAAACTGCTACTACATTAATATGCAAAATAAAGTACAAGGGGCATTCATCCTAGTCCTTAACCACAGGTGCTGATAAGCTTTTTTGAGCTCAAAATTATGTTGTTTATTTTTTCACCCCACGAACCACTATTCCAACCACATTCTTCCTCCACCTACATTGGTCTCCTCACTTGGGGCCATTTCTTCTCACCACCTCTTTGACTGAAGTTGGCTGTTGGAAAGGTGTACAAAAGCATACAATGCTTAGGCCACATACAGTTCAGTGACAAAGGTGGCAAAGATGAGTGGTGGCTCACAAGGCGGGTGACAACACAACGGAGGCACCGGATAGGGGCAGAAATCACAATCGGGAATTTCATACGGCGGCGGCTCTGGGATGAAAATTTCCAGGTCGGTCAGTGTTGTCTCTGCCACAAAGGGCGGCGGTTGTATTATGATCGCTGTCGAGGGGAGACTTGCACTACACGATGTATTGTACCCACAAAGCTCTCCAGGAAAAACCATGATTACGTGTAGAGAAGATAATCTGAAACGGAGGGGAGAAACAAAGTGAACAATGCAGTTTTGATCTTAACTCAGTTTTTGAGTTGGAACCCAAAAACATTGTTGGCACCATGACAACTATTGAAGGAAAGGGCTAAATTCAGCGTTTAATCCTGCCTACAGTAGACCCATTTTCTCAATGGGATTTATCTATTCAGATTATCACACTAAGGTCAATTCCAGAACCATGCCACAATTATCACATTATTGGCAATGAATATCCTAATATTGGCAATGGGATAATTGTGGGATGGTAATGGAATAATTGTAGGATGATTCTGGAATTGAGCCTAGTGTGATAATCTCATATGTGTTGACTCACCATCTAACAATTGATCAAATTGATCTATTCTAGTTGGGACTAATCAGCAGAATGTACTGAATGTGCATTCATTCAGTTGTTTTTTTGAAGGGAAGACGGGGAAAATATATTGAGGATGTTAGGGGAACTTTTAACCAGTGGTATCATTCAAAATAATGAACAACCAGTTCCCATTCCTGGCTGCTTCTCATGACTCCAGATGATCCAGTCCTTCCCTCTTTCTTACCTTCTCTCTCTCCATCTTCCTTGGACTCTTTCACACTGGAGGAATTTCTCCCAACTTTGAATGCAGCCAATGCGAATTCATGTGAATTCACTTGTTTAGCGAATTTACGTGAATCCCCATTGCTTTTGGAAGGCGTTTGGAATGACTTCCCATTACCCGAAAATGACCCCTCCTTGCCCGAAATTGCGTACCCAACAGATGGCCATCCAGCCTCTGTTTAAAGACCTCCAAGGAAGGAGACTCCACTACACTCTGAGGGAGTGTGTTCCACTGATGAACAGCCCAAACATGTCATCTTCTTTCCACAGTGAAACAAGCTTGTGTAATATTCAGTCCTGCCACAGGTTGGCAATGTCAGGCTAGTACAGATAAAAAAGAGGAGAAATCTTTCTTATATCTCTATCAGTACAGGATTGAGCAGGACAAGTATCTATGGAAGAAGCCCGAGTTTCTGATCTTGCTTCATCAAGAGAAGATAACAGCTTCTATACAAAATTGTAGTCTTCAGTCCAGGTGCCCTTGGATGAAGATCACTCAATCCTGATAGCATTCCAAGAAACCTGCAGCCAATTGGATGGCAAATCTGCATTGAGGTTTAATCTGAACTTTATAGAGCTGTCCAAGGTGCTGTTTCTGCAAAGGGGTTCAGTACCTCGGACTGCTTTATAGTTCTGGACTGTAACTGAAAGCAGATTCATTGCCTTGATGGTATGAAAACCACCAACCAACAGCAATAGTTTGAGTTCAATGAAGATGATGAACAATCGAGTCAAACTCAGTTTATCATCCCAACTATCTTGTATGCAAGGAAGAGCAGAGACATTTCACTGTGGGTGTCCCATATCTGATCCACAATTATTTGATTATCTTTATAGACTTATTACTGCAAAGGGTAAGGGGTATGATATATCAGAGGTGAGGAAAGTATAGTTTTGGGACCACATGTGGTCTCTAAGTTCTTTGTTTGTTCCCTCTTGTACCTCTGACCCACCAGCTCCTTCCCTGTACCATACCCCTCCAACACTTAACAAAGCATGAAATCTGGCAATTCCAAGGCTGAATCCTAGAAGTGACATCTTGGCATTTCCTGAGATGTTGAGAGCAATGGAGCAATCTCTGGGGTTCCAGAAGTGGGGGGAAATGGTTACTGTCCTCTTAGCAGCTGGTTCATATCTGTGATACACTGAAGTCAGAACTCAAGATGGTAGTTTTGAAAGGAGGAAAATATGCTGACTCTGTCCATAGCAACTGCGAGAGAATGTCACTGCCAAGGCCTATTATCTTCATTCTTTAAAGCCACTGTTCAGGTTCTAATTGGGTTCTAATCAACTCAATTACTAGGAGGGAGTGAATGTCACTGAACATAATTGGGCTTAAGACGGAAATCCTTGTTTGCCTTGTTCTCGCGTCTAAGCAGAATAAAGAATACAATTTTCATTCTCACCTGGAGCAGGGTGAGATTCTCTCTGTTGTTCTCAAGAGATTATAATTTTTGTATTTGTAAGGTCAGTTCCAGGGATATAGCTGTGGTGGTGGAGGTGGTGATGGTGGCTGTGTGCATTCAAGTAATTCCACATTATGGTGACCCCCAAGGTAAACCCCTTTCTTGCCAAGATTTATTCAGAAGGGGATTGCTATTGCCTCCCTCGGAGGGTGAGAGAGTGCGATTTGCTCTGATTCACCCAATGGGCTCCCAGGGATGAGCATGGATTCAAACCCTGGTCTCTAGAGTCCTAGTCACTCCAGCCAGAAAACCTTGGTATCTCTCTTTAGCTGGGGTGGGTGGGTGAGAACATTGTCCCACCCATGCAAGAACCAGACCCTTAACTAGGCCTTTAGAGGCCCTGGGGCAGAAAGTACATTCGGGGCTCTAATGTCCCTGGTCCTACTGCATGCTGCGGGTGCCATCTTGGCACACCACCATTTACACAGAGTGCATGTCAATGATGTGGCTTGTGCATCGCGTCCAAATGGCATGGTGCACAAGGGATGTCACAGCGCCAGGGCATTTATGGCACCTCTGTTGCAGAGGACAAAGGAGCCGCATTTTGCGGCTCCTTTGGGGACCCCTTTGGCTGGGGGTCCCAGAGTGGTGCCCCAGTTGCCCTAGCCTAGCTACGGGCCTGGCAAGAATGTCTGAGGCTTCTACATTGTGCATCTACATTGTAGAAATTAATTATGCAGTTGGATACAATAGGTGTTGTAGCTCCATCCTATGCCAAAGAGTGCTGGTCCCTCACCAAATTACAAAATCCCGGATTCTATAGGATGGAGCCATGATAGTTAAAGTGGCGTCAAATGGCGTTATTTCTACAGTGTAGATATACTCGGAGAGACCTGTTATGAATCGTTCTGCCAAGGTCTTGCAAGCCCAGGGCTATGGCTTCTTTAATGGGATCAAACCAGCTGGTCATCCTATTTTACTACTGCCTTCTGCTTTATTATGCATTATATTTCCCAGTGTCTTTGCTTCATTGGGATTCCTAGGGCATTGATCCCACTGATCCCATCGGGGGAAAAAAAACCTAACAGCTTTGTAACCATGATAGACACCAACATGTTTGACATAAAATTTCCTTTTAGACAAAATCTCAGCTGAACAACATCTGGGTTTTGCTATCCCTGGAATAATTTTGCTGGGGGCAGAATATAATAAACAGTATTTGGCCATCTACCAAATTTTTCTTAATCATAGGAATATTCTCTACTATTTTCTTTGGATCTAATTAATAAAATCATCATTGGTCCACCCTCACAACTAAATCTATCATCACACAAGGAAAAAAAACCTAACAGTTTTATAGCCATGATAGATACCTTCGCATAAACAAGGTTCATTTTTCCTCCAAACACACACGTATTTTATTGAGTCTCAATAACACAATGATATTTTCTGTTGGCAAAAGAAAACTCTGGCCTGAATCCTGTTGGTTAGTCGCAACAAGAATAGACCCATTGTATCAGTTTTTGAATGGCGGGTCAACCCCCCAGGTAAATGGTTCATTAGGGATGGCGAGAATATAAAAATTAATAAGTAAATGGCTGAAAAAAATATATTTCTTGAGTTTCTAGGGGCCTGATGAGAGGAATCCTGGACTAACAAGAACCTTCACAAACTTAGACTTATTCTACACAAAATTTGCATATGGTCATCTCAGGCAGAAAACAGCATTCCCCATGGAAGAAAATAATATAAGAAAATAATATTTCAGCACAGTGCTGTTTCCCGAGCTGAAAATTCTTCTTTTTTTTCCTCTGCAAAAAATACTGCACATGAACTGCATACATAACAAATCCTAAACTGTCAACAAAGGGGCAGTTTTCAAAGACGTTTAGCAGAAAACTGCTAAAAAGTACTTTTTGCTGTCAAGTTAGCAGAGAATTACATCCCGAAGGTTTGCGCTCTACTCTGATTGGGACCAACAATAAGATTCATACTTATCTCTGTGTTTCCATATTCCAGATCTCTTAAGTCTGCCCTCCTACATATGCTTTTTGAGGAATGATCCTCTTTCAACCTAATGGGATTGTCTTCTGAAACCCAATGATATAAACTGGTGTTTTTAAAGGGAGAGGAAAGCACCTCTTCCTAAGTCAATATCTCTTTCAACCCAATGGGATTGGTTTTCTGAATCCCAATAATATAAGCATCCCTTCCCAAGTCATTATCTCTTTCAGCTGAGTGGGATTGTGTTCTGAATCCCAATGATAAAAACTGGTGTTTTTAAAGGGAAAGGAAAGCATCCCTTCCCAAGTCATTATTTCAAAAGCTTCACTGAAATGTCCATATCTTTCTCGCCAACGGACCTTACCTGGTTCTTCAGAGGGCTCTGCAAGAATGGCTGGCGAAATGCGGAGGAGGAAGAGCTCTTATACAAACCATCCCAAAGCCTCGGGGCTAGGAAACACCTTCTCCTCATGTGGTTCCAATTTTCCAGCTTGCATCATCCTCTCCTCAAATTGCTTTAATTGTCTGCCTCCCTGTTTACAGCAATCCACCATCGCTCTGCACTCAGCCTTTAATATAGGGCATCTCTGCTGCTCCACCCTCGTGGTTTCCTTTCTAATTTGTGTTGAGAGAAGAAGAGAGCTGCGCTGTGTGCACCGTTGCTGATTTCAGCAGTTATGAGCTTTGAAAGTTACCTGTTCCTACGTGCTCCGTCTCCCTTCCCAAGTGGCTTTGGGCAATCGTTTTTATCTAGACGCTTGGTTCCCCTTGAAATGCAGCTTTTCATCTGCCTTGTTTTCTTTTTTTTTAAGCATCGGGGAAGCAGTCCCAAGATGATCGAGATTGTCCCGATGCCTCCCAGGCACGGTGGAGTCTTCACGAATGAATGGCTTCCTATTATCCATCTTTAAAACTTAGTTCAAAGTGGGGACATTCACTGAAAATGAATCTCTAGGAGGATAGTCTGGAGATCCTGAAAGATTACTCTCGAACGCCTAAGGAGAGTCAATGAGACAGACCAAAGCCTATGAAACCAAAATCTAATATTTATGACATATAAATCAACTTAATGGTGCTTGGGTTTCAAAATGATTTCTGCGGACAGCAGTAGAGCGGAGTGGTTCTGTTCCTTATGCCAGATTATAATCAAGGATGAATGTAGCCATGTTGATTAATTGGTATCACGGCTGAACAACTTCCTTGCAGAGATGGAAAGTATATTTGAAAATATTGCTTGCTTTTGTTCAAAGGTGGAAAAACAGGTGTTGGGAAACACTAATGAGGAGATGAGTGAGAATATTCACAGATTTATTCTGCACAAAAGGATGCATTTGTTGCACAGACAGAAGCATTTATGTAGCAACATTTATGTTGCACAGACAGTAGCAAACAAGTTAGAAAAATGTCTGAATAAAAAAGAATTTTTTTTGTGTGTGTGTGTGTGCTGGAAACTTGCTTTCTGTAAGGAAAATAAGTCATTTTTCAAGCAAAAAAAAAAAACCCACAAAAAACAACAACCATGTTTTGTGTACAGAACAGTTCCAGAAAGGACATGCACAGCCTTCAACACAGCAAAGTGAAAACCATTCATTCTTGCCTATGATGATGAAGTGTGCAAAGATTTCCATGTCTATTTCCTTCTTGGATGCTTTTCTGTGCCACCTAACTGTATAACTAGACTTAGGTCCAAAACACACTACCGGAATAATCTCATTTGAGACTGCATTAGCTGCCCTGGCTCAATGCTAGGGGATTTTGGGAACTGCAGTTTTGTGAGACATTTAGCCTACTTTGCCAGAGAACTCTGGTGCCACAACACACTACAATTCCTAGGACTCCCTAACATTGAGCCATGGCAGTTAAAGCTGTGTCAAAATGGATTATTGTGGCAGTGCGTTTTGGACCTTATGCCATTAAAGGAAAATATAAAGGTCTCTTTTCCACTTACAGATAAATCAGTGTGCAATCCGAATTGATGGATCGATTGGAGCGTGGTTCCCACTACATTTCCCTCAACTGCATTTTCTGTCATTTTCTGGCATCAAAATAACCCACTTGTGGTTCTCATTCATGAATGAATCGATTCAAAATGATTCAGCTCCAGCTGGCCAAAGGGCAAATTTGAATCGATTCTGATCCACTTCTGGTTCACACTTGCATTGAATTGGTTTGGTGAAAAAGACATGGAAAAAATCAGTGTCAAAAAGACACAGGTTAAATGAGCCTGGTACATGACCCCCACCCCACCTCCACCGAATCACTTCAGCGAATTGATTTAAGTGAGAACCAGGATCATTTGAACTGGTTCATACCAAATTGCAATCTGGTTTAAAAGGTAGTGGGAATGAAGCTTAAGTTAAGCCTTACAGGAACAAAACCTTTATGTTCAAGATGGTAACCTATACATTTTATTGGACTACAATTATCATTGCATTACCATTGGCAATGCTAGGTAAAGCTAATGGAACTTGTAGTCCAGAACTATCTTCAGGGACACACACTGCTCATTCCTGATCTATAGAACCTTCTTAGTTTTAACATCCTAGCCAAAGTAAACCCTTATGTTAGCTGTTAATGATAAGGAATGGTTTTGCAGTTGGGGTGAAGGTCCATGAAAGAAAGAAAAAATTCAAATGGGAAAATCTGCATGGATATTATTTAAAATCTGAATGTCTCCTTGGTCTGTTCTCCTTGCAGAAATGGCATCGTTTCATTCAGAAGAACGCAACGAGCATCAGAAGTCATCTCTTGGATATTTGGAAATCCCAGATCTTAATCTCCAATATCAGTGAGCAGTAGAAAACGTGCTCCACTCCATCTTCTTGTGACTTCCTTTCAAATGGGTAGAGAGAGCTATTATGTCCCATCTCAATCTTCTTTGTATGTGCATGCACACAGCCATCTGAGGTTGCTACAAAGTGCAGAGGTAATGGGGGGAATCCAGGGCAACTCCTGGGCCAGAGTCATCTTGGTTGCCTTACTCTGGACACATTCCATCTAGCTGATCTCCAGTATTCCGGGTAAGGTCTGACCAAATAGAATAGAGTAGCACTATTACTATCATGGACTGCCCTGGGCCTGACTTAGAGGCACATTCAGAGGACTCAGACTCTGAAGACATGGAAGAGGATGAGACAGGGACAGATCTGGGGCTTCCTGGATCAACATTCTCAGAGGAGGCTCAGGAAGAAGCTACAGAGGGAGAAACAAACTCCACGGACTCTAGGCTGCAGGTGCTGGGACCTGTGAAGCGAAGGCAGGTCAAGGAGTCTTTGAGGTGTTCTTCCAGGCTAGAAGCCAAGAGGAGAGCTAATAGGTTTCAGCTGAGAGAAGCAGAGGCCTTTTAAAAGACCTCCAGCTGCAGAGGTTCTTTGCAGCTGACAAGCGATCTTGCAGCTTGGTTGTTCCTGTGTTCCTTGCTCTTGGATTCATGACTCTGGTTAGGTGACCCCTGGACTTGCCTTGTGACTATGCTCTTGCTTCTGCCCTTTGCTGTGACTGACTGACTGACTGGTATTGTGTGACTTTTGGACTGGACTCTGACTATTCCTTTGTATGCTCCCCTGATGTGCTGTCCTCAGTAGAGATAAGCAGGACTATTACTTCCCTTGATCTGTATACTATACCCTTGCTGATATGGCCCAGAATTGCTCTGATTCCTGTTGGCCGCCATATCGTACATTGTGATTTTGTTTAATTTCATGTTTGTAATTTTTGGTTCCAGTCTTGATTTTATTTTTCATAGAGCTCAGCATGTTGCATATGTCTTTAATTGTTCCATGACATCTTGGGACTTGTTCTTCACTGAGCAAGCCTTCATTTTTCATCAGCACTTCCTCTCAAAAGGCAACAGGAGATGATGTTGCATCGCTTCATGTTGCTGTTTTGAGAGGGACTGCAGAGGAAATGGATCCTTTGTGGGTGGGTGGTACATGATTCTGGGGTGGTTTTTCAGGTGTTTGGGAAGCCTTATGTATGGCTTTGGGCAAAAAGTGACCTAAATAACACCTTGGGAGGCTCCATTGACCACAAGTAGAGTCAAGAGGCTAAATGAAGACCATGGGTCACACTGTGTCTAATTTTGCTATAATTCATTTATAGGATCTAAAGCATTTTTATTTCCTGTCTGAATCTCTTTTACATTTTTATTAGTATTATAGCCTACATACAATAGTATTTAAAAGTTTTTATATAATATTACACATACGATATGTAATAAGTCACATTAATTATCTATTCTTTGCTACCTTAGCTAAATCTTATTCATATCAAACCATTTAATATTAATTAACCAGTAATTAAAAAAACACATGTGGAAAACCATTATTAATATTTTCTTTCTTCTTACCGTCTTCTTTTCATCATATACTATGCAAAATGTCACAAAGGTGTAATATTATTAATTTTATCTCTAATTCATTTTTCTTTTTATCCCCTTCCCCAAGAGCTACCCCATCACCAGAATCTAGTATCTTCATATTACTCTGTCCTCGAAAATTATAACTCTTCCCGCAGAGGTAAAACACCATCCTCTTTTACTCAAACTTTTTGAAGCAATATTTTCCATATTGCTTCAAAATCATTTCTCTTCATTAATTCCTTTTTTAAAACCTTAATTCCACACGTTAGCTTATCATTCATTGCCATTTGCCATATTTCTCTATACCAGTCTTGTGTTTGTAGATCTCCCTGATCTTTCCACTTTTTTTGCTATAATTAATCTTGCTGCTCTTAATAGATTTGTAATTAAGTCCTTCATAGCCTTCTCCTGCCTGAGTCTCAAAGAGCTAGACCATGATGGGCAAACCTGTTGGTTTGGCTTTCTTAATTTCTTTTTAAAAAGTTGATCTTTGCTTGTGAAGATGGTTATCTGTACATTCACGTTTCCTCAAACAAAGGTTCCTCAAACTCCAAAAGTGGAAGACAGACACACCTGAGATAGAACAATCTTATCATCAGCGTACATCATTCCTCAATGGTCTACTTCAAAAGCCAGCCAGGTCTCCTCATCCTCTCCGTAATAGTAGCCCATGCAACTGAAGTTGATTTTAGAGAAGAAAAAGAGACGACAATACCCAGGAGGATGGGAGGAGGAGAAGTTGTCCTTTAGAACAATATTTCGTTTCCCGGTGTGTCTGAGAGGCAAATCTCTGACATAAGCACATTTTTGCTCTTATAGTAGTAATCATCCCATTCCTGAGGCTGAAAGAAATAAAGAATGACAACCATATGAATGTGTCTTGAGATAGATAATCCATCTCACATGAAAATTACCCTCCAAACAAGACTGTGACTAATGGCTTCCAATTTTGTGGCTGTTTTGATGTCGACGGCAAGGTGGCTTTTGCTCCGTTTCGTCAGCCAAAATTGTCATCTTCGCGGTGAAGTTAGAAAGACCCTTGATCCAGGCTCCATTGCTTTTAACTCTCCTTTCAGAAATCATTAATAATATTAAGACACTTAATATTAAGACACTTCAGGCCAAGACCCTTATTTCTTTTTCTTTTAAATACAGTAGAATCTCGATTATTGGATTTTTTTTTTTGTCCATGCAATAAGCACCATAGGAATTGTGTATACGTTACAAACAGGATTCTGTGCAAGGTGTCCAAAAATATATTTATTAAGCAAGGAGGGGAAAGTGAGAAAAAAAGAGATAGACACCAAGATTGTATTGTTGTTTTATATGCTGTAACCCTGCCTCTATCCGTAGGGAAATATAAATAAAAAATTATTATTATTATTATTATTATTATTATTACTATTAGTATTATTATTACTATTAGATGATGTGGTTTCAGAAACAAAGTCTGCATCTACACTGCAGAATTAAATAATAATAATAATAGTAATAATAATAATAATAATAATAATAATCCCACCTTCCTCCCTGTACAGGGATTCAAGGCAGGATATAATAAATCCGGTCTCAAATTGAGTCCACCACCCTGTGGCATATTCTGTAACCCCATCTCTGATTATTTTAATGGATTATTTTAATTAGTAATGTGTTTCATTGTTGCTGTTTTTTTGAGAGGGGGGAAGATTGGGGTACTATGTATTGTATTGTATGAAAGTTTTAATTGTAAGCCACTTCAATCGTCCTTGTGACAGAGAAGCGGGGTAAAAATACAGCTTTTATTTTTGTTTTATTTGTTTATTAAAATGTTGCCACTGCTTTATGTACCATGGATCAATGCTATGGGATTTGTAGGTTTGTGAGCTATTTAGCCTTCTCTGTTAGAGAGCTTTGGTGTTAGCAACAAACTACAAATTCCAGGATTCTGTAGCACTGAGCCGTGGAAGTCAAAGCAGTGTCAAATTGCATTAATTCTGCAGTACTGGGGCAGCCGAGGACTACAAATGTGAAGCTGGTGTGGAAATAGGACGGAGAAGATGGTCAATCCAAAGGGAGAGTAATACAGATCCTTATAAAAGGATGGCAATATGAACTGGCCAGAGGGACTGTGGCTTGACGGAGGACATGTGATGAAGCCAACAACAGGCCTGTATTAAAAACAAACATCCTACAGTTCCTAGACAAGGCACACCCTAATTTCATGCAGGCACACCGCCTGCACACCTGCCTCAAGTCAATATCAGCCCCATAATAAGAAACCCTATAACTCTATAGCCTCTTTGGAACTCCCTTCCTGGTGACTTTTGGGTTCAGTAGGATCCCAGAGAGATATTGCTACTGCGTTTCCAAAGTTAACCGATAATTAGGACGTTTATATATCACTCTAGGCATTGCTTTGTTTCAAATAGCCTTGTGTCATGTGCACTTTTAGTTTAGTTTATTTGTTGTTGTTGTTGTGTTTAGAAGTGTTTTGCAATTGGTTTCCTCGGGTCCAAACTCTCCAAGAGTCCTTGTTCATCTCCCAATTGGTTCGGTAAGAACGAATGCCATTCGTTGCTTATTTCTCCCCTCAAAGGAAACAACTGATAATTTGAACAATTCTTGTCCTGTGGTGAGAATTTTCAAAAAATTAATTTTTATTAAACATATACAAAGGAAAACCAATAACAACCCTCAAACAAATTTTGTATGGAAATCTAATACTGCGTATATACTGCAAACCAAGCAAACAAAGCACACCATTACAAAGCATTACAACAAATCTATCCACTAAACATATACATAAATATTGTTTTTCCCTTCCCCAAATGGCGGTTGTAAGCCCCCTACTTCCTCTAAGCAATTTATACACCTTTTGTTTTTAGTATGTAAATGATTTTCATTCATTTTACAAAACCTAAAACCTATGTGTCTCCAATGTGGTTGTAAAAAGGAAATAAACATTTCCTAGTCTTAAAATTCATCAAGGATTTATCCCTGATCAAAATTGTCAATTTCTCCTTATCTTGGAGTTCCATTTACAGATAAATCGGTTCCCCCTTACAGATAAATCAGTATGAGATCCGAATCGATGGATCAATTTGATATCGTACCATGGTTCCCACTACACTAGGCCTGATCGCATTTTCTGTCATTTTATGACCCCAAAATAACCCACTTATGGTTCCAATTCACCAATGTATCGATTCAAAATGAATCGGTTCCAGCCACTGAAGAGGAAATTTGAACCGATTCCAGTCTGCTTGTGGTTCACACTTGTGTGGAATCGGTTTATTGAAAAGAAGTGGAAAAAATCAGTGTCAAAAAGATGCGGGTTCAAAGGGTCTGGAGCCTGGCACCCCTCTTGGAATCGCTTCAGTGATTTGGATTAAGTAGGAACCAGGGCCATTTGAACCGGTTCAAAACGACTTATGATCTGGTTTAAAAGGTAGTGGGAATGAAGCTTCCTCTCCTGATAACACTCAGTTTCCATCATGGCCAAATGCCTCCAGGAGATGACTCCAGGCCAAGGTATGAAAATAATATCCTTTTAGGTGTCCTCAGCGTCACCTGGAAAGAGGGGATGAAGAGAAATACTAACTTTAAACCTACAGGTGATTGCTAGATAATACCTTGGATGGACTTTTTTCTCCTCTCCATGTTCCTCTTCTACACCCCCATGAGCTTGTTTTGTGAAATTATCAAAGTGTTCATCAGTACTTCTAGTGGTGGCAGGTGCTATACATAAATTATACATTGGGAGATATTGCCTGGAAGGGAAGTCCATTCCAGACTCCTCAGGCCAAACACTATGGCAAATATGTCAACAGCAGAAACAAACAAACAAACAAACAAAAACAAAATAATTCTAGGCTGTATTTAAAAAAAAAAAAGATTATGACATCCAGATCATGGAAAATAGGGAGAAGAGTAAGGGGAGCAAGGATGGTGCTCAGTTCGTGTTCCTCGCAGCAAAACAAGCGAGTATTTCAACTCAAAGCTATTTGGATCAAATCCTACACTGAGTTCAGAAGTTCTATCAACTGATAACATCAGTTCCTCCGGCGTGTCTCATTACTGATCATGTCCTCACATCACCTCTTGGGTTGGCACCCACTGTGAGTTTTCACTTGCAAGAGACATGATAAAAGACACGGATCCTTGAGCGTCAGGACTTGATGCAATTATTGGCATTCAGCTTGGGCTGTTTCTTAGCAAAGATGGGGATAGGAACAGGTGGTTCCCAACCCCCCAAACATGTTGTCATGTTGGTTATTGAATTTCTACCATTAAGTTGCATGCTCTTTTTGCAACAAGTGCAAGTTTGGGAAGGCAATAGTTTGCACATAGGTTTGGAGTTTTCTAATCTTGCACTGGAATGAAAACCAAATGGCAATCTATCCCCATCTTTGTGTGACCCTCTCCAACATCACCACATTTGCCCACCTTGACCTAAATGATAACTGTGTTGTGAGCTGAACGCAAAGGAATGCAAAGCAGGGAAATGCAAGTCAGTTCAGTTAATTCACATAAAATTCTCTCCCATCCTACATTCCCAGCTTCATCCATTTTCAATCACAAGGAGAGTTTTTAAAAAATGCCTTTGGTGGAATGGAGTCTGCCAAGTTGTGCATGTTGCTGGCTCTTTTGAATGCTAAAATGCAAAGCGTAGGCTCAGACAATGCAGTTGGAAGAAAAGGAATCCTATAATTGCATTGTTGGTGTCAAGTCCTGGCAAGGATGCAATATCATCCGGTGTGATAAGAGTCAAATTAACATCTGGGTTCATGGGGCCTCTTTCCCTGATCTAGTACATTAAAACAACACCATGTAGCACAACATGCTTCTATTCAAATGGCTGAGATGTCCGTATTGTTTGGTAGTCATCAAACATTCAACAACTCTGTGAATTGGTTGATTTACGATTCTACTCTTCTTATTTATCTCTGCTGTTCAGGTTTTTCCTGTTCTGTGTTGTTGAGTTTTTTTGGTGTTTGTTTTTTGGCCCTGCGCTCTGAAAACAATTATTTATGAATGAGTTTTTCAGGCTATGTGGCCATACTCTAGAAGAGTATATTCCTGAAAAACCCACCAAAAGCTACGGATGAAAGCCTTCGACTTCACATTTGTGAGTGACTCGGAGCACTTCTACACTGGCAGGAAAATCCAGATTACCTTTGGGTTACCGCAATCCTCAGCAACCACAGACTTGTCTACACACACCAAGGTGAGTTTCGGAGAACTGTCCAGACATAGTTCTTTCGATCTGCTCCAGTTTGATAAATCGTAGTATATGTGGCCATACAGCCATGACAACTCCAGCTTTCCCTCTTCCCCCATGCATGTGAATGTATGTATTTCTGAAATTCCCCCCTTCACCCCAACCTCACCCCAACATTGCTATGGAGCACAGTCCACATTGTTGTTAACCACCTTAGAGTCGATCTCAACTCATGGCGACCCTATAGATGCGACGTTTCCAAGCCCCCCTGTCTTCCATTGCTCTGCTTAGTTACTGTAAACTCATACCCGTAACCTCTTTAATAGAGTTCACCCATATTGAATGCAGACCTCTCTTTTTACATCCCTCCACCTTGTCCAGCTTTATTGTCTTTTCCAATGATTCATGTCATGATGTGGCCTTTCCCTTTTCTTGTAATCTATGAAGCACATGCTGGTTTTCTTTTGGAATTTTCTGGTGCACTCCATTATCCATTGTATGTTTGCCATATGATCCCTAGTGTCTCTCAACTTTATGATCTTGGCTTCCAAGGATATTTCAGGCTTGATCTGTTTGAGGACTTATTTGTTTGTCACAGTCCAAATACACACAAAAACATCTAGGTTTTCCTTTTAAAAAAATAGGATAAATCACCAGGGTTCTCCAGATTAAGTTCCCAAAGCGATGATAAGGTTCAGATTGGGCCACAGTCATCCCATATGTCATTTGGACAGCTCCCTATGAAAACAAGGTCAGTCTGTTTTATTTGGCCAATATAGAAACAAGAAAATAATAATAATAGTGATGATGATGATGATGATGATGATGATGATGATGATGATGATATAGTTTGTGTGTGTGTGAGTTTTTCAGGCTATGTGGCCATGTTCTAGAAGAGTTTATTCCTGACCTTTCACCAGCCGGCATCTTCAAGAAACAGACTTAAGCCTATGAAAGCTCATGCTTCCAACTTCTTTTTTCAGTCAGGACCTTATCAGATGGGAGGAATGTCTCTTTATTGAGAATGGAGCCAATTCGAATTCACGTGAATTTGCTAGTTTATGCATTCAGAAATGACTTCCCATTACCCATTGCCTGAAATTGTGTGAGATGCTTTAATACAAAATAACATGAAAACCCATGATTGCATTCGGAATGACTTCCCTTTTGCCCGAAATTGCATGAGATACTTTAATAAGCAATAACATGAAACCCTATGATTGCGTTTGGATTGCCATTGGATTATACTTCCAATTTCCAACATCTGATAAGGTCCTAAGTCTCAAAGATCTCTCTATATAATGATTTTACAAACTAACACAACTATATTTTGAAAGCTGCAGAGAAAGCCAGCCATGGTGTCAATTCTCTGTTGATTAAAAAAAAAGCATCAGTACTTAAAATACTGGCAAGATCCCTTTTATTTGGAGGATCAAAGGCCTGGCAGAAAGCAGATAAGCAGGAAATCCATGATTCTGTCAATCAGTGGATAGCTACTCATTTCATAATGCAATACCTGTGAGATAATGATCAATTGATGAGTGTTTGCTACTGCAGAGTGCTGTTGCAGTAAGCACTGGGTGACTTCAGCATCTCAAATATGGCTGCAAAGGATTTGGGATGGAATTTTGATGCTGAGAGAATGAAATCCATAAGCTGTATCTCACCACCCAACACTGATTTCACCTATAGGTAGAGCCAACATCAAGGTATTTTTGCCGCCTGGGGAAAAGGAGAAAATTCTTTCCAAAATTTAGAAATTATTTTAGGGAAGACAGCTCCTAAAGGTCTTATTCCCACTACCTTTTAAACTGGATCGCAATTCAGTTTGAATGACCCTGGTTCCCACTTAAATCGAATCACTGAAGCGATTCAGAGAAGGGGGGCATACACCAGACCCATTTAACCCACGTCTTTTTGATGCTGATGTTTTCTGCGTCTTTTTGATAAATCAATTCTGCACAAGTGTGAACCAGATGCAGATCGGAATTGATTTAAATTTGCCCTTTGGCCAGCTGAAGCGGGTCTATTTTGAACCGGTTTATTTGTGAATGGGAACCACAAGTGGGTGATTTTACAGGATAAAAATGCAATTGGGGCAAATGTAGTGGGAACCACGGTCCACAGTTTAATCAATCTATCGATTCGGATTGCAAATAACTTTTTTTTTTTTTTTGGTAAGTGGGAATGAGGCCACAATACCTAGCCAGCCCCAGTGTTCATGCTAGCTGTGGGAGTCTGGGAGTTGTAATCCAAAAAGGTAATTTAGAATAATAGAATCATAGAGTTGGAAGAGACCACAAGGGCCATCCAGTCCAACTCTTTGCCATGCAGGAACTCCCAATCAAAGTATCCCTAACAGATGGCCATCCAGCCTCTGCTTAAAGATCTCTAAGGAAGGAGACTCCACCACCCTCCGAGGGAGTGTGTTCCACCGTCGAACAGCCCTTACTGTCAGGAATTTCCTCCCAATGTTGAGGTGGAATCTCTTTTCCTGGAGCTTGCATCCATTATTCCGGGTCCTGTTCTCTGGAGCGGCAGAAAACAAGCTTGCTCCCTCCTCAATGTGACATCCCTTCAAGTGTTTAAACAGGGCTATCATATCACCTCTTAACTTTTTCTTCTCCAGGCTAAACATCTCCAGCTCCCTAAGTCGTTCCTCATAGGGCATGGTTTCCAGACCCTTCACAATTTTAGTCGCCCTCCTTTAGACCCACTCCAGTTTCTCCACATCCTTTTTGAATTGTGGTGCCCAGAACTGGACACAGTATTCCAACTTATCCAAGTCCTTTCTGTCACTCCCATGGCCTTCTGAGGATGCTAGTAAAATCTGCCATAAGATTTGCTGCTATTCAAATTGCCCCATACCAAAGAGTCAGCATCCCTGCAATTCTATACTGCTTTGTCTCTACAGAACACTTGTACCCTTTCTCTACAGTCTGGGACTTAGTTTCTGGGGGGCAGGGGAACAATGTAATCTCAATGCTAAGTTGGAATGACAGCCTACGTAATTACTCTTTCAACAGGTTTGCATGAGTAAATGAAAGCTAAAGAAGGAAGCTGCCCAAACTTTTGCTTTCCTCAGTGATATCTGGTGGAATAGGTGGGAAAAAGAGCATCCTATGGCAACTGCAGAACCCCCAGAATCTCAGCACGTGATACAGTGTGTATGTGAGTTACTTATATTATTATCAGGGTCTGCAACCATGTTGATAATGCCCACGGCCAAAGAAAAGAACCCAAGCCAGCCCAAAATCCATGCAAAGCTGCACATGAGTGCTTTCTTGGGGGCAAAATCTAGAAACCGCAGAATGCAAGAGGCTGATGGAGAACTCTTATGCTATCTGGTCCAACTCCTGCCTCATGCAAAAAATCTAGAGATAGAGCAATCTCAGGTGATGGTTGTCCAACTTCTGCTTATGTTTGACCCAGATTGTGTTTGATGTTTGAGCCAGATTGTGCTCTATTCATATAGCCTTCCAAAATGGAAACTGTCAACACAGGCGTACACATATCTATTTCAGAGGAAGGTTTCAATGAATTTCAAGGGGGCAAATTCTACCCTTCCTTCACCATGGCTGAACAAAAAGCAGATCTTAGGGTTGTTGTGAATAGCTCAATGAAAGTTGCAACTCACTATGTTTTTGTCATTACGATGCTATAGCTGTCAAACTAAGACAAAAGATCATGGCATTTTCTGCAGTATCCTCTCCCCAGAGGTTCTTTGTGTACATCTACTACACAGAGCTATAGACATTCCAACACTATAACAAGTTTAGTATCTAAATCAACATTCAAGATGTTTAATGAAATAATTTGCTGTGGAATATTGAGATATTATGGCTCCATGAGCCACTAGAGGGCTCCTCTATGTTGGTTAACAGTAATATTTTATGGACCAGATATAATCCACCTGATGCATTTCAGCAGATCCAATCCTCCTGTACACTCTGTTGTTTGTAAAAAGTACTTCTTTCTCACTTGGACTCACTCTGATTATTTGATCATTTTTTAAATCTTCAGCCGGTAAGGAGCTGAGGAGATTTAGTGCCTAAAAGAGTACCCCACACTGGTAAACCAGCATACTGCATTTAATACAAAGAGATAATACAAGTTGATTTTCCGAAAAGATTAGTGCACAAGTCAGGACAAAGAGGGAGTTACAACTCTTTCCAAAGTAGAATGTTGAGGGATCTGTCTAAAGTTGAGATATCTTATTCTATGACAAATCAGAAGCAATTGTTTTGGGTGGAGTGGCAAAATTTTCAACCAGGCCAGGGGGCTCCTTGAGCTTCCAGACATTTGCACCAAAGAATTAAGACCAGAGAGTCAAAAAATCAAGAGACATGGGTTTCAGATTCACAACTCTTTTCAAAGCAGAATGTAATGAGCACTGTTTCAATTGAAGATACTCTATGAGAAGTCAATCCTTTGTGGGAGTGATTATGACCACAGATCTTTCTTTTTAAGCAGGGCAGAGGGGTACTTGAGCTTCCAGGCATTTTTAAGACCGGAGTTTCAAAAAAACAAAACAAAACCAAGAGACATGGGTTCCAGGGATGCAAGGTAAGCTTTATTGGAAAGGTTGAAAGCATAATAGTTGTACACAAAGCATTAAGGACATTTGCTATGGACAGGGTTAAGTTAGAGCAGCATCAAAACAAAGGGAGAAAAGTGGAGAAGGGGAGAGAGTCCAACCTGAGTTGACACTCCTCAGATTCAACACTTTTGACCGGAGAGCCTAGACGTTTCCGCAAGACTCTGGAGGAGCATGTTCTCCAGTCCTTGGTCATTCCTGTTCTCAGGGCGATATTCTTCCTGCCACCAAGAAACTTACAGACATATGTTCCCACACTGTCCCAGGAGTGACTGCTTCCCAAGAAATCCACTTCTCCCAAAGGAGCTGCTCCCTAAGCTTGCCAGGCCCAGACCCCCAACAGCACATGGGGCATTGCCACCGACAAGGACAGGCTCGCAGGTGGCAGAGAGGATGGGTCCTGGGATGGTCACGACGACAGCGGGGGGCTGGATGACTGTTTCGGAGGGAGGGACCTGGTTGATAGGCTTAGGGATCACTCCAGCCAGGATGCCCAGACTGACGGCTGAGGTGCTGCTTCCATTTCCATAACCAGAGCTCAATCCGCCGAAGCTAGAGCCTAGACCTCCAAAGCCGGAACCGTTAGACCCAAATCCGACCACTGGAGCAGAGCTGCAGGATGGGATGGCACAAGATGTTCCACAGTATGCCATTTCTGGGTGATGGTGAGAGTCTGGGGGAAGAAAATATTGGAGAAACAAAAAAGAATGAGAAGAGAGAGAATCACATTCATGGTTTCTGTTCGGGTTAACCCCGAATCCACTTTTGTGTGTTTTTCCACTGTAAAACAAGTTTCTGCATGGGATTCGTCCCGTGTGATAAACTCCTAGGTCTACTTACCCATATATGTTCTACATTTGAGGAAGTAGACCCAGTCTATCTACTTTATCACACTAGCGAGATCCCTGGGCAAACGGGATTTAAAAGAGAGTTAAACTAGACAAAGCCAGGAAATAACCAAAGTTTATCACACGATGTTGCTATTAATGTGCAATAACACAAAGTCAACCCACAGTTAAAGTAGAGGAAACCAGCAGCTTTTTACTTTCGGAACAAAGCAAATGTAAAAAGCTGCTAGTTTCCTCCACTTTAACTGTGGGTTAACTTTGCATTATTGCACTTTGGCAGCAATTCAGTGTGATAAACTGACCAAATTTACAAGTCTTCTAGTCTAGCGAATTCACGTGAATTCCTATTGCGTTTGGAATGCATTCAGATTGACTTCCCATTACCCGAAAATGACCCCCCCCATTGCCCCAAATTGAGTGAGATACTTTCATTCACAATAACGTGAAATCCCATGATTGCGTTCGGATTGCCATTGGATTAAACTTCCATTTTCCAGTGTCTGAAAAGGCCAAGTGAAGCGGTACATACATTTGTTGGAAAACAATGGGATTTATGAAGGAAGGAAGGCTCCTTCTATGTCGGAACAATGTTCCATCTAGTCTGCTATCTCCCTTTTGGATAGTATCCTGCTAAAAGCCGTTATAATATTATCAGCGTGAAAATATTTGCATTTCCAAAATATTGTGCTTCCTTCGCCATTTTCAGAATGGCGTATTTTTCAGGTGTGTCTGCTCTGCAGAAATAAAGCAATTGGACACCACTTTAACAGCCAGATTTCTGCGCTATGAAATTCTGGGATTTGTGAGATATTTAGCCTTCCCTGGCACAGAGCTCTGGTTCCGAGCTACAAATCCCAGTAGTCCATAGCAGTGATCCGGGGAAGTTAAACTGGTGCCAGACTGCTTTATTTCTGCAGTGCGGATGCAACTTTAAACTCATGTTCTCACGTTCATTCTTTCTCATATGTGATGAAGATATAGACTTTCCTTCAAAGCCCACACTCAGACTAGTTGAAGTTTCTCTCATAATCTAGTTACAATAAAGAACTACAAATATTTAACAGCTGAAAAGAAAGGAAGAGTCCTTGTAAATCAGAACAAAGTACCTTCTAGGTTGGAATCCCTTCTTTTTGGGGGGTATCTTGCTAAATATATCCGAGAGAAACAGAATGAGAACATGGAAATCGACTTACCTGCTTCTCCAAGGAGTTGTAGTGAAGACAGAAAAGTCAAGTGAAGCTGCTGGAGCTGAAGAGGAAAAGGCTGAGCTTTTATACAGTTCATAGAGCATCATGTGAGTCTTCTTTAGCTGCCCCCCCTTTCTTCCCTGTAAACAATTTTCTTTTCATCTTTGCAAAAATTATTTTGCTAAGCAGAAAGGGTTCGACAATTATGTTTCTTTTGCTTTCCCGTTGACTCACCTCAGTGTATCTTGCAGCACAAAGCAACAAACTAATTAGTAAAATCATTAAAAGGGAGGAATCGGAAAGCATCAAAGCACTTCCAAATAGCAACGCATTTGCTTGGGTGGTTTTCTAATGGTAATTTTTTAAAAGGATAAATGGTGTTAATAGTTCTCACTGCAAAATAATGAAGACAGAACAAACACCTGAGTGGTTTAATACTAAAAATCGCTTTGTCAGGACTGGTGTGCATGCATTTTGTGTTCTATATTTCCAAGGGCAATGGCCTCCTCCAATTCTCTGCCAGGACTTTATCACACGGAAGGCGAGCGTCCTTACATTGTCATTAAATCCCATCAATATTGTGCAAGAATGGGTTGATTTTCACACAACGACACCATCATCACACCATTATCCCGTGAATAAAGTGGCGAAAGCATGCAACTTTTTATCCATGGGGTTTTCCCATGAATAAAAAGTGGCGCAATATTGTCACTTTATTCATGAGATAATGGCGCTATAATAGTGATGTTGCTCAATGTCATATGAAAATCAATCCGTTATTGCATGATATTGATGGGGTTTAATGCCACTTTAATGACGCTTGCCTCCCGTGAGATAAAATCCAAAGGCATGCTGAAGTTGATCACTCCTAAAGTCCAATCCACCTTCTCCCTGCTGGAGAAAGAACACCAAGAGCCAGAAAACACATCACTCTTTGCAATCTGCCTCTGTTTCTGTTATTCTTCTTGCTTTATGCTTCTTGAATTTTCTGCACAAAAAAGGTGTATGCTTTGCACAGAAAAGAATGTCCCAACTTGTAATGACTCTTTTCAGTGCAGGATTCTTCTCATCCGGGTTTCACAACACTAGAAGATGATGTTTATGAACCAGTTTTTAAAGGGAGAGGGGTATTTTCAAATATTTTTCTCATCCCTACCCACTTCCAAGTTCAACAGAGAGAAAAGAAAATCCCAAGTGATTAGTACAAAATTTTAAAAACCCAAAAGACTTTTAAAACACAACAAAATAGATAAAAGTGCACTCGCATTGAAGTCCTTTTGGGCACATGAATTCTGAGCCAAAGGCCTGTGTAAATAAGAAAGCCTTTCCCTGATAGTAAAAAGAGAGCAGAGAGGGGATCCAATGTAAGGTATTGCACTTAGGGCAGAAAAATGAAATGCACAGATATAAGATGGGGGACACCTGGCTGAACAAGATTTATATGTGTGAAAGGGATCTAGG
This sequence comes from Urosaurus nigricauda, assembly GCA_034509955.1. Classification (NCBI taxonomy): domain Eukaryota; kingdom Metazoa; phylum Chordata; class Lepidosauria; order Squamata; family Phrynosomatidae; genus Urosaurus; species Urosaurus nigricauda. The sequence goes on from JAOEGL010000010.1 coordinate 3,120,584, forward strand.
AGTCCTAGTGGACCACAAGTTGAACATGGGTCGACAGAGCAATGTGGCAGCTAAAAAGGCCAATGCAATTTTAGGCTGTATCAATAGAAGTATATTGTCTAGATCAAGGGAAGTAATAGTGCCGCTCTATTCTGCTTTGGTCAGGCCCCACCTGGAATACTGTGTCCAGTTCTGGGCAAAACAATTAAAAAAGGATGCGGAGAAGCTAGAACGTGTCCAGAGGAAGGTGACCGAAATGGTGAAACCGTGCCTTATGAGGAATGTCTTAGGGAGCTGGGGAAGTTTAGCCTGGAGAAGAGAAGGCTAAGAGGTGATATGATAGCCCTGTTTAAATATTTAAAAAGATGTCATATTGAGGAGGGAGCAAGCTTATTTTCTGCTGCTCCAGAGAACAGGACCCGGAATAATGGATGCAAGCTCCAGGAAAAGAGATTCCACCTCAACATTAGGAGGAACTTCCTGACAGTAAGAGCTGTTCGACAGTGGAAGACGCTCCCTTGGAAAGTGGTGGAGTCTCCTTCCTTGGAAATCTTTAAACAGAGGATGGATGTCCATCTGTTGGGGATGCTTTGATTGGGAGTTCCTGCATGGCAGAATGGGGTTGGACTGGATGGCCCTTGTGGTCTCTTAGAACTCTACAATTCTAAGATTCTATGAACATCCCATGAATTCCAAAAATTAGGAGATACCACTGAGAAGCTACTCTGCCATGTCCTCACCAACCATATCTATGATGGTAGTAGGACAGAAATAACCCTATAAAGCTTTTAGAACCCAAGGGACTTCTAAGGGAGTGCTTTATTGTGTTAACTGAACTGTTCTCCCCCCCCCCCCCAATGGTTTCAATTATATTTTTGAATCAATTTAATATTGTGGATAGTATCCTTCCATTTTAATGTTGAGTTTTGATTTCATTTATTTATTCTACTGTATTCATTTTGATTGTTTAGCAGCCAGGATTCCCAGTTTAAGAGCTAGCATGGTGTAATGGTTTGAGTTTTGGACTTCAACTCTGGAGCCTAGGGTTTGATTTGCCACTCAGCCATGAAACCGATTGGGTCACCTTGAGCAAGTCACAGTCTCTCAGCCTCAGAGGAAGGCAATGGCAAACCTCCTTTGAACAAATCTTGCCAAGAAAACCCCATGGTAGGTTCGCCACAGGGTCATCACAAGTCCAAAACAACTTGAAGGCGCACAACAAGAAGAAGTCACAGTTTTGGGGAGGGGAAGGAAGACGATCGAGAAAAATGAGGATTATGGTGGCAGATGTCAAATGAGGGCAAAGCATAATCTTTTGAGTTTTAGGCTAATGGCAACCTTGCTTTTCCTTTCTCTCTCTTCCTCAGCCTAACTTCTCCCACTCTTCTGAATATTTGCTTTTAAATCGGCAAACCGAGGCCATCCCACAACCCTAGCACACACTCAGCCAATAAAGCAATACTGAGTATGGGTAAAATCTGATGATTTGGAAACATCAAGTAGTTCAGAATTTGGAAGCAAGAGTATTGGAATTAGTTACATACGACATCTACCCAAAAGACAAGGACCAAAACAAAGTGCTTCCCATCCAAAGTGGTTCCCCTCCGAAGCAGTGTTACCTAAAAATGTGTGGGGCTTGAAGCCTTGTCAGGAAGGCATAGCGAAACCACAGAAGAGGAAAGACATTCCTTCGCTTCAAAAATGCATTTAAAAATGTTGTGCATGTTAATAACTTTAATTCGTTCTTGGAGATTTTATCTTCAAGAACAAGCTAAGGTTTGAAACAAAGAAGTCAGCAACGCATCCTGATGATCAGACGAAAATGCCATCTAGATTAGATCCTAATTGACATAGTTCAGAGAGTAGACTCCTCAAAAAAAGCTACATCATCCCATCATTTCTGTAAGATCAAGGCATCTGAAAAGTTTTTTGACGTATAATTTTGTTGTTGTTGTTGTTCTCAAAATAATGGAAGAGCCTGGAAGATTTCTGACCCTGTCACTGCCTGGAAGCAAACTCTCGAGCCGTGTCTGCATGGGCCAGAATACTCTGGGAACAGCTGGAAGTAGTCTGATCCCAAAGTTGCCTCGATGTATCTGGTCACTTTGGAGGAATGCCAGGGAGATGTTCGCACACATGTACCACTGTGCCACCCACTGCCAATGCTGGTGGAGTAAGTGGTTGACTTTCGTGTTGAGAATGGCATACATGATCATGGCCTCATTCCCACTACCTTTTAAACTGGAACGCGAATCAGTTTGAACCGGTTCAAATGACCCTGGTTCCCACTTAATACGAATTGCTGAAGTGATTCCAAAAGGGGGTCTTGCTCTAGATCCATTTAGCTCGCGTATTTTTGATGCTGATTTTTTTCTGCTTCTTTTGCAATAAATCAATTCCGCGCAAGTGTGAACCACGTGCAGATCGGAATTGACTTAAATTTGCCCTTTGGCCGGCTGGAACAGGTCCATTTTGCATCAATTCATTCATCAATGTGAATCACAAGTGGATTATTTTAGAGGGATAAAATGTGATCAAGTCAAATATAGATAGAAAAATGCAATGGGGCAAATGTAGTGGGAACCACACTCCACTGTCGAATCGATCCATCAATTCGGATTGCACACCGATTTATCAAGAAGTGGGAATCAGGGTCATTTGGCTGGGCTCCTCATTTTGGCCTCAGAAGGACCAACCCATGCCAGCAGCAGGTGGCACAGTGGGAATCACATTTGAATAACAACCCATCATCATTTTCGAGAGCTCTGGATCTTCTGGGAAGATCTGGAGCAAAAAGTGACTTAATAAAATCCATGTTAGGGATTTTATACTATACTGCTGTAACCTGCCCTGATTCCTTGTTGATTGGTTGATAGATGATGATGATGATGATGATGATGATGATGATGATCTAGCCACATGTCATCTGGACTGTTTGGATCAGAATCAGGGACTAAGTTCTGCCTCTTCCAGACTGATCACCATGAGGATGGCTGAAGGGCATGTTCTTTGGCCCATGCGGACTCTGCTTACCTTTTCTGTAGTGTATTGTGTTTTCTAGTGTTGAGTTGAAACCAAAAATGGAGGCACGTCTCATCCTGAGCTTCCCCCTCCCTTTTCCGGCCTGATTCCCACTACCTTTTAAACCAGATTGCAAATCAGTTTGACCCTGTTCAAATGACCCTGGTTCTCACTTGAACTGATTTGCTGAAGCAATTCGGAGGGGGGGGGCATGCGCTAGACCCATTTAACCCACTTCTTTTTGATGCTGATTTTTTTCTGCATCTTCTTGGATAAATTGATTCCACAGGTAAGTCAATTCTCATTGTCTTCATGCTCATCATGCATGCCATTTTCAACCCGAGAGCCAACCACTTGCTCCACCAGCATTGGCGGTGGGTGGCACAGTGATACATGTGTGCAAACATGTGTGCGAACAAAATGATGATGGGCTGTTATTCACATGTGCTTCAGCAAATCGATTCAAGTGGGAACCAGGGTCATTTGAACAGGATCAAACCGATTTGTGATCTGGTTTAAAAGGTAGTGGGAATCAGGCCAAAAAAGGAGGGGGGAGCTGAGGATGAGACGTGCCTCCATTTCGGTTTCAGCTCAAGTGTGAACCAGATGCAGATCGGAATTGGTGTAAATTTGCCCTTTGGCCCGGCTGGAGCAGGTCCATTTTGAATAAATCCATTCGTGAATGTGAACCACAAGTGGTTTATTTTATTTTATTTTTCAGCAAGAAAATGTGATTGGGGCCGATGTAGTATGAACCATGCTCTGATGTCAAATCGATCCATCGATTCGGATCGCTCACCGATTTATTTGTAAGTGGGAATGAGGCCATTGTATGTCTTTGCTTCAAATATTAAAAGAATGTACTTTGTTTAATGTACTTTGATCATCTCACATTCCTGGTGTGTGTTTCTAATTAGCTTTATAGGTTTGGGAAAAACTCCTCTTTCCCTGACCTCCATCCTTTGAAGCCTGTTGTCTTGAAGTCAATCAAGGAGAGTCAGGGAAACACAGCTTAAGCCTTGACCTCATTCTGCTTATTTCGGAGATTTTTCACATGACAAGGGAATTCTGTAGAGCAAAGGAAACAGCAAGCCAAAAAGGGTGGTTCCCTAACCCCTAGGTATGATGGCAAGGCTGTATAAAAGCTCAGCTTTCCCTCTTCGTTTCCAGCAGCTTCACTTGACTTTTCCATCTTCGCAACATCTCCTTGGAGAAGCAGGTAAGTCCGTTCTCATTGTCTTCATGCTCTCATTCTGATTCTCTCAGAGACATTTGGCAGGATACTGTCAGGAATGGCCTACATGGGATCTTGCTCTGACTTACCAGGACTCTTTCTTAACTCTCAGATCTCTCAATTGTCCAATTCTTTTTTGTGATGAGATATGAGAGTGATTGGTTTGAGCATGGGTGTTAGAGGAAGGTCCATATCCTTTTCAAGGCAGGATGTTCACAGTGACCATCTTAGAAGCTTCTGACTTCTAAAAATGGCCACATAGCTTAGAGGACTCAGGCTGCATCTGGGAGGGACCTGGGGAACAATTTGGCAACAATTTCTTTGCAATAGCACCTGCTTGCCTCCTGAATTAGGACTGAATTTGGGAAAGGTAAGACGGGGATTTAACCCCATGCAATAGGGTCCCAAGCCTTTTTATTACTTATGACAACCCTTACATGAACCTATCACAGCGTTGTCTGAGGCTGAGAGTGTGTGGCTCCCCCAAGATCACCCAGCAGGTTTCGATGGCCAAGTGGGGAAATGAACTCTGGTCTCCAGAGTCATAGTCCTATGCTCAGACTAGTGCATCATTCTGGATATTTATGTCATTCTGAACATAGAATCATTGAATCATAGAACCATAGGATCATAGGATGTCTAAAAAAACACCTCTCCATAGTCTGAAAATCCTAAATCATAGTATTATAATGGTAAAAGAATATCTGATTTAGGAGTTGAGTGCACAGTTAAAAAACATGAGTTACCGCTGCCAATTTCAATTCGAATTTGGGATATATCCAGATTTTATCGCATGCATTTTGCTGCTGATGCTGCCGGCCGAGTACAGCCGGCTAACGTCTGACTAGAATCTGTGCTCAGCCAGCATTTTTTCAAATCCGAGAAACTTGCAAATCGGCCGGCTGAGCTTGGATTCTAGCTGGAGGTTACTCAGGATTCACCCAGGTGGCAGCATCAGTGGCAAAATGCATGTGATAAAATCGAGATGTATCCCAAATGTGAATTGAAATGGGCAGCGGTAAGTCGTGTTTTTTAGCTGTGTGCTAAACTCCTTAGGAAAGAGGTAAGAACCAGGAATGCATTGCGTTCTACTCATTCCTTTTCTGTTTCTCCAATATTTCCTCTCCCCCAGACTCCCACCATCATCCAGAAATGGCAAACTGTGGAACATCTTGTGCCATCCCATCCTGCAGCTCTGCTCCAGTGGTCGGATTTGGGTCTCATGGTTCCGGCTTTGGAGGTCTAGGCTCTAGCTTAGGCGGATTGGGCTTTGGTTCTGGAATTGGAAGCAGCACCTCAGCCGCCGAACTGGGCGTCCTGGCTGGAGTGATCCCTAAGCCTATCAACCAGGTCCCTCCCTCCGAAACAGTCATCCAGCCCCCCGCTGTCGTTGTGACCATCCCAGGACCCATCCTCTCTGCCACCTGTGAGCCTGTCCTTGTCGGTGGCTTTTCCCCATGTGCTGTTGGGGGTGTGGGCCTGGCAAACTTAGGGAGCAGCTCCTTTGGGAGAAATGGATTTCTTGGGAAGCGGTCACTCCTGGGACAGTGTGGGAACATATGTCTGTAAGTTTCTTGGTGGCATGAAGAATCGCCCCCTGAGAACAGGAATGACCAAGGACTGGAGAACATGCTCCTCCTGAGTCTTGCGGAAACGTCTAGGCTCTCCGTTCAAAAGTGTTGAATCTGAGAAGTGTCAACTCAGGTTGGACTCTCTCCCCTTCTCCACTTTTCTCCTTTTGTTTTGATGCTGCTCTAACTTAACCCTGTCCATAGCGAATGTCCTTAATGCTTTGTGTACAACTATTATGCTTTCAACCTTTCCAATAAAGCTTATGTTGCATCCCTGGAACCCATGTCTCTTTGTTTTTTGAAATGCTGGTCTTAATTCTCTGGTGTAGATATCTGGAAGCTCAAGTACCCCTCTGCCCTACTTGAAAATCTATGGCCATCACTTGACGTCTCATAAGAGTATCTTCATTTTAAATAGATCTCATTACATTCTGCTTCAAAAAGAGTTGTGAATCTGCCTTTGTGATGATGTGTGCACTATTTCTTTTCCTGAGCAACAACTACCGTATTGAACCCACATATAACTGGCCATGCAGTTGGATGTCTGATGCACCACCTGTACAATGCATTGGTGCATCAGTGTACCCAGTAACAGATTGGCAAAGCCCAACCATGGGGTCCTCCCCATACATGCCACCTTTACCCCACCTTCACCTCATGCCTCCCTCTTGGACTCTTTGGTCTGTATATGTTTCATTTACATCCACTGCATTATTGGTGACCTGTCCTGTTTAATGTTTGCTGTTCTTCTTCTTCTTCTTGTTATTCCCCCTCAAGTTGATCTCAACCCATGGTGGCCCTGTAGGTGAGACATCTCCAAAATTCCCTATGCTCCAGTACTCTGCTCAGGTCCTGCAAATTCATCCAGGATGCTGAGAAACTGGAGAATGTCCAAAGGAGGGTGACTAAAACGGTGATGGGCCTGGAAACCATAAAGCCCTATAAGGGAGCTGGGGATGTTTAATCTGGAGAAGAGAAGGTTAAGAGGTGATATGATAGCCCTGTTTAAATATTTGCAGGAGTGTCATATTGAGGAGGGAGGAAGCTTGTTTTCTGCTGATCCAGAGACTAGAACACGGAAGAATGGATGCAAATTGCAGTAGATTCAACCTCAACATTAGGAGGAACTTGCTGACATTAAGGGCTGATCGATGGTGGAAGACGCTCCCTTGGAAAGTGGTGTAGTCTCCTTCCTTAAAGGTCTTTAAACAGAAGCTGGATGGCCATCGATCGGGGATGCTTTGATGGAGAGTTCCTGGATGACAGAATGGGGTTGGACTGGATGGCCCTTAAGGTCTCTTCCAAATCTATGATTCTATGCCCATGACTTCCTTAATAGAGTCCATCCAACTAGCATACTGTCTTCCTCTCTTCCTACATCCCTCATCTTCCCCAACATTATAGTCTTTTCCAATGAGTCCTTCCTTCTCATGATGTGTCTGAAGGACAACAGTCTCATTATCTTGGCTTTTAGGGATATTTCTACCTTGATCTGTTTGACTTCTTGGCTGTCCATGGTAACCTCAGCACACTTCTCCATTACCAAATCTCCAATGAATTAATTCTCTTCCAATCTTCTTTCTTAACTGTCCAGCTCTCCCATCCATACGCGGCAATAGGGAATACAATGGCTTGTACGATTCTAACTTTCGTGCTCAGTTGTATATCTTTGCATTTTAGGATCTTTCCCAGTGCTTTCATAGCCACCTTTCCCATTCTTAATCTCCTTCTGATTTCCTGACTGCAGGCCCCTGTTTCTATCAACGTTTGATCCCAGGTATGAGAACTCTTTTACAGTTTCTATGTCCTCATTGTCTAGTTTGAATTCGTGTAAGTTTTCTGTGGTTATCATTTTGGTTTTCTTTCTGTTCAGTATGAAGCCTGCCTTTGCACTTTCTTCCTTGATCTTCCTTAGCAGTTGTTCCAAGCCTTTGAGGTTTCCTGCTAATATTATGGAGTCATCTGCATTATCTTGGATTATTGATGTTCCTTCCTCCTATTTTCACTCCTCCTCCTTTGGTATCCAAGCCTGATTTTCTTACGATATGTTCTGCATATAGATTAAATAAATAAGGTGATAAGATGCAGCCTTGGCAGACTCTTTTCCCAATTGGGAACCATTCTGTTTCTCCAGAGTTTATCACATGGGAGGAATTTCTCTCAATTGCGAATGGAGCCAATACGCAATTAAGTGAATTCTCTAGTTTAGCGAATTTACGTGAAATCTGATTGCATTAGGAATGCATTCAGAATGATTTCCCATTTCCCAAAAATGACCACCCATTGCCTGAAATTGCATGAGATACTCTAATACGCAATTATGTGAAACCCCATGATTGCTTTCGGAATGACTTCCCATTGCCCGAAATTGTGTGAGATAACACTCATTTGCAATAACATGAAATCCCATGATTGTGTTCGGATTGCCATTGCATTACATCCCCAAATTCCGTTGTATGATAAACTTCTCCGTCTTCTGTCCTGATAGTAGCCTCTTATCCTGAGTTTAATTTATATCCATATTTTTGCTTCATTTCCATACTCACACCATGCTCTTTATGTGCCCATGAAATGATGTACATTTGGGGCACTGAGGCAGTGTGCTGGAGTTTCTTTTTGTTTCACTTATCATCATCATCAACATTATTATTATTACTATTACTATGTTTATTGGTATAGGCTTTACATAGCGCTTTACCAAGGAGAGAAAACCACAATCCAAAACAGAAACAGAAGCCTGCCTACGGCGCACAATCCGAAACCACAAACAAGAGTATAAAATTAATAAAATACCGCTATAACAAAGTTCAAAAATAATACTACCACACTGTAAATTAATACAAATAATATGTCATGAAATATTCGGTCATAAAATCAAGACGAAAAGGTAGGAAGGCTTCCCTGAATAGAAAAGTCTTTCATTTGGACTTAAAGTTGCCTAAAGAGGTGGCGGTCCACAAATTTGTTTCTGTCTTTCCCTGTCTTGTCCGCTTTAATAATAATATTAATTGTATTGTTTTATTGTTGTTGCTTACTGTTGTGATTGATTGTTATGATGGGTGGGTGGGTTTATGGGGTATTGTGTTTTACAATATTTTAATGCATTTTAATACTGTTTTCAGCCACCTTGATCTCATTGGAGAGGCAGGGTATAAATAATAAAAAATAATAATGAGTATTATATTGAATAATAATATTATAAGTCTATGAGGATCATTTTAGCGAGCAGTAATTTAATGATTTTATTGACTGGTTTTTATATTGTGAATATATTGTAATTATATTGTAATGGGATTTCGCTGTAATCCCGCCTTGATCTGTAGAGAGAGGCGGGAAAATAGAAATAAAAAGTTGTTGTTGTTATATGTAATTATAATTAGAATTATAATATTAAATAATATAATAAAAATATGAAATAATAATAATAATAATAATAATAATGTTTCAATTTTTAGCCCCCGAGTCTGGCTTTGTATAACAACAACAACAACAACAACAATAATAAATTATTTATAGCCCACTCTGTCAGGACAATCGGAGCAAGTTACAGCAAATAAAAACAACAGAGTAAAACAATATCAATATCTCTCTACCCGACCCCCAGTTTGACATTGTATATTATGTATAAAGAGTTTGGCTTCAAGTCAGTTTGAAGCTGCTTTATTTTGCCAGTGCAGACAAGCCCTAAGTGTTGGACATTGTGCCATGTCTAGCAATGGAAAGAATATTTTATATATATATATATATATATATATACATACAGACCTATTTGGAAAACATGTTTTCCAGGTATTGAAAGCCTGGTGAGAAAAGGTAATAATAACAATGATGGTGATGATACTTTATTTTTTACCCCGCCACTCCATCAATAAAATATCCATACAACAATAAAAATCCATGCAATGCAACAACATTTCCAATTACCCTCCCTATTTTAAAACATCAGTTTATGGCTAAATACAAAGAAAGGGAATGTGAGGCTAAATCCTATTAGAAAGCCCTGGTGAGGAAAGCCTCATTTGTCTCAGCTGCTGAATGGTGAGCCATTGAACCAGTCAAGGCCACCCATTTCTCCCATTAAGGAGCAACACCTGGAGCATCAGAGCCTTCTAGACCCAGCAAGACTTGGCAAACAGAGACCTCTAGTGGCAGCAAGAATACTTGCAGGGAATTCTTAATTGCAGGGAGTGAGGCCACACCCCCCCAGGAAGGGAGAGCCAATGGCAGGGGAGGAAGAGACAGGTGCTTTGGCTACAGTCCCTGAGGGGCGTGGCCTCCATCCCTCCATTCACCTGTCCCTTCCTGGGATTGGCTGTTGGGGCCTGGGGGCGTGGCCAAGGGCTGCAGGTGAGCTTCTTCTGCATCTCTTGGGCCTCCTTTGCCAAAGAAGGCTTTAAGATCTCAAAAGGGTTCCCCTCCTTTTTTGCAGAACCTATTATTAATTATTATTATTATTACTATTATTAGAAATTTTATTAGGATTATAGAGCTGGATCTAAGTGGAGAATAATAATAATAATAATTTATTTGTAGCCCGCTTCTCCAAAAGATTGAAGCAGCTAGCAATAAAACGTCCAATTAGCATACAATTAAAATACGATTACGACTATATATATATATAATTCTCTCTCTTTCTCTCTCTCTATATATATCCTCATGCCAGTTGACAAAGAACAAGTTGGTGACATGGGACTTACCTTTGCAGAAGACATCTTCATGCTTCCAGTTGAAATCACCTGTAAGTTTCATCTAGCTGTTAAATACCATAGGAAATACGTTTTAAACTATTGAACTACAAGCCCTCCCAGTAGCAGAAAACACTCAGCAACATTGGAAACTCGTGCAAAGGCCAAACAGAAATTGCATCCCACTGAAAGATTTATCCCTAATAAAGGATACTCGGAAGAGCAGGTACGACACGCTGGAGAGACATCCAGAGAAAATGTTGGGCATGTCCGAGCACATATGCTTTTATCCCGTTTGGGCTGCATTCGTTTTGGTTTGATGCCATTTGGTAATGATTGACTTGTGATTTTATATGTACATCCTTTTTTTGCATATGGTGACATGGACAAATTTTGACTTAGGAAAAAATTATGTTTAGATAGATGTCTCTCTCCTGTTTCCAGCTCATTTATGCATGGTCTCCATATGACTGTGTCCCCCACAATTACATTATTGAAACTGCATCGACAATCCATGTCATCCTCTTCTTGCATGGTAATCTGGAACTCTCCACTTTTGCTGGGAAATAAGTTTTATCACAGCTGATCTCTGACCTCATTCACTAGACGTTTGCAATTCATGTATTCTGTTGTTGTTGTTGTTGTTGTTGTGTGCCTTCAAGTAGTTTTCAACTTATGGAGACCCTAAGGTGAAACTATGATGAGGTTTTCGTGGCAAGACTTGTTCATGGGAGGTTTGCCATTGCCTTCCCCTGAGGCTGAGAGTATGTGACTTACCCAAGTTCATCCAGGGGGTTTCATGACCAAGTTGGGAATTGAACCCTGGTCTCCAGAGTCAAAGTCCAATACTTTTGCTTTGTTGTGGCACCAGAGCTCACTGACAGAGAAGGCTACTTGCCTCATAGAACTGTAATTCTCAGAATTCAATATCATTGAGCCGTGGTAGTTCAAGCTGTGTTGACCTGGATTGTTTCTGCAGTGTGGATACAGCCTTAGGCCAGAGCGGAGACCTGTAGGAGGTCAGGGTTGCATTGGTTCGTCCTGGGACCTTGGAAAGCTGGACTCTCTGATCACATCCCCAAAATCAATTCCAAACCAATCATAGAATCATAGAGTTGGAAGAGACCACAAGGGCCATCCAGTCCAACCTCCTGCCATGCAGGAACTCCAAATCAAAGCATTCCTGACAGATGGCCATCCAGCCTCTGCTTAAAGACCCCTAAGGAAGGAGACTCCACCACACTCCGAGGGAGTGTGTTCCACTGTCGAATACAACTGTGTTCCACAATCGAGAGAGATCCATTGAGAATGGTATTTAGTTTGACATTAAATGCTACTCAACATGCTGCTCTTCATTTGATGGAAGAGTTTGGCACCTTAGATCCTTTTTGAAGGTTCAGACTATGACCCCAGTGACTGCTGTTGGTATCAGAAGCACTGCTGCTAAGATGGAGGGGCACTTTCTGTTCTGACAATCTGTAAACAAGGTGGCAATAGAACCTTTGATAAAGAAAATCACCACTCATGGGTTATGATGCATGTGATTTAGGTTTAATAGGAAACCAAGGAACTACTGTGAAAGCAAGTTCTCCAATGACCCCAAGAGGATCTGCCAAGGCCACTAACTCCAGAGGAAGGGCTGCCTTCAACATAAGTGGGCTCAAAAGTTATTTTGCAAGATAGGTCCTGGAAGAGTAACAACAACAGGGGGTGGCTGGATCACAACATTTGCTGATACGCTCTGGCTCATAGGTTGAGGAGTGACCCTAGGCAGGGCCATCTCTGTGAAAGTTGTGTTTCTTCCACTCAAACCAGAAAAGCCAGGAATTGCTGGGACTCCTCCGTAACTTCTACCACTAAGGATTGCAGATGCAAGGCCAGACATTGGGATGAATGTGGAAACTGGAGTAGTGCTGGATGACAGAGAGAAAGACATGTCTGGGTGATGGAGTAGAGTCTGAAAGAAGCAAGAGAAAGAGGGGGAGAGATCATTACACAATGAGTCCATGAACGACACCAGCTCAACATCATTTCTGGACACATTTAAAAGAGGAGCGAAGGAGAGCCAACTGGATTAAACACCAGGGAAGGTTTGATGTTCTTCACATCTGATCTTCTCTTGGGACTTCTTTGCTCTGATTTAACTCAGTATGTTTCCAAAATGCAACTGATAACATTAGGACATCACTGCTGTCCTTATTTTAGAAAGCCCCATACTGTTCAGTTGCTGTTGCTCTTTTGTATTTCAAATTGTATCTAACTCCATGCTTTACCAATCCATGAAGTTGAATAATATTTTACATTTGACTCTGCAGAGTCTCAGTGATTACTTTGCCCATTTTTTTAAATAGTGTATGATTATCAGTAATTGTAATTCTACCTTTCTCCACACAATATTGTGAGGTATCTCTTTCAATATTTGGAATCTACTTTGTGAGGAGAGAGGTAGAATTGCAATATTCATTAAAATATTCCAGTACAAATCCTCTCTGTTGTAGGAAGCCCACACTAACTTTGCAAGCTTGTTCAAACAGAAATTGCATCCCACTGAAAACTTTTCCATATTAAAGGAAAGCATACTCACTTCTCAAAAGCGCAGGTATGACAGTCTGGAGTGACGTCCGGAGAAGCTGTTGGGGGACCGTCGGAGCACAAGTGCTTTTATCCTGTTCAGCTTGCATTCATTTTGGTCCGATGCCATTTCGTAACAAGTAACTTGTGATTTAGTTTGTACATGTTTTTGCTTACGGTGACAGGGTGAGATGAATGACTAAGAGATATTTAGATTTACAACACATGGATGTCTTGCTCCTTTCACCAATCTGTACATGCACTGTCTTTGTTTCTCGTAATTACATTATTGAAACTACGTCAGCAATCCATGTGATCTTCTTCTTGCTATAAATCAGGAAAAAATAATCTGGCTCCCTCCAGATGTTGCTGGGCAATGTTTTGGATTTTTGTTTGTTTGTTTTGTTGCCACCAATTACTTTGTATTGACTATATTGAAGCTAAATCTAGACAAGGTGCAGGTGGTTTCTGTCAAAATATTTCTAATCTGAATATGCAGGTTATCTGAGTATCCAGTCCTAGATGCACATCCCCCTTAAAGATTGTCACTTAGCGACCATGCCAAGGAAGTGAACATCTCCCCACATGGACCTATGATGGGAAACCCTCTTAAGAAAGCCATTTCCTACAACTCCATGACCCACAATGTGTTTCTGCTCCAGGGCAGCACCATGTGACATCTCTTTTACCATCCTCTGCCTCTGAACACCAAACAAGGACAATTCCAAAAATGACCCTTTCAAGGCTTACATGTGTTCAATGGAATTCCTATAAGCTTTGTTCTTTCATGTTTCTTGCTGACTTCATTCCCAGAAAGGATCAGGCAGCATCCCCACTCACCACTATCAGGTGAGAGCTGGAAAGAAATGGGACCAAATGGCCATTACCTATAGGCATTCCTCCACCATTTCCCAAGAGATCCATTTTCAGTCTCAGTGTAATCCTGACGTGTTGAGACCCAACATGGTCAAAATGATCTCAGTGTTGGATTAAGACCCCAGGATGCCAGGGTCCAAAACTAGAAATCCAGTCCCAAACTGCATGGGTTCTTGTCGTCAGGGTTTCTTGACACCCATAAAACATTATTTTTTACCATGTGCCAAAATGGACACCACCAAATTGGATGAAAGTTGCAGTTCAATAACATCTGGAGGGCTTCATACTTCTCACCCTTTGATATAAATAATACTTTCCCAATACATTCACCTTGAAGTCCACATTGTCTCACAACTTAAGTGGCATGGATAGAAAATGTGTGGATAAAGCACAAGCGGAAAACGTATTGGTCTATATCTTGTTAGGTAGTCCAGCCTCATGAGAATAGCCACATTGACCTAACATTTCAATGGAGAGCCAACAGGTAGGTGAATCCCATTCATTTTGTCTCTTTAAGACAAACCTCTGCATCTTCATAGATAAACGCAGCACAACTTCAGAAATGGGGTTCTGTGGTGGGAAGGAATAGTCTTCCATATATTTGTTGATAAATATGTTTGATTGGGAATAATTGGACAAGGACTGCCATTTAAAAACCAACTGACCAACCAACCAACCAACCATCCTTTGCATCACTTGGGCTTCATCTGCACTGCAGAAATAATCCAGGTTGACACTATTTTACGTGCCATGGCTCAGTGCATTGAAATCCTGGAATCTGTAGTTTCTTGTGGCACCAGAGCTCTTGGAGAGAGAAAGCTACATGTCTTACAAAACTACAGTCCCTGAATTCCATAGCATTGAGCCATAAAGTGGTGTTAACCTGGATTATTTCTGCAATGTGGATACAGCCTTAGGGCAGAGTGGATAACTAGGGGTGCATTGGTTCCTCCTGGGAACTTGGAACGGTAGACTCTCTGATCAAATCCCCCCCCAAATCAATTTGCCTCCAATGGAGAGAGATCAATTGAGGATGGTATTTAATCTGACATTAAATACTATCCAACATGCTGCTCTTTGGAACCATGGATACATTTTTAAAAGTACAAACTCTAACAAACTATAATCCCCTGTTGGTATTAGAAGCACTACTGCTAAGATGGAGGGGCAACTTTCTGTTCCGACAATCTATAAAGAAGGTGACAATGGAGTCATTGATAAAGAAAATCACCACTCATGGGTTATGATCCATGTGGATTAGATTTAATAGGAAATCAAGAGAGAGCAAATGAAAAACAAAGGCATGAAAGAGAGGTCTGGGCCTGATTTGTGAAATGCTGTGTCCGGTGGAGATTTATGCCGATCACAATATATTGAAACCCAGGTCTGAATTGACATTTTTGGATAAGTGGAGTGGTCTTTCCTTTTCCTTCTTTTTCTTCCAGTTTATACAGTCCTTAAGAATCTAGCAGGGGAGAGAGAGCAGGTGTTGCATCCCAAGAAACTACTCTGAAGACGAGTCCCAAGAAGACCATCAGAGAAACTGTCAAACCCACCACTTCCATGAAAAGTGCCACCTCAAACAAAAATGTTGCCACGGGTGTCAGGCGGGATGGCTCCTGGTATGACCACAGCAACAGGAAGTTCCAGGATCACAATTTCTGATGATTCGAGCTGCCTGAAGGGTTGAGGAGTGACCCCAGACAGGGTATCCATCTCTATGGAGGTTAAGCTTCCTCCACTCAAACCAGAAAGGCTACGATTTCCCAGGTAACCGCTATAGCTGCTTCCACCAATGCTTTTGGATCCCAGGACAGCCATTTGGAAGAATGTGAAAGGTTCAGTAGTGCTGGACATCAGACCAAAAGATTCTGGAAGAAGCAGGAGAGAGAGGGAGAGAGATCAGTATATAATGTATACTGTATATACTCATGTGTAAGTCTAGAAATTTTAATCAAAAAAATTGACCTCAAAACCCCTAGTCGACATCCATAGATCAATGTAAGTATTGTGTTTTAACTCTTATTTTAAAAAGGAAAACTATCTCCTGGCGAAAGGCAAGAGTGTAATATTGTCCTGAAAGCACTGAGCTCCTCTGGTCTTTCATCCATCCATCCATCCATCCATCCTTTAGTGTTGGCTGAAACAC
Organism: Urosaurus nigricauda; assembly: GCA_034509955.1. NCBI lineage: Eukaryota > Metazoa > Chordata > Lepidosauria > Squamata > Phrynosomatidae > Urosaurus > Urosaurus nigricauda. Next base: position 3,136,670 of record JAOEGL010000010.1, read on the forward strand.
TTGTGTTTGCTGGGATTTTGGCAAGTTGTTTGGTATCATTTCCCTAAGCTTCCTTTGTTACATGCTCCCAACTTTTACCCTCAGCCTATACAAGGGTCATGTCAAAATCAATAATTTTGGCCCCCAAACTTGTACTCGGCTTATACTTGAGGTCATCTTATAGTCGAGTATATAAAGTATGCCAGCACAATGTCATTTCTGGGCACAGTTACCATAGGAATGAAGGAGAGCTAAATGGATTAAACACCAGGGATGCTTCCTTGTTCTGGACTTTCTTCCTCTGATTTAACTCAGATCATTTCCAAAATGCAACTGAAAAATCGGAAAATTGCTGCCGTCCTGTACTTACATTGTAATGCTTTATACCATGCAGTTCCTGTTGCTCTTCTATGTTTTAAGTGGTCCCTAACTCTATGCATTAGCAGTCCATGTGTTTGAATATTTCATATTTAATTCTGCAGATTAGCTGTGATTACTTCCTTCACTTATTTAACCCACATAGGATTTTCAGTGAGGTCTCTTTCAATATTTGCAATCTACTTTGCGAGGACAAAGGTAGAATTACAATATTCATTAAATATTCATTGTAATGAAATTTTATGTAGAGGTCATTTTAAAAAAAAACATCATCATGACTTGCTACTAGCTTGGGAGGGAGGCAGTATATACTATGAATGGCAAGAAAATCATCTCAAAACAATGGATGATTAAGTACAATAGAGTCTCGATTATCCAGCCTTCGGTTATCCAATATTCTGGATTATCCAATTTATATCTTAACTTTTCTTAAACAAGAGACACCTTATAAATATAGTTGCTATGATTATATTAATTATATTATATTATATTATATTATAAAATTCAATTTCTTAGCTATAATTGTTTCCCAGGAGGATTTATGGGTGTCTATCAGTATTAGCTGTGCTAATACTCCGGGATTTTTAAAAGCAGATTTTTATGGGTTTTTTTTTTCTTCCTATTTCTGGTCCACACACGTTTAACAGGTAAAATTCAGATTTAAGCTGAATTTTTTTTCTTCAAGATTTTTTCTATAACTCCATTAAGGTTTTTCCAGTACAGTGGTCCCCTGGGATCCGAATCCCCCGGGGAACAAATTCCCCGGGGTCCAAAAGCGGCGGGACCGCTGAAATTCCCCCGGGATTCGAAGGATCCCCGGGGAACGAAATGGAAAAACCGCGCATCCCCTTTAAATCGGCCGCGTGGTCCGTCCGCTAAAGCGGTCCCCCAGGATGCGATCATTTCCGGGTTACGAAAGGTAATCCGGAACGGATTACCTTCGTAACGCGGGGGACCACTTTACTGCTTCGCTTTTTTTACATGACCACCAACAGCGGTAAAACGTCCCTAGTTCTTTTTTACATTTCCAACATAAATTTGAATTCTTTTTTGTAAATTTTCGCTAATTTTTCTGGGGTTATATACCAATGTCAATAAATCTTATAAAAAATTTCCCTCAAGTTTTGGGACTGTGTATATTTATTTAGTTTAGTCCAAATATGTCCCCAGTTGGCCAATTCTATTGGGTGGCCTATATTTTGCATCCACTGTACCATTGCTCCCTTCACTGTTTCAGATTCTTGATCTAACTTAAGTAAGATTTTGTAGATGTTACTAATCATTTTGTCTTTATTACCCAGGAGGATTTTATCTAATTCGTTGTCTTCTTCTTCAAATCCTTGTTTTGTGTAATCTTTTTAAAGCGTTCTTTAATTTGTCTGTAGTTAAACCAATTAATCTCTTTCCCTTCTTTTTGAAGTTCCTCCAATGTTTTTATAGCCCATCTTCCTTCTTTTTTTTAAATTAGGTTTCTATATGTTAACCATTTATCCTCACCCATCATTTCTCTTCTATAAAACACTTCTTGAGGTGATATCTACTTTGGGGTTTTCCTGTACAATTTAATTTTGTATTTTTGCCAAATTCTTAATAGCGGTTTTCGAATACAATGGTCATTTGCTTTTTTGTTGGCTTCTATTTTCCCATAATATAAATATGCATGCCAACCAAATTTCAGTTCATCTCCCTTCAATTCAAGTGAGAGCACAAGCTTCGAAATATAATTTGAAATTTGGCAATCCCAATCCACCTTTCTCTCTAAGGTCTTGTAAGGTTTTCATTTTGACCCTAGGTTTTTCCCCGTTGTATATAAATTTGGTAAGTTCTTTATTCCAAACTTGGAAAGGTTTATCTGATGTAATGGTTGGGAGCATTTCAAATAAGAACATTAATTTGTTTAAAGTAGACATCTTAATTATAGCTATCTTCCCTAATAATGATATTCTCATTTTACTCCATTTTATTAGATCTTTTTGAATTTCTTTCCAAATTTTGTTATAGTTTTTGTCAAATAATTCTACAATGTTTTTTGAGATATTAATTCCTCAATCCTTTATAGTTTTTTGCATCTCAATGCCCATTATTTGACTTAGTTTTTGTTCTTTGGAATTTGTCATATTTTTGGTCAAATTGCTAACTTACTATTATTAAGTTTACAACCTGTGGCTTCTCCAAACTCTTCTAGTACTTTCGAAACATCTACAGCACTCTCACTAGGTTCATTTAGAATAATTACTAAATCATCTGCAAATGCTAGTAATTTGTAAGAATATTTTTTCTTCTTTAATCCCTGTATATTTTTGTTCTTTTTTATTTTGACCAATAATCTTTCCATCAATAAAACAAGCAACAAGGGCAAAAGTGGGCAACCCTGCCTCGTTCCTCGATTTATCTGTATTCTCTTGGTTTTGTCCCTATTGACAATCACTCTTGCTGATTGTTCCTTGCAAATTTGTTTCACCCAATTAGTGTAATTTGCACCTAAATCTAATTTTTCTAATAATTTGTACAAGAATTGCCAATTAACCGAATCAAACGCTTTTTCAAAATCAATAAATATTAACCCCACTTTTTTGTCATTGCGATTTTCATTTTTTAAAAAATAATTTATTAATGCATTCTAAAACAGAACAGACAACAAGCGGTATACCAAAACAACAATAAATAAAATACATTAACCCAGCTAATGTCCTGAAGATTATAAGCAAGAGATGTGTTCAGGGATCTTGAAAGACATCTTTCCGTAAAAATTTAGCTAAAATTGGGGGATATCTAGAGAGTAAATCCTGTTGGATATATTCAATAAGTGGGTGCCAAATCTTATGAAAATTCAATCCAGAGTGTAAACCTCTCGCTCTATTGTTATTATCTGCAATTTTCTCCATTGACCTCCACTGAGTCTAGTCCACCATCCTGCAATATTCAGTTTTCCAGTTCTTGGCTATCTCAAGCCTAGCGACAGCCAAAAAGAAACTGATGAGTTCTTTATGCTGCAGGGCTTTATTTTCATCCATAAAAATGGAGAACAGGAGAAGGAGTGGTGATAATACTTTGTTTAGTGATCTTGGAGACCAGATGTAAAATTTCTATCCAGTATTTATGCACCAAGGGACAATCCAGCCACATGTGTACAAAAGTTCCCCTACCTTCACATCTCCTCCAACATTTTGGATTAGCATTGGTAGACATACGAGCCAGTTTAACTGGGGTAAGGTACCATTGATGGACCAACTAGAAGGTATTTTCTTTAATGGCAATAGACCTAGTTTTAAATGGTAAATGTGTCCATATTTCCCCCCAGCTCTTCCTATCAATTGAAAGGGAAAAATCTGCTTCCCATCCTGCCTTATGGAGTGCTGAGTTCCCAAATGTTTCTTCTAAAAGACAATTATATATGCATGCAGTTTGGCCTTTGGAATATATACCCGGAGAGACACACATGTTTTTTAAAAAAGTAAGTGGGTGAGGGTATTCCTGTTTCTGAAGCAGTTTCTTTAAGAATAACTGTATCTGTATTATTTGATACCAGTTCTCATGAATAGGGCCCAGAGCGTTGGTTAGTTGCTCTGTTGTGACAGTTGTCCCACTATGAAACAGGTCCTTAACTGTGTACAGACCATGTACTCCCAATCTCGAAACTGTGCATATTTTTCTGGGGTCTAGAAAAGAGGATGAGTAAGAAAAGGCCGTAGAGGGGAGGGGTAGGGGGCCAAGATATGCCTCCATTTCTTCCACAATAACAAGGAAGTGAGCAAAAAAGGGTTATTACAAATCTTAGTGAATCTTTGATCAGTTTTTTTTCCAGAATGTACATATAAATTCACTAAAATTTGTCACTGATTTTCATAATATCCTAATATGTTTAAAATATAACATAAGTTTTCTCTCATTTGTCTTTTCAGGACAAATCCCATTTGACCTTCTTCTACCCAATCATTCAGTTATTTTTTAAAAAATCTATTTGCCAAAATTGTTTTTAGGATTTTATAGTCTTGATTAAGGGGGGAGATGGGCCTAAAATTTGCTGAATCTTATTTGACTTTACCATTTTGGGGAATAATTTTTATGTTTGCGTCTTTCCAAGACTCAGGTACTCCATTTTTCAAAATGTCATTCATTGTTTTTTGTAAGGGTAGAAATAAATCCACTTGACATGTTTTGTAAAACAAGACCATAAAACCGCCTGGTCCTGGCGATTTCCCAATTTTGATATTTTTAATAACTTCTTCTATATCTTCTTTTGTAATTTGATTATTTAATTTAGAAAATTGCTCTTCTTTTAATTTAATTACTGATAAATATTCCAAGTATTGATCTATTTTCCGTACGTCAATTTTTTGTTTCTTATATAGTTGTGTGTAATATTCCAGAAAGCATTCTTTAATTTTTTTTTCAATATTCATTAAAATATTCATTGTAATGAAATTAAAAAAAAAAACACATCATCATGCCTTGCTACCAACTTGGGGGGGGGGGAGTTTATACCCTGAATGACCACAAAACTATCTCAAAACAGTAGATGATTAAGTACTGTAAACCTTTAAAAATCTTTTTAAAAAGTTGTCATATTTAAATATCAATGTTTTAAAACCACCCACCCCCGAAAAACCTTTTAAGAACATGACCCACCTGGAGGTATCAGTGTTGGAAAGTGGGATCTTCTGCACAGCAACCTAGTCCTCAACTATTCAAGTACAAACCCTCCCTGTAGTAGGCAGCCCTCACCAGCATTACAAACTTATTCAACCAGAAATTACATCCCTCTGAAAACCTTTATATAGTAAAGGAAAGCATACTCACTTCTCAAAAGAGCAGATAGGACAGTCTGGAGTGATGTTTGGAGAAGCTGCTGGGGGACCGTCAGAGTGCAAGTGCTTTTATCCTGTTTGGGCTGCATTTATTTTGGTCTGATGCAGTTTCGTAATTGCTAACTTGTGATTTTGTTTATAGAACTTTTTGCCTACAGTGGCAGGGTGAGATAAATGACTATATTTAGATACACCACACATTGTTGTCTCATTCCTTTCAATCCAGTATTTCCCATAATTATGTTATTGGAACTACATCCATTTCAGCAATTCATGTTGTTCGCTTCTTGCTTTAGTTCAAGGCCTGGTAATCTGGTACCTTCCAGATGTGCTGGGCAATGGGCAATTTTTTTAAAAAATTACCACTTACATTTGACCTTATTCACTGAAGCTGAAAAACATGATTATGACCCAAGCCATATCTAGGAACCCAGTTCTGTAACAGTGGCTTTCACCTTCCATAGAACAAGAATTGAACAAAGACCGACCACTTTCTAGACTGTATTCAATTCACCTTCCCAGCTTATTTTGGTACTATCAGTGCCTTGATATGTGTCAATCAAGATATATCGGTATATACAAGAAACTGAACCCTAAACATTTCCAGGAGGATCACTGCATAGCATTTCGAAGGGGGTCATAGTTTGCAACATTTCCCCCTTCTGAACTACCATATTTCCCCCCAAAATAAGACAGTGTCTTATATTATTTTTTGCTCCCAAATACGTGCTAGGTCTTATTTTCAGGGGCTGTCTTATTTTTCCATGAAGAAGAATTAATATTTATTGTTGAACAAAAAAATTTGAACATTTATTATATATATACACACACAAAAAAACTTTGCTAGATCTTACTTTTGGGGGAGGCCTTGTATTTAGCAATTCAGCAAAACTTCTACTAGGTCTTATTTTCAGGAAAACAGGGTAAGCTAGAGGAGCATGTTTTAATTTGATTGATCTGATACCATGAAAGTAACAGTGCATCTAGAATTGATATCAAATCCTCAGTTGACCTGGGTTTACCATTTATAAAAAGATCTTTAATTTGGTATACTCCTCTTTCTTCCCAACTTTTATATAGTATTGGAAGATTTTATGTGGGTGGAAAAGGTTTGAATGGTATAGGAATGGATATATAGGTGACAAGACTGGAGAAACAATATATTGCCATTTTTGGCAATTCTTAATGGCTGTTTTGAACCATGGATTGCTTAAAACTCTGATCCCCTTTCCTGAAAGTTTATTAAAGTACATACTAAGCAATGCGTGAAAATCTACATTAAGTTTCATATTGACCCAGGGGATGTTAGTCCTTTTTTTGGTTAAAGGAACTGCTTGGGATCATTGGAAAGGTGCAAAACAAAGCTGAAGATCTGGTATGACTAACCCCTAACAGATTGACAAAAACAGGGTTGTTTATTAGCAAAAATATAAGATTTGATCAATCTTTGCCGTTTTTAAAATCGTGATAGAGAAGGGGCCATAGGAATCACTTGGAACAGAAAAAAGAGATGGGGGACAAGGAACATTTTTACCAATTAACAAATGTACAATTCTATCCATCAGGTTTTATATACCTGGCATAGAAGGATGTAGATGTTTACAGGCTCTTAACTTTGCGGTAATCCATCTAGTAACATTTTTGTGGTTTCGTAATATACATCTTTAGTCAAGTATACACCTAGTTATATAAAACCCGATGGATAGAGTTGTACGTTTGTTAATTGTTGCAGTGAATTCTGGTCACTATTAGAAGTATTAAAAAACAGAAGTTTTGATATGGTATAATTGATTCACAGGCCTGCAAAATAATCAAAGGAGTCCCGGATAAATTTTAATTCTAAAAGAGAGCCATAGGGTGTTCTAAAAAAGCAAAAAGTAAAGAAAAATTATAATAAAATTGTACATAGAGGCCTTATTTTCAGGGGATGTCTTAATTTTCCATGAAGAAGAATTCACATTTATTGTTGAACAACAACAACAACAAAGAGCATTTATATATACACACACACACACACACAAAAAAACTTTGCTAGGTCTTACTTTTGGGGAAGGCCTTATATTTAGCAATTTGGCAAAACCTGTACTAGGTCTTATTTTCAGACGATAACTTATTTTTGGGGAAACAGGGTAGGGATGGGACAGGTTTCCCCAGCTCTCCAGAGTGCTGAGCATCCTTGGCTTTCTTCAATTTGACGTAAGATTTCAGATAGTGAGCATATCTGTATTTCAGACCTGCAGCCTCAAGCACAGATTTGTAGATGAGAAGCAGATGGATGAAAGTGAGGTGTGGACTTGAGTTTTCAAATGCAGAGTGGCATTTGACTATATTTGACTATATTGGCTGGGGATTTAGGTTTCTCTCAGTGTAATGAAACCCAGGTCTGCATTCTTCCCTCCTCCTTTGTCCAGTTTAGAAAGTATTTAAGAAACTAGCAGGGGAGGCAGCAGACACTGCATCCAAGGGAACCACTCTGGATTGTTGAGGAGAGGATAACTTGGAGTTATTTCATTTGTAGGGCTATGAAGTCAACTAACAACAACATCTCCTCTCTTCTACTTCTCTCACTAAAGTCTAGCTGAAGAATTGCAATAATTTAAAAAAAAAACCTCTGGGGAAAAACAGAATCGCTTGCCTCAAATCTAATACAGCACCATCTAATATGACGCCATGCTTTCTTTTAGGGTGTGTGTTTTATCTCATTATTTGCTTTGCCTTTGAAATAACCATCGCTCTCAAAGTGATCATTTGAAAGAACCATAGTGCTCATTGTTCTTTCATTGAGACATAGGCTTGGAACAGAAAAGGGTGGATTTCTTCCTTTGTAAACAAGGCCACCCATGGTTAAGCTCTCCAAAGCAGAATGTCTCTCACTCTGCCCTGAGGTTGTCTGCAAACACAGAGTGTTCCTAGCTCACATGTTGGGTGCATTGATGTCATTTAATAAGAGCAACATGTCATTCAGAGTAATAGAACCCTTCTTGGGTTATTCATGCACTAGCAAATAAGACAATGCGAACACGAGGAGAAGCCAGTGTTCTTTCCCATGGACTGGCAAGCCAATGCCTCTGTAATTCTTATGAATGTGAAACTATTCATGACAATTATATCCCAAATAATATAGATACTCGAACATCCGTCAAACTGGAATATCTGACAAACTGGTAGGAGATAATTACCGTATAATGCAGCACAGGCAAAATGATCTCCAAAGATTTTTGTCTCTGAACGTCTCTGAGATTTCTTTTTTCATTTTCACCCTCCCACTAATATATATGTATTTTAAAAAGCCACATTCTCTAAATTTTCTCCACCATTAATGCAAGGGTGTACCGTTTATTGTCGCCATTTTAGACTAGAAAGTGGTATGAAATGTATTTTCTTTCTCTAAGCTCAACTTGCACATTCTTCCTATCCTTCTTTCACATGAGGGTGCAAAACTTACAAACAAGGTGGTCCTTGAGGACCTCTGTAACTCTATGATCCTACAATTCAAATGCCATCTCAGATGCACTTCTTAGGCTACTTAATTTCAGGGATTTGCAATTATCCTTTGCCCACCCATGTGCCAGGAACATTCGCCATATTTCTGCTAATTGGATTCCTTCCTACCTACCTACCTTCCTTCTTTCCTCTCTCCTTTCTTCCTTCCTTCTCTCCTTTTCTTCTTTCTGCCTTTACATAAGAAAATAGGAAGACAGTGTACAGTCAGCACTCCATATCTATGGGTTCTTTATCCATGGATCCATGCATCCATGGCTTGATGATATTTCAAAAATATATACATTCCAAAAAGCAGACCTTAATTTTGCCATTTTATATAAGACGCACCATTTTATTAGCTATTGTACTTGAGCATCTACGGATTTCAATAAATAATAATAAAAATATCAAATTATTATAATAATTGTATAATATATACACAGTAAAGAAGAAGGAGCAGGCGCCAATAGCAGCATCATACTCCACATAGCAGAAGGAAGGCTCTACTGGGTTTTATCTCTCTTCTGGGGTGTCACCCAGTGTGGTGTTGCACCCCCCCCCATGACACCACTGTTGTTGACCAGATAGGGAGTAACAAAGCCAGAAACATATAATTTGGTTGAGTACAAGTCACTTCATTTAACATAGAAACTATGTAATTGTGTTGAACCTGGAAATGAGCAAGTAGGGGAGCAACCTAGTGCAGGACCAACTATAGCAGGCATCAACCCTGGACCTTCCCTTCTACCACTTGAGCCCCAGGGATTTTCCAATAGCTGCAATGCTCCACATCTGGCCATATGATAAAATGAAATGCAAGAAATCTCATACCAAATTGCAGGACTTTAAGTGGGTGCAAAGCCCCCACGTCAGACCAAAGTGTTCCCAACCCCTGGATGTCAGGATCTAAAGAAGCAATTCCAGAGCCTCCATCTCCACTAAAATTGCTACTTTTCTCCCCCACTATATGCCAAGTGACCTCCTATTTAAGGACTGCACCCTTAGCCATTTGTGACGCGCGCGCACACACACACACACGTGTTGTTGTTGTTGTTTCTGACTTATGGCAACCTTAGGGCAAATCTATCATGAGGTTTTCATAGCAAGATTTGTTCAGAGAAGGTTTGTCACTGGCCTCTCCCAAGGCTGAGAGTGTGTGACTTGCCCGAGGTCACCCAGTGGGTTTTATGGCCAAGCTGGGACTCTAACCCTGGTCTCAAGGGTCATGGTCCAACGCTCAAACCACTACACCAAGCTGGCTCTCCAAAGTCCCCTCCCTGGACCCAAAGCAACCGGAAAAGTTCAGACTGTATTGTGGATGGGAAGATGGATTGAGTTTAGCTGCCAAAAGAGATGCAAAGGGGTTGGGAGGACCTTAAATATCCTCTGGCTCTAAGCCTTCCCATGATCACCAACCAGATGTGATTGTGCCTGATGTAAAACTACCTGCTCTGTCTTCATTGGAGGCCAGAGTTTATTAAAACCCATGAGAAAAATCAGTAGAGGGGAGCTGATGTACAGTGGCAGCCAAACCCAAGATAAAGGCCAAAAGCTGTTCCAATTCAGGCAAATACTCCTGAACTAGTGAAAGGACTGGAGCAACAATGCACTCCTCTCTCTCAGCCACACCATTTTGAATTCCATTAGAGAGACAAAAAGAGATCCTTAAAATCTTTCCTGACAGAAGGACAGAAAGACAGAAGGAGAAGGGGCCAGCCTATATGAATGTCCCTCCAAAATCATCTGAACACCGGAACAGTCACATCTTGACAAAATGCAGGCTTGTGACTAACATTGTCATTTCCCCCACCTCCCTTCAGTATGATTTTGCACATCTTTCCCTGATGAAGATGCCAGTGAGGCTTTGAAAGCTTGCAACATGTATGTTGCGCAGTTTGGTTGGCCAATAAAAATATCACTGTTTGGTGGAATTTTGGCTTTTATTGTGCTTTGCTACATAGCCAAAACGGCAATCCCTGGGTATGTTTTATTGTCTCCCCAGAAGATCTTGGAGAGATGCCTCCCCTGCCACACCTCGCCATACGCACAAAAACCCAATTATTTGCTTACAAATGTTCCTAATGCCCCCCACAAGAGGCATGGTGGGCATTTTGGGCATTTTTAATGACATTCCCTGAACTATTTCAAGCCTAGGAATGTATAGGAAGTTGGCCCAGAAATTACTTTCAGGTCATTTCCTCATGTTGTTTTTAAAGCATCTAAAAAGGCCTAGGGAAGCCCCCAAAATATGGTACAATTGTCCCTGGGTTCCCAAGAAAACATTTTGGACATCTTAAGACCCAGATGTGTCCTGGGGGGGCATGGAGCACATAGCTTCACTTCCCCCATCCCTGAAGTACAGGATGTCTGTCTGGCTACAATGGGTGTTTGTTTCCATTACACTAATGCTATACACAAAAAGGCCATCAGGGTTATTTTATTATCTCATAGGACCTTATTACATGGAGGCAAAAGGAGGCAAATCCCATGCAGAAACTGGATTTTAAAATCTGCTAAACACCTGCAAATGCAGGTTGTTTTTCAGACATGTTGGTGGAAAGAGAAATAACGTGAAAATCACCTGAACAGACAGATGACAAAAACCAGTCTTTTCAACTTTTGGAATTTCCCAAAAGTAAAAAGGAGAGGGTTTTGTTGGCTTTCTGTTCGGGTCATCTGAAAAACAACACGCATTTGCTGGGGTTCGGGTTAATCCCAAACATGTGAAAAACAACCCACAAAAGCAGGTTGTTTTCACTTTAAATCTATAAGCGTATCGCACAAGCCCTGGGGAACGTGACCAGAGTGAAACGGAAGGGAGCGGGAAAGAAACAGAACGAGAAAATAACACATATTATCGCACAGGAGAATGATGCCGCCAGAAGTCCCCGATCTCTGTCCCATAGCAACCGATTTTCCAGAACTGTTCAGAATCGTTCTTAAAATTGACTGCTATGGGATGGATGGGGAATGGATTGGAGACTTCCAGTGGCATCTGCGGCATTCTCCTGTGTGGCAATATGCATTATTTCCCCATTCTGTTTCTTTCCCGCTCCCTTCCGTTCCACCCCGGTCACATTCTGCAGGGCCTGTGTGATAAGATTACTAGTTTCTGCATGGGATTCATCTGGTGTGATAAACTCCCTTGATACAGTGGATCCCCCCATATTCACTGGAATTGGGGCACAGGACCCCCGTAATAGTAGAAAAACCACATGAAAAGTAGAAAAACAAATGAACAAAACCCACTACAGTGGTCCCCCGGGATACGAAGCACCCGGGGAATGAAATCCCCGGGAGCCAAAACCGCCTGGGGCGAAAAAAAGCCCCCGGGATGCGAAGAAACCCCCAGGATACGAATGAGAAAAACCACGCGGCCCCTTTAAATTGGCCGCGCGGTCCGGCAAAAATAGCGGTCCCCGGGAAACGAAGATTTCCGGGTTACGAAAGGTAATCCGGAACAGATTACCTTCGTAACCCGGGGGACCACTGTATTTTACCTGAGAGGATACCTCTCTAGGAATCTTTTGGTCCTCTGGGCAAATTGTGTATTCACGATCTGCCAGACATTAGCCAAATCCATGAATAAATAAATCCTCTATTGGTTTTTACAGTCAAACTAGAATATATGTCCATCATGGGTCTATCTGTTTACACAATGGACCTATCTAGAGGATGGAGAAATGACATGTCAAACTGCTTTATTTCTGCAGTGTGGCTACACCCCAAGTTGCCGTCCATTCATTTGCTTGAGAAAAAACATCTCCCCACTACCTCAGAGAAAACACATAAAAGATACCACCCAACCATATGGAAATATAGATTTTATGTTGAAAAGTTTATCCTCTTCCTTCTTGCCTATTCACGCTGAACTCCTTTTTTTCCTGCTCATGTTTCTTAGATCCATTTATGTATAAGAACTGATATTGGCACTGCATGTCAATTTCAAATTGTTGCAAGCTGACATAGGAAAGCTATCTCTGTACCAATTTGGGGTTCAATATACCTGTTCATGCTGATCTAAGGTGATAGATCTTCTGTTTCATTTCTCCATTGAGAATATTCTTTAAATCCTTCACTAATGTCTAATTTATAGGATTCCACATATCTGTTCCTATACCTATCAGCCTTCCCTTTGTCACTGTTATTTTCAGTCAGCTACTTTGGTTATGTATGTAGTGCCTCATCTGAATTATCTTCACGATACCTTTACAGCAGCGGTTTGCAAATATTGGCCAACCATGTGTTTCAGAAAATAAAAACTCTCATAATTCTTTAGCATTGGCCAGGCTGACAGATGCTTCTTGGAGCAGACGTCCAAAGCATGTGGAGGATCAACTTTTGAGAGCCATCATCTGCTTCCTTTGGACCTCACATATCTTGGTAAATGCTGACCTCTACTGGTGGTGAACATTCTTCCCATTACTTGGTTATAGCCACCCTGTTCTGACTTATGGAATTTATGGTCCTGTCCCCACTTACCGGAAAATCGATTTCCTGAACCTATTCCTGAAACCGGTTCAGAAAAAAACATAGTCCCCACTATGTTTGCACCAATTTTAGGAATCGGTTCAGGAATTGGCAAGTGGTGGGGGACAGCTTGTTGGCCGTTCCCATCATTGGCCTGTCTTGGCCCCCAAATCCCTGGCCCAGACTCACAGGGGTGAACTCACCTCTTGACTTGGATGTGACTGTTAAAGGAACTATCTAAGCTGTTTTGGGACCAGAGTGCATCATTTTGGATAGCTCCTTTCAGACTCCAGATTCAGGCTGCATCCACATTGCAGAAATGATGCAGTTTGACACCACAGCTCTGATGCCACAGCAAACTACAAATTACAGGATTCAATGGCATCAGATTGGAAGTTAAATTGGTATCAAAGTGCATTATTTTTGCAGTGCAGAAGCAGCCTAAAACCCAAAGGGGCTCCCATTGACATCACAGATTTTACTAGTGAGGTTGGTGGAATTTTTCTTTCTGACTATCTGCAAGTAAGGTTGAAATGGAGTCTCTAGCAGATTCAAGATAAAGAAAACCAACACTCAAATCTTATGATGAACAGTTAGATTTATTAGGCAATGGAGAACATTTAAATTGAAAGGTTGTCAAGAGAAAAATAGCATGAAAAGAACATGAAAAGAAGTGATGTGGGGTAAGCAGGAGCGGATCAGGATTCCTTAGCTGTCAGGGATGCCAAACCTCCGTAACCTTGTTCACTTTGACATAGGATTTCAAATCATGAGCATGTCTGATTTTCAGAGCTGCAGCCTCAAGCATAGATTTGTAGATGAAAAGCAGAGGCACGAAAGAGAGGTGTGAACCTGGGTCTTGAAATACTGAGAGTCTCCTGAAGCCCCACTGTGTTGGGTGGAGATTTAGGTTGCTCCCAACATATTAAAAACCAGGTTGGAATCATCAGGTTTGAACATCTCAAGTGGTTCTTCTCCTCCTCCTCCTTCCAGTTGAGACAGTCCTTAAGAAACTAGTAGGTGTGGGGGCAGCAATTGCATCCCAAAGAACCACCATCAATGTGAGGCCCAAGATGGACATTAGATAAACCGCCAAGCCTACCAACATCAGAGGGAGCGTTGCATCCATCGATCATGATCCCACCATTTTGAAACATCATCGCTCCTGGGCAGTACAATTCCAAAGTGGGAAGCCGAATGGTGGCTCCTATTCCTGGGAGTTGGCTGAAAGCTTGAGGGTTGCAACCAGGCACAGGAAACCCCATCTCCGCCAAAGGTGTGATTCCTCCACCCAACCCGAAGCCAGAATTTCCTAGGAATCTTTCGTTGCTGCCATCACAAAGGTCTAAGGATCCATAGCTAGATCGTGGGATGAATGTGGAAAATGGCACGGCGTTTGGCAGAATGAAAGACATGTCTCGGTGATGGGGGAAGAGTCTGAAACAGAAAGAGAAAGGTCACTATACAGTGAAACTATGGAAAATACCATTTCAGCATCATTTCTGGTCATAGTCACCAGTGGAATGAAAGAGAGCTAACTGGATTAACACCAGGAAAGCTTTTGATCTGGTTCACATCCACTCTTCCCTCTTGACTTTGTTGTTCTGGCTTAACTAAATTCATCCCTCCATATTTGTGGATTTGATATTTGCAGATTTGATTATTCATGGATTTGATTAATATGTTCCCTCTAGGAATATCTAGGTCCTCCAGTACAACTCTTTGTTCAACTTTAACTAACGTTGTACTGAAAGACCTAGAGATTCCTAGAGAGAATACTCTACTAGGCATTTGAAGTTCCTCCGGCACAACTATATGGTCAGTGTCTGTCGGACATTGACCACAGAGTTGCAATGGAGGAACTAGAGATTCCTAGAGAGGTGTTCTATCAGGGAAAACGATGGTGTTTTTGGTATTTGCAGTTTTTCGATATTCACGGGGGTCTTGTGTCCCCAACCCTAGTGAATATGGAGGGACAAGTGTACTCACATTTCCAAAATGCCACTCATGCAGAAGGAAGTCTCCTTCTGTTTTTATTTGAAAATGCCTTGTATCATTCCATTGCTGCCATTCTTACATGCCTATTTTTATTTTGCTCCAGTCATGTGTCAGGCCCAGCCCTGGTTAGTACTTGGATGGGAGACCACCAGTACATTGCAGTTGCTGTAGGCTGTATTTCAGAGGAAAGAAATGGCAAAAGATCCCCGAGTATTCCTTGTCTAAGAAAACCTTACCAAATTTACGAGGTCACCATAAGTAAACAGGGGACATTGAGGCACATACACACATGCGCTGCGCACTGACTTTATTGCCACTGTGAAAAATGGCAGAGGATATTGGCTGCAGAGACTATGCTGGATACCAACCATTGAATAAAGACCCGCAAAAAGATTTTATTTTCAAGAAATGGTGAAAATGAATCATACTGATTCTGACTGAGAAACATCAGAACCGTCTATTAAATCATCCCTTAAATAATTTTAGGTTATATTACACTCCAAAATGTGGTATGTCTACTCAGCAGTAAATCCTATTCAGTTCTTATTTGCTGAATTGTTTGTGCAGAAGATGGACATACATTTCTCAAGAGAGCCAAAAATATACCCTATATCCAGTGCTGGTAATGAAAAAAAGGGGTTAATATTAGGATGATTTCGACTAGATAGATAGATGGATTTTTAGCCATTTTTGCCATATATATATATATATATATATATATATCTCAATCGGCTACAAATCTGTGTACACAAGAAGACAATTTTTCTTGAATGGATTTTAAATTTATAAATTAGGGAGAGAGAAAAATGTACAGATCTCTCCGTCTCTAACCTAGGAAGACATTGCCTTGCTGTGATGAAGCTTTTGCCAAAACATGAGTTTTTGAAAATGAAATATCTAATACATTGAAACTGCACTGTGGCACCTGAAAGACAAAAAGAGTTAGTGAACTATGTCTGACCATGGATTAGACAACGTACTTCCATTACTTGGTTTTTGAACTGCAAGTTTTAAAATTATTTTAACTCTACAGATTAACAGCAACTTTTTCCATGTATTTACTTACATGTGAATTTTTTTTAAAAGCAACCCTGTATGTGTTCTAATATATACATATTATAATCTTTCTTCTGGGAGCTGAGTATCATCACAATAAAGAAACTGCACAGTGTATTGTTAATTTTAAAAAAAGGAAAACACTGAAGAAAAATAGGCATGTCAGGAAAAACTCATACAAAACTACATACATGAGAAGAAAGAAAGATTACCTTTTCTTGCAAATGGCTTTCTCCGAGATCAGGATGAATGGATCTAATGTGAGAGAAAACAAAATGAGCAAATCACTCCACCTGTTCCTTAGGCTGCATCTGCACTGCAGGAACTAATGCGGTTTGACATTGCTTTAGCTGCCAATGCTATGGAATTCTGAGATTTTGTAGTTTTTTGTGACCAAGGGCTCTGGTGCTACAATAAACTACAAATCCCAGGATTCCATAGGATGGAGCCATGAGAGTTAAAGTGCTGTCCAGCTGCATTAACTCTGCAGGGCAAATGCAGACCAAGAAGGACATCACATAATCAGAATAAAAAGTTTTGCCAAATAGCAAATTTGGAAAATAAAAAAGAAAACTACTATTGAGATTATCACACTAGGGTCAATTCCAGAACCATCCCACAATTATTATTATTAATAATAATTTTATTTATATAGCGCTGTAAGTTTACACAGTGCTGTACATACAATCATCCCATTATTGGCAACGAGTACCCCATTATTGGCGATAGGATAATTGTGGGATGGTAATGGGATGATTGTGGGATGCTTCTGGAATTGACCCTAGCGTAATAATAGTCTGACCATAGATCAGAGTACATGCCTTTATTCTCAGATTAATGATCCGGATGTCCAAGCAAGTCAGTCCTTTGACACAGGTCAAATAATCCAGTTTCAGATCTCTTTAACTGCCCGGGTTCAATGCAAGGGAAATTCTTGGAATAGTAGTTTTGTGGGGTATTTAGCTTTCTCTGTCAGAGAGCTGTGGTGCCACAATAAACTACAATTCCTAGGACTCCTAACTCTGATCCATAGCAATTAAAGCAGTCTCAAACTGGATTATTTCTGCAGGGTGTTTTGGATCCTCTAGTAGAAAACACCCGGCAACGATTTCAGATGGGTGCAAAGTCCCAGTGAAAATTTCATCCCGCTGAAGTAACTACCCCTTGTAAGAAAAACATACTCACCTCTCCAATGAGCCGATATGAAGAGCTGGAGAGAAGTCAAAGGAAGCTGTTGGAGGAGCCAGAGAGAGTCGTTGCTTTTATACGCCTTGGGGTGGCATGCTTTGTAGTCGGAGGCTGTATTTTGAATTAGTCACCAATGGCTTTGTTTGTGCATAATTTTTTACTTTCTCAGACAGGGCGAGATGAATGACTAAGAAAAAAAAATAAGCATTGCACCCATGGAAATACCCCACTTAATGCACTCTGTCTCTGTATATATTTTTAAATTTTTCCCTGTTATAATGAAGCTGCATTGGCTTTCCTTGCCACCTCGGTCCAAAACAAAACAAAACAAAAAACACTGCAGAAATAATCTACTTGATTCAGTGTAAGAGGATCCTGGGAATTATAGTTCCCCATTTCTTCCCCCTTACTGCTTTAACTTTTTTTTTTTAATGTATTAACTTCATTTATATGCCGCCTTGTCTCCAAAGTGGGACCCAAGGAGGCTTCCAAAAACTGCTTACTGATAATTTATTTTAAAAAAAAAATAAAATTAAAATCTTCCCATTGAACACTATAAAATTATTTAAAAACCATACAAAGGTTTTAAAAAATAAAAATAAAAGCATCAATAGATTTTTATTTTTTTTTTAAAAAAAGAATACTAGGAATGAATACTGATGGATCAATCCCTGATCAATCAATTGATGGATTTCAGAAGGGCCAGCAGCCCTTCCTCATCCTGAACCTGACAACAACAACAGCAACAACAACAGCAACAACAACAACAAGAATTTTTAATTTTTTCACTCGCCTCTCTCCAATGCTCAAGGCAGGATACAACATAGATTAAAATACAACATGCAATTAAACGCATGAAATTATCCAAACACAGGTTAAAACACATAAGCATAGAATTAAGACAATCACTGCACATGAAAACCATCCAGGCATAAAATTACAATTTTTCCAATTTACAACTGAGAGTTTAAAATCGACAGGGTAAATTCTGGTTTATGTGATATCATGGTCTCTGATAAACTCACTTTTTTATTACGAAATGGCAATAATGGTAAATTTATAGAAGAACTGGCCCCACTCGACAGAGATCTCTGTATAAAAAAGATTCAACTTAGTTTACTAATATAATTTATATTGATAAAGGAAAAAATGAAGATAATTCACAGAGTGCTTTCAATGAAGAGAATTATAAATAACAATATATAATAGAGTATAAATATATAACTCTATATGACTGTATATGATAGGTGTTATCTGTAACACCTGCTGTAATCTGATTTGGTTCCCACCTGGAAAAGGTGGAAAATAATAATAATAATAATAATAATAATAATAATTATTATTATTATTATTATTAGACAGGAAATATTCAGAATGAAGCAACATAAAGAGCTTGAAATTATGGAAAGTCTTAACTAAAGCACAATTAAGAAAAGACGTTCACGATTAGGGAAAAGAAGTTGTTTTATGTGTGATGTTTTTGTTTTATGCAGGGTATTTGTTAAAAGTATATATTTGTTCAGCTGTTTTTATATGTATGTTTTTATAATTCAATAAAAAAAATTAAAAATAAAATTGACAGGGTAGATTAAAACATGAAATAGGACCTTATCAGATGTCGGAAGTTGGAAGTATAATCTAATGGCAATCCAAACGCAATCATGGGGTTTCACGTTATTGCGTATTAAAGCATCTCATGCAATTTCAGACAATGACCCCCCCCCATTGCCCGAAATTGCGTGAGATACTCTTATACGCAATTACATGAAACCCCATGATTGCGTTCGGATTGCCATTGCATTATACCTCCAAATTCCATCATATGATAAACTACAAGGTAATTAAAGTGGTATCAAACTGCATTGTTTCTGCAGCGCAAATGCAGTCTTTGTCAATGATTTGTCTAAACTGGCCAGGATACTCCGGGGGCATCCTAGAGTATACTGGCTTCATAAGTAGATTCAAGATCCAAAAATTCAAGATCCAGCACCTGGAAGATGGGGAAGAGTTTTCTGAGAATAAAGAAGTGTATGTGAAAAATCCATTCAGCTCATAATCTGATGCAAGCTTGCTGCATTCATAGAATCACATTCAGACAATGGCAAAAATGCAAGATGATTTCTTAGCCTGTGATGAAAAGAAAAAACATTTCCAACCCAAACAGCCCACAGTCCCAGATTTAGGGTGGAGGAGGCTTTTTGGGATTGAATAATTTCCTTTCTCCCCTCTGCGATTTGTTCTAAAGCTATACTTTCGTTTTACCTATGGCTTGGCTAAGGTGAATTAAGTGATACTTAAGCACGGAGATTACTGGTTACTCTGTTTTAATTAAGTTTCCATGCAGCTGAACTGTTTTCGTTTCAGTACAACGAGTGCATCTACAAAATGAAAGGTGGAGAAAAGGCTTGTCTTTTATTTGATCTAATAATACCTTCTAATCCAAGGTATGTTGTACTTCTGGATCTGCGGAGTTTATCGCATGCATATTCCACAGTCCCAGGTCCACCAGTGAAGGGAGGGTCAGCTGCATTGTACAACTGAATGGCTGAAGAGGGGTACTTTTTATAAAACAGGGTTGGATATATATTTGTTTATTTCAGATGCAGCATGGAAACGTACGTGGTCATGTCCTCCATATAAATCCAAGCCATCTGCCCTGTGGGGAAACACATTGAAGGCGGTATACAGATGGTACCTGACCCCAGTTCATCTAACACAAATAACAGGGAATAATAATAATAATAATAATAATAGACTTTATTTATATCCTGCCTCTCCAGAAGGATCTAGGTGGGTTACAATAAATTGCATAAATAAAATTATTATTATTATTATTATTATTATTATTATTATTTCTAGCCCGCCCCTCTGAGCAAGCAAGTTACAACAGAAGGGATTATACACACAATAACAATATACATGAACTACACAGTACAAACTTAAATGACAATTACATAATCCCCTAACCCCCGACTAAAATGACAACACTATTAAAATTGATTAAAATAAATAAAATTAAAATGAGACGTCTTGGGGCAAGGAAGATATCTCTTTTGTGCTGGAGGGGTTATGGGGCAAGACGACATATCTATACCTGTGGTTGGCGGGCCCACATGTTCAACTATTCTGGACACAGATTATCGAATTGATGTCAGACATTACTAAAGAAAAGCTCCAACCCACCCGAGAGTTGCTTCTTTTGTCAATATTCCAATTTAATAATAAATCTGTCCATCATAAAGAAATACACTTGTCCCTCCATATTTGCTAGGGTTAGAGGCACAAGACCCCCATGAACATGGAAAATCTGCAAATAACAAAAACACTATGTTTTTATGTGAGAGGACACCTCTTTAGGGATCTCTGGGTCCTCCAGCGCAACTCTGTGGCCAATGTCCAACAGACACTGACCATAGAAATGAACTGGAGGAGCTACAAAGGCCTAGTAGAGTATTCTCTCTAGGAATCTCTGGGTCTTTCAGTGCAACATTTAGTTCAAGTTCACGTTTGGAATTACTTCCCTTTTGCCCGAAATTGCGTGAGATACACTCATACGAAATAACGTGAAACTCCATGATTGCATTTGGATTGTCATTGCATTATACCCCCAAATTCCGTCATATGATAAACTCCAAAGTCTCATGCTCATATCCCATTACAGCATCACAGGAGATTTTGGTCTGGAGCTCTGCATGAAACTTCTGTTTTGTAAATTTGTATTTTAGCTTGTGTTTTGAAAGCAGAATGGTTATTTAATTGCGTTTTATCTTTTGTAAACAATACATTTATTTATTTTTTTAAAAAAGGGGGGAAAATGATGCCCTAAACTGCATTTGCTAGTTTCATATAGAGCTGACCCATTGAATCACTTGTTCAATGGTCAATCTATAATGAAGTTAATCCCTGCTGACAGCTGTTACAAGAGACACTATGGAGTTTATCATACGACGGAATTTGGGGGTATAATCCAATGGCAATCCGAACGCAATCATGGGGTTTCACGTAATTGTGTATTAGAGTATCTCATGCAATTTTCGGGCAAAAGGGAAGTCATTCTAAATGCAATCATAGGTTTTACGTCAATGCGTATAAGAGTATCTCACGCAATTTCAGGCAACGGGGGGGGGGACATTTTTGGAACATGAGAAGTCATTCTGAATGCATTCCGAAAGCAATTAGATTTCAAGTAAATTTGCTAAACTAGCGAATTTACGTGAATTTGAATTGGCTCAATTCGAAATTGGGCGAAATTCCTCCCATGTGGTAAACTCCTATGAAAGAAAATATACAAGAGGAATGGCAATGTCTGGATTTCTTTGAAATATAGAATAGGTTATTAGGAGGGAAAGGTTAAATAATTTGATTGAAATTTAGATCATTTTGATTAAGTTGAATAATAATAACAATAATAATACCAGATTTATAGTATGATTAAAGCAAATATAGAAATTATGAATACAATATCTTGTGAGTATAGGATTTAGAGGCATATTTGTTATAATCCTTTTTAGAATCAAGGGAAATTTCACTGAGTTAATTAATCAGATTAATAACGTTTATTTAGGAAATGAGCTAATAGTAAGCAATGTAGAATATTTTTAGAACAAAGCATTATTTGTTCTTTTTGTAGGGTCTTGTTTGTATGGTTTGTTATATGGGATGTATGTTTTTATATTAATAAATTAATAAAATAAGGGGGAAAAAAGATGAAGTTAATCCCATTATGGCAACATTATGGCAACTCTAGTAGGATTCAGGGCTTTGTAATTACAAACTGCGTGCATTTATTTTATTTCCTTTTTTAAAATTGCTTTTGTTGGTATTGAAATTCCTGGGCCTTTTCCATTTTCTGTGCCCCTGCTTTTTCTTTACTTTGCACCAGATGAGAAGCACCGGTCAAGAAACCTCTTTGTATTTTTGCTCTTCCACTCAAACTGTCAACTTGGCATGATTTTTGGCCTTTGCAAGGTAAAGGGAAGAGAAGTCTCTAATAGCTCATGTCTTCAGATTTTGATTTAAATATAGGGAAGGCTTTCTGGTTTCCGATTCTTTCTTTCTCTGTCTCTGTTTTAATTCTATGCTTTCGTTCCACCTCTTTCTTGACTGTGGTACATCGAGTGACACACACCTCTGAGATCATCAATTTAATTAAATTTAATTCCAGTGTGAGAGTGTCTTCAAGGTGAAAATAAACTCCTTTTGTTGCCCAATGGAAGCCAAAGCAAATAGGACGCTGAGTGTCTGTATCTCATGCAAGACGAGCTCCCTCCCTCCCTCTCTTCCCTTTTTTCATTCCCTTGTTCTTTTTTGCCTTCCTCTTGTGCAACTAGTCACAAAACATCCTGCTCAACATTTGACTTCTTCCCCACTGCAAGAGGCTTTTCCGTGATTCAAAACGTGTGTTTATGTGTGTGTTTGCGTTTGCATGTTTGTTTTTGAAATGGAGTCACCAAAAAGGTCCAGAGGAAATGGTAGAGAACACAAAGAACTAAGTTCTGCTAAGTGTCTTTCTTTGTCAAGAAAGAAATTCCAATAATAACGATAATAATAATATTTATTCATATCCCATTTATCCAAAAAGATTAATAAAATACAATCAACTCTCAACAATAATCTTAACAATTGAGACAGAAAACAACAAGAAGAAGAACAAAAACAGCGTGAACCTGAATTTCAAGGGTTCTGCTGTCCCGGGTGATACATAGCAAATTTAAGAATTATCTGGGTTCAATCTTCTTCTGGATTCTTTCACTTCCAGAATTCATATGGTTAAGCGGGGGCATCACTCGGGGGATGTGGGGTGTGTGGACCACACCAGGTGAAACTCTAAATGGGGTGACACCACTGCTCCCCAAAAACCTGCCTTTGGGCAGAAACAGACTGTGGCGATCACATGTTGAAGAGATGGTGTGAGTGAGCAAATATGAAATTTTAACACAAGTTTTGGATCATAAAGCTGCTGGTAGTGTGGAAGAAGTAAAATTATAGGCTGCTGTCTCCTGTTCTAGAGGCTCTTTCCATGATGGCTTCAGTTAGCTTTAGTGTGGTTATATACCACTTCATACCACACCAAGCCATCTCTAAGCAATGTGAAGTCGAAGGCTTTCATGGCTGGCATTCATAGTTTTTTGTGGGTTTTTCCGGCTATGTGGCCATGTTCTAGAAGAGTTTATTCTTGACGTTTTGCCAGCACAGCCACAGGTGCTGGCGAAACGTCAGGAATAAATTCTTCTAGAATGGTCACATAGCCCAAAAACCCCTCAAAAAACTATAATCTCTAAGCAGTTTACAACTGTAAGCTAATTGCCCCCAACAAACTGGGTACTCATTTTACCGACCTCACAAGGATGCAAGGCTGTGTCAACCCTGAGCCACTATTTGGGATTGAACTCACAACCTTGGACCTTATCAGACATCGGAAATTGGAAGTATAATCTAATGGCAATCCGAATGCAATCATGGGGTTTCACATTATTGCGAATTAAAGTATCTCACACTATTTCGGGCAAAAGGGAAGTCATTCCGAACACAATCATGGGTTTTACCTTATTGCGAATTAAAGCATCTCACGCAATTTCGGGCAATGGGGGATCATTTTCGGGTAATGGGAAGTCATTCTGAACGCATTCCAAATACATCAGACAGGAAGAATGTCTCTTTATTGTGAATGGAGCCAATTCGAATTCACGTGAATTTGCTAAACTCTCTAGGTTGAAGTCTGAAGTTTAATCAGCAATCTAAAGTTTCTGAAAATTTATGAAGGACATGGAATAGCTCCTTTCAGCTTCAGACTAACACCTTACCTCTCCCACCAGAGAAATGTGTTACCAGGGAATATTTCTGTGCGTATGGGGTGGGATTGATTTTGGAGGGCATGCATTTGAGATGAATTTCTCCAAGATCCCATTGGGTTGTTATATATTTCCTAACCACCTACACCTGCCAACCCTAGTCTAAAATGTTGCAAAGATGTAAGGGGGGTGGGTGGGTGGCAATAGAACTGAGTTCTATCTACTGTGGCAAGGGCCCACAGACTTGTGAAATTAGAAATATGGGAAATAGGGAGGCAAAAGGAAAGAGTGCCACACCAATCCCAGAAGTCAAAGCTTGCTTATTATCAGTCGATAAACAAGAAGAATGTTTTTCACTGGCACGATCATTTCCCAAGATATACTGGTCCTCGATCCTCATGTACCCTCCCAGAGACCTGTTTGTTTATTAATGTATGTCCCACTAGTGAGGCTCAGAAAAGCACCTATCAGGGACACTGTTTTCACTCTTCCTTATTCTTACTTAAAAATTGGAATCTAAAGGGTCGCCTTGCAAACTGTTACTCAAACACAATAAGGAAGAGCAAAAACAATGTCCCTGGTAGGTGCTTTTCTGAGCCTCATTAGTGGGATGTACGTTAATAAACAAACAGGTCTCTGGGATGCTGTGAAAACAAGAAACCCGGCAAGCTGGGTTAGACTGAGGGCTTGTGCACACAGGCCAAAAACTTTATGCTTCTCCTTACCTTGCATCATCCTGTTCATATGACATAGGCTATGAGCCCCAGGCTGAGATCAGGCACATATAGATATAGATCCAGTGGATTTGACCTAATCCTGGTACAAAGGAGATTTAACATAGGCCTGAAACAGACGGGGAAAAAGGGGCATGGTGGCGGTGAATATAGGGCTGGGGAGCGCACACGAAACAGATGCTCCCCAGCCCTACTACACACAGGCGGTGCCATTACAGTGCCACCTTGCCCACATGCAGGGCATGTGCATGATGTGTGGTCGTCACAGTGCCCACATGTCATTCACAAGAAGAGACGTCTTAAGGGCTGCAACACAGCCCTTACGACCTCCCAAAAAGGAGCCGATCTAGGTCTGCAGTGCTGCCATGCGGTTTGCTTGCTGCGGCAATGCCGCGGGCCAAAAACGGGCACCTATGGACTGTCCTGAAAGGGGTGGTCTATACTGTCCCATTGTCTAAAAACCTGGCTGTTTGCTGCAGAGTTTCTAAGAAACTTGACTGTGACAAGTGACAGACCATACAGCCCTGTGCATCCTCTGCCTGCCTTTGCAATTGCATCTGCCTGGAAGACCCCTGTCATGGCCTGTGATATTGGAAGGGGGCACTTGAGTATCAACATGAGTATAGCAAATGTGACAGCAGAGGCAGGTACTGGTTGTGTAGCAGTAGCAGCTCCATGGTGCATTGGGGGGAGGGGGTGAGTGTGTAAATACTGCCCTTTGCTGTGCCAGCCTAGGGAGGGACCTGGAGTTGGATAGCATGGTCTTGGCCTTTGCTATGCTGCCCATCTGCTCAGGGCCTGAGAGAATTGCCACTCAAGGAAGGCTATGCAGGATGGCCTATGCTGAAAGGATGTAAGCTACAGACCTTTAGAAATTAAGAAATTTAAACAATGAGGTGAGAAGCCAGAGAAACATAAATAAGAATGCAGAATAGGCTTTATTGAAAACATGGAAAGAACAGATTGCATGGCAGTACAGTAAACAGGTGAGAAAAGCAAAGCATTGAAAACAAGACATCTGCATCTGCTGAGTGTTTGGCTTCTGTTGTTCAGAAGCAAAAAGCGAGCGGAAGGAAATTACAGGTAAAGTTCACGAGCAGATTCTTGGATTCAGTGAAGATTCCAGGAGACCATCTCTTTCAGATGGAAGGCTGAGAACTTTGGCAGTGGATCTGTAACATCATAGATTATTCGTGGTCATTCTGAGGATCAAGAGGGTAGTCCTGGTTCATAGGCTTAGTTACAAATGCTTCTACGACGTCTTCCAAGGTATCCACCCGTCAGGCCTCTAAAGCCCTGATTGCCATAGCCAGAGCCATAATGGCCAAAGCCTCCTGACAGCCCAATGCCCCCAACGGCACATGGAGCATTGCCTCCCACGGCAACAGGCTCACAGGTAGCAGACAGGATGGGCCCTGGGATGGTGACAACAACAGCAGGTGGCTGAATCGCAACTTCGGATGGTGGGACCTGGTTGATGCAGGAAGGTATGACTCCAGACAGGATGCCAAGATGGCTGGCTGATTCTGCCAGGGCACCACCTCCGAGACCAAAACCACCGAAACCAAAACCTCTGCCTAGATTTCCATAGTGTCCCTGATTTGAAGCTCCAAATCCAACGGTGGGTGCAGATGCACAGGAGGGGATGGCACAGGCTGGACCACAATCCACCATGGTTGATAGAGGTGACTCTGAAACCAAGCATCAAGAGATACAAGAGCACAATGTTTATAAATTCTTTGGGAAGTTGATGGCATCTGCTGCCTATATTTTGTTCAAGTATTGAGATCCTGGTCTCATTTGCCTCTCATCCAGCCTATGAATACCTATTATCAGCTTCAGCTAATACAGCAGCTGTAGCCCTTCCTGGAACCGGGCGAACTAGAAACAGTGTTACATGCATTGGCAACCTCCCGGCTTGACTTCTGCAATGCGCTCTACATGGGGCTACCCTTATGCCAAGTTCAGAAACTTCAATTGGTACAGAATATGACAGCCAGACTTGTTGCGGGTACCCCACGAGCTGCCCATATTACACTAGTCTTAAAATCACTACAACAGCTGCCTATTAGTTTCCGGGCAAGGTATAAGGTGTTGGTTATTACCTTTAAAGCCCTACATGACCTGGGTCCTGACTACTTAAGGGAACACTTCCTTCCATACTATCCACCCTGCACTCTCAGGTCCTCTGGGAAGAATCTACTTCAAGTAAAAAAGACCAGATTATCAGCAGTGACCCAGAGGTTTTCTGTAATCCTCTTTGATTCCCACCCGGAAAAGGTGGAATAGAAATAAATAAATAAATAAATATTATTTCCTACCCTTCCAAAATTTCCTCTGCAGCTTTTCAGTGAACTCATGATTCTGTGTTATTCTATAATATCTATGATCTCCATCTCAGTGCAGGCCAGACATTTATCCAAATCTGCCACTCTAGGTCCCGGGTAATGAATGTCTACCTGAGCTTTCTGAGCAAGAGTCTCATAATCCAAAAATATTGGCCGTAATGTCTGGGGCTAAAGGGAGTCGTAGCTGAAAACACTTGGAAAAGGGTAAGTTGCTCACCTTTACTTGAAAAACCTGAAGTGAAAAGCATGAACATGAAAAGCATGAAGTCATTTAGCTTTGACCCGTTCTTGCCAACAGTTGCCAGTTCGTGATACCAAAAATGCTCTCAATTGTAAAACTGTGAAGATGAGCTAAAGTTTCAAAGTCTATAGCTGAAAGATTTACCCAACTTCAAGTCAGTCCAAATTAAGGACAATTGTAGATTGTAGATAGTAGATAGTTTGGCTCAATAAAGGAAGCTCTGGCCCTGAGCTTGCAAGAGCTTACTAGGTCTGCTAAGAATGGATTTACTGGGAGCTTATATTCCTAGGGCCATTGCAAGTCAAATTTGACTCGATGCCGGATAATAACATGAACAAATGAAAATATTCTAAATAAAATGCACTTACCTGTTCCTTAGAGAAGATGTGGGATGAAAGAAGAATCAACTGAAGATGATGAAACTACTGGAAAAGGATGAGCTTTTATACAATTTGCTTCATGTCCCAGGTGACTAAAGCACCTCCTCTTTCACACAATATTCTGCATACTTGTCAAGAATTTTCTTTTCATGTGTGAAATGGACACACCAAGCACAAATTTTGAGATAAGAAAATTAATTTAAGCATCCTACAGTTGTGCCTACATTGTTGTTTTTTTTCCTCTCCTCCTTTGAATATTGCTAACCTCAAGTCAAATGACTTTAGTTTATCTGATGTTGGGAGCTAGAAACACCCAGAGGGTGGGGGGGGGTTATTATCAAAGCATCATCATCATCATCATCATCATCATCATCATCTGACATTCTAGAACATCATCAAAACATTTGCATCAGCATAGGGAATTCTAGGACATTGAATCCTCATAGGTCTACTCTCAACTAGAGCAGACCCATCCAATCCCTAGGATTTACCGTTGAATCAATTCACCTCTCAACCATGGATGTATGTTATCTGGGATTATCCAAAACCACCCCAGCCAAAGTTCCCTTATTGCAGCTGGTCCTGGACACTGAATTGGGAATGAAAATCGTAACATATTTTGCTCTTGTGTCATGAATGTTCTTCATGAGATTCCAACGGGTTTTACTTTTTTCCCCTCACTTTATCGCATTTCTTGAGATATATATTTATGTGTTTGGAAAAAAAGTGTTGGTTTTTTTTAAAGGTGATAATAACCTTTGTCTGAAATAAATTCCAGTATGAAATAAAACTGGCTGGAATTCTATACCACCTTTTACTTAACCTCGTTTTTGTGTATACACTTGTCTCTCCATATACACTAGGGTTAGGGGCCCAAGACCCCCGCGGATATGGAAAAAACGCAAATAATAAAAACACCACGTTTTGACCTGAGAGGACACCTTTCTAGAAATCTTTAGGTCCTCCGGTGCAACTCTGTGGTCAAGGTCCGACAGATACTGACCATAGAACTACACTGGAGGAGCTACAGATGCCTAGTAGAGTATTCTCTCTAGGAATCTCTAGTCTTTCAGTGTAATTTTTAGTTAAAGTTGACCATAGAGTTGTACTGGAGGACCTAGAAATTCCTAGAGAGAACATATTAATCAAATCTGTGAATAATCAAATCCGCAAATATCAAAGCCGCAAATATGGAGGGAAGAGTGCACTTAGTTAATCAGCAGAACCACAAAGAAACCTTGTTAGTGAGTTGTGGAGATGCAGAACAGGACATTAACTGCCTTATGTGAACTAATTTCCAATGTTCGTCAAGACTAAGGCACATTGATGCCCAATGCACATAGATCCTCTTGCGCATTGATCCACTTTTGGATCAGTCCTATTGAATATCATCTCTCCCCCCGCCCCCCAATACGAATCTTATGAAATTGGCCAAATTCTCTGACTGTTTTGCCCTGTCCCCAGTGTATGTGTGCAAAACGGCATGATTACTATTTCTGATGCTACCACTGGAACCCCTGACGTGGAGAAGTTTAGAAGAGTAAGAATCTCCCCAATTCTAGATTTAGGACTGTATCGCATGGGGTTAAAAAAGCGGCTTACCTTTCCCAAATTCAGTACTAATTCGGGGGGCAGCCAGTTCCTATCACACATAAATTGATGCCGAATCACCACCTGGGTCCATCCGGGATGCAGCTCGGGTCTTTTTTTGGAAGTCAGAAGCTTCCGTCTTTGAAAAGGGGTCACGGGCTGCATCCGAGATGGACCCGGATAGTGATTCAGCAATGATTGATATGTGATAGGAACTGGATGCCTCTCAATTTAGCACTGAATTTGGGAAAGATAAGTTGCTATTTAACCCCATGGTGATAGGGTCCTTATTCTATATGAAAGTTGCACAGGTTTGTTTGCTTGTGTCATAATACATAGACAATTTTAGTGGGGGGGGGGGGGGAAGTGAAAACGCTACTTTCTCTTTAGGAATTATAAGACAGAACTTAACTCATGCATTTGCACTTTTGGGACTGTTACAAAATGGAGGTATTGAGTTCATGGTTGTCCTATAGTTAGACACAAGTAGAGAACATTAAATCAATGGATTTACTTGTATTTTGACTCAGCTTTCAACACCTTTTTGAGTCATTCCCTTTTAGCTGAGAATGATCCACAGCAATTCATGCAAAGGGATCTTGCATGCAAAGGGATGTAAAAACTTTGAGACTAATATGAAACTAGTTTGTAGCCAAAGCTAATGTAGATTCAGACTATTTCTTCAGATGGAGTAAGAAATTTAGAAATGAAGATTAGGCCAATCATCATACGTATTTCAGGATTCCCATGATGTGATTTTGAGTAGAAAAGAAATTGACATTTCACTGGATGGGATGCTCACAATGACTGCAACCTTTCCGCCTCTTTCAAGACTCTGGAAGAACTTACCTGAAATCCCAAGGAAACCATGCAATCTGATAGGGAAGAAAGCAGGGAAGGAAAATGCAGGTGGGATTCAGAGAAATGGTGGCTGAAAGACCTTTACATTCCTAAAGTAGAACGAAAGAAAGCTTATCTTTTGCCCTTCCAAAGGATAGAAAGGAGCAAACCAAGTGGTTTTGCGAAAAAAACAAAATTGAAAATGAGAAGATCAAAGTGTTGAGATAAGGAAGTGGCATTCTGCAGAGCTGACAAAATGCTGTTTGTTACAGGTTTGTCCTTCATTAAAGTAATTTGGGGGCATGAAGCATTATAAAAATTGCTTGCTAATGAAAGCCTCGGGCAAAAAAGAGGAGTCACCAAGCCATGGGACCATCAGGGGACAGAGACAAAATTGCTATAAAAGGGCTGCCTGTGCTGAGAATCTCCAACAGCTTCGCTTGACTTGCTTCCTCCAGCTCTTCACTTCTGCTCCTCAGAGTTTTTGGTAAGTCGGATTATATACATGTCTGTGTGTGTGCTGAAATTTAAGCAGAATGATACCTTTCGGGAATGTGTTGCTATTGTATCGTGGTGCTGCTGAAATGTAACCTGTTGTTGGAATATCTCTTTGTGTTAAAATATGTTTTTCTTCCATTGCCGGAAATGCAGTTTGGCCTCTTTTCCTTCTCCAAAGGGAAAAGAATCAAATGTTTCCATGTTAATTCAAGGCTTTCAGATTGCAAAGTGTCACTGAGAGCTGCTCAGAGAGAGACATTCAGTGGGACCAGGGAGGAATGGACCTTGGAAAGGACCACAACATGAATCTGCCATACATTTAGATTCCAGTTTTTAAATAAGATTGGTCAATGTGAAGTCAAAGGCTTTCATGGCCAGCATCCATAGTTTTTTGTGTTTTTGAGGGGGCTATATGTTCTAGACAAGCTTGTTCTTTCTCTGAAGATGCCAGGCCCAGATGCAGGCGAAACATCTGGAATAAACTCTTCTAGAATATGGCCTGAAAAAGCCATAAAAACGAAAGATTGGTCAACTCAGCTGTTTCCTTATCTGACCATAAAATGAAAAGACACCCACCTTTCTAAATATTTCTAAATATTTACAGTAAGAGGAATTGTGGCTCTAGGGAAAAGAGAATGCTTTCCTGTCATCCACCTTTCCCTAAGGCTTTGAATCTACTAGAATATGGAAAAGAAAAATTCAAAGCTCCGGGGGAATGTAGCAACGAGATGGAGAACCATAAAAAAAAATCCAGGGGTTAAAGTTTAATTCCTTTTGAAATGTTCAACACATCTGAAAAAGTTAAAGAGATTCCTTGAAGGACAGGCAAAGAATGGGCTTTGGATCTGAGCAATAAGAATGGGACTAGGGACTCAGTAGATCGAGTGTAAAGTTGTAATTTTTCAGTATGTTTCTTCAAAGAGGGAGCAGCAAGTAATATTACTAATCTTCTTCCTGCTTTTCGTAAAATATTTCAAAGTGGCATAGTTTAACAGGCTTCATCTCGGTTCCAGCTATATTATGCTCACAATTTTTTTTTATGCAGTCATAGATGGTTGCTTTGCCAAGAAAACAGATTTTTCTGTGTGAAAAATAACATTTCTGCACAGATATACTATTTCCTCAACATAAAGTGCTGTTTCTTGTCCAGGAAATGTTGTTTTCTTCCAAATCAATCATGTACATATTTTGTGCAAGACAAATCCCCAAACTGCAGCATTTTTTTTGTGCAAAACCCCTTGCATTTTCTGTTCAGGAAACATTGTCTTCTGCACAAACAGACGCCTGAAAATTTTGCACAGAATAACTCCAAAAGTGCAAAGGTTCAGAATTCTTCTCACTAGGGTATCTACACACTCAAAGATCCTGCTTTTTCTGAACATTTTGTGAATATTTTTAACATGCATTCTATCCTTACACAGAAGGATGATAGTTCAAAGATGCCATCAACTTCCCATTGGATAAATTAATAAGTAGCATTATTTTATTTCCCCAACCACTAATGTCTCTCTTAAAGCCAAAAGTCCCCCCTTGTGTCTCTCTGATAGTCTCAGTGTCTCCATAGTGAGATTTTTGACCCTTTCCATTATCAGAAACACTGCTAAGTAAACTCTTAGATATTTAGAGGATTTAAAAAGATCACCATGGAGGCCCCCTTATTAACATGAACCATCCTTCACAGCTGTGAACCTGGATAGAAGAAAAGACACTGAAATTTTCATAAAATTCATTCATATTAAGAATATGCAAATATCTTAGCATTTAACAGGTGCACTGAAGGGGGGACGTATAGGCTGGATGAATGATAGGGACTAGGATCAAAATAGCACAGCACGATTGCAGGTAGCAGATGCCATCAACTTCCCAATGTATTAATAAACACTGTGCTCTTGTTATCTCTTGATGCTTGGTTTCAGAGTCACCTCTATCAACCATGGTGGATTGTGGTCCAGCCTGTGCCATCCCCTCCTGTGCATCTGCACCCACCGTTGGATTTGGAGCCTCAAATCAGGGATACTATGGAAATCTAGGCCATAATGGTTTGGGTTTCAATGGTTTGGGTTTTGGTGGTTTGGGATTCGGAGGTGGTGCAGAATCAGCCAGCCATCTTGGCATCCTGTCTGGAGTCAGACCTTCCTGCATCAACCAGGTCCCACCATCCGAAGTTGTGATTCAGCCACCTGCTGTTGTTGTCACCCTCCCAGGGCCCATCCTGTCTGCTACCTGTGAGCCTGTTGCCGTGGGAGGCAATGCTCCATGCGCCGTTGGGGGCTTTGGGCTGTCAGGAGGCTTTGGCTATTATGGCTCTGGCTTTGGCAATCAGGGCTTTAGAGGCCTGACGGGTGGATACCTTGGAAGACGTCGTAGAAGCATTTGTAACTAGGCCTATGAACCAGGAAAGGACTACCCTCTTGATCCTCAGAATGACCACAAACAATCTATGATGTTACGGATCCACTGTCAAAGCTCTCAGCCTGCCATCAGGAAAGAATGATCTCCTAGAATCACTGATGCCAAGAAGCTGCCCTGAATTTTTCCACCTTTTCATTCTCCTTGTTTCTCATGACTTTTGAAACTTGCAAGGCAAATCATCACCGTGAAGCCTTGTGTGCTTCATCTTGACCCTTCCCTCTTTTCTGTATTATGTTCTAAATCTTCCCCCCCTCCCCATTTTCAATAAATCTCAGTCTGCATTCTAATCTATGTCTCTCTGGCTTTGTTTTTAATTGTGTAAATTTGTGGAGGCATGGACAGAATTGGCTCAAACCTATCGGTGGGTGGGTGTGTGCTTAACAGTTGGGGGGGGGGAAACAGTGTCTCTGGTAGGTGTGTTTCTGAGCCTCACTTACATGGGTCTTACATTAATAAACAAACAAGTCTCTGGGAGGGTATATGAGGATGGAAGACCAGTATATCTTGGGAAATGATCACCCCAGTGAAAAATATTCTTTCTGTTATCTACTGATAATAGATACCAAGCTTTGGCTTCTATCAATCTAGAGACATCCATTGTATTTTACTTAATTTCCCAAGAAAATATCAAATGATGCCACTGGCAGTCCAAAGGCAATCCAAATGCAATCCTGAGTCATCCCAGAAATAGGTAAATTCAGAAAAGCATCAAATTTTTAAATCCTGTTCCACAGCGAATTCAAAGTCAATTTGAATTTTTGTTGGTATGAAACGTATTTCTAGTTCAGCCATGGGATTCCCCCTATTAGAAACAGACTACATTTCCCATGATCCTTTGCTGTTGTGATTTTCCTTCATGTACTCCCTCCCTGCCTTCTCCAAATTTATCCCCTCTTTGGATCCACTCTTTTTCCAGGTTCTTCCAATTCCAGAATTTGTGTATTTGCAGGCCAGAGGAATGACCTTATGAGTCACAAGACCTTCCTTCTGTTGGGTTGGGCCCCATCTGGTCCTTCAGAAGTTATTAGAGTGCAATGAGAATTGTGGTCCTGAAGCTTCTGGAAACCACTCATTGGCCCGATCGAGATGGTCACTATACGGCGCCTGGGTGGCGTGAATAGGGTTTGAGAGGGTGCAGCATTTAGTCCCTCCTGAACCCTAGCACGTATGGGCACCACCATTTTCAAATGGCAGCTTCCATATGGACGCTCCATGATGGCGTTATGACGTGCGCAGCATTCAGAAACGCTGCGTGCATCATGATGCCATTGTGCTGTGGGAGGGCACCAAGCGCGTCCTTTCCAGGAGCAAAGAGGAGCTCCAAAACGGAGCTCCTTTCTACTTCCGGGTCTTTGACGCGGCCTTTAAACGGCTATGGCAAAGACCTGGGGAGAAAGGGGCCATGGTTGCGGTCCCTTTCTCCCCTCATCCCTGCCAAGGGAAGCGGGGTGCAGCGGGCACCAGGGCACCTGGTGCATCCTGCTTTGAGGCCGCGGGGAAGTGACAGTTTGCTGCTTCCCTGCAGCCTCAAGAAGCGGAGAGATGGGCTGCAGTATAGGCATTTAACCACTGTGCCACCAGAGCTCAGATAACGTAGATCCAGTATAGCAAGACTGGTAATAGTCTACTGTGAAAATCATTGCCTGGTTAATTTTAACTGTTAGCTCCACAGAATCTGCCAACATTATATATTGAATCAGGGTTGATATCTGAAAGCAATAGAGAAGTGTGAAATTAAGCAGTGTGTCCTTGGTATTTATGCTATAGAGGTGAAATAAGGCTGAGACAGATGTCTGTGTTGTATCAGCACTCGAGTAACACATGTTCAGTTGTTTCGATTTGGTTAGAGTTACAAGGACATAGTCGGTCTGAGAAGGGGATCTTCTTATATTGGCTTTCAAGGACAGCTTGGGGAAGGCATGACATTGTGCCAAAGTAAAGGCTCCCGAGTGTTTAGGTTGTGCTGGTCTATGACCGTAATAAACATGAACTGAAAGGTACTTTGAGTTAGACTAAGTATAACATAAGTGATGCTAAATATCTATTGGAGTCACAAGCAATAAAAGTTGGAGTGATAGCTAGAGCCAGTTGGCACTCTATGGACCTTATAGCACTGCTTGAACAACCCAGTTTACCTCTTCCAAACTGAAGTGTAATTTGGGAGGCAGCTGGTTTGTATCGCAAGGATTTTGCCACCCAAGCCGCCAGGTGAATCCAGCCCAGCTGCAGCCTGGGTCCCAGGTGTGCTTAGACAGCCTTATTTCAAAAATGGGAGCTTTCTGACTTCAAAAAATGGCCACCAAAGCATGCCAGTGACACAGACTGCAATTGGGCTTAACTCGCCTGGCTGCTTCGGTGGCAAAATCCTTGTGATACAACCCAGCTGCCTCCTGAATTACACTTCAATTCATAAGACGTAAGCCAGGTTATTTAAGCGGTGTGATATGGTCCTATATCTACCACCCGTTGTTTGACTATTGCTTTAGCCTTATCGTATTCCATGCTGAGCAGATGATCTCGAGAGAAGCCCAGCGAGCAGAGCATCATCATTTTCCAAAATGCTGGATTGTATTGAATGCTCTTAGGTAGAATAGACTGAATCAATTAGTTGTAAAATAGCGAGTCAATTACTAGAGGATTTGTATTGATACAATGGGTCTGATCTAGTTGGCACTAACAGTGGGATTCGGGTCACTGTCACACTGGGTGTTGCCCCATAAAGGTGGTTACTGAAGTCTACCCCATTGCAACCTCAATCATACTTTAAGGCATTTAATCAATGAGGCACACAGCCAGAGAGATACAGATTTGAATGCAGAATGAGGTTTATTTAAAAGATGGGAAGAACAGGTTGACAGTAAAGAAAACAGACAAGGAACATGACAAAGCACAAAGAAAAAGACAACTGTGGTTGCTGGTTATTGGGCTTCAGACATTCAAAAGTGAAAATCAAGGAGAAGAATGGGCCACAAAGAGTTCTTGAACACTGTCTTGGCTTCAGTAGTGATTTCAGGAGATCAGACTGAGACATTTGGCAATGGATCCAACGAACCATAGATTATTCATGGTCGTTCTTTTCCAGTTTCATAGGTCTAGTTACAAATGCTACCACGACGCCGGTTGGAATATCCAAGATATCCACCCGTCAGGCTCCTAAAGCCCCGATTGCGAAAGCCAGAGCCATAATGGCCAAAGCCTCCTTCCAGTCCAATGCCCCCAATGGCACATGGAGCATTGCCTCCCATGGCAACAGGCTCACAGGTAGCAGACAAAAGATAAAACTGGTATCTTTTTTAACTGTAATCTTATCTGTATGGTGTTTGATGACTATATTTGTTGTAATCCACTTTGATTCCTCTGCGAAAAAGCGAAATATAAATAAACTATATTAGTATTAGGATTAGTATATTGGTATTATTATTAACCAGCATTTTTCCCTTCAGAAATGTTGGGCGACAAATCCCATCCTCAGTGTAGACAGTGCAGACATGAATATATAGTCCAGTTTGAAGAAAGGTCTGAATACTATTGATCAGCCCAGCTGGACCAGATCCATTCAATTGGTTATTCCTTGGGTCTAATCCAGATGTTTATTGCACCCCCCCCCCCCAAAGTTACTTACCCCTGGCAGGATAGAGTCACTTATGGGATGCATTCGGGTATTATCACAGGAAAAATTCTGCCAATGCTGCTGGGAGACTGCATCCCAGCTAATTCCCAGCTTGCAGCCATGCTCAGATGGAGGATTTGCAAAGTCCAGCTTTGCAAATCAGTCAGCTGAGCATAGCTGGGACCTGGGATTTAGCCGGGAAGCAGTTGTCCAGTGGCATCAGTGGCATTTCCCCTGCGATAATACCTCTAGTTGGCAATACTAATGGAATTCAGGTCACTGTCTTCCTTCTTCTCACAGTGAATGGTGCACCAGAAATCTGGGGACTGAAAACTGCCCTCTTTCTATGAGGTCAACCCAACCTCAATTATACATTAAGACACTAAATGAATGAAGTGCACAGCCAGAGAAACACAGATGCAGAATGGGTTTTATTGAAAAGAAGAAAATATCATGTTGCATGATAGCAAAGGAAACAGGCAAGGAGCAAGACAAAGCACATACGAAAAGACAAGTGTAGCTGCTGAATATTGAGCTTCAGACTTTCAAAAGTGGAAATGAAGCAGCAAAAAGGGCCACACAAGTTTCCTGGACAGGTTCTTGTTTTCAGTGAAGGGCAGGCTGAGACACTTGACAGTAGATCCGTACCATCATAGATTATTCATGGTCATTCCGAAGATCAGAAGGGTGTTATTTTACAGTTTCGTAGGCCTAGTTGCAAATGCTATTACGACGCCGGTAGGAATGGCTTGATCCCAGATATCCATGCTTCAGGCCCTGAAGGCCCCGATTGCCAAAGCCAAAGCCAAAGCCAAAGCCTCCTGTCAGCCCACTGCCCCCAACGGCACATGGAGCATTGCCTCCCACGGCAACAGGCTCACAGGTAGCAGACAGGATGGGCCCTGGGAGGGTGACAACTACAGCAGGTGGCTGAATCACAATTTCGGATGGTGGGACCTGGTTGATGCAGGAAGGTCTGACTCCAGACAGGATGCCAAGATGGCTGGCTGATTCTGCCAGGGCGCCACCTCCGTATCCCAAACCACCGAAACCCAAACCTCCATGGCCTAGATTTCCATAGTGTCCCTGATTTGAGGCTCCAAATCCAACGGTGGGTGCAGAAGCATAGGAGGGAATGGCACAGGCTGGACCACAATCCACCATGGTTGATAGAGGTGACTCTGAAATCAGAGGACACAGTAAGGCTGATATTTGGAAACACACTGAGAACTATATGGCGCCTGCTACCTGCAATTCTCCAAAACTGTGGAGGCCGTTCCTGAAATGGCTTCTCTTCTAAATAATCTTATATTACTTTCAATGCACTTGTTTAAAGACTTAGCTTTATTGGATATTTCCATCAACACTAAACTTTCCTTTCTGGATTTCATGATACTTTTCCCTCTGATTGTAGATTTTCTGAAGTAACATTTTCATATTATCTTCTCCTTTTTCACCAAAAACAGGTTGTCAGTTTTTGAGGTCTGGTTAAAGGCCGTGAGGACAACCCTTTCTCCTAATACCATGATTTCTCTCACTGTGAATCTTTTTAAAAAACACATACAAAAGCTCCCAGCTATCTAAAGATGTATTTTTTAAAAATGGGGAAAAACAGAGGAGCGGGAGATAAATCTTATGTCAGTTGCGTTGAGTCCCTAATTCTATTGTATTTACCAACATTGCACAGATATTAACATATATAGTGTTGTTCTGCTTTGCTATTTTTCTTTTTTAAGCTTATTTAGTGGAATCTTGGGGACCATGCCTGACATTTAAGAAGAAAGCCCCGATGGTTTTGAGCTGTTTGACATCAGACCAGACTGGAAGGCCAGAAAACAGATTGTCTTCTATGGCTGGCTGAAGAAATGGCTATATTTGATGGATATTTCTCTAAAGCTGGATTTGACAATGCTGTATGTCCACCTAGTGACAAAGATTTGCCATTGTCTTTCCAATGTTCTATAATTTTCCTTTGGTCCATGAAGAGCCTTACCACATTTAAAATAAACCTGGCAGGCAAAGAAAGAGAATCACACGTATCTTTGTCTACATGACATGCAAGAACTTTTGTTCTCTTCTAGTCATAAAAACGGGGGGGGGGGGGGGGGGAGGTGATAAAAAGGTCTCTTTTGCCAAACTGATATTTCCAGCTGAGCAAAAGGGACACTTTTATCACACTTTTACAACACTCTCCTACCTTGTTTCCCTGAAAATAAGACATTGTCTTATATTAATTCTTGCTCCCAAAGATGTGCTAGGTCTTATTTTCAGGGGATGTCTTATTTTTCCATGAAGAAGAATTCACGTTTATTGTTGAACAAAAAAATGAACTTTTATTATATACTGTATATATATTTATATACAAAAACTTTGCTAGGTCTTACTTTTGGGGGAGGCCTTATATTTAGCAATTCAACAAAACCTCTACTAGATCTTATTTTATGGGGAAGCAATGTAGCATTTAATCAGCCTGTGAACCGATCCCCTGAAATCTCAATCCCCAGAGCAAAGAATCTGGCCTTCTTCTCAAAACATATTTTCCAGACTGCAAGATTTTAATGAAAAGAGATATCCGAACGGAAGACCTCTTTTGACCATTGTGATCTAATAGCAACCCATTCCCAAACATAATGTTACGCTCAAATTTCAGCACACTCATATATATCTTAGTGAAAAAGTCTGACTTACCAAAATCCGTGAGGAATAAAACTCTAGAAGTGGAGGGCACAAACCAGAGGAAGCTGTTGGAAGCGTT
Organism: Urosaurus nigricauda; assembly: GCA_034509955.1. Taxonomy (NCBI): domain Eukaryota; kingdom Metazoa; phylum Chordata; class Lepidosauria; order Squamata; family Phrynosomatidae; genus Urosaurus; species Urosaurus nigricauda. The sequence continues at coordinate 3,176,229 of JAOEGL010000010.1, forward strand.
CAGCCTGGGCAACCCTTTTATACCATTTTCTCCGCGTCCCCTGATGGCTCTGTGGCTGGCTTGGTGACACCTTTTTCCGCCTCAGGCTTTCATTAGCAAGCAATTTGTGAAAAGCATCATAAAAGCATTATGAATTAGTTTCATAAGGGACCAAGATGAAGCAAACAGCATTTTGTCAGGTGTGCAGAATGCTGTTATTCCTTATCTCAACACTTTGATTGTCTCATCTTCAGTGTTCTGCAAAACTGTTTAGTTGATTTATTCCTTCCTGTCACTTCGAAGAGCAAACACAGTGGAATCCTTCCTTTCAATCTTAGAATGTGAAGGTCTCTTGGGCTTTTTCTGGGTTTCTCCAAATCCCATGGGCCTTTCTTTACCATGTTTGTGAAGCTAAGTTCCACCGAGGAATTTCCAGAGTCCTCATATTGTTGTATTCATTGTGAGTCTAGCTGAGACCATTGCAATTTTAACTAGTAATTATTTTTCAAGAAAACATTGTCCCCATATTTAAAGATGGTAGAGCACATGCTACTATCCTCAAGGCTAGACTTTTGCAATGTACATTGGGCTACCTGTGAACCAAGTTCAGGAACTTCAAATAGTTCAGAACATGGCAGCCAGATTGGTTACTGGGACATTCAGGCATAATCGTGTCACACCAATATTAAAAGAACTCCACTGGTTGCCTATTAGTTTCCAGGAAAGGTTCAAAGTATTGGTTATTACCTTAAAGCTCTGCATAGTTTAGGTCCAGGGCCTCATTCCCACTTACATGGTTTACACTACACTTGCTGCAATCACATTTTATGTCATTTTCTGTCAGCAAAATAACCCACATGTGGTTTGCATTCATGAATGAATCGATTCAAAATGATTCAGCCTAGCTGGCTGAAGGGCAAATTCGAATTGATTCTGATCCACTTGTGTTTCACACTTGCATTGAATTGATTTTGTGAAAAAGACGCGGAAAAAATCAGCATAAAAAAAACATGGGTTATATGGGTCTCGTGCATGGCCCCCTTACCAAATTGCTTCAGCGATTCAATTTAAGTGGGAACCAGGATCATTTGAACTGGTTCAAATTGAATTGTGATCCAGTTTAAAAGGTAGTGGGAATGAGGTCCAGGTTATGTCTCCTTCCATATAATCTGCCCTATAAACTCAGGTCGTTTGGCAGACACTTACTCTGGTCAGTTAGGACTTTGCTTTCAGTTGGCTGTCCCTTTAACTTGATGTAAAAGGTTTTGGGTTATTTGTGGGTCTTTTGTTATTTTTTAAAAAAAGAAAAATATTAAAGAGTTGGGGGAACTCTTGTTATTCATTAATAAGAGCAGAAAACAAGATAATCTTAGTTTCAGTTTTGAATTAGTTCCATGTAGATGTGATGACGCATTCATATCCCCAACAAAGTGATGGCATAGCAAGGAGGCTGTATGGAGTAAAACTGGAAAGAATATTCAAAAATATCCAAACAATGGTCGAAAAAATATGTCTCTATGAGTGTTATGACAACATTGGCTGTGCAGAAAACAACTTTTTCTACACAGGAATTAATAGGTATAAATTGAAATTCTATTTTCTATGGAGAAAATGCTCTTCTCTGCAGAAAACACCTATACATGAATTTCACCTCGTGTACCATCTAAACAATTCCCCTTCAAAATGGTTACAAGCCACTTTATTTCACCAGTATGGACTACCCACATTTCCATGGACGGAAGAACAAGTAATAATTAATGGGACCCCCCCAACATTATGAGGGCCAAGGTCTCATCTATTACCCATAATATATTATGTCCCCATATTTCCTTTGTGTGTGTGTGTGTGTGTGTGTTTGTGTGTGCTAAGCACAAAAATGAAGGTCATGAAATTAGTTTGTGGTGATGCTGCTGCCTCTCTTCCACTGAATGTTGGTGATCATAAGTGTAATCATCTCAGTTTATTTGATGTTGAAATGATGAAACACCCAGATGATGGAGATGGATATCATCGAATCATCATCATCATCATCATCATCATCATCATCATCATTATCATCATCATCATCATTTCAGGACACCAAAACAATTGCATCAGAAATTAGGGGACACTTTACTTTTTGTGGACTCTTAGCCAAATGATAGTCTGTTTAGAATGGCTTGCATGGGGCCAGAAAGAGGAGAGACCAAAAAGAGCGGTGAAGGTGCACAGGAAAAAAGGAGCCCGAAAAACCCGCTCTTTTTTGAGTCGCAACTGCAACGCTATAAGCACTGTCGGGTGCATTCATGATGTTGCAGGTGCCCCGCACCATATCGACGCTACGCACCTGCAACACCATCACTCCGCACACCGTCTGTACGGTTCTGGGGAGCGATGACATCCTGGCCATGTGCTAGGGTTGCAGAGCATCTATTCGCTTTTCCCCTGGGCAACCCTTGCACGTCACCAGGCACTCAAAAGTTCCCATCTGTATTAGGCCTATGATTCCATCCTCCCCTTTCATTAAGATGATATAGTAGTAGAGGTGTTTTGCTACTGTAATCCTCAATATGCTCAGGAAAATGACAGTTTTTGAGAAAATGGCCCAAACCTTGCCATCTGAGATCCAACCCCTGAGCTCTGTAGAGATTCCAGATGTGAAAGTGAGCCAACCCATATAGAAGGCTGTCTCTTTGGTTTCCACCAACCATGTCTATGAAGTCGGTGGATGGTGAGACTGGATGATGTACTTATTAGACCATAAGTTGCACTCACCTGGTTTGATGTGTTTATCTACTGATTCCTCAACTAAATTCATTAATTGTTGTGATTAAGGAGTCTGGATACTTCTCAACTTTTAGTTTAAGAATGAGATTCATACGAGCCTTTGCTCTAAGTGAGCTTTCATGGTGATGGCATGACCAGGATCCATCACCATACAAGCTCACTTAGAGCAAAGGCTCATATGAATTTTATTTCTATCTTCTTATACTCTCTATAGACTTTCTATGGAATGTTATTGTATGTATTACTATGTTTTGAGATATTTTGAGACAGCCCTAGGGCTATTCAATAAATATTGACTTGACTTCACTCAACTAAATTCAATCAATTTTTGCCAAAGTTTGAGAACAAAACATCAGTGCATGCATGTTTCAGTAAAGACAACAAGAAGTAATTTATGAGACAGAATATAGGTCTATGCTTCTAACCTCTCTTCATTGATTTTTTTACATCTTTGCTTGATGAAGAAGCTAGAAAATCTTTTCAAGCTCGCATGATGTGCTTTGTGCATTTTAGTTGTCCCAATAACATGTTACTGTTGTATAGATTTTGGATTTGGTTGCATCTTCCCATGACAAGGTTACAATGAAGGATGACACAGTTCTTGTCCTTCTAAATGGCACGAAGAAGTCAAACACCATGAAAATTGAAGATGAGAAGATCAAAGTGTTGAGAAAAAGAAGCTGCATTCTGCAGAGCTGGCAGAATGTTGTTTGCTTCATATTTCTCACTTATTAAAGTAATTTAGGGGCATGAGTTATTACACAGCTCCCTTGCTAATGAAAGCCTCAGGCGGAAAAGGGGAGTCAACAAGCCAGCATTTGGGCCATCAGGGGATGGGGAAAATGGTATAAAAGGGTTGTTGAACAGATGACTTCCAACAGATTCCTCTGCTTGCTTCTTTCAGCTCTCAAGTTCTACTCCTCAGGGATTTTGGTAAGTCGGATTTTTCCTTCATCATAGATATATAGACGTGTATGTGTGTGCTGAGATTTGAGTAGAACCATATTATTTCCCTGCATGGCAGGGGGTTGGACTGGATGGCCCTTGTGGCCTCTTCCAACTCTATGATTCTATGATTCTATTCAATATCTTTGGGTCATGGGTTGATATTGCATTAAAGTTCTCCAATGTTGTGTTAGAGCATCTCGTTGCATCAAAGTAACAAGCTCCATATTCCTTCATTTATTTAGAGTATTCATACCCATACGGTTTACAGATTGCGAATTTGAAAGTTCAATAGACCTTTCTGGCCTTTCATTCTGGTCCACCGACAAAAAGTTCAAACCATCAGGACTTCCCTCCTAACTGTTAGGCATGCTCTCCTGTATTCCTGTAAATGAACCAAATAACGTGAAAAAATATGTTTCAGTAAAATAACTCCTGATATTTTATGCTGAACAACATAGAATTTATGCTGGACAACATAGAATTGCATTACTCCTGAAAACAGTTATGTTTTCTTGGGGAAAATATATATTTGTTTCTCTCTAAGAGCATGACTACATTGTAGGAACAATGCCATTTAACAACACATTAACTGTGATGCCTGCATCCTACAGAATGCTAGGATTTCCAGTTTTGTAAGGCATCAGCACTCTTTGGTAGAGAAAGCTGAAGACCTTGTCTCAGGAATCCATAGGAATCAGCACTTACAGTGATGTCAAACTGCATTATTTCAAGACTGTAGAGGCACCCAAGGTCTCAGTGTGACCAAAATGAAATTTCTGTCCCTCTTTCTGATGTGATCATTTCAATACTGTAAATATGATAATGGATGTGAAGTCAAATGGTTTCATGGCCAACATCCATAGTTTTTTGTGGTTTTTTGTTGAGATTTTTGGGCTATGTGGCCATGTTCTAGAAGAGAATAAACTTTTACATACCCAGAAAAACTCACAAGAAATTATAATACTGGATCTTTTTTTTAGAAAGTATGTCTTCTGATAGCTGGGAGGTTTTACAAGCTTTCCTATGAGCAGAAGCATCGCATCTAGGAGAAAGGGCTGTCCTCACTGGCCTTGCCCCAATCTCCAAGCCTCTGAATCAGTATTTGGTGTAAAAGGAGAAGAGATGAAGAGATCTGTAATAATAATTACTGTAAAAACATTCCTCCAGAAAAATTGGCCCTGGGAGGGAGACTAATAAAGAAATAATAAAGAAATTGGAGGTTAACTTTGGGGGAAATAGTTAAGGAAATTGAGTGTTTAAACATAGGATGAATAAGACATCATTTGCTCTTAATGCTTCCAAAGGACTAAATTGCTAAATTGCAATGGGGCTCCTTCTCAAGTAAAACTTCACCAGGCATCTCTTTCAGAAGGGAGCTTGATATCAAAATTAAATCAAAGTTAAATCAGTGACTAAAAAATAGCCGGGGGGCGGGGGCTACCCTTGCTGTAAAAAAAAGTCCCATAAAAAGCAGACAGGTAAAAATGTTGCTTCAGAAAATCTAGCAGTAAGAGGTAGAACCATCAAGAAATCCAGGAAGCAGAAAAACCCAATAAAGCTAAGGGTTTAAACAGATGCATTGACAGAAATGTAACCTAGTTTGGATGAGAAGAAATTACACAGTTTTGGAGAATTACAGGTAGCAGGCGTCATATAGTTCTCAATGTGTTTCCAAATATCAGCCTTACTGTGTCCTCTGATTTCAGAGTCACCTCTATCAACCATGGTGGATTGTGGTCCAGCCTGTGCCATTCCCTCCTATGCTTCTGCACCCACCGTTGGATTTGGAGCCTCAAATCAGGGACACTATGGAAATCTAGGCCATGGAGGTTTGGGTTTCGGTGGTTTGGGATACGGAGGTGGCGCCCTGGCAGAATCAGCCAGCCATCTTGGCATCCTGTCTGGAGTCAGACCTTCCTGCATCAACCAGGTCCCACCATCCGAAATTGTGATTCAGCCACCTGCTGTAGTTGTCACCCTCCCAGGGCCCATCCTGTCTGCTACCTGTGAGCCTGTTGCCGTGGGAGGCAATGCTCCATGTGCCGTTGGGGGCAGTGGGCTGACAGGAGGCTTTGGCTTTGGCTTTGGCTTTGGCTTTGGCAATCGGGGCCTTCAGAACCTGAGGCATGGATATCTGGGATCAAGTCATTCCTACCGGCGTCGTAATAGCATTTGTAACTAGGCCTACGAAACTGTAGAATAACACCCTTCTGATCTTCGGAATGACCATGAAGAATCTATGATGTTACGGATCTACTGTCAAGTGCCTCAGCCTGCCCTTCACTGAAAACAAGAACCTGTCCAGGAAACTTGTGTGGCCCTTTCTTCTGCTTCATTTCCACTTTTGAAAGTCTGAAGCTCAATATTCAGCAGCTACACTTGTCTTTTCGTATGTGCTTTGTCTTGCTCCTTGCCTGTTTACTTTGCTATCATGCAACATGATATTTTCTTCTTTTCAATAAAACCCATTTTGCATTCTCATCTGTGTTTCTCTGGCTGTGCACTTCATTGATGAGTTGTCTTAATGAGTTTGGGATGACCTCATAGAAAGAGGGCAGTTTTCAGTCCCCAGGTTTCTGGTGCACCATTCACTGTGAGGAGAAGGAAGACAGTGACCTGAATTCCATTAGTATTGCCAACTAGAGGTATTATCGCAGGGGAAATGCCGCTGATGCCACTGGACAACTGCTTCTTGGCTAAATCCCGGCTCCCAGCTATGCTCAGCTATCTGATTTGCAAAGTGGGACTTTGCAAATCCTCCATCTGAGCATGGCTGGAAGCTGGGGTTTAGCTGGGATGCAGTCTCCCAGCAGCATTGGCAGTATTTTCCCTGTGATAATACCCGAATGCATCCCATAAGTGACTCTATCCTGCCAGGGATATGTAATTTCGGGGGTCGGGGTGCGATAAACCTCTGGATTAGACCCATGCAATAAATAGGCATTAGCTATAATTTAACAACCAACTGAATGGATCTGGTCCAGCTGGACTGATCAATAGTATTCAGACCTTTCTTCAAGTTGGACTATGTGTTCATGTCTGCACTGTCTACACTGAGGATGGGATTTGTCGCCCAACATTTCTGAGGGGAAAAATACTGGTTAATAATAATACTAATATAGTTTATTTATATTTCGCTTTTTCACAGAGGAATCAAAGTGGATTACAACAAATATAGTCATCAAACATCATACATATAAGATTTAAAAAGATAACCTCATATCCCAACCCTCCCTCGATCGTAAAAAACATTACACAAAACCCATAAAAACATATTAAACAACAGAATAAATTAAATTGTTCCCATTACAAATTAACTAAAAATTGCTGGTAGATTTGGGCAAGAAGGATATCTTCTTCCAGGGGATGAGTGGGGTCAGTGGTATTGGTATTGAGGCTAGTCTAGGAAGGCTAATCTGGAAAGGTCTGCCAGAAGAGATAGATCTTAACACCCTTTTGAAAGGCTTCCAGAGTGGTAATATGACGGACCCCCATCCGGCAGGTGCTTCCAGAGCCTAGGAGCGGCAGATGAGAAGTCCTCTGGGTCACTATGGAAAATCTAGTTTTCTTGGGTTGCAGCAGGTTCTTCTCTGAGGACCGAGGTGTGCGGGGTGGATTATGTGGAAGAAGGCACTCCCGCTCCCAGTTAGTACTAGTCCAGATATTAGTGCACTCTATTTAACCAACTTACCATATATACTTATACCAGAATAGCTGGCATCTATTAAGTGTCACAAAGTCATAAAGCTATCCCAAGGTGTGAAGCATCCGTTTCATTGCAACTCTAAATGTGATCTCCTTGCCTTTAGAGATTCCACCTCAACATTAGGAAGAACTTACTAAGGGCTGCTCAACAGTGGAACACACTCTCAGTGTAATGGAGTCTCCTTCCCTGGAGGTCTTCAAACAGAGGCTGGATGGCCATCTGTCGGAGATGCTTTGATTGGGAGTTCCTGCATGGCAGAAGGGGGTTGGACGGGATGGCCCCTGTGGTCTCTTCCAACTCAATGATTCTATGATTAAAAAGGTTGCCTCAGCAGTCCATATCACCTTGTTGATTTGTATTTGTAGAAGCAACCGGATGGATTTTGGAGGTATTGGACAGTGTGCTCCATTATCTCTGAACATTTGGCATGCTGGCTGAAGAAGACAGATGTGCTGACTTGCAGAAATACCGCATATCAAGCATTTATATCTTTTTACACACATTGCCTTGCTTGGTGTAGAACTCAATATCTCACCATTGCTCATACTATTTGAGGTTGATGGGATCTATGGTCTAAAATGGTTTAGCTTTCCCTTTGTCCACTGGTGGTCTTCAGTATCAAAAGTCATATAGTGAATGAAAGAAGCACCAGCTGTTTCATAGATGTTCTGGTCCATGGGAACCAAACTATCCAAACCAAAATCTATGATCAGTCAACATTTTGATTAGAAACAGACAAAATGTTTGTATTAGTTTGCAGGTCCTAGAGAATTCCCTTCATTCCTCCAGACTCCATCACTAACCTAGGAGCTAAAATAATGCCACCGTCAGGAAAGGTGAAAAAGCAGAGAAGTCCACATTTTGGCCAAATGGTGTAGTCATCTTGGGCCAAATTAAACTTCATCACAAGGCAGAACTTTAAATGAGTCTTCAGACATTAATAGGACAATAATCTTTTGCTCTTAACATTCTACTTGTCCTTTCATCTAAAGGATCCTTCCCTGGATCTGGTACTTGGGCTTGGTACAAGGTGACCACTGAATGGGAAAAGTGAATGTGTGGGTTGTTGGGCTCAGAGTGATAATGTATAATGGAGTCATCCTGATCAATTGTTAAATTAAAACAGTTAATATTTATTCAGATAAAATAGACATCTAAACGTATGCTGCTTCCACACATAATACATTGTAAAACCACCGTTTCATATAAATATCACCTGTCTCTGAACTATTCCCACATTTGTAGCTCTTCCAGTTTCTCATTAGATTTCCTCCATTCCATTCTTCCTAAATGACCCTATCTTTCTCTCTGTTGTTGCCTGCCTTTCTGTTGTTTCCCAAGTATGGAATTCTTCAGGAAGATGTATGATGGGGTTCTCTTGGCATGTTTGTTCAGAGAGGGCTTGCTGTTGCCATCCTCTGAGGCTGAGAGAGTGTGCCTTGCCTAAGGTCACCCAGTGGGTTTCTATGGCCGAGCTGGCATTCCAATCCTACTCTCCAGATTAATAGTCCAACACTCAAACCATAATGACTTTGTATTCCTACCTGATACTATCTCTACTTGTTCCTAGCTTTGCCTTTGGTCCTATCTCTATCTCTCCACTTAAAAGACAAGCTCCAAGGCATATCTTTTGACTCTATTGACTTTCTGTAGCAGTATTCAACGGGCTGAGATTGTTGGGCTTTACTCAGACTTGCACACATTGTCACTTCACAGCATCCGGTCATACCTACCAATACCTCCTGGGATGGAGAGGCAAGGTTTTCAGTTTCTGAAAACTCAAGTCTATGTGAACCAAACTTGAGAGTAACCAAACCTGGGGCAACCAAGGTTTGTGCCTCCTCTTTCCAATTCAGCTATGAGTACCCTTGGCAAATCGGTGCCATCTTTCCTTTGAATTCAACATTGGCATGTTGGTTGCATTATGGGGACTGAGTCCATCCAGTTCTCCTTCCACCTTTTCTTCCTTCTTCCAAAATTATATCGAAAACAATTGCTGACTGCTTTGATACAAGAGAATTTTCATGTGAAACAACTTTTCTTAAGGACAAAACCCAGTCATTAGTGTGTAATTTGCAGGCTGGCTGTTATTATTTGCCAAGCACTATTATTAATATTAATATTAAGCTAGCCAAATCCATGCTTTATATTACAAGGTATAATTAAGGCAAACAGAAGATGGGGCATTTTTCCATTTTGAAAAGGCACTCATTATATTGAAGCTGAAACAAAGCAAGACTCAATTCTACATAATTAAACTTAATTAGAACAGATGAACCATTGATCTCAGAGCATTCAGAGCACTACAAAGTCTGTTCCAAAGTAAGCCCCAGCCTCAGGATGTGAGCTATTAGTGAAGGAAATGTCCTTTCTCTTTACCCTGCATCAAAGTGAGAGCTGTGGGCCAAGAAACCAACTTGCATTGTGGCTTTTCAACTCATGCTTCCAGTGAGGATGAATCTGTGAATGTGGCATTTTTGCATCAGATTGAGAGCTGAATGAATTTCACACTCATACCTATTTATTCCAGTTTTATTTCCCCCCACCTTTCAATGGAAGTATGTTGAACCTTTGGGTACCAAATGATTGGGGTGGATAACAGGAGACACGTTTGTAACTTGAAAGGCATAATCTCAGATGGATCCATTGGGATCCTGTTAGTGAAAAAAAAATCCAGATATAGACAAGTCCTTGAAACAGCCAATCATTCCAATCTGGTTCCAAAAACAAGATTGAATTACAACCCCCATCCTGCTTTCCAAGTGTAGCCAATGATGAGAGATTCTGGATAGGCCTAGCTCTCCAAGTAGTGAGGCAAATGCCTCAAATAGCACAGCTGTATGGGGGCCAAATTTGCCTCTCCCCAGCCTACTAAAAACTCTCAAAACTTTAAAATGTACCAGTTGACCTCAGTTTAGAATCTAAGTTGTTGACAAAGTCAAAGTCTTAGAAGTAGGTAGGCTAAAAGGACAGAGTTTAAAAGAAACATACAAAGTGTAAAGTCAAAGAGGGAAAAGTCTCAATCTCAATCTGAAGCATGTAATTTATCTTGTCTTGGGCTACTAGCGTAGGACAGTGATGGTGATCCTTTTAGAGACTAAGTGCCCAAACTCAGTGGTGTTCCTCCCCCGGGTGTCACTCAGTGCCAGCGGCTGGGACTTCTAGATGCAGGAAATCCATGGGGCAGGGAAAAAAACCCAAAGCACACTGTGCCAGGGAAAAAACCCAAGGCACACTCTCTCAGCCTCAGGCTAGCAGTTGAGGTGATGGGACGGTGGTGAAGAGGAGGAACAGGCACACACTCCCATTGTACTCCTGTTGAAGTAACAGAAAGTGTGTGTGCCTAGAGAGAGAGCTCTGTGTGCCAGCGAGGACACATGTGGCCCAGGTTCACCATGACCAGTGTAGGATCTTTCTTGAGCCAGTGCAGATTTCCTGCTGCATATCCAGCTGGGAGAAATATTTATTTCCCATCTCTCCCAGGTGAATTGAGCACAACCTTGTTAGATTTAGATGGGCCTTCCCAAATCTGGTTCCCAAAGGAGGCTAGACCACAACTCTGAGGATTCCTAGCCTAGCATCACTAGCTCTGCCATTAGTCTCAGTAGTTCAAGATTCTCAGGTTGCAGAACATAAATGGGGGCCGATTTGCTGTTCCTTGACTCTCCCTGGAATCTGCTGCTCCAGAGAGGCACCTTTCAACCACACAGCTGTTTGTTGGTGGCAACTGTATCTCTCATAGCCCCAAACCCCCACTCATCCCATCCTACCTAAAGAAGCAGGAGGAAGAAGTGATGCCAGGCAAAAGTCCTGAGCTGCTTCCTGAAGGCTCAATGCTTGGAAGCAGACCATTTTACCGGTCAGCTCTTTTCCTCTTGCAGAGTTCTGAGGACTCACGCAACCCACCATTGAAGAAGATGCCAACGGAGAGGGCTTACCACTGGCAGCATTAGGAGGACCTCATCTGTTCCTGCCTCAGGGGTCCTGCTGTCTTCTTCTCCTCCCCTTCCTCCATGATGTCCTCCAACATTTCACAGAAGGAAACTGGGACACAGATGGCCAAGCAACTTCACAGTGTGGTTAAAAGGGAGAAAGTTTTGGGTGAGGAAGGACAGATCAGCCTAGGAGAGGCCGCAGCCGCCTGGGAAGATCAGCACTCCATCCAGCCTCTTGTTCTGTCATACCTCAGTTGACTGGGAGCAAGCAACCTGTGCCATTTGACCTAAGTTTGCAGATCTTGAAGTAACCAAAACACAAAGGGAGAAGTGGGGTGCAAAGAAAGCTAAACCGGGAAAGTTTAAGTGGACTTTCTTTTCATGCAGCTTGAATCCATCACAATTTGTGTGCTAGGCTCTGGAGCAGCAGAAAACAAGCATACACCTTCTTGAAACTGGCATCCTCTCAAATGTTTAAACAGGTTACCATGTCACCCCTTAACCTTCTCTCACCATAAACAATCTTAGATTCTTCAGCTGCTCCTCACAGAGTGTGATTTGCACAGCTATTTCCATGTTGGTTACCCTCCTCGACACACATTCCAGTTTGCCAACATCCTTCTTGAATTGTGGTGCCCAGAATTGGAAACAGTATTTCAGGTGACCAACTCAGAATACAGTGGTAAAGGTTTTTTTGTTTTTGTTTTTTATGAATTGTTTATTGATTAAAAATATATAGAGAGAGACATTACAACACATTACTGTAGAAGAACATATATCAAAATACACAGACAACATACATTCTTCATGGTATAATTTTACCACCAACAATATAAGAGTAATCGTTGTTGTTGTAAAACCTGTTAGACTCCTTCTTTCATTCAACTTCTTTACCCTCTAGGTAAATACGTCCATTCGATCCCTTCTTATCTTGAAAAAAACCTTCCTTAAACCTTACTTACTCCAACTAGACCTAAACTATCCACTTTTAGCTCCCTGAAGAACTCCCGTAATTGTCCTTACAAACCTTCTACTTTCTACAACCTACTCTTAGCTTCTTATACCTCTGTCCCTACCTATTTTTCTTCTTGGAAACTCTTATATTGTTTTTCCTTCTTAGAAATGTCTCTAAATGCTGATCCTTTAGCTATCTGATATATTTAATATAACCATTTATTTTTATTTAGTTGACCTGTTAAATAAATATATTTATTCTTTTGGGAATCCCATCTTTAATTAAGCAGACTTGAGATCAATTACTGCTATATTTCCCTACAATGGAGTTTATCACACGGGAGGAATTTCTCCCAATTTCAAATTGAGCCAATTGGAATTCATGCAAATTCGCTAGTTTAGCGAATTTACGTGAAATCTAATTGTGTTTGGAATGACTTCCCATTTCCCCCAAATGACCCCCCATTGCCCGAAATTGCGTGAGATACTCTTATACGCATTAACGTAAAACCCATGATTGTGTTCGGAATGACTTCCCTTTTGTTCAAAATTGTGAGAGATACACTCATTCGCAATTACATGAAACCCCATGATTGTGTTCGGATTGCCATTGCATTATACCCCCAAATTCCATCTTATGATAAATTCCAATGATTAAAAATAAGAATATCATGGTAAAGTTGACCCTCCTTATCCATGGATTTTTTAAAAAATTTAAATTTAATTTTTTAAAGTTCAGGTAACCACAGTTTGAAAATATTCAGAAAAAGCATAAATTTGAATAGCAAACCTTGATTTTCCATTTTATATAAGAGGCATGATTGTGTTATGCCATTGGATTGAAAGGGACTTGGGCATCCACAGATTTTGTTATTCATGGGGTGGGGGGGGCCTGGAGCCAAAACCCAGAGGATCACTAGGGCCCACTGTATTAATACCTCTCTCAGTCTAGACCTTGTACACCTCTTGATTAATCCTAGAATTACATTGGCTTTCCTATGTGGTGCATCACACCATGGGCTCATGTTCAACTTGTGTTCTATTAAGATTCCTATATCATTTTAACATGGTTTCACCCGTTTTAGACCTGTGCATTTCAATTTTTTTCCTTATCTAATCATAGAATTTTACATTTCTGTCTGTTGAAATTCATTTTGTTAGTTTTGGCCCCATCCTCTGATAACCCAAGGACATTTTGAATATTGATCCTTTCCTCTGGGGTATTTGCTAGCAATTCTTTTTTTGGTGTCATCTGCCAAGTTGACAAGACTTGGGTAAGATTGGGGGTTAGGTTTGAAAGAGAGAGACACCACTGAAATACTACCTTAGAAGTCTTTTCCAGGAAGTCTGATACATGTGGATGAGGATGATGGTCATGACCACCAGGATGAGGGGAAACGGGCCGCGGGAGCTATGAGCAGAGGTCAGACTGGTGTAGACCAGCCTGCACTCTGAGGATAGCGTCAATGGGATCTTTTATAGGGCTAAACATATCCGGGGGCTATATAGCAAGGCTTGGACAAAGGTGTTTATTGCCTGGGCTTTGTTAAGCGAAGAGCAAATAATCTGTGTACAATGCACTTAGGTTTGGACACAATTCGGAGGGGCAGCTGACTTAATGGCTGAGTCGTTAAGAGGATTATCAATCCACCAAGGGTGAGACCAAGTCTATTGACTTACTCTGGAGGGCAGTGGCAAATCTGGTTTGGCGATTCCCAAACTTCCTCTAGAGAGTTGCTTTCTAGGGACTCTGTTCCTCCAAGCGGGCTTGACTATGTGACCTCCTCACTTGGGTCTTATGGCAAGTCCTTGGATAGGTCAGTCAGGGGTCATAGTACAGTCCACATATCCCCAAAATTTTATTAAAAGTATATATTGTAACAAAATGTACTTGCTATTGCTATTTCTATTACTATGTTCAGTGGCAATCTGAATTCCAACCACTCTACAGACTTCCCTTCAGTTTGGAATCCTGGCTTCTGAATCCAGGTGAAGTATTGCCCTATCCTACAACTTGCTATCCAGTTTAACCTACCTTTGTTTCCTTAGCTATTGTAACGAGTGTCTGAGTATGTGCTTTTATGTGAACATTGAAATCCTTTTTCTGTATCAATGAAACTACATTTAGACCTTGCATTCTGGAGTTCTAGCATTTGGACTTGGTACAAAAAGGTGAAAGTTCCTCACTTTTTAACATTGTCAGCGATCTCTTTCATAGTTGCCATTGAGTTAATTAATTCCAATATCAAAATCAATTGTGGAGCAATTTAGATAACACCTTGATCTCTTCTTCTTTTACACCAAATACTGGTTGTCAATCTTTGAAATCAGGTTAAGGGCAGTAAGGACAACCCTCTCTCCTAAAAACATGATTCCTCTTATTGTGAATCTTAAAAAAAACAACTGCCAGCCATCTGAAGATGTATTATTTTTTTAAATTTAAAAACTTAACTATAAAATTTAGTTTATTGAAACAGATGGAGGAGAGGGACACAAACCCTATGTTGGTTACACTCAGTCCCTAATTCTATATTATTTACCAGCAGTCCACCGGCATTAACATATATAGCGTTGGTATCATGTAGCACCTTTGAGACTAACTGAAATAAAGGAGTTGGCAGCATGAATTTTCATAAAGCCTACTTCCTCAGATGCATTTGGCCATGCTGCCAACCTCTTTTTTTCCAGTTAGTATCAAAGGTGCTACAAGCTCATTCTAAAATCTAACATAGCTATATCTTGGAATTCTACCATATATTGTGTTGTTTTGCATTGCTTAACAACAAAAATCTTACAGGAATATGGTTGACCATACCTAACATTTCAAAAGAAAGCCCTGATGGTTGGGAGCTGTTTGACAGTAGACCAGATTGGAAGAACAGAAAAGTGGTTGACTGGCTAAATTTAATAGATATTTCTCTAAAGCTGGATTTGAAAATGCTGCAGCCCCACCTACTGACATTGGAGATTATCGCATTGTTTAAAAATGCAAGTTATCTCTCCCTATCTAACCATTTAATGGATAAACGCCAGGTTATATCCTTTTCCTCTACTGGCTCTTCCTCACAACATTCAATGAGCTGGGATTGTTGGGCTTTACTCAGGCTTGCCCGCCTTCTCACTTCACAGCATCAAGTCATATATAGCAATACCTATTGGGATGGAGAGGCAAGGTTTTCCGTTTATGAAAACCCAAGTCTGTGTAAACCCTAAAGTCCTTTCAGACCCCAGCAAAAAGAATAATAGAATCATAAATGTTTACGCCTCATTCCCACTTACAGAAAAATTGGTGTGCTATCTGATCGATTCGACATCAAATCATGGTTTACGCTACACTTGCCACAGTCACATTTTCTGTCATTTTCTGTCAAAATAACCCACTTGTGGTTCCCATTCGTGAATGAATTGATTCAACATGATTCGGCTCCAAAGGGGAAATTTGAATTGATTCTGATCCGCTTGTGTTTTACACTTGAGCGGAATCGATTTATCAAAAAAAGAAGTGGGAGAAAATCAGCTTAAAAAAAAAAAAGACTGTGACTGGAGCATGGTCCTCCTTTCGGAATCACTTTAGAGATTCAGATTAAGTGGGAACCAGGGTTGTTTGAATCGGTTCTAACCAAATTGCTCACAGGTGGCAGTCATGATGGGTCCTGGGAAGACCACCAGCGAAACTTTGAAACCCACCAGAAGAAGTTCTGCCTTCGACACAAACGGGCTCACAGGTGGCAGTCAGGATGGCTCCTGGTATGATCACATCACAAGGAGCTGGATGGATCACAATTTCTGGTGATGGCATCTGGCTGATGCATTGAAGAATGACCCCAGCTGGGGTACCCAGATCTGCAGTGGTTGTGCTTCTTCCACTCAAACCAGAAAAGCCAAAAACTCCTCTGTAGCGCCTACTGCCAAATCCTGAGTATCCAAGGGGAAACATTGGAATGGATGAGCAAGATGGATTAAGACGTGGCCGAGGGATGGGAGAGAGGCTGAAACAAGAAAGAGAAAGGGAGAGATCAGTACACAGTCAGATTATGAAGAATGCCAGCTCTACATCATTTCTTGGCACAGTTATCAGAGGAGCAAAGGAGAACAACATTGGTAGAAACCTACACAAGTGTTTACTAACATGTGATCTGATTTTTTTTTTAAAAAAGTTAGCAAACTTTACACTTTGAAGAAAGGCAAGATAATGAAGATAATCCTCATAAACACTTTGAAAATGAAATTTCACACACAGTGAACATATTTGTACATTTTTAAAGCAAAAATAGAAAAAATTAGAAAACTGCTGGCAGCATATGTACATTAGTTTATATTGGGTATAAAATTGTATGCATGAGATCAAAGTTACAGCATAATTTCTTCCAAATGGGTGGCTTTAAAAGTAACATTTTTAAAAACCCTGATGGGTTAGCCTTCAAATTGGAAAACTAAGTAAAAGCAAAATTTGCAAATTTCTCCATACCTGTCTCATGGGAACATCCCTCAGTAATGATGAAATGTTTTGCTGAAATACCAAATTAGGAACATAAAATGTGCAATACACGAACTGAGAAAATGATATCTGACCTTGAATTAGAACCCATTCATTCCCTCCATGGTTATCTCTCTGGATATCCACACAAGTCAGTCCATTCACATTGTTAGAACTGACCCTTAACAGCTCCCCGGGCTTTGAGGTCATGTTGTCCTCAAGCATCACCTGGATACAGCAACGATTGGAGCTGGAATTTCAAAGATGGTAGAGAAAAACCGAGTTCTGAATCCCTTCCTTTAGCAGAAAACGCCCACCAACCATTTTCAAACCCGTGCAAAGCACTCTTGCCCCACTAAAAGTCCAAACAAGCTATCTCTAGCATGAAGGACTTACTCACTTTTCTGAAGAGCAGCTGCGAAGGACTGGAGAGAAGTCAAGTGAGGTTGTTGGAGGAGCTCAAGAGAGGCTGTCCTTTTATACTATTTTGGTAGCTTTGAGCTCTGAGACCAGACTTTTAATTAATAAGGAATGCTTCTGTTCATCATTTTGACTTACCTAGGCAGATTTAGAAGAGTGAGTAAGTTATATTCACGTTTATGAAAGTGCCAACACCTTCCTCCCCAACCCATTGATGTACACGTTGATGTGTACATGTTTTCATGACTACAAAATTTTTTGCATCAGCAGTCCATACCACCTTGTTGCTTTGTATCAGGAGGAGCAACTTGATGTCTTTTGGAGACACTGGACAGCGTGCTCCGTCATTTCTGAACATTGGGCATGCTGGCTGAGGAAGAGCGATGTTTCCATCCCAAATCAGCTTGGAGGGCACTCAGTTGCAGACTCCTGACTTGTAGGAATTAAGCAGGGTTGCATATTAGCACCTTTCCTGTTTAAATTCTACATCAATGATATGGTAAAGGACTTGGATATTTTACACTATGCTCCTGTTACAATTCTTGATTTAAAACTTTCACTGTTAAAGTAAGCTGATAACTTAGTATTG
Organism: Urosaurus nigricauda; assembly: GCA_034509955.1. Taxonomy (NCBI): domain Eukaryota; kingdom Metazoa; phylum Chordata; class Lepidosauria; order Squamata; family Phrynosomatidae; genus Urosaurus; species Urosaurus nigricauda. Next base: position 3,194,003 of record JAOEGL010000010.1, read on the forward strand.
GTATCTAGAACTGAGGTGGGCATAAGGCAACTTCTTGTGAAGTTTTCATCATATTGCAAGAGAAATGAATTGACAATAAATTATGACAAAACACAGGCTATGGTTTTTGGGGAAGCACCTCGAAAAGCACATCTTGCATTTGGGTGAACACATTATAAAACAAGTGAAAACATTCAAATATTTAGGATTGGTTTACTCAGATACAACTTCTTGGAAAGAATAAATATGTCAAACATCAAAGTACAATCTTACAGATCAGCAAAAGCAATTTAACTGCCAAGGCCAGGTTGGAAACTTGCATGCTAAGCATAAAGAGCCAAGTAGACAAAACAATTATATGTTATTGGATTCAGGTACAGGGGATGGATAATACTAGGCTATCCAAAAAATATTTGATAGAACTATCTACATATTGTTTTGTCCACTATATAGTGAACCTAGGGAGCGATTCGTGACACCTTTAATTGAAACTAGCCCTTGCCAGAGTCCACAAAAAGTGGCTTTTTACCTCCTAGTGGATTTGGACAAATATGTGACCTGGAGAGTAGCTTTGTATGCCCTAGCAGCCAAAGAAATTAGGAAGAAATACATAGCAGAAATAGCCATAAGTTGTAAATGTGAATTTTATATTAGCTATACATAGTTCTTTTAATTTTTTTCAAATGTTCAGTTTTATACATCATAAATTTCTGTATAACCACTGAAGTTGCAAATGTGATATGTATGTATTTTGTTGTTTTTGTGATACTATTTTATGCAAAGGCCATTGGCCCAAAGCTATAAATTCGACTGACTGACTGATCGACTGACTTGTATCCTCCCTACCACAAGGGTTGGCAAAATCAGGGATGTGAGGTGGAGTTTTGGAATAAAAGGCATGCTTAATAAAATTGGCAGATGACACCAAAAAAGGAACTGGTAGAGAATACCCCACAGGACAGGATCAATATTCAAGATGTTATTAAGTTCTCAGAGGACTGGGCCAAAACTAACGAAATGAATTTCAACAGACAAAAATGTAAAATTCTATGATTAGATAGGGGAAAAAAAATGAAATGCACTGTGGTGCGAAACTGAACCGAACGTGACAACCCCTCTCTTGTTCGCCCACCACCTATCTATTACTGAGGCACTGATATCTTTGGTAGCGTGTTTCAATAGTTCAACAGAGGCCAAGCGGCAATTCAAAACATGAATAAAGTTTATTTGTAAAATAAAGAAATAAATTATGAAATATAGTTAAAGCTTTGTTTGTTTTGTTCCTAAGTTAAAGAAGTTCCTGAACACAATAATACTAAAGCCACTCAGGCAACCTTATCTCCAGTATTATGGCCAAAATGTTCCTTAAACCTCTGGCTTGTTCTGAGCCTCCGTTTCTTAGATTCCCTCAAGCCTATCTAGTCCCTACTGGACTCTCCAGACCTTTCCCTGGTCTATAACTAAGCTACAAAAGTTCCCACAGGAACCCTAAGAGCACACCCTCCCTTCTAGGTGTCTCTTCCCTCCAAAACTCCAACAAAATAAACCCCCTTTCGCTCCTGGTCGAGGCTCTTTTATAGCCCTGCCCAGCCAGCTTCTCATTGGCTGGGCTCCTGGAGCTCTGTGATTGGCTGTTTCCATGGCCTGCTCACTAAATGCACAGGTCTAAAATGAGTGACACCTGTCTTAAAAACACTACATGTTAAAAGGAGATAGGAATCTTAGTAGAGCACAAGCTGAACCTGAGCCCATGGTGTGATGCAGCACATTGAAAAGCCAATGTAATTCTAGGATGAATCAATAGGAGTACAAAGTCAAAACGGAGAGAGGCATTAATACAGTGGGCCCTAGTGATCCCCTGAGGTTTGGCGCCAAGACCACCACCATGAATAACAAAATTTGTGGAGGCCCAAGTCCCTTTCAATCCAATTGCATAACAAAATGGTGTCTGTTATATAAAATGTAAAATCAAGGTTTGCTATTGGAATGTATGCTTTTTCTGAACATCTTCAAACCGTGGATACTTGAATCAATAAATGTTAAACAAAAAATCCATGGATAAGGAGGGCCGACTGTACCACTGTATTCTGCATTGGTCACCTGCTATACTATGAGGAACGCTATAGGGAACTGGGGATGTCTAGCCTCGAGAAGAGAAGGTTAAGAGGTGATATGATAGCCCTGTTTAAATATTTGAAGGAATGTCATATTGAGGAGGAAGCAAGCTTGTTTTCTGCTGCTCCAGAGACTAGGACACAGAACAATGGATACAAATTGCAGAAAAAGAGATTCCACCTCAACACTAGGAGGAACTTCCTGGCAGTAAGGGCTGTTCGACAGTGGAAGACGCTCCTTCGGAGATTGTGATGGAGTCTCCTTCCTTGGAAGTCTTTAAACAGAGGCTGGATGGCCATCTGTCGGGGATGCTTTGATGGAGAGTTCCTGCACGGCAGAATGGGGTTGGACTGGATGGCCCTCGGGATCTCTTCCAACTCTATGATTCTATAATATTTTATTTGAGGCATTTGCCTCACTACTCAGAGAGCTGGGCCTATCCAGAATCCCTCATCACTGGCTACACTTGGAAAGAGGATGGGAGTTGTAGTCCAATCATGTTTTTGGAACCAGGATTGGAATGATTGGCTGTTTCAAGGACTTGTCTATATCTGGATTTTTTTTCCCGCTAACAGCATCCCAATGGATCCATCTGAGATGATGCCTTTCAAGTTACAAACATGTCTCCTGTTGTACATCCTAATCATTTGGTACCCAAATGTTCAACATACTTCCATTGAAAAGTGGGGGAGAATAAAATTGAAATAACAAGGCATTGGTGTGAAATTTATTCAGCTCTCAATCTGATGCAAAAATGCCACATTCACAGATTCATCCTCACTGGGAGCATGAGTTGAAAGGCCAAAATGCAAGTTGGTTTCTTGGCCCACAGCTCTCACCTTGATGCAGGATGAAGAGAAAGGACATTTTCTTTATTAATAGCTCACATTCTGAGGCTGGGCTGACTGTGGAGCAGACTTTGTAGTGGTCTGAATGCTCTGAGATCAATGGTTCATCTGTTCCAATTAAGTTTAATTACGTAGAATTGAGTCATTTAATATTAATACTAATAATAAGTGCTTGGCTCCTGAAGTTTCTATCGTTCAAAAAGCAGGTTGTCTTTCAAAAGGAGTGACACAGCAGAACATTGCTAGAAAACCATAACAGCCCGTCTGCAAATTACACACTAATGACTGTGTTTTTGTCCTTAAGAAGAGTTGTTTCACATGAAAATTCTCTTGTTTCAAAGCAGTCAGCAATTGTTTTCGATATAATTTTGGCAGAATGAAGAAAGGGTGGAGAGAGAACTGGAAGGACTTAATCCCCATGATGCAACCAACATGCCAACGTTGAATTCAAAGGAAAGATGGTACCGTATTTGCGTCAGAAACTTTGGTTGCCCCAGATTTGGTTACTCACAAGTTTGGTTCACACAGACTTGAGGCCTGATACAGACGGGCACAAAGAGGCAAGATTAGGGCTCTAAAGGGTGCTTTTAGGATTAGGGAGGGTGCAGCGTTTGCAGTCTCCCTAGCCCTAAAGCGCATGGCACCGCCATTTTAAAATGGGGGCATCCATGCGGGCATGCCATGCTGTTGTCATGGCGCGTGCAGCATTTAGACAATGCTGTGCATGCCAGTTGACATCACGCAACAGGAGGGCGCCAAGTGCACCCTTCCCACACTGCAAAAAAGAGCTCCAACATGGAGCTCTTTTTTTTGTGCCTGGTCCTTGGCGTGGCCTTTAGGCAGCTGTTTGCTGCTTCCCCGCAACAGTTTTCTGCTTCCCCACGGCCTTCAGAGGCAGTCCTGGCCCCATCTCACCACTTCTTTGGGCGAGTAGAGACTGCCCTTTTGTGATAGTCTGTACCGCCCCTGAGTTTTCAGAAACTGAAAACCTTGCCTCTCCATCCCAGGAGGTATTGGTAGGTATGACCGGATGTAGTGAAGTGACAATGTGTGCAAGTCTGAGTAAAGCCCAACAATCTCAGCCCATTGAATACTGTTACAGAAAGCCGATAGAGTCCAAAGATATTCCTTGGAGCTTGTCTGTTAAGTGGAGAGATAGAGATAGGACCAAAGGCAAAGCTAGGAAGAAATAGAGATAGAATCAGGCAGGAATACAAAGTCATTGTGGTTTGAGTGTTGGACTATTAATCTGGAGAGTAGGGTTGGAATGCCAGCTCGGCCATAGAAACCCACTGGGTGACCTTAGGCAAGGCACACTCTCTCAACCTCAGAGGATGTCAATGGCAGGCAAATATGCCAAGAGAACCCCATTATAGATCTTCCTGAGGGCTTCCAGACTTGGGAAACAACATAAAGGCAGACAACAACAAAGGAATAGAGAGAAAGACAGGGTCAGTTAGGAAGAATGGAATGGAGGAAATCTAATGAGAAACTGGAAGTGCTACAAATATGGGAAGACTTCAGAGACTGGTGATATTTATATGAAACTGTGGTTTTTCAATGTATTATATGTGGAAGCAGCATACAGTTATATATTTATTTTATCTGAATAAATATTAACGGTTTTAATTTAACAATTGATCAGGATGACTCTATTATACATTATCACATTGAGCCCAACAACCCACACATTCACTTTTCCCATTCACTGGTCACCTTGAAGCCCAAGTACCAGATCCAGGAAAGGATCCTTTAGATGAAAGGACAAGGAGAATGTTAAGAGCCAAAGAACTGGAACTTCAGTCCCAGCATGGATAAGGGTCCTGTCTTATTAATGTCCAAAGTCTCATTTAAAGTTCTGACTTGTGATAAAGTTTAATTTGGGGACAAGATGACTAGACCATTTAGCCAAAATGTGGATTTCTCTGGGTGGCATTATTTTAGCACCTAGGTTAGTGAAGGAATTTGGAGGAATGAAAAGAATTCTGTAGGACCTGCTCTAGGCCACCAGTGGACAAAGGGAAAGCTAAACCATTTTAGACAATAGATCCCATCAACCTTAAATAGTATGAGCAATGGTGAGATATTATGCGAGTTCTAGACCAACCTGGAAAATGTGTGTAAAAAGATATAAATGCCTGGTATATAGTGTTTCTGCACCTCAGCACTCTCCAGCTGATTTTGGCTATGATAACATCTTTCTTCTTCAGAAAGCATGCCCAATGTTCAAAGATGATGGAGCACACTGTCCAGTATCCCCAACATCCAACAGATTGCTTCTCCTGATACAAAGCAACTAGGAGGTATGGATCGCTGATGCAGTCTTTTTAATGTAGCCATGAAAACAAATATGCACATTCAGACCAAAACACACAAACTACTTCAGTGGGATGGGGAAAAAGTGTTGGCATGTTCATAAAGGTAAATATTTCTTAGTAGTTATTCCAACTCTTTCTGAGTAAGCCAAAATGATGCACAGAATCATTCCTTACTAATTAAAAGTCTGGTCTCAAACCACAAATGTACCAAAATGGTATAAAACATCCAGCTCTTTTGAGCTCCTCCAACAATTTCACTTGATTTCTCTCTGGTCCTTCACAGCTGCTCTTCAGAGAAGTGAGTATGCTTTTTGTGCTAGAGATAGCTGACTATGTTTTTTAGTGGGGTGAGATCTGCTCTGGCCTTTGCACCGGTTGAAAAATGGTTGAAATGTATCTTCTGCTAGATGAAGGGGTTCAGAACTTAGTTTTTCTCTACCACCTTGAAGGCCCCATATCCAATCATTGGTATCTCCAATGGGAATGGGGAGCAACTCTGCTTGAAACCTGGAGAGCTGTTAAGAGAGAGTTCTTATAGTGTGAAAGAGCTTACTTGTTCAGTTGGATACTGTGGAATGAATGAATGTCTTCTAACTCATAATTTATGCTAATATATTGCACATTTTATTTTATGAATTTGGTATTTCAGCAAAACCTGACATCATTACTGTGGGATATTCCCTTAGGACAGGTGTGGAGAAGTCTGCAAATGTTGCTTTTTCTTACTTTTCCAATTTCAAGACCAAGTCATCATGGTTATTTTTTTTAAAAAAAATTCTTTTTACAGCCACCATTTTGGAAGAAATTACACTTTTCTCTTATTCTCATACATGCAGTGTTGTACCCAATTTTACCTAACCTACTTATGTTGCCAGTAGTTTCCTCGTGCTTCCTGTTTATTTTAAAGTGTAACAATATATTCACTGTGAGCAAATGTCCATTGCTCATGATCTGACTGTGTACTGATCTCTCTCCATCTCCCTCTCGCTCTCTTACATGTTTCAGCCTCTCTCCCATTCCTCAACTATGTCTTGCTGTCTCCCAACCTGCGCTAATCCATCTTGCACATCCACTCCAATGTTTCCCCTTGGATCCTTAAGATGTGGCAGTAGCAGCTACGGAGGAGACGTAGGAGTTCCTGCCATTTCTGGTTTGAGTGGAAGAAGCACAACCGCAGCAGACCTGGGTACCCTGGCTGGGGTCACTCCTCAACCCATCAGCCACCTCCCACCATCAGAAGTTATTATCCAGCCACCTCCTTTTCAAGTGATCATACCAGGAGCCATCCTGGCTGCCACCTGTGAGCCCATCCGTGTCAGAGGCAGCACTTCCTCTGGTGGGTTTGGCAGCTTCTCTGGAGGTCGTCTCGGGTCTCACTTTTAGAGTGGATCCTTGGGACGCAACATCTGCTCTCTCTCCTGCTAGATCCTTAAGGACTGTCTAAACTGGAAGAAAAAGAAGGAAAGGACCACTCTACATATCCAAAGATGTCAGCTCAGACCTGGGTTTCAATATGTTGTGATCGACATAAATTCCCACCAAACACAGCACTTGAAAACTCAGGTCCACCCCTCTCTTTCATGTCTCTGCTTTTCATCTACTAATTTATGCTTGCAGGTGAAGGTCTCAAATTTAGCCATACTATACAAAATCTTTCTGAAATCTTATGTCAAATCAAAGAGGGTCAGGGATGCTCTCGACTATTGAAAGCTGGAGAATCCTGGACAATCTCTTCATTTTTTTCCATGTTTGCTTCTGTCTGAATTGTATTCATTTCCTATTAAATCTATTTCTGCATCATGATATCAGAGTGGTTTTTAAAAATCTTTCATCCATCATGGCATCCATTTGAACTTAACTTAGAAGTCATCGGAATGTCTATGCTGCCCTCTCTCTCTCTCACTGACTCTTTTTACTTCCTTTAGTTAAAATGATTTTGACCATTTATAATATATGGCTTTTTTAGTACTTAGAAAAGTTTCCAGTTCTTCCCATCCTACAATCCTACAATCCATACAATTTTACAATCCTGAAAAAAAAAAAACTTTACGCAGCCCTGTGTCCAGTTGCAAATGTGTGTTTGCAGAGATATGAGAAAGGAAGGGTTTGTTAACAAGGACTTAGTGGTCCTCTGCTGGGGGAGATCTTTCAGTCAAGAGTCCAATATTTGGCGGTGAGAAGCTGGTTTATCCTTACAAGTCTGGAAAGGGAGGATCCCAGGTTTGCAATCTTTCCACCTTGGAAAGCGATCCCCTTTCAGTGCAAGAGATATTCTGCCCGATATACCTCTCATTTCTTTGACTGTTTGCTTTTGTGTTTGCACTGAGCAAAACCTTTGTGCTAAAACATTAAACCCACAACAATATGAGGACAGGATTTAGCGACAGCCGAACAGTCCGTGGTCCCTGTTATCTTCCCAGGTGTCTCCCCATTTCCCCCTCCGTTTTTAACACATATACACTGTAAAAATACTCCGCCAAATGTAGGTAGAATGCCAAGGTATCACTCTATTTGTGAAAACTGCATTCCAAGGGATGTTTATCACACAGGGGCAAACTGTAAAAATCGAGTGCCTAAATGAGATTTAATTAATTATTTGGAATAGAACAGGTCACAAATGTATTGGCTACCTTTGGTTTATTTTTCATAGTTTTTATTGATTTTTGTCTGAAACATATTCTTTTTTAATTTTTTATTGCAGCCATCCTTCCTAACAATTCGAGATTTAGATAATACAATTTTTCTAATTCTTTTTTATTTCCTTCCATAATATCTGATAATCATTATCAGAAAGTTCCAAATTCTTTTTAGTTTAATATATTCCAATGTTTTTGTATTTGAAAGCCTGATCTCTCTTGATGTTCATTCTCTTCTTTCTTTAGTCATGTTAAGAGTCATTATTGTTGGATTTTTTTGTCATTTATTTTGAATCCTGCAAACTGTTCACATTCTTTCATTATCCCTATTAGTCTAGCAACTTATCTGTTGGGTCTTTTAAAAAGATCACAACATCATCAGCATAGGCTCTTATCTTTAATTCTGTTCCTTTCATAGTTATTCCTTGTAACTCTTTGTCCACTCTAATTCTTTTACATATTGTTTTGAAATACAAAATAAAAAACAGTGGAGATAGTGAACATCCCTATCTTTTTCCTATTTTTATTTTACATCTTCCTGTTTTCTATCCATTCTCTATTATTCTATCCATACACTATTATTAGGGCATTCCGTTTTTCTGTAAATTTGTTCAATCCATCCAATAAATCTCTCTCCCATATCCACTTTTCCCATTAAATCAATATATATTCAATCATATCTTCCCAATTGATCATATCAAAATAGAGCTCCTTTTCCGGAAGCACTTCATTACCTCGGCAACCAGAACCAGAACGCTCACATAAAAGCACATACTCAGACACTCATACAATAGCTAAGGAAAAAAAGGTAGGTTAAACTGGATACAAGTTGTAGGATAAGGCAATACTTCACCTGGATTCGGAAGCCAGGATTCCAAACTGGAGGGAAATCTATAGAGTGGTTGGAATTCAGATTGCCACTGAACATAGAAATAGCAATAACAATAGCAAGTACATTTCTATACTACTTATCAGTGAACTAAGCCCATCCTAAATGGTTTACAGTGTGTAAGCAAATTGCCCCCAACAAGCTGCGTACCCATTTTAGCAACCTATAGAAGGATGCAAGGCTGAGTGGACCCTGGAGCCTCTAGGATCAAACTTACAACCTTATTGCTGCACTATATGGGAGGCTAACAACTCCTTGGGGTCATTCATATTATGAAAAAAATCAAGGATAAATCTTGGTTAAATCTCTGTTGTTCACATGCATTCTGAATGCACTGATTAAGTTTGGGAGGGCTTCCAAAAATCCATTTTAACTGGGATAATCTGTATCAAGTCCCCCCCCCAAGTTTTTTTAAAAGATCTGCATCGTCAGTAGTGTGAATAACCAATGCAAATAGACCTGAATGGACCCAGGATAAAATGCTGTGTACCCCCCCTCAAAAAAAGGTTCCAAACGCATTCACATCATCTACTCGATTTTTATTCGAATCCAAGCACATGTGAGCAACCAAACTCTCCAAGAGGCACATTGATGTGGTTCCATAGTTTGAATAACAAACCCAGAATGTACGAGTGAAGTGAGTCGCATTCATCCAAATGATCCCTGAGGGATTTTAGATGAAATCTGACAGCATAACTACCCAATTTCATCCAAACAAATGAGAGCCAAACAGGTCTTTTATACCTTTAACTTTTAGGGGCAGGCTTTTAAGAATCTTGGGATGGAATTTTCCAGGGAAAGAAAGATTGGAACTTAAGAAAAGTAGCCATCCTGAAAGAAAGAGATGAAAATTCCAGATGTCCAGCTTTTGATTTCCAAACGTTTGACAAATACCAGGGCCAACTTTAAATCAGTCAAAAGAACAGATTTAAATTTCAAAGGAGACCTTTCTGCCTCCATGCATATAGCATTTTCAGGCTCAATTGCAATGGGTCTCCTTCTCCATTTCAACATTACCAGGCATCTCTTTCAGAAGGGAGCTTGATATCAAAGAAGCTAAAAGGCGGGGGGGGGGGGGAGTTATCCTGGCAGTATCAAAGACTTCCATAAAAAGCAGTCATGTAAAAATGTTACTTCAGAAAATCTAGCAGTAAGAGGGAGAACCATCAAGGAATCCAGAAAGCAGAAATATGGATATGGATTGTATAGATTGTAATCTTTTAACTGTATATGTTTTTAATTGTTGTAGGTAGCAGACATCATATAGTTCTCAGTGTATTTGGAAACACCAGCCTTATTGTGTCCTTTGGTTTCAGAGTCACCTCTATCAACCATGGTGGATTGTGGTCCAGCCTGTGTCGTCCCCTCCTGTGCTTCTGCTCCCACCGTTGGATTTGGATCCTCAAGTACAAGAGACTATGGAAATCTAGGCTATAATGGCTTCGGTTTCAGTGGTTTTGGCTACGGAGGTGGTGCCCTGGCACGATCAGCCAGCCAGCTTGGCATCCTGGCTGGAGTCACACCTTCCTTTGTCAACCAGGGCCCACCATCAGAAATTGTGATTCAGCCACCTCCTATTGTTGTCACCATCCCAGGGCCCATCCTGTCTGCTACCTGTAAGTCTGTTGCAATGGGAGGCAAAGCTCCATGTGCCGTTGGGGGCATTGGGCTGGCAGGAGGCTTTGGCAATAATGGTATTGGCTTTGGAAGTCAGGGCTCTAGGAACCTGATGCGTGGATATCTTGGATATTCCAACCGGCGTTGTGCTAGCATTTGTAACTAGACCCACGAAACTGGAAAAGAACAACCATGAATAATCTATGATTCTTTGGATCCATTGCCAAATGTCTCAGTCTGATCTCCTGAAATCACTATTAAAGCCAAGACAGAACTCTGCGTGGCCCTTTCTTCTCCTTGATTTCCACTTTTCAATGTCTCAAGCTCAATAATTAGCAACCACAGTTGTCTTGTTCTTTGTGCTTTGTCATGTTCCTTGCCTGTTTCTTTTACTGTCAACCTGTTCTTCCCATCTGTTAAATAAAGCTCATTCTGCATTCAAACCTGTGTCTCTCACTGGCTGTGCACCTCTTTGATTAAATGCCTTAAACTATGATTGAGATTGCGTTGATCCCATTGCAATGGGGCAGACTTCAGTAACTAGGTTTATGGGAGAACACTCAGTGTAAGAAGAAAGACTGTGACCCAAATCCCACTGTTAGTACCAACTAGATCAGATCCATTGAATCAACAGAAATTCCCTAGTCATTGACTAATCATTTTACAACTAATTGATTGAGTCTATTCTAGTAGGGGGTAATCAATACGATTCCGGATTTAAACTTAGGCAGACTATTGGTTCATGTGCTCAGAATTGGCTCAGTGATTGATGGTGTGCCCCGAATTGCCCCAGTGATTGACCTGAGACTGGGACTATGGCAGATTTACATTTTGTTTTGTTTTAGAGCTTTTCCCTATTTTAGTCGCAGTGACGATATGGGCTGCATCTAGTATTATGCTTCCTCCATGGTCAGTATGTTGTGAAACCTCAGCTTCAATAACATATCAATTCTCTTTGCTCATCCCATCTTCTCCTATGTCCTCCTATGAGTTCATCTGCTTGGAAGGCAGGTGTTCATAAAGATTGAACTCTGCAGTTCATCCCATCCAGTGATGGTGGGTGATAAACCTTGTGCTTACAAATGCATAGAAATATCCCTCTGGAGGAGAAATGCCTTTATCCAGAGACATTTGCACTGTTTTTTAGGACCTTACAAGATCTGGTCTCATTCTTCTCTCCTGGAAACTTCATTCCAATACCAGAATCTGCTCCAGAATACATTTTGCCCTGAAAATATGCTTGTTTAGGAAATACCAGTTTGATCTTGTTTTGAGGTCAGACAAACCTCTGTCGGTCTCTCACCTGTTCCACTTGAGATCCACAGGCAGAATACTGAACCACTTTCCTTTCGCAGAACCTCCAGACTGGATCCTCTATTATTACTTTCTGCAATCCTGAAAGTCACCATCAGCTACCACATTTTCTATCCTTAATTCTTGTATATGTGTGTGAGTGATGTATTTCTGCAAGTGGTGATTTCCTTTCCTGTACAAATAAAATTACATTTGGGCGTTGCATTCTGCAGTTCTGCTTCTTGGAACTAATACAAAAGGCTTGGTGCCTGCCTTTAGTTGCCCAAAGCCCTCTCAGCAGTTTTACTTGAGTTACTAAATTATCCCTATTAAATATTGGTTATCGGTACCCTCTGGAATCCTGGCATTTTGAAGAACATGACAGCCATCGGTGGTGTGGTGAGTGGACTTTACCTTCTGATGGACTATGGTGGAAATGGACTCCATGCTGGATTTAACATAAAGAAAACCAGCACTCAAATGGCATGATCTACAGTGAAATTTAATAGGAAATGAATACAATTCAGACAGAAGCTTCAGAGCAGCAAAGCAGTAGCAAATATGAAAAACAAAATGATTGATTCCCTAACTGTCAAGAGTGCTGAGCATTCCTGGCCCTCTTTAATTTGACATACGATTTCAGATAGAGGGTATCTATGAGTACATTTCAGACCTGCAGCCTCAAGCATAGATTAGAAGATGAAAAGCAGAAAGAAGAAAGAGAAGTGTGGACCTGGGTTTGAAGTGTTATGTTCAGTGGGGATTTAGGATGATCACAACATATTTAAAACCCAGGCTTGAATTATCAGCTTTGGATATGCGGAGTGGTCCTTTCCTACGTCTTCTTCCAATTTAAACAGTCCTTAAGAAATTAGTACGGGGGAGAGCAGATGTTGTGTCCCAAGGATCCACTCTGAAGGTGAGACCTGAGACGACCACCAGCGAAACTTTGAAACCCACCAGAAGAAGTTCTGCCTTCGACACAAACGGGCTCACAGGTGGCAGTCAGGATGGCTCCTGGTATGATCACATCACAAGGAGCTGGCTGGATCATAATTTCTAATGATTGCGTCTGGCCGACGCACTGAAGAATGGCCCCAACCAGGGTACCCAGGTCTTCAGCAGTTGTGCTTCTTCCATTCAAACCAGAAAAGCCAAAAAGTCCTCTGTAGGGCCTACTGCCAAATTCTGAGGATCCAAGGGGAAACATTGGAATGAATGAGCAAGACGGATTAGTGCAGGTTGGGAGACAGAAAGACATGGCTGAGTGATGGGAGAGAGGCTGAAACAAGAAAGAGAAAGGGAGAGATCAGTACACAGTCAGATTATGAAGAATGCCAGCTCTACATCATTTCTTGGCACAGTTATCAGAGGAGCAAAGGAGAACAACATTGGTAGAAACCTACACAAGTGTTTAATAACATGTGATCTGATTTTTTTTTTTTAAAAAAAAAAAAAGTTAGCAAACTTTACACTTTGAAGAAAGGCAAGATAATGAAGATAATCCTCATAAACACTTTGAAAATGAAATTTCACACACAGTGAACATATTTGTACATTTTTTAAAGCAAAAATAGAAAAAATAGAAAACTTCTGGCAGCATATGTACATTAGTTTATATTGGGTATAAAATTGCATGCATGAGATCAAAGTTACAGCATAATTTCTTCCAAGTGGGTGGCTTTAAAAGTAACATTTTTAAAAACCCTGATGGGTTAGCCTTCAAATTGGAAAACTAAGTAAAAGCAAAATTTGCAAATTTCTCCATACCTGTCTCATGGGAACATCCCTCAGTAATGATGAAATGTTTTGCTGAAATACCAAATTAGGAACATAAAATGTGCAATACACGAACTGAGAGAATGATATCTGACCTTGAATTAGAACCCATTCATTCCCTCCATGGTTATCTCTCTGGATATCCACACAAGTCAGTCCATTCACATTGTTAGAACTGACCCTTAACAGCTCCCCGGGCTTTGAGGTCATGTTGTCCTCAAGCATCACCTGGATACAGCAACGATTGGAGCTGGAATTTCAAAGATGGTAGAGAAAAACCGAGTTCTGAATCCCTTCCTTTAGCAGAAAACGCCCACCAACCATTTTCAAACCCGTGCAAAGCACTCTTGCCTCACTAAAAGTCCAAACAAGCTATCTCTAGCATGAAGGACTTACTCACTTTGGATCGTTTGGATTTTTGTAATGCGCTCTACATGGGGCAGCCTCTGTACCACACTCGGAAGCTACAATTAGTGCAGAATATGGCAGCACGGCTGGTCACTGGTGCCCCCAGGGCCTGCCATATAACACCGGTACTGAAAGATCTCCATTGGCTGCCTATTCGCTTCCGGGCTCAGTACAAAGTGCTGGTTATCACCTATAAAGCCCTAAATGGCTTGGGCCCAGAGTACCTGAAGGACCGTCTCTCCTCACATAATCCGCCCCGCACACTTAGATCCACCGGGCAACAACTACTAAGAGTTCCAGAGGCCAGACTATCAACCACCATGAAGAGGGCGTTCTCTATCTTGGCCCCGAGCCTCTGGAACTCGTTGCCCATTGAGCTCCGCTTGGCTGCCTCTCTCACCCAATTTAAAAAGGGGTTAAAAACATATTTATTCGAGCAGGCTTACCCCTGATTTTGTTCTCCCCGCTGTTATTTTTCCCTGACTATGAGCCAGCTAGGAGTGTCGCCATCGTACAGCTATATTGGGTCGATATTGCTATTATTGTTATCGGAATGTTTTAAATTGTGAATTTGTTGTGCACTGCCCTGATCATTGGAAGGGCGGTATATAAATAAAGGTATTATTATTATTATTATTATTATTATTATTATTATTCACACTACTGATGATGCAGATCTTTTTAAAAAACTTTTGGGGGGGGGACTTGATACAGATTATCCCAGTTAAAATGGATTTTTGGAAGCTCTCCCAAACTTAATCATGTGCATTCAGAATGCATGTGAACAACAGAGATTTAACCAAGATTTATCCTTGATTTTTTTCATAATATGAATGACCCCTAGGAGTTGTTAGCCTCCCATATAGTGCAGCAATAAGGTTGTGAGTTTGATCCCACAGGCTCCAGGGTCCACTCAGCCTTGCATCCTTCTATAGGTTGCTAAATGAGTACCCAGCTTGTTGGGGGCAATTTGCTTACACACTGTAAACCACTTAGGACGGGCTTAGTTCACTGATAAGTAGTATAGAAATGTACTTGCTATTGTTATTGCTATTTCTATGTTCAGTGGCAATCTGAATTCCAACCACTCTATAGATTTCCCTCCAGTTTGGAATCCTGGCTTCCGAATCCAGGTGAAGTATTGCCTTATCCTACAACTTGTATCCAGTTTAACCTACCTTTTTTTCCTTAGCTATTGTATGAGTGCCTGAGTATGTGCTTTTATGTGAGCTTTCTGGTTCTGGTTGCTGAGGTAATGAAGTGCTTCCGGAAAAGGAGCTCTATTTTGATATGATCAATTGGGAAGATATGATTGAATATATATTGATTTAATGGGAAAAGTGGATATGGGAGAGAGATTTATTGGATGGATTGAACAAATTTACAGAAAAACGGAATGCCCTAATAATAGTGTATGGATAGAATAATAGAGAATGGATAGAAAACAGGAAGATTTAAATAAAAATAGGAAAAAGACAGGGATGTTCACTATCTCCACTGTTTTTTATTTTCTATTTCAAAACAATATGTAAAAGAATTAGAATGGACAAAGAGTTACAAGGAATAACTATGAAAGGAACAGAATTAAAGATAAGAGCCTATGCTGATGATGTTGTGATCCAACCTATAAGTTGTTAGACTAATAGGGATAATGAAAGAATGTGGACAGTTTGCAGGATTCAAAATAAATGACAAAAAATCCAACAATAATGACTCTTAACATGACTAAAGAAAGAAGAGAATGAACATCAAGAGAGATCAGGCTTTCAAATACAAAAACGTTGGAATATATTAAACTAAAAAGAATTTGGAACTTTCTGATAATGATTATCAGATGTTATGGAAGGAAATAAAAAAGAATTAGAAAAATTGTATAATCTAAATCTCGAATTGTTAGGAAGGATGGCTGCAATAAAAAATTAAAAAGAATATGTTTTAGACAAAAATCAATAAAAACTATGAAAAATAAACCAAAGGTAGCCAATACATTTGTGACCTGTTCTATCCCAAATAATTAATTAAATCTCATTTATGCCCTGGATTTTTGCAGGTTGCCCCTGTGTGATAAACATCCCTTGGAATGCACTTTTCACAAATAGAGGGATACCTTGGCATTCTACCTACATTTGGCGGAGTATTTTTACAGTGTATATGTGTTAAAAACGGAGAGGGAAATGGGTAGACACCGGACTGTTCGGCTCTCCCTAAATCCTGTCCTCATATTGTTGTGGGTTTATTGTTTTAGCACAAAGGTTTTGCTCAGTGCAAACACAAAAGCAAACAGTCAAGGAAATGAGAGGTATATCGGGCAGAATATCTCTTGCACTGAAAGGAGATTGCTTTCCAAGGTGGAAAGATTGCAAACCTGGGTCCCTCCCTTTCCAGAGTTGTAAGGATAAACCAGCTTCTCACCGCCAAATATTGGACTCTTGACTGAAAGATCTCCCCTAGCAGAGGACCACTAAGTCCTTGTTAACAAACCCTTCCTTCCTCATATCTCTGCAAACACACATTTGCAACTGGACACAGGGCTGCGTAAAGTATTTCTTTCAGGATTGTAGAATTGTATGGATTGTAGGATTGTAGGATGGGAAGAGATGGAAACTTTTCTAAGTACTAAAAAAAAGCCATATATTATAAATGCACAAAATTATCTTAACTAAATGATGTAAAAAGAGTGTGAGAGAGAGAGAGAGACAGGGCAGGATAGACACAAGGCTGAAATGAAGCAACCAGTAAGAATAGCCTTCTGTTTGCTCACTTACCAAGTTCTCCAAGTAATCTTTGGAAGAAGTCGAAGGAGCTGTTAGAAAATGCCAGACTCTGGTCTCCTTTTATCCAATTCAGGGGGTACAGTGCCAGCCTCCTGCCCTCAAAGACTCTCTGAACAGGTCCTTCCACTAGAATATTCCCTTCGGTTCCTGACTAGACAACAGACGTACCACACCAGAGCCAACCCCTGTAATTGTCCACTTTGTAGATCAGAATGACGTTTTGATGGCTTTTTATTGGGGAACATTATAGGACTGGTTTGGACTGCCAGCTGGTAAAGGAAGGAACTTTATGATTCTATGATGGAGCCTAGAGGACCATCAGACAGACACTATTTGAGGAGGAATGTCCTCTTCTATTGCGTGTTCCATCACTGTATGGAAACCTAAGAGACTGATCCAGAACTTTCTGCATGACGTGACTACAGAAGACAAAGGAACAGGTTGGATAACATGTTTGGCTGAGTCCCAATATTTTCTAATAGTCCTTTAAAAAGTTTTCATCCCAATTACTGCTTATGCATGGATGGTTGCTGTACCCGAGTTGCTCTCCTGTAACTTCCTGAATCCTTTCAAAATCTGGAAAGATTATTATTATTATTAATTATAGTTTTGTTCACTGTTTCGCATACTATGTCCAAGTTCTCGCATCAACATTTAAGTTTAATTTTGTACGTGAATGCAAACATGTTATCCAACTTGTTCCTTTTTCATCTGTAGTCACACACACCAGGATATTTCCATAGAGCAATCCTAAGGGCTTGAAAGTGGGTTCCAGAATGGAAGTTTAGCCAAAATAAAGTGTGAATAAATAATAATGGTAATGCACGCCCTTATATTTGAAATAATCTACATGGAAAATGCATTAAAAAAATAACTGGCAGTGTCAAGGGGGATTTAAAAGAAGAATCCTGTGATGCTGAGAATCTTCACACTTCAAGACTTATTCAAAGCAAAATTCTTAGGATTTGTGTGCAGATTTTTTTTTCTCCACAAAGGAAACAAAGAAAAAACATTTTTTACCTTAAATGTTATTTTCTTTGCAGAAAATTCTACTTCTCAAACACAATATGCTCAATTTTGTAGAAAAGAAACAAGACACATGACTTTTGTGCTGAATGTGTCATCAGTCACAGCATTTTCAGCAGAGAAAACAGCCTTTTCTTTGACAAATCTATTTGTTGTGTAAGACAACAAATGACACCCAGTTTGGCACAGTGGTTTGAGTGTTGGACTAGGACTCTGGAGACCTGGGTTCTATTCCGAGCTTCACCATGAAAACCCATTGGATGACCTTGCGCATATCACATGCTCTCAGCCTCAGGGGATGGCAATGGCAAACCTCCTCCACATATTGCTAAGAAAAAAACCATGATAGGTTTGCCATAGAAGAGATTTCATAATGCACAGCAACAAACTTCAGTAGTGGTCTTTTCTGGTGGTCTTCCTCCCAAGTCCTAATCAGAGCTGACCCTTCTTAGCTTCCTAGATTGGACAGTGCCTTTAGAATATTTAGGCCTCCAATATGTACATATATAGAGAGAGAAATCCTAACCTGGCCTTCCTAACACTCACCAGAAGAGGACATCCCTCCCCAAATAGTTTATGTCTGATGGCTCTCTAGGCTAATTCATAGACTCAGGTCAATTCCAGAACCATCCCATTATTATCCCATTGCCAATAATGGGATATTCATTGTCAATAATGGGATAATTATAGGGAGATATAGGGAAAAATCCTAACCTGGCCTTCCTAACACTAAACAGAAGAGGACATCCTTCCCCAAACATGTCTGTCTGACGGTTCTCTAGGATCCATCATAGCATCACAAGGTTCCTTTCTTTACCAGCTGGCAGTTCATCTTCTCCCTTCCAGACAGAGGTCTTTCCTTGCTCTCCTTGCAAATTTTCTGATACAAAGGAATCACTTATCATTATGAATGAATTAAAAAGTGGGACAATGCCTTTCACCTGCAGTTTGTAGAGAGAGCATGTAGCACCTTTGAGATGAAAGAAGTCACCAGCATGAACTTTTGTAGGCTGAAGTCTATTCCTTTCAAAGCATCTGAGCCTTAAGTCTACAAAAACACAGGCTGGAAACTTCTTTCTTTGGTTAGTTGGGAAGGTGTTACAAGATCTCTCTACAGACTGATTCTACAGATTAACATCTTTGAGTTTTGGGTACCAGGGAGAGTTAATAATTGTTCCAACCCAGGCCTATAATGCTCCCCAATAAACAGCCATCAAAACATCATTCTGATCTACAACGTTGACAATTACAGGGGGTGGCCCTGATTTGCTATGCTTGTTGCCTAGTCAGGAACCGAAGGGACTCTTCTAGTGGAAGGACCTGTTCAGAGAGTCTCTGAGGGCAGGAGGCTGGCACAGTACCCCCTGAAATGGATAAAAGGAGACCAGAGTCTGGCATTTTCCAACAGCTTCTCTAGACTTCTTCCAAAGACTACTTGGAGAACTTGGTAAGTGAGCAAACAAAAGACAATTCTTATTGGTTGCTTCATTTGAACTTTGTGTCTATGCTGCCCTGTCTCTCTCTCTCTCACTCTTTTTACATCCTTTAGTTAAGATGGTTTTGTGCATTTATAGTACATGGCATTTTTTTTAGTACTTAGGAAAGTGTCCAGCTCTTCCCATAATACAATCCTACAATCATGAAAAAAAAAAAAATACTTTAGGCATCCTTGTGTCCAGTTGCAAAAGTGTGTTGCTAGAAACATGAAGAATGAAGGGTTTGTTAAGGAGGACTTAGTGGTCCTCTGCTGGGGAAGATCTTTGAGCCAAGAGTCCAATATTTGGAGGCGAGAAGCAGGTTTATCCTTACAACTCTAGAAAGGGAGGGACACAGGTTTGTAATCTTTCTCAATTCAGTGCAAGAGCTATTCTGCTCCATTTTGCTATAATTTCCTTGACTGTTTGTTTTTGTGTTTGCGTTGAGCAAAATCTTTGTGGAATCCTCTTCGATTCCCCACCGGAAAAGGAGGAATAGACGTAAATCCTATCAATTAGAAAAGGCAGTTCCACCTTGTTAGTCAGTTTGACTCTAGGTTTCTTGGTTGTTACACCCAGAATGAAAACTTATAGGTGTATAAATCCAGAAATTATGATCAAAATATTGACTAAACCTGAGTCAACTTATCCAAGGATCAATGTAAGTTCTGTACTTAAATTACATGTGGACACCCCCCCCCCCATAAGTTCAAGACAGCTGTGCTCATTCATTCAACAATTTACACAATGAAATACAAAGCCAAAGAGATAGAGGTTAAAATGCATATTGAGATTTATTATAAATGGGGGAAGGATGTCTTGGACAATAATAGAGAAAAGAGGCAATAAAAAAGATGAAGCACACAGGGCTTCTTACAGATTGCTCGGACTGAAAGATTTAGAAGCGAAAAAGTGGGAAAGAAGCAGAAAGAATGGAATAGACCAATTCATTGGCAAGTTCTTGGTTTCAGTAATGGTTCTAGGAGATCATTCTTTTCTGATACGAGGGCAAGATCCTTGGCAGCTATTCTGTTTCATCTTAGATGGTTTGCGGTCATTCCTAAAATCAAATTGGTATTCTTTTCCAGATCCACAGTCCTAGTTACAAATGCTAGCACGACTTCGGTAGGAATATCTTGATCCAAGATGTCCAGCCGTCAGGCCCCCAAAGCCCCGATTGCCAAAGCCAGAGCCATAATGGCCAAAGCCTCCTGACAGCCCAATGCCCCCAACGGCGCATGGAGCATTGCCTCCCACGGCAACAGGCTCACAGGTAGCAGACAGGATGGGCCCTGGGATGGTGAGAACAACAGCAGGTGGCTGAACCACAACTTCTGAAGGTGGGACCTGGTTGATGCAGGAAGGTGTGACTCCAGACAGGATGCCAAGATGGCTGGCTGATTCTCCGAAACCCAAACCTCCGAAACCCAAACCACTGAAACCCAAACCTCTATGGCCTAGATTTCCATAGTGTCCCTGATTTGAAGCTCCAAATCCAACGGTGGGTGCAGAAGCATAGGAGGGAATGGCACAGGCTGGACCACAATCCACCATGGTTGATAGAGGTGACTCTGAAACCAAAGGACACAATAAGGCAGGTGTTTGTAAACTATGAAAAGAAAAAAATATTTGGCATCTGCTACCTATAGTCCTGCCAATCTATTTGGATCTTAATTCAATCATTCATCTAACGTATAGCTTAGTTTCCTTCAATACACCTGTTAAATGCTGAGAGTTTTTGAATATTTGTTTCATAATAATCAGCTCTATGAAATTTTCAGTTGACCATTCCTATTAAATTTGAAATCTAAAAGTATGACAGACTCATGCTATGTCCCTTTCCAAGGGACATTCTTCCCTGGTTCCACTGAATGTCCCTCTCTTAACAATGGTTTAATTTGATTTTAGCATTGAGTTTGTTTTAATTATTGTAGCTATTTAATTCTATTATAATATAATATTTTTGTATGTTTTGACCGTATGGTGTTTTTTAATGCTGTAAGCTGACGTTGAGTCCCAGCTTTGGGAGAATGGCAGTATATAAATAAATATAATAAATAGTAAAGTAAATAAATTAGCAATCCTCAGTGACACTTTGCAATCTGATACCCTGGAATACTAACTCTCTCCCCTTTGGAGAAGGAGGAGATGCTTCTTTCTCAAAGCACATTTCTGACAATGCAAGAGAAACATATTTTAACACAAAGAGATATTCCAGCAACAGGATACATTTCAGCGTCCTGATGCAATAGCAACACAGTCCCCAACGAGATCATTCCATTGAAATATCAACAGACCAAGAGACATGAATATAATCTGACTTACCAAAAGGAGTATAGCTGAAGAGCTGGAAGATGGAAGAAGCAAGTCAAGTGAAGCTGTTGGAGACTCTCAGCACAGGAAGTCCTTTTATAGCATCTCTCTCTGCGTCCCCTGATGGTCCCATGGCTTGGTGACTCCTCATTTTGCCTGAGGCTTTCATTAGCAAGCAATTTTTTAAAAAGCTTCATGCCCCCAAATTACTTTAATGAATGACAAACATGCAGCAAACAGCATTTTGTCAGCTTTGCAGAATGCCAATTCCTTATCTCAACACTTTGATCCTCTCATTTTCATTTTCCTACAAAACCACTTTATTTGCTCTTTCCCATCCTTTGGATGCAAGAGCTAAGCTTTCTTTCATTCTACTTTAGGAATGTGAAGGTCTTTCAGCCACCATTTCTTTGAATCCCACCTGCATTTTTCTTTCCAGCATCCCTCCTTATCACTTTGCAAGGCTTTGTGGCACTTTCATTTAATTTCTTTCAAAAAGATGCATTCATTGAGAGGGTCCCATCCAGTGAAATGTTACTAAGCCTCTTTTATATTCAAATTTGCTTATCTTTGGAACCCTGAAATATCTATGAGGATTGACCTAATTCTCATTTATCTCATTTCAAAAATCGAAATTCCTGCCATTGTATCTACCATAGTTTATGCTGTGAGATATTTTCTCACAAGTAGTCTTGAAGGTGTTATAAGATCCATTTGCATGAAATCCTGAGGTCACTCTCAAGTAAAGAAGACTGAATCAAGCAGTAGTTGAAAGGTGAACCAATATGCACATAAACCCAATTGATTTAATGTTCTTCTCCATTTGTGACTAACAATGGACAAACTTGTGCAAACACATGTGTTGTCCCCTTGCTCAGGTGTACGAAACCAACATGATTCTGGGCATCAGTTAATGAATCAATTTCTAAATTCTGTTGTTAACTGCCTTTGAGTAATCCCCGACTCATGGTGACCTTGTGGTTGAGACATCTCCAAAAGCCCCTGTCCTCCACTCCTTTGCTTAGCTCTTGTAGATTCAGGCCCGTGACCTCCCTCATTGGTTTATCCATAGACATGTGATCTTCCTCTCTTTCTGTTGTCTCCTATCTTTCCTAGTATTATTCTCTTCAGTTGTGTCTTCTCATAATGTGCCCCAAGTATGACAGTATCAGTTTCATCTTGGTTGCCAAGAAATATGAAAAAATGAAAAGTCCTAAATCTCTTGGAATCTCATGAAGGGAGGAAAAGAAATTCCAGCTCAACTTAAGAAGAAACTTCCTGACAGTAAGAGCTGTTCGACAATGGAAGACACTCCCTCAGAGTGTTGTGGAGTCTCCTTCCTTGGAGGTCTTTAAGCAGAGGCTGGATGGCCATCTGTTGGGAATGTTTTGACGGAGAGTTTCTGCATGGCAGGGGAGTTCGACTGGATGGCCCTTGTGGTCTTTTCCAAGTCTACGATTGTGTGATTCTATGCTTCTAAATGCAGAAAACGCTTCTAAATGTTTCGTTTTTGACACAAGAATAAAATAAGTTACAGTTTTCACTCCCAGTTTAGTGGCTAGGATCAGCAGCAAGAAGGGAACCTCTTGCTGGAGATGTCTTAGGGTATCCCAGCTAACATACACATATGGCTGAGAAGTGAAGTCAATCCTAGGGTTTGGATGCTCCACTCCAGTTGAGAATAGACCCTTTAGGATTGAGTCGCCCAGAATCTCTTCTGCTGATGCAATAGCTTTGTTGATGTCCTAGACTGCCAGATGGTGATGATGATAGAGCTTTGATGATAACCAAACTCCACTGTCTGGGTGTTTCTGGCTTCCAGCATCAGATAAACTGAAGTCACATTTGACTTGAGGTTAGCAATAGTCAAAGGAGGAAGCGGGGGAATGGTATGATGCTTTTAATTAATCTTGGTATGATGCTTAAAACAAATTAATTTTCTTATCTCAAAAATTGTACTTAGTGTGTGCGTTTCACACAAGAAAAGAAAATTGTTGACTAGTAAGCAGAAAATTATGTAAAAGAGGAGGTGTTTTAGTCAACCAGGACACAAACCCAATTGTATAAAAGCTCATCCTTTTCCTGCAGTTCCAACATCTTCAGTTGACTCTTCTTTCCTCCTGCATCTTCTCTAAGGAACAGGTGAGTCCATTTTCTTCAGAGCATTTTAATATATTCATGCTTTTGTTATCTGTGATCAAGTCAGCTTTATGGTGGCCCTCCATATGATAGGTCTCGGTAATCCTGTTTTTAGCAGGCATGGTCATATCTTGTAAGTTTAGTGCCAGAGCTTCCCTCCTTCTATAAATTAAAATGGGTATTGTATTTACTCGACCTCATGTATAAGTCGAGGGCAAGTTTTGGGGCCAAAATTATGGAATTTGACATGGCTCATAGATAAGTCGAGGATAAAATTTAGGGCATGCAAGAAAGGATGTAAAGGACAAAGTTTACTGTCTTCATAAAGAAATGCCTTATTCAGATCCTTGCAAGCCCGATTCCTCTTTTCATGGGAAGCACCAAAGGGGTGCCACCACTGCCATTTTCCCACCCAAGCATTCAAAAATGCCAGAAGCAGCATCATGGTGGAAAGAGTAGAAGAGGATGATGCTTCTTTTGGGTGCTCCCAGGATGAACTCTACTCACTTACATTGACCCATGGATAAGTCGACCCAGATTTTTGGGGCTAAATTTTTGACAAAAATTTCTAGACTTGTACATGGGTATATACAGTAGAATGAAGAATTTAAAGGAAAGTAGGACAACCTAAGTCTCTCCAGATGCTTTGGTCTACAACTTCCATCAGTCGCAGAAGTTGAAGTTATAAGTTGGATGAGAGTCAACTGAGATCAAGATCTCAATAAATAAACAAACAGCTTCATTTGTATACCACTTCATACCATCTAAGGAGTGTCTAAGCAGTTTACAACTGTAAGCTACTTACCCCCAACAATCTGGGTACTCATTTTAGTGACCTCGGAGGGATGCAAGCCTGAGTTGAGCTTGAGCCCTTTTGCTGGTCTTGAACTCACCACCTTATGGTTTTGAGTGAGTGCCTGCAGTACAGGCATTTAACCACTGAGCCACCAGGGATCATACAATAATTCAATAATTGTAGGTAGTTGATACCATGAACTTCACACTGAATTGAAAACACTGCATTCATTGTATGTCTTCATGCTTCATTTCAGAGTCACCTCTATCAATCATGGTGGATTGTGGTCCAGCCTGTGCCGTCCCCTCCTTTGCTTCTGCTCCCACGATTGGATTTGGATCCTCAAATCTGGGACCCTATGGAAATCTGGGCCATGGTGGCTTCGGTTTCGGTGGTTTCGGCTATGGAGGTGGTGCCCTGGCAGAATCGGCCAACAACCTTGGCATCTTAGCTGGAGTCAGGCCTGCTCCAATCAACCAAATCCCACCATCCGAAGTTGTGATTCAGCCACCTGCTGTTAATGTTACCCTCCCAGGGCCCATCCTCTCTGCTACCTGTGAGCCTGTTGCTGTGGGAGGCAATGCTCCATGCGCTGTTGGGGGCATTGGGCTGACAGGAGGCTTGGGCTTTGGCCACCATGGCTTTGGCTTTGGCAATCGGAGCTTTGGGGACCTGAAGGGTGGATATCTTGGAACCAGGTATTCCCACCGTCGTCGTGCTAGCGTCTGTAACTAGGTCTATGGAACTGGAAAAGAATACCCTTATGATCTTCGGAATGACCAAGAATAATCTATGATGTTTGTCCTCAGAAAGAAATATCTCCTGGAATTAATACTGATGCCGAGAACCTTTCCAAGAACTTTTCCTGTACTTTTCTTCCTCTTGCTTTCTAGTACTGAAGCCAAAGAATCATCAGACAGAGTTGTCTTTTTTCAGAGTGCTTCACCAAGTTCCTTGCTTGTTTCTT
This sequence comes from Urosaurus nigricauda, assembly GCA_034509955.1. Taxonomy (NCBI): domain Eukaryota; kingdom Metazoa; phylum Chordata; class Lepidosauria; order Squamata; family Phrynosomatidae; genus Urosaurus; species Urosaurus nigricauda. The sequence goes on from JAOEGL010000010.1 coordinate 3,219,375, forward strand.
TTACTGTCCTGAAATCTGTTATTGCCATGTTTTCAATAAAGCCCATTCTGCATTTTTATTTGTGTTTCCCTGACTTTATATCTCATGCTTTCAATGTATTAATGTATAGTTGATGCTGTTTTGAACCCATTGAAACAGAAGTTGTAACAATGTTAATGGGTTACCTTTCATAGTTAGAAGAGGGAAGACAGTGACTTGAATCCCATTACTAGGGAGAACTAGATTAGATCCATTAAATCAATTGGAACTCACTAATTAACACTTAACAACTGATAGAATGGATCTGGTCTACTGGGAAGGATCAATAGGACTAAGTCCTTTGCCCTGGCCAGACTATTGGTCCATGTGCTCACTCTGTGTATAGCCTACATTGAGAAGAAGATTTATACTCGAATATGCTTGAAGGAACATACATTGGTTAGTTCTAGTCGGGTACCTCTTTGGGATGAATGGCCAGATTTTATACACACATGGACACAGAAACCCAAGCAGAAAGTGAGCAGTTCTAAAAATTGGAAAAGATGAAGGGAGCATGATCAGCAGTAGCCCTCCTTGGTTTCCTGCAGAATCCTTTGACAGAATCTGCAAGCTTGATGCATCTGTAACTAAGGATTCCAGTGGATCAAACTTGGAGTTTCAGGTCTTTAGGTAGGAATCAGACTAGTACTTCTTGGGATCAGTTTGTGTTTTGAGGAACCTCAGAGCTTTTGAAGACACTCAGCAACCTCTGGCCATCTGAGATCCACTGGCAGCTTGCTGAGACACATTCCTCTCACACAAACCCCTAACTGGAACCTCTGTTTCTGGAGTCGGCACAGTCCTGAAAGTCTCTACCTGCTACTGCCATTTATATGATTAGTTGTTGAATTTGTGTGTGAGTGGGTGTGTTTCCATTTAACACAAAAATAAAACTACATTCACACATTCAGGAGTTCTGTTTCTCAGAACAAATATACCATGCTTGATCTCTGCTTTTATTAGTTAAAAGGTTTCTCAGAACAAATATTGCTTTTATTCGCAAAAAGCCCTGTCAGCAGCATTGCTTGAGCTATTAAAATCCCTGTACAGTCGTCCAGCTGTTTGGCTCTCTCTTACCAAGCTCACTTACCAAGTTCTCAGAGTAGTCTTTGGAAGACATCAAGAGGAGCTGTTGGAAAGTGCTTCATTCTGGCCTCCTTTTATCCAATTCAGGAGGTACTGTGCCAGCCTCATGCCCTCAGAGACTCTCTGAACAGGTCCTTCCACTAGAAGAGTCCCTTCGGTTCCTGACTAGACAACAGGCGTAGCAAACCGGGGCCACCCCCTTTAATTGTCAACTTTGTAGATGAGAATGATGTTTTGATGGCTGTTTATTGGGGAACATTATAGGCCTGGTTTGGAACTATTATTAACTCTCCCTGGTACCCAAAACTCAAAGATGTTTCTCTGTAGAATCAGTCTTTAGAGTGATCTTGTAACGCCTTCCAGGCTAACTAAACAAAGAAGTTTCAAACAAGTGTTCTGTAGACTTAAGACTCAGATGCATTGAAAGGAATAGACTTCAGTCTACAAAAGTTCATGCTGGTGACTTCTTTCATCTCAAAGGTGCTACATGCTCTCTCTACAAACTGCAGGTGAAAGGCATTGTCCCACTTTTTAATTCATTCCTAATGATAAGTGATTCATTTGTGTCAGGAGTTTATCACATGGGAGGAATTTCTCTCAATTGCGAATGGAACCAATTCACTATTACAAGAATTTGCTAGTTTAGCGAATTTACATGAAATCTGATTGCATTCGGATAGCATTCAGAATGACTTCTCATTTCCCAAAAGTGACCCCCCCCCTTTGCCCGAAATTGCATGAGATACTCAATTACACAATTACGTGAAACCCCATGATTGCATTCGGAATAATAATAATAAATAATAAATCTTTATTTCTAGCCCGCTCCTCTGTAGAGCACAATCAGAGCGGGGTACAGCAAATTAAAACATACAGATTAAAATACATCATCAACCCATACCCAACCACCCATCCTTAAAAAATAAATTAAATTAGTAATAATTTAAAACCATAACAACATTAAAAACATAACTTCCCATTGTCCAAAATTGCGTGAGATACACTCATTCGCAATTATGTGAAACCCCATGATTGTGTTAGGATTGCCATTGCATTATACCTCCAAATTCAGTCGTATGCTAAACTCCTCAGAAAATTCGCAAGGAGAGCAAGGAAAGACCTCTTTCTGGAAGGGAGAAAGATGAACTGCCAGCTGGTAAAGAAAAAAAGTTTATGATTCTATGATGGATCCTAGAGAACCATCAGATAGACATGTTTGGGGAAGGATGTCCTCTTCTGTTGAGTGTTTAGGAATGCCAGGTTAGGATTTCTCCCTGTATATACAATTATCCCATTATTGGCAATAAATATCCCGTTATTGGCAATGGGATAATAGTGGGATGGTTCTGGAATTGACCTGAGTCTATGATGGAGCCTAGAGGACCATCAGACAGACATGTTTGAGGAAGGATGTCCTCTTCTGCTGAGTGTTCCCTCGCTGTATGGAAACCTAAATCACTGATCCAGAACTTACTGCATGACGTGACTACAGAAGAAAAAGGAATAGGTTGGATAACATGTTTGGCTGAGTCCCAATATTTTCTAATAGTCCTTTAAAAGTTTTCATCCCAGTTACTGCTTACGCAGTAAGCTCTACCCAAGTTGCTCTCCTGTAACTTCCTGAATCCTTTCAAAGACAGGGGAGATTTATTATTATTGTTGTTAATTATACTTTTGTTTGCTGTTTTGTGTACTTTGTCCAAGTTCTCGCATCAGCATTTAAGTTTAATTTTGTACGTGAAGGCAAACATGTTATCAAACCTGTTCCCTTTTCATCTGTAGTCACGCACACCCTGATATTTCCATAGAGCAATCCTAAGGGCTTGAAAATGGGTTCCGGAATGGAAGGGTAGCCAAAATGCCTTATGAGGAAGGACTTAGGGAGCTGGGGATGTTTAGACTTAATAGGTGATATGATAGCCCTTTTTAAATATTGGAAGGGGTGTCATGTTGAGAAGGGAGCAAGCTTGTTTTCTGCTGCAACAGAGAATTGGACCTGGAACAATGGATGCAAACTACATGAGAAGAGATTCCACCTCATCATTAGGAGGATCTTCATGACAGTAAAGGCTGTTCGACAGTGGAACACACTCCATCGGAGGGTAATGGAGTCTTCTTCTTTAGAGGTCTTTAAGCAGAGGCTAGATGGCCATCTGTCAGGAATGCTTTGATGGAGATTTCCTGCATGGCAGAATGGGGTTGGACTGGATGGCCCCTGTGGTCTCTTCCAACTCTGTGTTTCTATGATTCTAAGTGCAGAAAATGCTTCAAAATGTTTCATTTTTGACACAGTTTAGTGGCTAGGGCCAGCAGCAAGAAGGGAACCTCTTGCTGGAGATGTCTTAGGGTGTCCCAGCTAACATACACATATGGCTGAGATGTGAAGTCAATCCTAGGGTTTGACTGGTCCACTCCAGTTGAGAATAAACCCATTAAGATTGAATGTCCCAGAATCTCCTCTGCTGATGCAATAGCTTTGTTGATGTCTTAGAATACCAGATGAGGATGAGGATAGAGCTTTAATGATAAACAAGCTCCACTATCTGGGTGTTTCAGGCATCCAGCATCAGGTAAACTGAAGTAACATTTGACTTGAGGTTACCAATAGTCAAAGGAGGAAGGGGGGAATATGTGCACCTCTGTAGATGCTTAAAACAAATTAATTTTCTAATCTCAAAAAAATGTGCTTAGTGTGTGCATTTCACACGAGAAAAGAAAACTGTTGACTAGTAAGAAGAAAATTATGTAAAAGAGGAGGTGCTTTAGTCAACCAGGACACATCCCAATTGTATAAAAGCTCATCCTTTTCCTGCAGTTCCAACATCTTCAGTTGACTCTTCTTTCCTCCTGCATCTTCTCTAAGGAACAGGTGAGTCCATTTCCTTCTGACCATTTTAATGTATTCATGCTTTTGTTATCTGTCATCAAGTCAGCTTTATAATACGTCTCAGTAATCCTCTTTTTAGCAGGCAATCTTGTAAGTTTAGTGCCAGAGCTTCCTTTATTGAATTAGTCCATCTATGACTATCCTAAACTGGGCCAACTACAAATTGGGTAAATCTTTCAGGTATAGACTCTGAATCTTCAGTTCCCTTCCATCCTAACAATTTTATAGTTGAGAGATCCTTTGAGTATTAATTAAGGAATAGTTAAGGAAGACTGTAGGTGTGGTGTTGGCAACTGTGGGTCAAAACTAAAGACCTTATACTTTCCTTGAGAGTTCCCAAGAGATCTCCGACTGGATGCTGAAAAATGCCTTGGACTCTCATCTTGTTTTTTCTTCACCACCTTTTCTTATTCATTGATGGTGAAAATGAAAATGTGTATTGGTGTAGAATTAATTTCAGCCCATTTATGAGAAAAAGTGGAAAAAATTGATCAAAACTGACACATTTCTCTGAATTTCAGATGGAAATGATTTGAGACTAATGCCATCTGAAAAGAGACCTGTGATATTTGAACATTTACATCCATGGGCTAGGTTTGAATTTAGGGGAAGGTGGTGGAACCACCACCAAAGAGGTGACAGTTGAGTTCTAGATTTTGCGACAGACTTCCCCCACATAGGATTTGAGTTGAATGAGTGATGGACCCACACATTCGGTATTCAGTTAGTTCAAAGGAATGGCCATGAAACCATGAGTGGATTCTCTATTCCAGTAGTGGGAAATCCACTGGTTGTGTCTATATATATCAACATTTTCTATCAGCCATTTTGATAGTGCCAGGTTTGAATTCCTGCCTCTTCTTTTTATTGTTTGATATGCCTCCTTTTTAACACTTACGTGACAGAAGCAGATAAAGGAGTTTATCATACGACAGAATTTGGGGAAGTATATTCCAATGGCAATCCAAACGCAATCATGGGGTTTCACGTAATTGCGTATTAGAGTATCAAATGCTATTTCGGGCAATGGGGGGGTCATTTTTGGGAAATGGGAAGTCATTCTGAATGCATTGCAAATGCAATCAGATTTCACGTATATTTGCTAAACTAGCGAATTCACGTAAATGCGAATTGGCTCCATTCGACATTGAGAGAAATTACTCCCATGTGATAAACTCCTATGTTCCCTCCTTCTATAAATTAAAATGAGTACTGTATTTACTCGACCTCACGTATAAGTCAAGGGCAAGTTTTCGGGCCAAAATTATGGAATTTGAAATGACTCATGGATAAGTCGATGATAAAATTTAGAGGCATGAAACAAAGGATGTAAAGGAAAAAGTTTACTGTCTTCATACAGAAATGTCTTATTCAGATCCTTGCAAGCCCAGTTCCTCTTGGCACTCTTTTGAGGAGAAGCACCAAAGAGGGGGCACCAAAGCCATTTCCCCACCATTCAAAAGCATTCAAAAATGCCAGAAGCAGCATCAAGGTGGAAAGAGTAGAGAAGGTTGATGCTTCTTTTGGGTGCTCCCAGGATGAACTAAGCTCTTACCTTTTGGCACTCTACTCAGAGAAGGAATGGACTACTTAAATTGACCCATGGATAAGTTGACCCAGATTTTTGGGGTCAAATTTTTGACAAAAATTTCTAGACTTATACATAGGTATATAAAGTGGAATGAAGAATTTAAAGAAAAGTAGGACAACCTAAGTCTCTCCAGATGCTTTGGTCTACAACTTCCATCAGCTGCAGAAGTTGAAGTTATAAGTTGGATGAGAGGCAACTGAGATCAAGATCTCAATAAACAAACAAACCAACAGCTTCATTTATATATCACTTCATACCGCCTAAGGAGTGTCTAAGTGGTTTACAACTGTAAGCTACTTGCCCCCAACAATCTGGGTACTCATTTTAGTGACCTCGGAAGGATGCAAGCCTGAGTCGAGCTTGAGCCCTTTTGCTGGTCTTGAACTCGCAACCTTATGGTTTTGAGTGAGTGCCTGCAGTACAGGCATTTAACCACTGAGCCACCAGGGCTCATACAATAATTCAATAATTGTAGGTAGTAGATACCATGAACTTCACACTGAATTGAAAACACTGCATTCATTGTATGTCTTCATGCTTCATTTCAGAGTCACCTCTATCAATCATGGTGGATTGTGGTCCAGCCTGTGCCGTCCCCTCCTTTGCTTCTGCTCCCACGATTGGATTTGGATCCTCAAATCTGGGACACTATGGAAATCTGGGCCATGGTGGCTTCGGTTTCGGTGGTTTCGGCTATGGAGGTGGTTCCCTGGCAGAATCGGCCAACACCCTTGGCATCTTGACTGGAGTCAGGCCTGCTCCAATCAACCAAATCCCACCATCAGAGATTGTGATTCAGCCAGCTCCTGTTAATGTTATCATCCCAGGGCCCATCCTCTCTGCTACCCGTGATCCTGTTGCCGTGGGAGGCAATGCTCCATCTGCCGTTGGGGGCATTGGGCTGACAGGAGGCTTGGGCTTTGACAATCTGAGAATTAGGGGCCTGAAGAGTGGATATCTTGGAACCAAGTCGTCATCCTAGCGTTTGTAACTAGGTCTATGGAAGTGGAAAAGAATACCCTTATGATCTTTGGAATGACCAAGAATAACCTATGATGTTTGTCCTCAGAAAGAAATATCTCCTGGAATTAATACTGATGCCTTTGCAAAAACTTTCCCTGTACTTTTCTTCCTCTTGCTTTCTGCTACTGAAGCAAAAGAATCATCAGACAGAGTTGTCTTTTTTTGTGTGTGCTTTGCCTAGTTTCTTGCCTGTTTCTTTTACTGTCATGCCATCTATTACTGCCATGTTTTCAATAAAGCCTATTCTGCATTTGTTTTTGTGTTTCTCTGGCTTTATATCTCAACACAGCATCAACTATACATTAATACATTGAAAGCATGACTTTATATCTCATGCTTTCAATGTTTTAATGTATAGTTGATGCTGTGTTGAACCCATCGAAACAGAAGTGACTGTTGTAACAATGTTAATGGGTTACCTTTCATAGTTAAAAGAGAGAAGACAGTGACTTGAATCCCATTACTAGGGAGAACTAGATTAGATCCATTAAATGAATCAGAACTCACTAATTAACACTTAACAACTGATAGAATGGGTCTGGTCTACTGGAAACGATCAATAGGACTAATTCCTTTGCCCTGGCCAGACTATTGGTCCATGTGCTCACTCTGTGTACAGCCTACATTGAGAAGGAGATTTTTACTCCAATATGCTTGAAGAAACATACATTGGTTAGTTCTAGTCGGGTACCTCTTTGGGATGAATGGCCAGATTTTATACACACATACACACAGAAACCCAAGCAGAAAGTGAGCAGTTCTAAAAATGGGAAAAGATGAAGGGAGCATGATCAGCAGTAGCCCTCCTTGGTTTCCTGCAGAATCCTTTGACAGAATCTGCAAGCTGATGCATCTGTAACTAAGGATTCCAGTGGATCAAACTTGGAGTTTCAGGTCTTTAGGTAGGAATCAGACTAGTACTGCTTGGGATCAGTTTGTGTTTTGAGGAACCTCAGAGCTTTTGAAGACACTCAGCAACCTCTGGCCATCTGAGATACACTGGCAGCTTGCTGAGACACATTCCTCTCACACAAACCCCTAACTCTAACCTCTTTTTCTGGTGTCGGTACAGTCCTGAAAGTCTCTATCTGCTACTGCCATTTATACGATTAGTTGTTGAATTTGTGTGTGAGTGGGTGTGTTTCCATGAGTAGTGATTCCGTTTAACACAGAAATAAAACTACATTCACACATTCAGGAGTTCTGTTTCTCAGAACAAATATACCATGCTTGATCTCTGCTTTTTTTAACAAAAGAAGGATACACCCCCTGGCCAGCCCCTTTCACATTAGCCCTCCCAGTCAAAATAAAATGCATTTGAAACAGTTTCATTTCCAGTGATTTGCCTCTGATCTGGCCAGGATTTTCCCAAAAGATGCATTGGAAATGTTCTGGCAAATAACTCCACAGTCACACTGTATGAATTTGGATTAAGACAATATACTGCGAATTGTTAGAGTTTGACAGCGAATCCTAATGGAAACGAGGAACATGGAACTAGGAGCAAATGCGCCCTCAAGTGGAAACATTAAAAAATACATCGCTGCAAAATCTTGGATAATCCACTTTAAACACCAGTGAAAATGGGGCCAAAAAAAACCAGCACTCAAATGGTATGATGCACAGTGAGATTTAATTGGAAATGGAGATAACACAGGCAGAAGGTTCTGAGCAGCAAAGCGGTGCCAAACATTGAAAAACAGAAGTGATTGACCTGGTTCCCCAGCTTTCAGAATGGCTGAGCATCCTTGACCTTCTTTGATTTGACACAAGATTTCAGATAGAAGGTATGCATGACTAAATTTCAAACCAGAAGTCTCGGGCATGGATTAATAGATGAAAAGCAGAGGCATGAAACAGAAGTGTAAACCCAATTTTTTAAAGCTGTGTTCAGTAGAGATGTAGGTTGAACACAATATATTGAAACCCAGGTCTGAACTGATATCTTTGGCTATGCAGAGTGGTTCTTTTCTCCTCCTCCTCCTCCTCCTCCTCCTCCTCCTCCTCCTCCTCCTCCTCCTCCCAGTTAAGAATTTCTGCACTTTCCTATGCAATCAAATTTATTTGGGTCTTATGAAGCGAGTCTAGGAAAAGGAAAAGACTGCCACATCTTTTCCACAATTGTGCATTACTTAGACCATGCCGGTCACCTGTAGGGAGTTAGTGGTGCATTGGTGCTCCATGCCTCCTACACATACCTACCTCCCAAAATGAATCCCACCATGTGTACACAATGATCGCTATAGCTCCAATGTCTGGTGGAGAATGAAATCACTGTGGATTTCCATCTGATGTTTAAATGAGCTGATCAAGTTTTTGCCTTTATTTGGGGGGTAGGTTCCAACACTTTGGATTGTGATTAAATTTCGTACTAAATCCCAGAGTGGTTCCCACTGATATCACAGCTCTCATTGGGTATATAGAGGGGGTTACTGACCCTCTGAACATCAGTAAGCAATGTGGAAGTGGACTTCCTTATGGATTAAAGATAAAGAAAACCAACACTCAAATGTTATGATGCAGAGCTAGTTTTAATAGGAATCTAAGAGAGAACAAATAAAAGATTGCAAGCAATAAAACAGTGCCAGATAGATTTAAGCAGAAGTGATGAACAGCATGTAGTCATGGACCAGGATTTCTCAGCTTCTGAGGATGCTGAGCACCAAAAGCCCTGTTTGATTTGACATATGATTTCAGCTGCTGCATGTTCAGAGCTGCAACCTGAAGCATAGATTTGTAGACGAGAAGCAGAGAGAGGTGTGGACCCGAATTTTCAAATACTGAGATTTAGGTAGATCACAACATATTAAAACCCAGGTCTGAATCATCAGCTTTGGATATGTGGATTGGTCTTTCCTTTGCCTTCTTTTTCTTTCGGTTTAGACAGTCCTTAAGAATCTAGCAGGGGAAAGAGCAGGGTCCCAAGGAACCACTCAGACGGCGAGATCCAAGACGACCGCTAGAGGAACTGCCAAACCCACTGCTGCCAGAATAAGTGCTGCCTCCAACAAGAGTGGGCTGGCAGCTGGAAGTCAGGATGGCTCCTGGCATGGCCACAACCAAAGGAGCTGGCTGGATCAAAACTTCTGATAATGGAAGCTGGTTGATAGGTTGAGGGGTGACCCCAGCCAGGGTACCCAGCTCTGCAGCGGTTGTGCTTCTTCCACTCAAACCAGAAAAGCTGGAAACTCCTCCATAGCTGTTACTGCCAAATCCTGAGGATCCAAGGGGAAACATTGGAATGGAGGAGCAAGATGGAACAGCGCAGGTTGGGAGACAGCAAGACATGGCTGAGTGATGGGAGAGAGGCTGAAACCAAAAAGAGAAAGGGAGAGATCAGTATACAGTCAGATCATGAAGAATGCCAGCTTAACATCATTTCTTGGCAGTTATCAGAGGAGCAAAGGAGAACAACATTGGTAGAAACCTACCCAAGTCCTTACTAACATGTGATCTGAATTTTTTTAAAAAAATGTTTGTAAACTTTGCACTTTGAAGAAAGGCAAGATAATTATGATAATCATCATAAACATAAAAATGAAATTTCACACACAGTAAATATATTTGTACAATTTTTTTTTAAAAAAATAGAAAACCTTAGGGAACTGCTGGCAACATATGTATGAGGTAATATTGGGTATAATACTGCATGTTTGAGATCAAAGTTACAGCATAATTTCTTCCAAATGGCTGGCTTTAAAAGTAACATTTTTAAAAAACCTGATGCATTAACCTTCAAGTTGGAAATCTAAGGAAATGCAAAACAATAGTCAGATCATGAATAATCTCCGTTCAGCACCATTTTCTGCCAAAAGTCATCAGAGGAGCAAAAGAGAGCAACATTAGTAGAAACTTTCACAAGTTTTTTTTTACCAGTATGTGATTTTTAAAATATGTTTCAATACAGTTGGCCCTCCTTATCCACAGATTTTTTTTATCCATGGATTTGAGCATACATGGCTTGAAAATATTCACAAACAGTATAAATTCCAAATAGCAAACTTTGATTTTCCATTTTATATATGGGACACCATTTTGTTGTGCCATTATATTTAATGGGATGTGAGCATACATGGATTTTGTTATTAATGGAGCATACTGGAACCAAACCCCAGCAGATAATAAGGGCCCATTGCATTTGTAAACTTTATTCTGCACAGAAAAGCAAGTTAATTATAATAAATGTCACAGAAATATTACAAACAGTGAATATAACTGTACATTTTTCTGTTTTTTAAAAATGAAACATTAGGAAACTACTGACAACATATATATTTTAGATAATATTGGGTACAATAATGCATGTAGGAAACCAAAGGAACATGAGAATTGCTTCAAAAAGAAATGTATTTAAAAATCATGATGACTGGGTCTTCAAATTGGAAAACTAAGAAAAAGCAAAATTGGCAGACTTCTCCACACATGTCCAAAGGGGACATCCCATAGTAATAATGAAAAAGTTTTGCTGAAATACCAAATTAGGAAAATAAAATGGGCAACAGATGAACATAAATTGTGGCTCGTGGTGGACAGAATTATATCTGAGTTAGAAGATATTCATTCATTCCATGGCATCCATCTGGATAGCTGAACAAGTCAAACCTTTCACGTTCTAAGAACTGTGCCTTAACAGTTCTCCAGGTTTTCAAGCAGAGTTGCTCCCCAGCCCCATTGGAGATCCCAATGATTGGATATGGGACCTTAAAGATGGTAGAGAAAACCTAAGCTCTGAACCCGTTCGTCTAGGAGAAAATACTCTTCAACCATTTTCAAACTGGTGCAAAGCCCAGATGAGATCTCACCTCATTGGAGATACCAGCTCCATTGGAGGTGACCAGCCCCATTGAGGATACCATGATTGGATATAGGGCCTTCAAAGTGGTAGAGGAAAAACTAAGTTCTGAACCTGTTCGTCTAGCAGAAAATATTCTTCAACCATTTTTAAACTGGTGCAAAGCCCAGAGCAGACCTCACCCCACTGGAGATACCAGCCCCATTGATGATACCATGATTGGATATGGGCCCTTCAAAGTGGTAGAGGAAAATCTAAGTTCTGAACCCATTCGTCTAGGAGAAAATACTCTTCAACCATTTTTAAATTGGTGCAAAGCCCAGATGAGATCTCATCTCATTGGAGATACCAGCTCCATTGGAGGTGACCAGCTCCATTGAGGATACCATGATTGGATATGGGGCCTTCAAAGTGGTAGAGGAAAAACTAAGTTCTGAACCCGTTCATCTAGGAGAAAATACTCTTCAACCATTTTTAAACTGGTGCAAAGCCCAGATCAGATCTCATCTCATGGGAGATACCAGCTCCATTGGAGGTGACCAGCCCCATTGAGGATACCATGTTTGAATATAGGGCCTCCAAAGTGGTAGAGGAAAACCTAAGTTCTGACCCTGTTCACCTAGCAGAAAATATTCTTCAACCATTTTTAAACTGGTGCAAAGCCCAGAGCAGATCTCACCCTCTAAAAAACATTGCCAGCTATCTCTAGCACAAAAGGCATACTCACTTCTCTGAAGAGCAGCTGTGAAGGACTGGAGAGAAGTCAAGCGAAGTTGTTGGAGGAGCTCAAGAGAGCTGGTGCTTTTATACCATTTTGGTAGCTTTGTGGTTTGAGACCAGACTTTTAATTAGTAAGGAATGATTCTGTCCATCATTTCAGCTTACTCAGGAAGAGTTGGAATAATGACTAAGAAATGTTTACCTTTATGAACATGCCAACGCCTTCCCCCCAATCCATTGATAATATGTGTGTGTGTGTACATATGCTTTCATGACTACATTAAAAAAGTTGCATCAGCAGTCCATGCCACCTTGTTGCTTTGTCTCAAGAGAAGCAACCTGTTGGATTTTGGAGGCACTGGACAGTGTGCTCCATCGTCTCTGAACATTGGGCATGCTGGCTGAAGAAGATAGATGTTATCAAGGCCCAAATCAGCTGGAGAGTGCCAAGTTGCAGAAACGCCACGTAATGATGTAAAGAATATTCTCCAAAATCCGAAAAACAGAAGAAATATCTGTTATTCAAAGATTTTGAAAGCTTTTTAAAGAGAAGAAATCATGAGCACTTCTCAATCAACGAGTAAGAGTCACCTGAACATTTGATGGCCAGGATTTGAGTATTTTGCATAAGCAACACTACCATTCATACTGGGTTTTATCTGAGGTTATTTTCTTTATTAGGGTGATATCCTCCCCCATCTTTGCCCACTGCTTTGCTTTTAAAAACAAATGAGAACAAAAGGAGAGAGCATTCTGTGTGTAGGTAGCATGATACATTCAAAACTTCTTCCCTTTCTGGTCATCCTCTACTATTGAAATTCTCATAAGACTTTATCAGATGGGAGGAATTTCTCTTTATTTCAAATGGAGCCAATTTGAATTCATGTGAATTTCAATTGCATTTGAAATGCATTCAGAATGACTTCCCATTACCCGAAAATGACTTCCCATTGCCTGAAATTGTGTGAGATGCTTTAATACGCAATAACGTAAAAGCCATGATTGCATTTGGAATGACTTCCCTTTTGCCCGAAATTGCGTGAGATGCTTTAATATGCAATAACGTGAAACCCCATGATTGTGTTCGGATTGCCATTAGATTATACTTCCAATTTCTGTCGTCGGATAAACTCCATAGCTGAGCTGGCATTTGAAGTCTGGTCTCAGAAGTCACAGTCCAACACTCAAACCATTTATTCCTACCTGGTCCTAAAAGAATAAAAATAAGAGGAAGCAAGGAAGGAAGGAAGGAAGGAAGGAAGGAAGGAAGGAAGGAAGGGTCTGCATCAGAGCCATTGGTAAAACTTGTCCTCCTTGAGGTAGAGACACTTGATGTCCAATTTACTTTGGGTTACGACATATAATTAAATCAAATAGAAGATGAGGCATTTTCCCACATTTCATTTCGAAGAGGCACTCATTATACTGAAGTTAAAACAAAGCAAGACACAATTTGACTTAATTAAACTTAATTAGAAGAGACGAACCAGTGATCTCAGAGCTTTGGTGTCACTTAATTCACCTTAGCCAAGCAACAAGCAAAACAAAAGGACAGCGTTAAAAAGAAGCACTGTGGAAAAATGAATTAAACTTTAATTTAACAAAGTCTACTCCACAGTAAGCCACAGCCTCAGGATATGAGCTATTAGTGAAGGAAATATCCTTTCTCTTCCAGGTGAGAGCTATAGGCCAAGAAACCATCTTGCATTTTTGCTCCTCAACTCATGCCTCCAGTGAGGGTGAATCTGTGAATGTGACAAGTTTGCATCAGACAGTGAAATGAATGAATTTTATACAATTTAATCCAATATAATTCTCCCTCACCTTCCAATGGCTACATGGGTACCAAATGATTGAGATGCCTTTGTGACTTAGAAGGCATCATCTCAGATGGATCCATTGAGATGCTGTTAGGAAAAAAAAGTTCCAGTGACTGACATCTAATGATTCTTAGATCCAAAAACGTGATTGGATTACAACTCCCAGCCTCCCTTTCTAGTGTAGCCAATGAGGAGGGATTTAGTCCCTGTGTTGGTTTATGACCATCAACCAAAGTATGTCCCCTCCGATTTACTTTTTTTATATAAAAAATGTGTCAATTCCTTTATAGAGGAAAAAAGAAGGTTAAGAAGAGATATGATTGCCCTGTTTAAATATTTGAAGGGATGACATATTGAGGATAGAGCAAGCTTGTTTTCTGCTGCTCCAGAGAATAGGACCCGGAACAATGGATGCAAACTCCAGGAAAAGAGATTCCAGCTCAACATTAAGAGGAACGTCCTGACAGTAAGAGCTGTTTGACGGTGGAACAAACTCCTTCAGATTGTGGCAGAGTCTCCTTCTTCGGAGGTTTTTAAACAGAGTCTGGCTGGCCATCTCTCAGGGATGCTTTGGCTGTGAGTTCCTTCATGGCTAGGGGTTGGACTGGATGGCCCTTGAAGTCATTCCAACTCTGATTCTGTAACTTTTTCTTAGTCTTTTCTTCTTCTTTTTTAAATGCTGATACTTATTAGCCTCTTAAAACAAGATGTACAAGGTGTAATCTATGCTTTCTGTGCCGTTTGAAGCTTCTCCGAGCACGCCTCCCTAAAAAATGGAGGACAAAAATATTACTTTATCTGGACTAAGGATGCCCTATACACCCTCTTGGTCATGCTATGGAAGAGAAACCTTTAGGCCCAAGTGAGATCTTCTTTAAATTAAATGATTTCCAGTTGTCGAAGGCTTTCATAGCCAGCATCCATAGTTTTTTGTGGGTTTTTCAGGCTATGTGGCCATGTTCTAGAAGATATTATTCCTGACGTTTCGCCAGTATCTGTGGCTGGCATCTTCAGAGAGTGCTGGCATAGAAGAGGGTGTCAGGTCAGGTCAACGGCTATGCACAGGGAAGCCATTGAAATCCATAAACAACTGGATAATTTCAACTGGAAAGAAAAAAACCCTTAAAGTGAAGAAAGTTTGGTTACCAGTCCTGAAAAATAACAAAATCAAAAGTCAGAAAATGCAAATGAGAAACCACCCAGTGTCAGGGGCTTTCCCAGCAGACAACGATCACCAATTAGCAGACATTAATGCCACCAACAACAGAACAATACACGAATTCACATAGAATCACTCCTTCCTACACTGGGTCACACAGTGTGTGTGTGTGTATACATAACTTTCCCCAACCCTCTTCCATGCCAGCATTCTCTGAAGATCCTGGTGAAACATCAGGAATAAACTCTTCTAGAACATGGCCACAGAGCTTGAAAAACCCATAAAAAACTTCCAGTTGTGTTCTTACGAGAGGGTGACAAACAATGGCGGGATTTCCTCTCTACACTCTATATTCAAATAAATAAATCAAATAGGAAGGAAGAAAAAAGTGGCATGGTGGTGTCTCCTTCTTTGGAAGTTTTTAAACAGAGGCTGGATGGCCATCTGTCCCAGGAAGGGCTGTGATGGTATCTCCCTGCATGACAGAATGGGGAAGGAGTTAGATGAGAACTTGAAACGTCCTGGCATCAAATGTCTTCCTGTCGACAGTTATGTACCATGTTGAAGCTGTGAAGGTGTGTATATGTTAGTCGTCTTGGGTTCGACATTGGGAGAAAAGCAAGATAAAAGTAAATAAATAAGAAAGATGGATTGTGTAAGAAAGGGAAAGGGAAGGTGAAGGCATTATACAATTGTAGCTGTTATCATAGACTGTATCTGCACTGTTGTCTGGGAAAGCAGCCAAGTCTCAACAGCAGCCGGGCAATTAATCAGTAGCAGAGATAAGCCAGTTCACACACAAACAGCAAGCAGAGTTTTCTAGGAAAGTCAAGGTATCAAAGATCAGGGTGCATACAGAATAATCCTACTGGCAGAATTACACGGGTTATGATTCGAATCTGCTCAGCTTTTCTAACCAATTTCAAAAGATGCCTTGTTCTCACTATAAAGGGGAATCTCTCTTTTTTGCCACTTGAATTGGTTTTCTTTCTTTTTGTCCCCATTTACGCTGCTTCAAGCTGGGGACGGGGGAAGCCGATCACATATTCTATCGACCGCATATTATCTTATAGAACAGCCCTGGTGGCGCAGTGGTTAAATGCCTGTACTGCAGCCACTCACTCAAAACCATAAGGTGGCGAGTTCAAGACCAGCAAAGGGCTGAAGCTTGACTCAGGCTTGCATCCTTCCAAGGTCGCTAAAATGAGTACCCAGATTGTTGGGGGGCAAATAGCTTACAATTGTAAATGAAGCTGTTTGTTTAACAAATTGTAAGCCGCTCTGATAGTCTTGGCTGAAGAGCGGGGTATAAATAAAACATTATTATTATTATTATTATTATTATTATTATTATCTGCCATTTGTCCCTCCTTGCCTTGCAGATAGTTAAAAAATCAAACAATCGCATATTCTATCCGATTACATATTCTATCCATCACATATTCTAGGGATTGGTGGATCTGTCAAAACATCACCCCTCTGCCATATGTCCCTCCTTGAGAAAGAATTGATTCTGATCTGGAGTTCCCACTGTTAGGAATCACGTCAGAACTGATTTTTCTCAAAAGAACCTCAAAAGAACTGCTACAAAACCACCCAGGCTTTTTCTGTTTGCTCTGCTTTATTTCCCCTGGAATGAATCAAATTAGGATCAGGATTGATTTCCAGTGGGAACTGGGGGCATATAGCTCGAATAAGGATTCGGAGCTTTACATAGTGGGAATGACCCTAACAGTCCTAGGGTCAAGGTTTACGGCAGGTAGAGTCATCAAGAGCAGGTCCAAAGACTAGCAGGAATCCCAGGCAGCAGGGATAAGGAGTCATGGGAGATTATTGCACTGCCCTTTCCCCCCTTTCCTCCCAAGCTAGGTGCAGGAGGTAAACTTTAATTTTATCACACTTCTCCTGCACTTTTTATAAGAACTGGATTTTCTCATTCTTTGCAAGGTGAGGAGAAGTCCAGATCAGTTACAGGATGCCATAATCTGGTACAGGATGCCTCCTACCTGGGCACGGAGGTGTGTGATAAAATCTGTGTATTAAAATTTACATCCTGCGCCTAGCTTGGGAGGAAAGGATGGAAAATAGCAGTGTGATCATCTCCAGGGTCAACAAATACCAGGGCTGTCCCCAGGGCATCAGTATGTGGAAAGATCCTGTAGCACCTTTAAGACTAACTGAAAGAAAGAAGTTGGCAGCATCAAATTTAGTAAACTTAAGTCAATTTCCCCCAAAGGATATCTGAGGAAGTAGACTTAAATCTATGAAAGCCCGTGCTACCAACTTCTTCCTTTCAGTTAGTCTCAAAGGTACTACAACATCATAGTACTACAACTTCCCATAGGGCATTTTCAGCTGTGGCCCCAAAACTCTGGAATGGCCTGCTGGAAGAGATCCGTCAGATAACAACGTTAGATGCTTTCAAGAAAGTACTTAAGATGGATCTCTTCCGGCGGGCCTTCCCACTTGATTTGTTATAATGACTATTGAAGATTTATGTGAGAACCTGATCAATAGAGGAACAACTTAAGCAACTGATCAGTATAGGTGGAATGTAGCATATGATAGTTGAGAATTGGTTTTATGAAAGAATATAGGATTTTATGCTGTTGTAATTGTTGTATTTGATTTTGTATTGATTGTATTTTTTAACTTGTTGTAATCCTGCCTTGATCCAATGGGAGAGGCAGGAAATAGAAATAAATTATCATCATCATCATCATCCATATTGTCATCCACCCATTCTGGTCCTAGGCATCATCCTTCCTCCTCAACATCATCTTTATCCCTAAACAACCATAGTTGAAAATGACCTTGTCATCCCATCACCATAATGCCCATGTTTTGCATTTCTTATGCTTATGCTCCAACTTCATTTGCACTATTAGTCTCAAAGGTGCTTCAAGATCCCTTTGTACATTGATACTGCAGACTAGCACAGCTATGTATCAGTTTTCTTCAACTACCCAATGGCATTTATCGCTTGGAAAAATTTTAATTTTCATGGCACGTTTGGGACTGGAGTCCTGATCTCTCGACCCAACCACTGAAATGATTCTATTTTCACTTGGGTGAAATAGCAAGCAATTTGGTAAGAATGAACACAGATTTCCAAGGAGAAAAATGCCATTGGCCGAGTTTAACGAAACTGATACACACCAGTTGTATCTATCTGAGTTATGCGCAGAGTTTGGCTTGCCTGCCTTGCCACAGAGCCAAGGGTGAGAGATTATGTGAGGCAATGGGAGGGACTCTTTCGCTCTGTCTGCTTGGAAAAGAATTTTCTTTCGCAGCACCTCCTCTGGCTAGAAGGTGTGCTCTCTATGATGAGCGCTTCAAAAAATGCTGCTATTAACCACCTTCTAATGGATTGGCTTAGTAAGCACAAACCACTCCAATAAACCTATTCAGCTATTGTCTAACTTGGCACATCTCAGCATCTTCCTCTCGGTTCAATCATATTTTATTTGTTCTATTTATCTTCGAAACATCTCTTTCATTATTAGGGGGAAAAGGGTAATTAAAAAAGCTAAGTAAGTGCTCTCAAAAGAAAAGTAAGCAGAAAGATTATGCATAATAACTATTGCGAGGGTTGTTATTTTTGAACAATCAGCTGTATTTTCAATGTTTGTTTACCAGAGCTGAATCATTTCAATAGGAAAGGCATTCAGCCGCCTGTCTCCAAGATTATGGGATTCTTCATTAGCCATCGGCTGGCAATTTTACCTTCCCGACATTTGAACAAAACAAACCTCGGGTCCTTTTCAGTTCCCAGAGTAAGGAAATGTGCAAAGGTGCACAAATACTTTGTAATGGAATTGAAATTAAATTCTCCCCAATTGCAGCTATCAGTAGGGTATACCTCCTTTCTAAAATTCTGCCTTCACATGTCCTGAGGTGCCACTCATAGAGAGAAGTGGAAAATATGGCAACTCTAATTCGGGATCAACATGGTGGAATAACCATGAACCCAAATGGAGACTTAGGATGTATCTACATTGTAGAAATGCAACGGACCCAAAATCTGTGGACGCTCAAGGCCTCATTCCCATTATCTTTTAAGCCAGATCGCAATTCCATTTGGACTGGTTCAAACAACCCTGGTTCCCACTTAAATTGATTTGCTGAAGTGATTCTGTGCTAGACCCATTTAACCTGCATCTTTTCGACACTGATGTTTTCCACATCTCTAGTTGAGCTACTGATACATTCCGTTAGACTAAAGTCTCATTATTACTATAGGAAGGGATTAGATCCTACCTAGCAATGCACTGGAATAGAGGCTGCATCTGCACTGCAGAAATAATCTAGTTTAGCACTACTTAAAATGCCATGACCCAAAGTTATGGAATTCTGGAAATTTGTAAGATATTTAGCCTTCTCTGCTAGAGCTCTCTGGTGCCACAACTAACTACAGTTCCCAGAATCCCATAGCCTTGAGCCGTGACAATTCAAGTGGTGTCGAACTGGATTATTTCTGCAGCACAGATGCAGCCAGAGAGCCTGTTGTTGTCCTCTGTTTCTGAAACACCAAACTTGAGAGCAAGTGGATAATTTTTGAACACTTAGGTTACTGAAAATATATGGAGGAGTCAACGGCGTTCTTGATGGCAACCAAAGTCTCCATCTGCTTTTCTCAAGTCAATTTGAATAGAAGTATGCCAGTCAACTGTTGGCATCATTGGCAAAGAGGGACCATCTTTAGCACATTGGAAACATTATGGGTAATAAAGTATATACATCGTTATTATGGTCATAGACCAGTAATAAAGAAGTTCAATACACTTCAATCTATTCAGTTTGTTTCTTCTTACACTTCTGAAGCCTCTTGACATCTTTAATGCAAAGAGAGCCATGATGTGACACAGCTTTTCCCAAGGAAACCATCACATCTAAACACATCAGAGTCTAATTTTTTCTCCTGGTCATCATGAAGTGCTGTTATGCCAATTCTTTTGAAAAGCAACCTGCTATTTTAAAGATACGATCTTTGAGAGTCATGCACAACTATTGACACATTCCCAGCCAATTTTTTTTTCCTAACATATCTTGGACACCTCAAGCAAAATTGTCTTCTCTTGTTCTGTCTCGGTTTTTGCTGGCATGGCTTTCCATGTATTCATCTGCACTGAAGGCAGATGTCCATAAAGATAAGGCAAGCTTTGTTACTCAGCCCTTTTATTGCTCCTCTTTTCTGGATCCTGAATTCCCAAAGCATAACCAACTGCCCACACTTTGAGGTTGCTTCTGTCCCACCACCCTTCTGCATTCTTGCTTTCCATGCATATGTTGCTGAAACATTAATATATAATATTGTAATTAAATGTAATTAAACATTAACAGCTATAGCAAAGGAATCACATTGACTGAAGGGCAGGAGCGTCCTTCTATCCGAGATGGTCATCCTCTTCCACTTTGTATGCATCTTCAGGGAAGACACACAAGATGGGGAGGTAAAGAAATTAAGGAACAGATTCTGAATCTTCTAAGAGACCCCATTAGCCATAAGGATCAATGGGATGACCGATCTCACAAGTGGATCACAGTACTCTTAATAGAAGTCAGTGAAGAAGAGTTTCTAGAACAAGAATGTGCAACTGTACAAAGTCTCGGAGTCTTTCTTGTGCCCCGAGAAACTACAGGGACCACATTGGTCTAACAAAAAAATAAAATGAAATGCCAAAACTAGCCAGAGGTCCATTTCTGGTTTTCACAAATGCTTTTATTTTTAATGGTAAATAGAACAAGGAGGCTTTGGAACCTATTTAGATGGCACATTGTTTTGCATGGATTTCCCTTGAGATGTTGCAACAAGAGAAAAGGGATAAAACCATCCCCTCCTGTGTCTTTGGATGTAGCCATACTGCCAAAATAAAGCAATTTGACTCCACTTTATCCTACAGAAATCCTGGGATTCGGAGTTTGGTGAAGCAGGCTGAATACTTCACTAAACTGCAAATCCCAGGATTCCACAGGATGGCACCATGATAGTTAAAGTGGTGTTGAACTATTTTATTTCAGCATGGATACATCTTTGGTTTAGGCTGAGCTTGTTTATCCAGATGTGTTGTAGCCCTACCTTCCCAGTTCAAAATGCCATGGAGAATAGGCCTCATTCCCACTTACAAATAAATCAGTTTGCATCCCAATTGATGGATCAATTTGACAGCGGAGCATGGTTCCCACTACATTTTCCCCATTGCATTTTTCCCTATAAAATAACCCACTTGTTCACATTGATGAATGAATTGATTCAAAAGGGACCCGTTTCAGCCGGCTGAAGGGCAAATTTTAATCGATTCTGATTTGCATCTGGTTCACACTTGCGCAGAATCAATTTATCCAAAAAGACAAGAAAAAAAATCAGATTTTTAAAAAAATGTAGGTAAAATGGGTCTAGCGCATGGCCCCTCTCTCCGAATCACTTCAGTGATTTGGTTCAAGTGCGAACCAAAGTCATTAAACCAGTTCAAACCGATTTGCGATCTGGTTTGAAAGGTAATAGTAGTGAGGCCATAAAATAAAAATACTATTCTATCACAGTGCAAGACACCTAGGTCTTCTGGTGCATCAGTTTTGATATTTGAATCATAGAGATTTATGAGTTAACATTCTTCAGAATTTTCATTGTTGACAAAACATACACACACGTACACATGCACACACACACACACACACTTTAAAAAGATTTTTATCCCAAATCCTCTGCCTAGATAAAGAAGATATCCGTTGGGGTTTGGTTCCCGGAACTCACCGTTGATGCTCAAGTCCCCAAAAAGTAATAGTATCCCTTATATAAAATAGCAAAATTAAGGTTTGCTTTTTGGAATTTACATTTCTTTTGAATATATTCAAACCGTGGATGGTTGAATCTACGGGTAAAGAATGTGTGGACGTAGAAAGCTGACTGTACTTTGAAAACTGCTCTGTTCTTTTCTAAACGGGGAGTGGGGATTACGATTAAAAAACAAAGCAATGCCTTTGAACACAGAACAGTTTGGGGTATTGAGTACTGTGTCTCTCCAGGTATTTGAAGATGGTGGAACGAAGGAAGGAAGGAAGGAAGGAAGGAAGGAAGGAAGGAAGGACAGGACTGTGCCGCACCCTTTGTTAATGTTAAAATTCATTACGCTAATCCTATTTGAGGTAAAGACATTTGGTGCATAATTTTCTTTAGATTACATGGCGTAATTAATCAAATAAAAGACTAGGTACCTTTCATCATGAAAATATGTTTTGTTAGACTGACATTAAAACCAAACCAAAACATAACCCTACTTAATTAAACTAAATTAAAACTAGTGATCTCGGAAAATAATTGTCACTTCATCCACCTTAAGGCACCTAGTGATCTCGGAAAATAATTGTCACTTCATCCACCTTAAGGCAAGAAATGGGTAGAGCAGAAATTACAGCGTTCAAAGTCACACGCAAAGGGGGGGGGGAAATATGTGTAAAATCAATACACCTACCCCATACTGAATCACAATCTGAAGACATGATAACCCAGTGAGAGGCATCAGCCAAAAGACCATGTACTTTTGCCCTTCATTTCATGTCTCCAGTCAGTGGGAAATGCTGAATTTGACAAATATGGATTAAAATATGATCTGAATTAATTTCTCCCCTATTTATGCCAACAGAATGGGGCCCAAAACCTAAAGATTTCAGATCTCCTGAGCTAAACATGCTCAGTCCTGGTTAGTACTTGTATGGGAGGCCACCAATGAATACCAGATTCTGTAAGCTATATTTCAGAGGAAGAAACGGGCAAAAACCATCTCTGAGGATTCCTTGCATTTGGCCTCCTTTCCATTTACAGATAAATTGATGTCCAATCTGAATTGATGGATGGATTCAACAGCAGAGAGTGGTTCCCACTACATTTGCCCCAATCTCATTTTCACCCTCAGAAATAATGCACTTGCTGTTCACATTCATGCATGAATCGATTCAAAATGGACTCACTCCAGCCAGCCGAAGGGCTAATTTAAATCGATTCTGATCCGCATCTGTTTCACACTTGTGTGGAATAGATTTATCGAAAAAGACTCGGAAAATAATCAGCGTCAAAAAGACATGGGTTAAATGGGTCTGGTGCATGGCCCCCCTCACCGAATCGCTTCAGTAATTCGATTTAAATGGGAACCATTTGGTCTTATTCAAACAGAATTGAAATACAGTTTTAAAGGGATTAGGCCTTTGAAGAAAAACCTGTGAAATTGTAGGGTCACCATAAATTAACAGGCAACTTGAAGGCACACACACACATACACACACCAACAAAAGCAATCCATGGACTCTATGCCTTGCAAGTCAGCATCCCTGATGTATCAAAAGTTCAGGGTGCTATAAGAAATAGGATCCATCTTTCAATTAATTTTTGATCAAGCTGAGGGTTCCCAAATCTGTTTCTGAAATGTTGGCCTACAACTACTAGCATTCCTAGCTAGTAAGGGGAGAAAAATGAGGGATTCTGTTCAGGGCCGGTTCTGTCATTCGTCTCATTGAGGCAAATGCTTTTGGTGGCACAGTTTTGGAGGTTTTTTTAATGTCAGGAGGTTCTTCCTAATGTTTAGGTGGAATCTCTTTTCCTTTAGTTGGAATCCATTGCTCTGGGACTTATTCTCTGGAGCAGCAGAAAACAAGCTTGCTACATCATCAATGTGACATCTTTTCAAACATTTAAAAATGGCAATCATGTCCCCTCTTAACCGTCTCTGCTCTAAGATAAACATAATACTACTATTTCCTCCTTCCCCTACTCCATCAAAGGTGCAGAATGAGAAGATCTGTTGGCAATAAGGCTAGAAATAATATTCATAATTATTAATTCCCAGATGAAACGCAACATTCTCAACAGCCAGGAAACCCCAGAAGGAAGGAAGGAAGGAAGGAAGGAAGGAAGGAAGGAAGGAAGGGAATGTCAAGAATTTTGCATATTTTCCCCCAGTATTAGACATTCCAAAATGTGGTGGAAGAATCATTCCATGGAGAAATACTGATGCTATTGTTGTAATTGTCGTTTTCCTTTTGGACACCCCCCCTTTTTTTCTGTAGATGTTGTGTAATTTGGACACAAAACAGGGTGGTTTTTTGTACAAAATCAAACCAAACCAAACAGAACCCTATGTTTTTTCTCTTCAATACTTCCACTATTGCGTTTTGGGACTCAAATTCAATTATTACTGTGGGGAAATATTCATTTTCTTCTGCAGCAAAGAGAAAGTTATTGTTAAGTATTCTTCATCATCTGTGAGGATGAAATCTTCAAGATATCCTATACCTATCTGAAGTTACATTTCATTCCCATTTCCTGAGACATCTCTGTTTCTAGCCGGCCAACAACATCTGGGTTCCAAGTTTGGGAATGAAAGCCATGACTCTCAGGACTTTATCACACAGGGAAAATTGGAAGGTTAACCAAAGATTAATCCAGGGTCATCCAAGGTATTTCACATAATTTCACAAAAGTTTTTCAAATAACATCACCTGCAAATGGAAGGCAATCCAGAGGCAATCGTGAGACATCCCAGGAATAGCTGAATTTGGAAAAATATTGAATTTATAAATCGTCTTCCACTGTCGGACATGGGAATCTCTCCTCTCTGAGCATGCGCAAACAGGCTAATTCAAAACCAAAAAGCTGATGGGTACGTACTAATGTGATGAGTTTATTTGCATTTGCATTGCTTTCTCTTTTGGATGGGGGCTGTGTTTGTGCATGTGATAATCTACTATGTAATTTTTTGTATTTTCAGATTGCTTCCCCTTTCTTCTTCTTTCCAGACGGTGATACATTCCTCCGTGTGAAAAAGTCCTCAGTTTTCTAGTCCCTGAAGTAGGGAAGAGCTAAGCCAAGGGCTGCAAACAGGTGGCCTCTGGATTATTTGAGATCTGGGAATTTCAGTCAACTCCAGACAGCATGATCAATAAACAGTGATGATGGGACCCATTGCCCAGAACATCTGCCGTGTACCAGGTTGCCTTCTTCTAACTCAAAACAACAATATGGAATGGATTGCTGATGCAGCTTCATTAAGGTAGTTGTGGAAAATACATACTCTGCATTAACGGGGAGGGAGGGGAAAGGTGTTGGCATGTGCATGAAGGTAAATGTTTCTTAGTCATTTATTGCAACCTGTCTGAGTAAGCAAAAACAATACACAAAGGCAATCATTGGTAAGTTATTAAAAAATCTGGCCTCAGACCATAAAGGACGCCACCAAAACTGTATAAAAGCACCAGGTTTCTTGAGCTCCTCCAACAGCTTCCCTCGACTTCTCTCCAGAACTTCACAGCTGCTCTTCGGAGAAGTGAGTATCCCTTTCGTGCTAGAGATTGCTTTCATTTTTTAGTGGAACGAAATGGTGTGGTGGGGCTTTGCAGCAATTTCGAACAGTGATTAGTGAACTTTGGTCTTCCAGGTGTGTCGGACTTCAACTCCCATAAGCCTCAGCCAGCCTGACCAACAGTCAGAAATTCTGGGAGCTGAAGTCGAAAACATCTGGAGGACCAAAGGTTGGGAACTACTGATTTGGAAGGTTGGTGGGTGTTTTCTACTGCAAAGATGAAGCTGGGCATCATCTTTGCAGGCAGAAAGTCCTGGGTACGATTGTTGGTATCACCAGTTGGGCCTGAGAAAGACCCCTTTCTGGAATTCTGTCGAACTGGAAATGATCAGTATTAAAAATGCCTGTGGACTGACTTGCTCAGCGACCCATAATTAGGGAATGAAGGAATAAACGAATGTACTCGAACTCATGGTCAGGTATATTTATGCATTCCTTGAAAAAATGCAACTCCAAACAGTGTCAGCTATGGGCCTCCATGTCAGCAGGTGGATGAATTTGTTGCAAGGATAGATGAGATAACGAATTTGACTCCTTACTTAACTTTTTAAAAATTACCTTGGTTAACTTGTTTAAAATTCAGACTAATTCTCAACATAGATTGAGACATATCTTTGACAGAGAGGCTATGAATCAGCACTGAATGCAGGCCGTATCTATGGCTGCCTTGACAAATGTGTGTCCATCCTCTGCTCAGATAACTGAGCAAAGAAGAAACCAGGCAAGAATTTACAGCTAATATAGAAATGCATCTGATTTCAGAGTAATGCAATGTATGATCATTTAAGACGTGATTCAGTAGACTGTTTCCCTCTGGAATTCTTAGTCATAATCAGTATATTTCGGGAAACGCATTGCCTGAAGCACGAACTAACTCTTTGAGATGGTCTTTGATAAATGGTTGCTGCACAGCAGGGATTGTACAGGTGATCGGTAGATTCGTTTTTATTTTATTTATTTTGCAGTGATAATTCAGACAGTGTGGCAATGTGTGGCACATACATGCACATATATGCACACATGACTGGAGTTAGATATAATCTGACATAAAATAGTGGCAGCAAATAAAGTGTACAAAATATTGTAAAATAAACTATGGAATAGCAGGGGATTCCTGAGATATCAATTTGATTTGGAGAAATCACTAGGTAAATCAGAACAACCAGATTGAAAGCATTCCTGGTGTTTAATCCAGTTAGCTCTCCTTCATTCCCCTGATAAATCTGGCCTCATTCCCACTAACAAAAAAAAAAAGGGTTTGTAATCCGAATTAATGGATTGATTCAACAGCTGAGCATTTGCCCCAATCACA
This sequence comes from Urosaurus nigricauda, assembly GCA_034509955.1. Taxonomy (NCBI): domain Eukaryota; kingdom Metazoa; phylum Chordata; class Lepidosauria; order Squamata; family Phrynosomatidae; genus Urosaurus; species Urosaurus nigricauda. The sequence continues at coordinate 3,246,135 of JAOEGL010000010.1, forward strand.
TTTTTCCCCTGTGAAATAACCCACTTGTGGTTCACATTCACGAATGAATCGGTTCAAAATGGACCCAGTCCAGCTGGCCAAAGGGCAAATTTAAATCAATTCCGATCTGCATCTGGTTCACACTTGTGCAGAATCAATTTATCAAAAAAGACATAGAAAACATCAGTGTGAAAAGACAACGAGTTAAATGGGTCTAGCATGTGGCCCCCCTCTCCGAATCGCTTCAGCAAATCAATTTAAGTGGGAACCAGGGCCATTTGAACCAGTTCAAACCGATTTGCGATCCGGTTTAAAAGTTAGTGGGAAACAGGCCTGCGTCTAGAAAAAGGTGCTGACATGGCATTGTTCATAATCTGACTGTGTACTGATCTCTCCCTCTCTTTTTTGTTTCAGCCTCTCTCCCATCACTCAGCCATGTCTTGCTGTCTCCCAACCTGTGCTGTTCCATCTTGTTCCTCCATTCCAATGTTTCCCCTTGAATCCTCAGGATGTGGCAGTAGCAGCTATGGAGGAGTCCTAGGAGTTCCTGGCCTTTCTGGTTTGAGTGGAAGAAGCACAACCGCTGCAGAGCTGGGTACCCTGGCTGGAGTCACCCCTCAACCTATCAACCAGCTTCCATTATCAGAAGTTTTGATCCAGCCAGCTCCTTTGGTTGTGGCCGTGCCAGGAGCCATCCTGACTTCCAGCTGCCAGCCCACTCTTGTTGGAGGCAGCACTTATTCTGGCAGTGGTGGGTTTGGCAGTTCCTCTAGCGGTCGTCTTGGATCTCGCCGTCTGAGTGGTTCCTTGGGACCCTGCTCTTTCCCCTGCTAGATTCTTAAGGACTGTCTAAACCGGAAGAAAAAGAAGGCAAAGGAAAGACCAATCCACATATCCAAAGATGATGATTCAGACCTGGGTTTTAATATGCTGTTATCTACCTAAATCTCAGCATTTGAAAATTCAGGTCCACACCTTTCTCTGCTTCTCGCCTACAAATCTCTGCTTCAGGTTACAGCTCTGCAGTTCACATATGATCAGCAGCTAAAATCATATGTCAGATCAAACAGGGCTTTTGGTGCTCAGCGTCCTTGGAAGCTGAGTAATCCTGGTCCATGACTACATGCTGTACATCACTTCTGCTTTCTTTTATCTGGTACTGGTTTGATGCTTGTAACCTTTTACCTGTTCTCTCCTGGATTCATATTAAAACTTGCTTTGCATCATAACATTTGAGTATTGGTTTTCTTTATCTTTAATCCATAAAGAAGTCCATTTGCACATTGATTACAGATGTTTGGAGGGTCAGTAATCCCTGCAATATCACCAATACGGGCTGCAATATCAATGGGAATCGCTCTGTGAAATTTAATCACAAGGTGGTGAACTCTACCACCAAAATAAATGCAAGAACGTGATCAGATCATTTAAGCGTCAGACAGAAAGTCACAGTGATTTCATCCTCCACCAGACATTGGTGCCATAGCAATCATTGTGTACTCATGATGGGATTCATTTTTGGGGGAGCATGATGTACAGGAGGCATGGAGCACCAATGCACCACAAACTCACTACAGGTGGCCAGCATGGTCTAAGTAATGCACAGATGTGGGAAAGATGTGACAGTCTTTTCCTTTTCCTAGACTCCCTTTTTAAGATCCAAATAAATATGATTGTATAGGAAAGTACAGAAATTCCAAAATCAGAGTAAGTTGATTATTATTTACAAATGCCTGAATGAACATTAATCTCCACTGGGGGGGGGGGTGTCAACATTTTCATGTAATAAGTTTTATTTGTTTTCACTTAAAAAAAAAACCTTTCAAACAAACTTAAAAATATCCAACATACAGATGTGTCTACCATTCGAGACTGGAAGGCAATGAGGGTCCCCATTTTCAAAGATCTTCCATCCTCATAAATTCTCCCAGAGATTTGGGTGGCTATGTATTCATGTAAGGTCCACCGGGGAAAACATAGATGTTGGTTTTTAAAAGTGATCCTCCAGACGTTTAGGACTTCAGCTCCCACAAATTTTATCCAACATGACCAGTGCTGAGAAATTGTGGGGGATTGAGTGCAAAACATGTGAGAACCAAAGTTTGAGATCCACTGCTGTTATGGTACGCTGATCAAGATGCAGGTTGTACACACCACCAACTCAGTTACAGTGGTTGCAAATGGCATCATTTCTGAAGTGTAGATTTACCTTGAGTCTCTTCCCTCAAAAGGTTTGACCCAGTCAAGTGTGCATAATAAGGCATTTGGACTAACACAAAGGCAGAGGGACACAGACTGGAATGCAGAATTAGCTTTATTGAAAACAGATTGAAGACAATAGGTGTGAAAGGCAATGAATGCAACAAACCACAAAAGACAAGGGGGGAAATAAATACTGTGATTATTTTTTTAGCCTAAGAATTTTAGACAACAAAGTAGAAGATGTGAAGAAACCCTCCCACACACACACACAAAGGGAAAACTTCATGGGGAAGCTCTTGTCTACAGTGATGGTTCCTGAATATCATTCTTTCCTGATGCCAGGATTACACAATTGTAAATTCACACTGTTATGATATATACTTTTAATACAATTTTGGGGACATGTGGACTGTACTATGACACCTGACTGACCTCTCCAAGGACCTGCCATCAGCCCCAAGCGAGGAGGCCACATAGTCAACCCGCTTGGAGGAACAGAGTCCCTACTAAGCAACTCTCTAAAGGAAGTTTGGGAGTCGCCAAACCACATTTGCCACTGCCCTCCAGAGTAAGTCAATAGACTTGGTCTCACACATGGTGGATTGATATTCCTTTTAACGACTCAGCCATTAAGCCGGCTGCCCCTCCGATTTGTGTCCAAACCCATTGTACACATATGCATTGTACACATATTCTTTGCTCTTGGCTTAACAAAGCCCAGGCAATCAGCACCTTTGTCTAGTAGCCCCCTGGATATGTTCAGCCCTATAAAAGATCCTGAGTTTGAATCCCCCCTTTGACGCTATCCTCAGAGTGCAGACTGGTCCACGCCAGTTTGACCTCTGCTCATAGCTCTCGTGGCCCGTTTCCCCTCATCCCGGCGGTCGTGTCCATCATCCTCATCCACATCTATCAGGCTTCCCGGAGAAGACTTCAAAGGTAGTATTCCAGCGGTGTCTCTATCTCTCAAACCTAACTCCCAATCTTACCCCTCCTTTTTGTGTGTCCCCTTTTGCTGTGTGTGATATTTATGCCCCCCAATAAACTGTGTATTTTCATTGAACTCATGTGGACTAGTGTCATCTCTCTTGGGGTTTGTCGATGGACTTCTGGTAGACATACTGGGACCGCAATTCCAGCATAACACTTTCTTAGGATCTTCCTCTCTGCATATTTTGAGCTAATTATAATTCCCCTAAGTGAGAGACTTCCTAAAATACTATTACTTTTGGCCATTCATGATTGTTCCTTGGAGATATGGTTGTTCTATTCAGATTTTAGAGGCCTAGTCACGAATGTTATGACACCCATTTAAATACCTAGATCCAAAAGAATTCCCTCTCAATCGTCCAAGACCCAAGGCCAGATTGCAATGCCCCATGCACTGTCAGTGATGGTTATGGTAGTGATGGTTAGGCACCAGTTTGAGTAATCGGCTGGGAAGGGACAGCTTACTGGGACAACATTATTTGAAATGGCTGGATATTTGTGGATCCTCCAGTTATAATCCAGCAGAGTTAATGGAGCCTATTCTCCTCACTGCCAGAAAAGTCCACATTTCCTAGCCTCCCACAGTTGCTGCAATGTTGCCCTAAATACCTTTTTTTCCAATTACATAAATCCCATTAAATCATTAAATTAATTCTCTATTCAGCATTGGATTCTACTCTATTTGGGTTCAGAGATTGGGATTCAGGCCAGCCTTCCCTCTCATAAAGTCTTCCCATATGCTTCTGAAATACAGTCAGCCCTCCAAATGAACTTTTTTGTTTTCCATGGGTTCAAGCATCCATGGCTTCAAAATGTTTTGAAATATGTTTTTTAAAGCATTTCTGGTAGGGCAGATCATGCTCTAAGGAGACAGGTTGTCCTTACTGTTTCCTACCACTCTCCTTACAGGATGGGAGCTTGCCATGATTTTGAAGATGAGAAGAAACCCAAACATTCATAAAACAGTTCTCCTAGAAAAACTAATGATGAAAAAGAGAGGTGTCATAAAGGTAGAGAGAGTCAAGATGACAAAGCATGGCAGAAACCCCCAACAGTGATTTGAAAATGTTCAAAAACTCTGAGTGGAGAGAAATCTATGAAATTACATGTTGCTGCTACTGTGAATGGAATGAGGAAAGACTTGCATCTCCAGTAGAGCTATTGGTCATTTATGTATGGCCCACCTAAGACATTTTGATGCCTAGGGAAGAGGACAAGATCCTCCATGATCCACAAAGAGAAGGTGGCTGAATTGGCAGTGGATGGAATGGCATCCATCCAAACACCATGCTGGGCTAATTTAAGGGACCCAGGACAGGTAATGTGGTGGAGATACTGCTCTGTCCTCCAGCAGAAGGTGAGACTCAGGAGGAACAGCCCAGGACTTTCTTATTTTACCTTCCAACATCTGTTGCCCAAAGAAAGCTGCCCCATTCTGCCCAATAGTAGGCTTGATCCTTCCTTGGTCCAAGCCACAGGATGATCCATACAACCTGACATTAGAACAAAACCAGGAAACAAAGGTTAGCATGCAGAGTCAAGTTTTATTAAAGACTGGAAGTTGGTTGATCCAAAAGAGTAGCAAAGAGTTCAGAAAAGGACTGGTGAATGAAAAGTTTCTCCATTGCGTGTATGACTACGAATACAATCATTGCTGTGACAAAAGGTGAAGCAGAACTAGCTTAACACAGTGTGTTTCTGTTTCTTCTTTGCATCATGTCCATTTTACCCATTCAGCACCTCCTTCCTCAGGAGAAGGGCCTTGGGCAAATAAAGAGGCGAAAATAAATAGTAGGGACACAGAGAAACACAGACTGGGAAAAAAAGAGTTGTGAAAGAGAGAGGTGGGCCTGGTTTCTAGTGATGCCAAACAAGGTCCTAGCTCTTATGGATGACAGCTGAGAAGAGGGTGCTCAGCATCGCTCAACCAAGGCCTGAGTTTTCCGCTGTGGGTTGTTCCATTATTCCTTTTCCTGGGTCAAAAGTCCATGAGCATTTAGAGGCAGGGGTTGCAGTTCAAGCCTCTTAGTGATCCAGAACGGCGCCCAAGGCCCCCGGAGAGTCCACCGCTGAGTCCACTAAGGCCAAGTCCACCAGAAGCGCATGGGGCATACCCTCCGACGGCAACAGGCTCACAGGTGGCAGAGAGAATGGGTCCTGGGATGGTGACAACAACAGCAGGTGGCTGAATCGTAACTTCTGATGGTGGGACCTGGTTGATGCAAGATGGCTGCACTCCAGAGAGCACACCCAGATTCGCAGCAGAGGTAATGCCACCACCTCCAAGACCGGAACCGTACCCAAAGCCAGAGCCGATGCCACTGCCAAAGCCACCGGAATTTCCAAAACCAACAACTGGGGCAGATGCGCAGGATGGGACGGCACAGGAGGTTCCACAGAGAGACATTCTGTTGAGGGATAGAGGTGAGTCTGAAATAAAAGAAGAGTTTGGTAAAAGTGCTGGAAATAGACTCCTATTAGTTCAGAAAGAGTCGCATAAATGCAATAACGATGGGGAAAAAAATTCAGATTGATTTGATCCCAGATTGAAAAAACAGGCCTCACTGGCAGACGAATAATAAACCAATAGGAACCTTACACAGTTTTCTCCTAAAACTTGTGTACCAAAATGTTGCACAGAAAATATTCTGTGGAAGAGAACATGTTGTTCCAATAACTGATTCCCTGTGCAGGAAATCTCTTTTCTGAATAGGAGATAAGCCTTTTGCCCAAGCAAGTGCTTTTCTCCACAGCAGAAACCTGGAGCAATGTATTTAAATATTTGAATGCTACATAGTAACACTTGATTTCTCATGCACCAGGGAGCAAAACACTGTAATGATTTGTCTTTTCATGTAAGGGTGAAATGAAGAGGGATTTGCATTCCTCAATTGTAATGTAACTAGGTCTCTACTGCAGAAATAATACAGTTTGACACTATTTTAAGTGTTGTAGTTCCAATGTATGGAATCTTGAGATCTTTACAGGGCCTTTAGCCTTTTCTGCCAAAGAGTGCTATGTCTCACAAAACTTCAGATCCCAGGATTCTCTAGGAGGGAGCCATGGCATTTAAAGTGGAGTCAAAGTGCATTGTTTCTGCAGTATAGATGCACTCTAGGCGTTGGTGGATAAGAAGCCCCACAAACCTGGTAAACAGGGCTATATCAATTTTTAAAAGAACAATATAATCATTTGAAGGGATGTCGTATTAAGGCTGGAGCAAGCTTATTGTCTGTTGCTTTTTTGGTATTGTCGTTGTGACTATTATTTTTTATTATTTTCACAATCTCCCATTTGTCATTGTCATGCAATCATGTACATAAAGAATTTAAAATCTAATTCGGTTAAAGCATATAGAGTATAAATAATAATTCTATAAATGAATTAGAGTATCCCCGGAGCAATCAACACCAATGTCAGAAATATATCCTGCCCGAATTTTCATTGCTGCCGGAACTGAGAATAAAATCAATAATAGCAGCAGCAGCAGAAGAAAGTAGCTGGGATATTGTGAGAGTCCAACTTCCTTTAAAAGCAAACTGTTGGAAGATTGGAAAGAAAGAAAAATAGCAAAACTCTCCCCTAATTCTACAACCACTAATCAGATAAATGATTTTGAGATGATATTTGCACACAAGTGCTAGAGCTTAGGCGCACGTACCTGCTTTTCGGAGGAAGAGAAGTTGAACAAGAGAGCGCTTGTCAGGTGAAGCTGTAGAGAGAGCGCAGAGTGGAGGTGCTTTTATACCATTTTCCCAGAACGAGCAACCGTTGAGAAACGCCCATCGTATCCCGAGGCATTAATAACAAAGTCACAAAATTTCTGTGTATGCATCATCACACCCATTAAACATGATGACTCAAAGCACATCAGAGAAATCATTAAGACCTCGCCACTTCTTCAGCATGTTTTGAGGCCACCTCTGTGTACTGTTTCGTTCTGCTACCTGTTTTTCTTTTTTCTTCCTTTCCCTGAGGAATTTTAGTAAAGAGATGCATCTCTCAAGATGAGATGGCTTTGTGTCACACCATTCCGAGGAGATCGTAAACAGCCTAAATGGGAGTTATGCCAACAGCCAAAATCATTAACCAAAATGAAGACTGTAGTCAAGGAATCAGAAGATGGAGACCTTATCTGCAAGGGGTCAGGCCCCACCTGGAATATTGTGTCCAGTTCTGGGCACCACAATTCAAAAAGGAAGTGGAGAAACTGGACCGTGTCCAAAGGAGAGTGACTAAGATGATGAAGGGTCTGGAAATCATGCCCTATGAGGACCAACTTAGGGAGCTGGGCATGTTTAGTCTGGAGAAGAGAAGGTTAAGAGGTGATATGATAGTCCCGTTTAAATATCTGAAGGGATGTCATATTGAGGAGGGAGCAAGCTTGTTTTCTGCTGCTCCAAAGACTAGAACATGAAACAAGGGATGGAAACTGCAGGAGAAGAGATTCCAGCTCAACATTAGGAGGAACTTCTTGACAGTAAGGGCTGTCCGACAGTGGAACACACTCCCTCGGAGTGTGGTGGAGTCTCCTTCCTTAGAGGTCTTTAAATACAGGCTGGATGGCCATCTGTCAGGGATGCTTTGATAGAGAGTTCCTGCATAGAAGGGGGTTGGACTGGATGGCCCTTGTGGTCTCCATAGTCCAGCAAGCCCCATAGCCCAGCCTCCCCTGACTTCGGCTATCCTTGGGATTACAGGCTTTCAACATTTGAAGGGAACGGTGCGGAGTTAGTGTCTCGCACTGCTTAGGGCCTCCTTAGCAAGTTTACTTAGGTGGGGGTTGCCATTGCCATCTTCTGGGGCTGAGATAGTATGACTTGCACAAGGTCCTAATGTTTCCCAGATAAGATTTATTCAGAGGATGGTTTTTGCCATTGCCTTCCCCTTGCTCATGCTCCCTCAGTGGGTTTGAATGACTGAGCAGGGATTTGAACCCTGGTTTTTCAGAGCCCTAGTCCAACTCTCAAGCCACTGCACCACACTGTCTTTTGGATTGGTTCAGAGGAGTTTTGCTATTAGTGAAAACCAGCATGAAGTAGTGGTTTGAATGCTGGGCTTAGACACTACAAGGCCAGGGTTCAAGCCCCATTGGGGCATGGAAACCTACTAGGTTGACTTAGGCAACTTACACTCTCTCAGCCTCAGAGGAAGGCAAGGACAAACCCACTGGGAACAAATTCTGCCAAGACACCCCGATTGTCAGGTCACCTTAGGGCCACTATAAGTTTTTAAAAAATGTCTTAAGGTTTGCATCAAATGCTCATCATCTTTGGGAACCCTGGGCTATTTTCCAACATGAAGTGATGCAGTATTGACATTCTGATTTTTAAAAAGTCTGTCCTGGGCTGGAAATGTCCCCTAAAAGGTGATGGAAATGCCCCATGCCACTAGGGTGGTGTCTGCATGGGCCAGGATACTCTGGGTCCAGAGTATCCTGGCCCTGGAGCAGCCTTAACTTCTTTGTATTATCTGGAGCCCTTCATTTCAACATTGGGTTGCTACTCACATGCACATCCCACTATCACCACTGTGGGTGACTTTGATCTGAGGTCAGAACCCAGCTTCGATCACAAATCTGAAAGACAGCGTGGTCTAGTAGCATGAGAGTTGGACGAGGACTCTGGAAAACCAGCATCCAAATTCCTGCTCAGCCATGAAACATACTGAGTGAAGCAACTTAAAGCAGTGGTGCCAAGGATGGATGACACATAGAATCATAGAAGCATAGAGTTGGAAGAGACCACAAAGACCATCCAGTCCAACTCCGTTCTGCCATGCAGGAACAATGGGACAGACTTTAAACAGCTGCCTAGTTTTAGTATGGAGGCCTCTAAAACTTCTGTGAAGATCTGGAGCAATGAGTGACTTTCTACTCAGATCTCCTGGGAAGATCTGGAACAACTAGTTACTTTTTAAAAAACTGTTATAAAAGGTGGTATACCCCATGTTTGGAGCTGAACAAGTCTGGACTCTTCTCACCAGACTCAGGGACTGGGCCCTGATGTCATGACCAGCCCAGTAGAGGATTCAGAGGATGAGGAGGAGGTTGTGACTACTCAGGTGTAGGAGCAACCTGAGGCCCTGCCAGATCCCAGCTCTGTTCCTCCAGCCCCAGTGATTGAGGATAAGCAATACTCTTTGGGGTCTCCTCTAGAGGCCCAGCAGTCTAAAGTTGCTCCAGAGGACCAAGCATGCAGGTCCCTTCCTTCAGCCAAAGGAGGGCTGAAAAGGCTTGCTTAAGGAGATCTAAGAGACTGGCAGACAAGCATGCTGCAGATAAGGAACAGCTGGGATAAGGGAGGGCTTTCCTGATTTAAGGCACCTGGAGAACACCGATTCTTTGCCAGAGTTTATTGTAGATCTATCATATTGGATGCTGTCGGTGCTGGCTCCTAGAATCCTGTGCTCTTGTGCTTCTTGAACCTTTGTTGGACTTAAACCTACGACCCTGGAATAAACTTGACTACTCTAAACCTTTTGGCTCCCCGAACCTTGACTTGTTTGACTTTTGTGACTTCTGGTATCCTAACCCTGGCTTTTGTTTGTGGTTTACTACTCTCGGACTCTGGAAAGATCTGTAGACCATTTGCTAGCTGCCTACTTGGCTTCCCTCACTGAGCCATTCCTATCAGCGTTTGTTTGTGTGTGGATGCTGGCAGCATTCCCGAACACCTGAGTCATCTAGACTTACCATCAAGAGGAGTTCATTTTGTTTGACCTAGAGTTCATTTAAGGCATTAAAAGGCCCGGGGGGGGGGGCTCTGACCACACTTTGCCCACTCTTCCTTTCGGTCCCTCAAGGTTCTTCATATGTTCAAAGTGAATTTCTCTCCCCGTCCACACTGGACTTTTTCACACGGGAGGAATGTATCTCCATCCCGAAAGAAAAGAAAGTGGGGCCAATTCAGAAATGCACGCAATTACATACCACCTCGTCACACGCAAAGACAAAATAGCATCCATCCAAAGGAGAAAGCAGCGCCAATACAAATGAATTCATTACAGGAGTACATAGCGATCGGCTTTCTATTGTGAAATTATGTGTTTGCACCTGTGCAGGGAGGACAGGATCCTCTGAGCAGCCAGAGAATAGAAACGAAAATTGCAGGAGGGAAAATCGCAGCAAAGGATTTTGAGAATTGTAATCTGTTTTGACCATTTCCTGGCAGAGCATCAAACTGAGCTTTTGTGTTGTTGCTGTGTGCCTTCAAGTCATTTCAGACTTATTTCAGACCCTATCATGGGGTTTTCTGGGCAAGACTACTTCAGAGATGGTTTGCCTTCACTCCTCCCCCCCCCCTTCGGTCTTTACTCCAAAACAGAGAGAAGAGGATGGAGAATATGAACAAAAGATCTTGGTAGTTGTAGTCTGTTTCAAATGAAGACAATCCTATGGTGATCGAGACATGCATTTCATACCAGGCAAAATTGAATTGACTGCAAATTTGGAGAGGAACAAAATTTATAAATTCGATGTTTTTCAGAATTTGCGGAGAAACATTTACAGAGGAATCATGGGATGAATTTACGGAGAAATAGTGGGATGACCCATGATTGCGTTTGGATTCCCTTCCGATTGCGTTTGGCGTCGTTAGATATTCTTTTCCAAAATTACATGAAACGCCATGACGCATCCTGGATGGAGCCTAGGATAACCTTCCAATTTTCCCCATGTGAAAAAGTCCAATTGAGGGGCATTTTCAGATGGCTGCCTGAAGCACTCCAGAGGAAGCCAAGCAATTTTAAGAAATCTCATGACATTTGCTGGGAAGGATGTGGTACAGATAGATAGATAGAGCCCATAATGGTTTTGTTTGTCCCATGTACCTTTTGTGGGTGAGAAGGAGTTTGAGTGACACACCTACCGAAATGTGCACACGTGTAGTATCTGGAATGCTCATTAATGACCTTATCTGATTCTCGACAACACAGTACAACATGCGCTCAGTGCCCTGAAGCTAAACCAGGTAACAGATTTGTTGCTAAGTTGGCTTGTTCCTGCCAAGCTAATATAAAGAAAACAAGATTAAATCCCAGATAAGCAGAACAAAGGGTCTAATTAAAACTGGGTTTTACCCTAAATCCTACATATTTGCAGAAATCAGCACAGTATATAATTTGTCAGCATCCGTTTTGGATGTGTTTAAAGAGGTGGTGGGAAAAACAAAGAAACGGCAAATCAGTTACTAAATAAATGAAACTAGGCTGGCATGATTTTTATCTCCTACCCTTTAACTGCTGTGATAAATCATGCTTATGGCATGATATTTTCAGGTCACAGCTAATAACTTCTCGGAAGGAACAAGGCCCCAGAAATAAGCACTTCTCCAAAATGCTGGAAAAGGCAGATCTCCAACAGGCCTGTAGGGATGAGAAAGAAGAAATAAAGACATGAGCCCGAACCCTGTTATTCACAATTGGACTTGACCCATTCAATGGGTGGGATTTACTTATATGCCGACCCACCATTCAACAGTTGACTTGATAGCTCTACTCTAGTTGGGCCTAACCAAAACAATTCTGACCGCGGTTTCTTTCTAAGAGAAGAATAGAAAGTATGTTGCAGAGGGATGGGTAAGAATTTCAGTTTGGTTTATTGCCCTTTGCCTCCCCATTTTCAAGGTTTCCCCCCTCCAGAAATTTGATGGGGAAAACTGTTAATGGAAATATTCCGACAAATCTAAAGGAAATGTAGCAGGAAGCAAAATTAATGGAATCACCCTTCCAGAAAGAGTGTTCCACTCTTCAACATTTGGTTTTGTATTACTGTGTGTTCAATCATCTTTGTGACACCACCTCTCTCTATATATATATATTGGTATTTCTGAGAAGTATCTCAGCTTGAACACCAGTATGACAGGCAAATACAACCCAATTCTCTTATTTATTTAGAGAATTCATAACAAAGAATCATAGGGTTGAAAGAGGCCACAAGGGCCATCTAGTCCATTTGCCAGTTCTTTTAATACCCTTGGATATAGTTCATCTGGTCCTTGAGGCTTATATTCACTTAGTTTAACCAGGTATCCCTGGTTACTTTACTTATTCTGTGCTGAAATTCCCCTGTTTTGTTGTCCTTCAGCCAAAAGCTATGTAGTTCTTCAGCCAAAAAAAGGATACTAGGACAGCTGACAGTTTCCTGCCTTTGGGCTTACAAAAGTGGCTCATAACAATCCCAGGAATCAAAATACCAGCCATTCCCCATTTGAAATTGTTTGTGGGCAAGGGCTCAAACTATTGCCGATCTTTGAGATCAACAAGTCTGACCCCGGTACCTCTTGTGAAGGGGACATACATGTCAAAGCTTCCTGGCCCCACATGGTTTCGGCACTGGAGTATATTAAAAAGATTTACAAAAAATATGTTGACCAAATTATATTTTAAAGTAGGACAAGCAGCATTATTGGAGATTATCATATAGTCAAATCAGCCGTGCTGATCCTAGGCTGGGCACAGATTGATATTTTAGAAATTTGCCTAAGATCGGGTGTTATCACACACCTCCATCCTCAGACCAGAGGCATTGCGACCTGATCTTAGCCAGATTCATCCTCTTCCTGTCTTTCATAAAGAATCATTAACTCCCATCCTTTGTGAAGGATGGGAAAAGGAGAGATCTGGCTAAGATCAAGTCATAATGCCTCCGGTCTGAGGACAGTAACATCTGATCTTAGGCAACTTTCTAAAATTTTAGCCTGCACTCAGCCTGGACTTAGCACGGCCAATTTGGCCTTGTGATAATCTCCATTGTCTACCAAGTTTTTGAACCTTCCCAAAAAAATTGCACCAAAAATATGTGGGGCCATTTGTCATCAAAGAAATTGTCAGCAAAGTGACTGCTAAACTGGTGTTGCCGAGAACCTGTAGAAACATTCAGCCGGTGTTTCATTTCAGCCTTCTGAAACCAAAGTGGAATTTCATCCTGCAACAACCACACCGTTTTGGTTGTTGGGATCAACACTTTGGAGATAACTGGACTCTGCCATTCACAAAGGCATTGCAATTTGTACAGTCAAAACATTTCTCACCAGAGGAACAGTAGATGGATTCTAAAGCTGTACTGGCCCCTAAATTGGTGAGGAATTTCCAAACATGATATCCTCATAAGCCATGACTTAGGGAGCTAGGGATGTTAAGCCCGGAGAAGAGAAGGCTAAGAGGTGATATGATAGCCCTGTTTAAATATTTGAAGGGATGTCATATTGAGGAGGGAGCAAACTTGTTTTCTGCTGCTCCAGAGACTAGGACCCGGAACAATGGATGCAAGCTACAGGAAAAGAGATTCCACCTCAACATTAGGAAGAACTTCCTGACAGTAATGGCTGTTAGACAGTGGAACACACTCCCTCGGAGAGTGGTGGAGTCTGCTTCTTTGGAGGTCATTAAGCAGAGGCTGGATGGCCATCTGCCGGGAATGCTTAGATTGGGAGTTCCTGCATGACAGGGGGTTGGACTGGATGGCCCTTGTGGTCTCTTCCAACTCTATAATTCTATGATATACTGTATTGTTGTTGGAAAGAAGAGGTAGATATATTTTATGGGGGTGGAATGTCAGGATCATGGTCCAGACACGATCTGTGTTCGAATATATGTGTGTAACGCAGGATTTTGGATTATGGTATCCTGTTGCTGAGACTGCGAGAAGTGAAGACTATGCATCAGGCACAGCATGGGATAGTGAAGAGGTGTGTAGGGAGTTCGTATGAGCTGCTAATTACCAAAATTTGTGAAGTTGAAGGCTTTTGTGGCTGGCGTCCAAAGTTTTTTATGGGTTTTCCAGGCTATGTGGCTATGTTCAAGAAGAGTTTATTCCTGACGTTTTGAAGATGCAAGCAACATGGCCACATAGCCCCAAAAACCCACAAATAGCTATCAGTTACCAAAATTCTTCTGCTGAGAATCAATAGCTTGGTACAAAGGGAAAAGAAGTAGGGGTAAAGCCTGGGAAAGGTATATGAGGAGGGAGCAGGCTTCTTTTCTGCTGCTCCAGAGAACCTGGAACAATGGATGCAGAGGACCTGGAACAAGGGATAGAAGCTACAGGAAAAGAGATTCCAGCTCAAAATTAGGAGGAACCTCCTGACAGTAAAAGCTGTTTGACTGTGGAAGATGCTCTCTCGGAGAGTGGTGGAGTCTCCTTCCTTGGAGGTCATCTGTCAGGGGTGCTTTGATGGAGCATTCCTGCATGGCAGGGGGTTGGACTGGATGGCCCTTGTGATCTCTTCCACTTCTATAATTCTATGTTCTGGATTGCTGACATTCCAGACGGCTTTTGTAAGGGCTGAATTGTTTGAATACTATGGGGGTCACCACACACATACACACAATGGCACACGCATGCGTGCATAGTACGAACAAAGGCCCACGGTACTCAGTGTGTATTCCTCCCAGGTCCAGAACGTAGGACTACAGGCCTAAACGAAATTCCCAGGGGACCGAGGGATTAAAGGCGAACGGACATTCAGTGTTATTTCGTTGTCTTTCCTTGTATGTAGCTGATGGAAGCAGATTTCTTGACTCAGATTAACTTTGGGATTGTTAAAGTAATTTTGTAGATGTTTAGATCAACAGATTTATGAGCATCGTTAATTAAGAGCTGAGCTTTACAAAGGTGTGGCCCAACCATTAAGGACTCCGTCGAGAGAGTATAAAAACGCTCGCCTTTCCACCGTCTTCCAACACTTCATCGATTGCCTTCTCTTGCCTTCTATTCTTCAGTGGAACAGGTAAGCATGGCTTCTTCATTGCATACAAATCTGTATCTCTTAAAATGTTTATGCAGAGGGATCTTGTAGCACCTTAAGACGCACCGAAAGAAAGAAGTTGGCAGCATGAGCCTACTTCCTCAGATATAAGGTGCTACAAGATCTTTCTACATACTGACACACAGCTATGTCTTTGAATCCTACCACTCTTAAAATATGGTTTTATGAAGAGTTTTAGAATGTTAATATAAGGGGAAACTAGCCTGAGATCTGGATCCTATTGTCTACTCCCAACTAAGGTAGTCTCGCTTGATCAAATATGAATGCTAGGCCAACAGGTAACTAAAAATTCTTGACTTATGAGACTACTATAGCTAGAATGAAGAACACTATTAATGCCTAAAGGACTCAGCATGTATTTATGCCTTATTTGTATGAAGAAGAATTTCTAAGGAACTCTCCAGGTCCTTGATCCAGCTTCCCATTTTCCTCATACTGCAAACTATATATCTCTAGAGTTGTTCTACAGTTCTACATTCGCTCCCACTGATATAGACTGATATGGACTATTCTAGTGACCACCCCAAGTTGTCCTGTTTCTCATCTCTGCTTGTTTTAAGTTATTTGAATTGTGTTTTATTATAATGATGAATTCTTATGTTGATCTATTTTAACAGAGGAGGGGATAGTGGGATTTGTTTTAATGTATTGTATGGTTTTTCTTTTATTGTTGTCATGCCACCTCGATCTCATAGGTTAGGCGGGATAAAAATAAATTTTTTTATTATTATTATTATTAGTAGTAGTAGTAGTAGTAGTAGTATAAGCTTAACTCAGTTTAATAGTCCTTCTTTAAGGATCTACACTTCCATCATCATGTAGATCTGTAATGCAGGGGTAAGTAGACATTTCAAACAAAATTATGTCCAATGGTCCATTTGTCTCTCAATCCCTTGAGGACCTTTAGCACAGTATCATTAAAAGTTTCTTCATATTACTTGGAAGGGACAAGATTTCACGAAATATTCTTTTCTAATACTATTTGGAGAATCCCGGGGTGATGCCTGTGACCTTTAGCAGGCCAAATATTAGTGCTAAGAATCACCATCTCACTCAGATTCCTAGGATTCTTCATTTTTATGTGGAAGGTCATACAACACGTGAAAATGAAAATAACTTCTTTCGTTGACATATTCTCCATTTATTATATTGAACATTCTCTGTTCAGGAGGAAATACCTCAACATAATAAATGAAGAATTGATGTAGTTAATCTTTTGATTCCTTGTCCAGGTAAACCACTTACATTATAATAATAATGATAACAGCTAACAGAGGTACATTGCCATCCGGAGTTTGCAAGAGTTACTGTTGGGACTCAAACTCTCAAAATCCCTTCAGCAAATATGTTCGTTGTCTTGACTGGGTAGAATATTTGGTAGACACAATTCTATCCAACCAATTCGGTCTCTCTGTGTTGGGATGGGTGTTGCATGGCAAGACCATTACTTTGTGCGACAGTGTGTCTCTTCCATTACCGTATATACTCGACTGTAAATTGACCTCATGTATAAGTCAAGGACAAGTTTTGGGGCCAAAATTATGGATTTTGTTATGACCCGTGGATAAGTCGAGGGTAAAATTTAGGGGCATATAGGAAAGGATCTAAAGGATGAAGCAAAGCAAAACAATGTCAAATAACTTCCAAAAGTCCATCAGATATAACTCTTTGTGCTTATTCTTAAGACTGGATGGATGAGAGAGTGCTTCCAGGACAGATTATACTCTTGCTTTTCACCAGGGGATGGTTCCTTCTTTTAAATAAGAGTTAAGATACAATACTTTCATTGACCCATGGATAAGTCGACTCAGGTTTTTTGGGTCAATTTTTTGACCTAAATTTTTAGACTTATACATGAGTATATACAGTATTTAGCCATTTGTCCCTCCTTGCCTTGCAAGTAGTTACAAAATCAATCACATATTCTATCAATCAAGCAATCGCATATTCTATCACTTACATATTCTATCAACTTAATTTTTTTAAAAAACAGAAGTACACAAACAGTGCTGTAAGGAGGGGGGGAATAGTGGATTTGTCAAAACATCGCCCCTCGGCCATTTGTCCCTCCCCTGAGAAAGAATTGATTCCGATCTGGCGTTCCCCCTGTTGGGAATTGCGTTAGAACCGATTCTTCTCGAAAGAACCGCAAAAGAACTGCTCCCCAAAAAAGTGGGGCTTTTTGCGTTTGCTCCGCTTTATTTCCCCTGGAATCGATCCAATGAGGATCAGAATCGATTTCCAGTGGGAACTAGGGGCATGAACCCCAAATCAGGATTTGGACCTTATTGTAGTGGGAACAAACCCCATAGTGAGCTTTTTTTCTCAGTAAGCAGTTTTTCACCATATTTTAAAATTTCAGACTGGTAATGAAATAAATAAATAAGGAGACTAAACATCTTTTTAAATTACATAACAAGGGAATATAAGATTATTTAGAATAATAGTATTATTCTATTGATATGATATGATAACCTTTAGGGCTGAAGAGTGGGTTATAAATACAACAAATAAATAAATAAATAAATAAACCATGCACATATACATATTTTGATGAAACCGATGCAGTCCAATGTAGAAGTCCACTGTTTCCATTACTGGTGGTCTCTGGAGTTTGTTTTGTGTATAGCATCACTCACAATCATTCTCATGTTCTTTCAGACTCACCTCCATCGCTCAACAGAATGTCTTTCTGTGGAACCTCTTGTGCTGTCCCATCCTGCGCATCTGCCCCAGTTGTTGGTTTTGGAAATTCCGGTGGCTTTGGCAGTGGTATTGGCTCTGGCTTTGGGTACAGTTCCGGTCTTGGAGGTGGTAACTTTGCCTCTGCTGCGAATCTGGGTGTGCTCTCTGGAGTGCAGCCATCTTGCATCAACCAGGTCCCACCATCAGAAGTTACGATTCAGCCACCTCCTATTGTTGTCACCATCCCAGGACCCATTCTCTCTGCCACCTGTGAGCCTGTTGCCGTCGGAGGGTATGCCCCATGCGCTTCTGGTGGACTTGGCCTTAGTGGACTCAGCGGTGGACTCTCCGGGGGCCTTGGGCGCCGTTCTGGATCACTAAGAGGCTTGAACTGCAACCCCTGCCTCTAAATGCTCATGGACTTTTGACCCAGGAAAAGGAATAATGGAACAACTCACAGCGGAAAACCCAGGCCTTAGTTGAGTTCCCAGGTGAAGTCCTTGGGCGCTGAGGCAGTGTTTGGCATCACTAGAAATCAGGCCCGCCTCTCTATTTTATGAGTCTGCTTTCAATCTAAATGTATCCCTCTTTCTATGCCTATGACCCTGCTGATCAGCAAAATTAAGAACATAGGGTCCCTGAATTCCTTCTTTGAATGTAACACCCGGTGTTGAAGACAGAGAAACATGTTATGTTAACCAAGGCATTTGTCTCCTTTTGCCAAAGCAATAACCACAATCATACATGTTATTGAGAAGCTGTTCCTTTGTCTGTGCTCTTTGTGCTTTGTTCCTTTCTGAACTGTTTGTCTTTCTTTTGGAATTGCCTACTTCCAGTCTTGAATAAAACTGAAACTGCATGAAAAGTCACTGGTTTTCTGGTTTTGTTACCACTCAAGTGTTTAGTAATCATCCTGTGGACAAGACCAAGATGGAACCAGCCCTACTGTCAGGCCGATTGGGCCAACTTGTCTTTCAGGAAGCAGATGTAAGCAAGATGGATTGTTTCTTCTAGACTTCCTACCTTCTCGGGTTCACCTATGTTTTTTAGTGTGAATATGACTCCATCGTCACTGCAGAGATAATCCAGTTTGACATTACTTTGTGGCCTCATTCCCACTTAGAAAAAAAAAAAAGCGGTTTGTGATCTGAATTAAAAAGTGGTTTGCAATCTGTAGCGTGGTTCCCACTACATTTGACCCGATCACATTTTTTCCTTGTAAAATAACCCACTTGTGGTTCACATTCACGAATGAATTGGTTCAAAATGGACCCACTCCAGCCAGTCGATTCTGATCCGCATCTGGTTCACACTTGCACATAATCGATTCATCCAAAAAGACACTGGAGACATCAGCATCAAAAAGACACGGGTTAAATGGGTCTGGCGCATGGGCCCCCTTGCCGAATCGCTTCAGCAATTTGATTTAAGGGGAACCACGGTCATTTGAACTGGTTCAAACTGAATTGCGATCTGGTTGAAAAGGTAGTGGAAATGAGGCTTTTAACTGCTGTGGCTCAATTCAATGGAATTCTTGGAAGTGTAGTTTGTTGTGGCCCCAGAGCTCTCAGATGGAAAAGGGTAAATCTCCTAAAAGTCTACAATTCCCAGAATTACATAGCATTGGACCACGACAGTTAAAGTGGTGTCAAACTGGATTATTCCTGCAGGGTGGGTCCATCCCCGGTGTATAATCTCACTCATGCATTCCCGATTTATTTTTCAATTTGAACCACATCTCTGCCAGTTCTGTTGTTACATGTGTCAGCATTGTGAATAAAAATGGATTCAACAATGTGGAATTATTCAAAACATATTCAAGACACGCAGAGTTTTATCCCAAATTATCTCGGGTCTATTCCCATCGGTTATTCACACAAACCAACAATGTAAATCTTTTTTGGAAAACTTGGGAAAAACGCCAAAATTGACAATCCTGTGTTAAAAAAAATTACTTGGGTGCATTCAAAATGCATGTGAACAACAAACATTCAACCCACATTCTAATGAGATTATTTTCACCATCTGAAAAAGATCAGATTTGATCTAAGATCTGAAGGGAGGGCTAAATCACATTGTATAAATGCCGTGTTTATTTGCTTCCTTGTTTGTCCATGTGTTCTGAGCTTGTCGACAATTTTGGGAAACTATCCAAAGGCACCTTCAGCAGAAAGACAATAAACAATCAAAGGAAGTGGAAGACATCAAAGTGAAAACATTATCCCTACCACAAAGTGCTTAAATGCTGCTGACTCTGCTATCTACTCATGGAGTATTATGTTTAGGGATCTCCAAAATATGTGCCAGGTCTGCTTTTTCCCACATTCAAACTTCTTACATCTCATGTTTAAGACTATAGTTGCGTATGCCGACACACAAGTTCACTTCGGATCCAAGAAAGAGAGGAAACCAAGATTTCCACATGGAGGCAACTGCCTTTACCATGAGCAATGGGCAGCCATGTCATTGGATGAGATGATCATGATGAGGATATTTATTTATCATCTTTCTTATATTGGGATCATCTTTTTTTCATCTGTGATTCAAGGTGGTTTACAACAGCTATAGCTAAGAATTTAAATCATTTGAATGTTTTAAAAAGTCATTAAACTACTGATTCAATAAAACCAGTTAAAAACAGGCTGACCTCCTATTCGTCAGGTGTGGTGAATTGATGTCAGCCCTACTCAATTTGTGTCCTAGACTGAATGGTTTTAATAGTATTGATAGTTTAATTACTTTCCAAAGCTTTGGAATGTTTTCCACTATGTTTGGTTATTTATTATGTTTTTGCAGAAGGAGCCTTTGGATAGCCGACTGTAGTCAATGGCCTCATTCCCACTGCCTTTTAAATCAGATCGTGCATCGGTTTGAACCGGTTCAAATGACCCTGGTTCCCACTTAATCCGAATCGACTGAAGCAATTCTGATAGGGGGGGTCTATGCTCTAGACCCACTTAACCCGTGTCTTTTTGACGCTGATTTTTTTCGCTTCTTTTTCAATAAATTCTGCGCAAGTGTGAACCACAACTGGATTTGAATCGATTCAAAATTTCCCCTTTGGCTGGCTGGAAATGAATCATTTTGAATCAATCCATTGGTGAATGGTGTGGTGAGCTCCCAGTCTCTCAGTTCACCTACAATCTTTTCTCCACTGAGGCACTAATATTTGGTAGCATTTTTTAATATTCACAGGGAGGCCAAGTTGTATTTCAAAACATGAACAAGAGTTTATTTGTAAAATACAAAAATATATAGAATACTTAAAGCTGTTAATCATCTTGTTGCTTAGTTACAGAAGATCCCTTAAAGTATTAATATCAAAACAGCCACTCAGGCAATCTATTCTCCAATACCAAGACCAAAATCTTTCTTGAAACCACTGGTTTGGTCTGAGCCTCTCTCTCTGAGACTCCCTCAAACCTATCTATTCCCTCTCTGGACTCTTCAGACCCTTTCCTGGTCTCCAATCCAACCTAAAATGTTCCCTCAGGAAATCTAAGAGCACACCCTCCCTTTGATGTAACTCTTCCTCCCAACTCAATCAAACTAACTCCCTTCCCTCTCTGCCAAGGCTTTTTTATAGCCCTGCCCAGCCTGCTTCTCATTGGCTAGTCTCATCTTGCTCTGTGATTGGCTGATTGATCGGCTTGTTCACTACAAATGGGAACCACAAATGGGTTATTTTGGAAGGGAAAAATGTGGTCAGAGGCAAATGGAGTGGGAACCACACTCTGCTGTTGAATCAGTTCATCAATTTGGATTGCACACCAATTTATCTGTAAGTGGGAATGGGGTCCATGTCTGACTTTGCTGTGATTGAGGGGGTGTCATCTTGACAATGGAGCAAGCTTGTTCTCTGCTGCTCCAGAGAATAAGTCACGAAGCAATGGACTTCCATTGCTTCCCTCGGAGTGTAGTGGAATCTCCTTCCTTGGAGATCTTTAAACAGAGGCTGGATGGCCATCTGTTGGGGATGCTTTGATGGAGAATTCTTGCATGTCAGAATAGGGTTGGACTGGATGGCCCTTGTGGTCTCTACCAACTCTATGATTCTATAATTGTTCACAGGGAGGGTGGGTGGGATAGTCAATTGCTTGTTGGAGTCATTTCTGCATACAGTATGTGCACTGGGTGACACCTTTATTGCATCCATTGTTCCACATTCTATTCTCTGGAGCAGCAGAAACAAGCTTGCTCCATCCTCAACATGACATCCCTTCAAATATTTAAACAGGGCTATCATATCACTTCTTATTCAAATGTCCTCTTCTGGTCCTCAGCTTACTACCGTTGCTGAAAACTGATATATGTTTATTTGTATAGCGTACGCCATTACAAAAAGTAATCCGTATAAAGCATAAAATATAAACATCAAATATGTTGTAAAAATAATATATTGCATGTCAAAGTTAATATCATCTTAAAAAAACAAACCTAGAGGTCTCAGATGCATCTGCATAGGCACAAGGACCAGACTCATAAAAGTATATAGCATTGGTTTGCACAGCTGAGGATATTCAAGAATAACTGGGGTTCAAGTCTATCCTGTAACCCAAGCATCATCTCTTTACAAAGCTTCTTCATTATAATTGATGTTTTAAAACAGGCTCCCCTAGTAAAAAAAATTGATCAAATATGAGTCAAAGTTGGTTGGTGCCAACCCTAAGTCTTTGAATAAGGCATTTCTTGTATCTTTACAAATTGGGCACTACAATAAGTAATGAGTTAGATCTTCAACTGAGTTGGAGCCACACGGTCTGACTCTTCCCAGATGGCCCTTTGATAATGCCCTTGCACCACAGCCATGGTCCATGACTGAGAACGAAGGACCGTGAAGGCATATCTCTGAAGCCACAGCCACTGGTGAAATGTCTAATTAACATAACTAACTTCAGACATATGCCCTAAAGTCATATAAATAAATAAATAACAAAGTCAAAGGCTTTCATGTCCGATATCTGTAGTTTGTTGTGGGTTTTTCAGGCTATGTGGCCATGTTTTAGAAGAGTTTATTCCTGACATTTCACCAGCAGCTGTGGTTGGCATCTTCAGAGATATTGTAATGTGCTTCATCCTTTTTAAGGGAAGGGGATTTAGATATAGTACTGTACATACTGTATGCAGTGTATATTTACTGTCTTTTAATTATGTAAGCTGATTTGACAGCTCCTGTGGCAGGAAAGCGGGGTATAAATAAAAGTTTTATTTTATTATTTTATTTACTCAATGTGACACCCCTTCAAATACTTAGACAGGCCTATCGTGTCACTTCTTATCCTTCTTTTCCCCAGGCTGAACATACACAGCTCCCTAAGTCTCTCCTCATAGGGAAGGGTTTCCAGATTCTTCACCATTTGGGTCATCCTCCTTTGGACATGCTTCAGTTTGTCAACATCCTTTTTGAATTTTGGTGCCCAGAACTGGACACAGGATTATTCCAGGTGGGGCATAACAAAAGCAGAATAGAGTGGGACTATTACTTCCCTTGATCTAGACACTATATTTCTATTGATGCAGCCTAAAATTGCATTGGCCTTTTTAGCTTCTCCATCACACTGTTGACTCATGTTCAACATGTTGTCTAGTAGGACTCCTAAATTACTTTTGCATGGACTGTTGTTAAGCCAGATGTCACCCATCCTATATTTATGCATTTCATTTTGGTCTCCTTAAGTGTAATACATTAAATTCTTCCCTTGGTCTTGTCCTCAGGATGCTTCCTATATGCTTAAGTTATAACAAAACCAGAAATCCAGTGTATTATGATGCAGAGTCAAATTTATTAAAGACCAGAAGTAGGCAATTCCAAAAGGATCACAAACAGTTCAGAAAAAAAGACAAACCATAAAGAGCATATGTGAATGAACAGCTTCTCCTATCCATGCATGATTAAAAGTATTACTTTGGCAAAGAGCAAGGCAGAACGAGGTAAATATAATGTGTTTCAATTACATGTTTCCATCATCTCCAGTATTACCCAGTCAACGCCAGGTGCTGCATTTCACAGGAGGTGTTCAGAGATCCTATGCTTTTTATTTTGCCAAACAGAAGGGACATAAGCATATAAGGAGAAGAACATAAATAGAGGAATATATTTAGAGTGAAATCATTTTCATGAAAGAGATAGATGGGCTGAAAACTGCCCTAGCTCCCATGAACTTGACTTGGGAAGGGGGTGCTCAGCATACCTAAAGAAAAGCTTAAATGTCCTCCTATGAGTTATCCTATTACTCCTTTAGTTGCATTTAGTTGAAGGAACTGCAGCTCAAACCTCTCAGTGATCCAGAACGGCGACTAAGACCCCCGCAGAGTCCACCACCAAGTCGACCAAGGCCAACTCCACCGAGTCCACCAAGGCCAAGTCCACCAGAAGCGCATGGGGCATACCCTCCAACGGCAACAGGCTCACAGGTGGCAGAGAGGATGGGTCCTGGGAGGGTGACAACAAAAGGAGCTGGCTGAATGTAAATTTCTGATGGTGGGACCTGGTTGACACAAGATGGCTGTACTCCAGAAAGCACGCCCAGATTTGCGGCAGCGGCAAGGCTACCAACTCCAAGACCGGAACCGTAGCCAAAGCCAGAGCCAATGCCAAAGCCGTTGTAATCTCCCGATCCAAAACCAATGACTGGGGCAGATGCACAGGATGGGACAGCACAAGAGGGTCCGCAGAGAGACATTCTGTTGAAAGACGGAGGAGAGTCTGAAAGAACATGAGAAGGATTGTGAGCGATGATCATAGACTTGTGTCCAGCAAAGTCCTCATGTCCAGCAGTAATGGAAAGAATAGACTTCCACTTTCATCCTAATGTGTACATTTGGATAGTTTTAAACTGTGTTAACCTGTTCTAAACAGTCTTGTACTTCCCCTCTTATGTTGTTTAATATATGTGTGTGTTTTAGACTGTTTAAATTATTCTTGCTGTTTTGAATTTATAAAACTACTGATGTTGGTTTTATTGGAGGAAGAGTTGTATGGGTACCATGTCAACTACATTAATAACAACCGCAACAACTTGTTGGAAATGAAGTTTGCATTCAGAGTCTTATCAATTCAAGTATCAATAAATTATTAGGAGCTGTAGCTACTCTCCACCCGATTATGACAGACCATTCATTTATATTAGCTCAGGGCTTTGAATCATAGAAATCTCCCCAAATCTCTTGCAGGCAACAGCATGGGAATGAATGGAAAAATTACTTGGTTACTTATATCAGCTCTTCATTTATTAAGCTAAGATATTCTTTCCTAAACAAAACTCTCACAAAGATTTTTAAAATGAAATCTCAGCCACTTCCAGGTAATCTGGAGAACCACTTGCTGAGGCTGCACTAATGGTCCTCAGACGATTAGAGACAGATGGCAGAAGTTTTGTTAGAAATGCCAAGCTCCCGCTGCATCACTGATCCACACCTCTAGCATCCTAAAAGAAGGACTATTAAACCGGGTTGAATGTGCAAAACTGTAGATGAGCTGTGGAGACATATAATCTGGAGTATCATGAAAATGAGAAGCCGGATCAGCCAAGTCAAAGTTTGGAGCATCTGTGCATCTGACAAGTTTCAAGGACCCATAGAGCTTCTTCTTCAGACACAAATGACATGAATACATTCTAAGTCCTTTAACGTGAATAGTATTCTTAGTCCTAGCTACAGTATTGAGTCAAGGGAAATTAATTACCTGTTGACTTAGCATTCAGAATTGAGTCTATCCTAGTTGGTACCAGACAATAGAATTAAGTAAGGACTTGGATGCTTTTACAGTAACGTTCAAAAGCTCTTAGTAGAAACATATATTGAGAGACAGAGATTTATATGTAACAAACAAGGCATGCTCACCGATTCCACTGAGGAATAGAAGGCAAGAGATGAAGCTGTTGGAAGACTGTGGAAAGGCATGAGCTTTTATACTGTTTTGGTGGCATCCTTAATGGCTGGGTAACACCTCTTTCCAGCTCACCTCTTAAT
The DNA here is from genome assembly GCA_034509955.1 of Urosaurus nigricauda. NCBI lineage: Eukaryota > Metazoa > Chordata > Lepidosauria > Squamata > Phrynosomatidae > Urosaurus > Urosaurus nigricauda. Next base: position 3,271,730 of record JAOEGL010000010.1, read on the forward strand.
TCACTATGCCAAAAGTTCTGCTGGTTTAATCATCTACAAAATGACTTTAATAATCCTAAAATAATCAGAGCCAAGAATTCTGCTTCCATCAGCTCCTTACAAGGGAAGACAACAAAAGAATTAAGATCAAATGTTTTCCTTTCCTCTCTCCATCCTCTGAGAATGTAATTCTGGTTGTAATCCTACATCCTTTAATCTGGGTTGTAATCCTACATCCATTAATTTTTGCATTGAGTATGCCTTCAAGTTGTATGTTGACTTACAGCAACTCCGTTCAATTCATAAGGTTTTCTTCACCAAGGGATAGTCCTACAAAGTAACGTTAGTTTCTCCCTCTAAAATATAGTCCACAGCTTCTGGTATTCAATGATGGTCTCCCATCCAAGTGCAAACCCTGCTTAGCTTCCGGGAATAGAACGGATCAGGTGCTCTTAGTTTCACTACTGTATATACTCATGTATAAGTTTAGACTTTTTAGTCAACAAACTGACCCAAAAAACCTGGGTCGACCTATCCATGGGTCAATGTAAGTACTGTACTTTAATTCTTATCCAAAAAGGAACCAAGCCCTGGTGAAAGGTGAGAGCTTAATCTCTTTCCAGAGCACCTAAAGGAAGCATCAAACCCCTCTGCTATCTCATCCATCCTGTCTTTAGGGTGAGCACAAATAGTTCTGCCTGTCAAAACTTTTAAAGATCTTTAGCATCATTTTCTTTTACTTCAGCCTTTACATCCTTTGTTACATGCTACTAAATTTAACCCTAGACCAAGTTTAACCCTAGACCATGGGTCATACCAAAAACCATAATTTTGGCCCCAGAACCTGCCCTCGACTTATACATGAGGTCGACTTATAGTCGAGTATATACTGTCGGTTCATTTATATCAGGTTTTACTTCTGAACAAACATGCATAAGGATGGTCTGTTCTTTTTAGGTGTTTGGCAATTCACGATTTATCGAATCCCACTGTGCTGTCATTGTTTTTATAGCAGGAACATCAGCTGTAACAATGGAGTTTATCACATGGGAGGAATTTCTCCCAATTTCGAATGGAGCCAATTCGAATTCATGTAAATTTGCTAGTTTAGCGAATTTATGTAAAATCTAATTGCGTTCAGAATGCGTTCAGAATGACTTTCCATTTCCACAAAATGATCTCCCATTGCCCAAAATTGTGTGAGATACTCTAATACGCAATTATGTGAAACGCCATGATTATTTTCGGAATGACTGGCAATAACAACCAATAGCATCACTAGGGTTGGCATCATCCTGTGCGATAACTCATGGTGGCACCTCTCTTTTTACATCCTCTCATACCACATCATTCAGGATCCTTGATAATATTTTTGTGTACCAATTTTACTCAGAAGTTGTAATTTATGTATATCACTGGATGTAACAATTGTGACATAAAGTCCAAACTTGGTTTATTGCTGAAAGATGATATTGTTTAACACTGAAGGTGATAGATGGGTGGGCTCATTGGAGGGAGGGTCTAGTTTGGCAAGCTTAATGTATGTTGACCATTTCCCTCTAAGAATACTATCATCAAGGTTGGATATCACTGTCCCATAACTTTTCCAGAATAGGGTGCTACCATCTATCCCTTGCATCATTACAGAAATTTAAATACAAAAACATGTGTGCTATACTCTCAACAGGTTCTCAACAGGCCCTGTCCATTCCGACCATGGGCAGACTCTCTGGTCCTGGAATATATTTTGGAGAGGGAAAATCAAACACATTTCTTCCGACTCAAGAGAGAGAGAGAGAATTTGTGGGTTTCTCATTTCAACATGAGGAAAAAATAAATTAAACATTTGGCATCCTTGTTATATGAAAGATTGTATTCTGGCATGGTTTGAGATCTTCTGGGAAGGCCTTTCCCTCTCACCCATCACCTTTATAGGTAGATCTGTTGAAAGCACAGGAGAGGACCTTTTCAGTGGTTGCTCCAATACTTTGGAACTCCCTTCCTTGAGAACTTAAAAGTAGTGACCTCTCTAATGTTTTCCATACATAGGAGTTTATCACATGGGCGGAATTTCTCCCAATTTCGCATGGAGCCAATTCGAATTCACATAAATTTGCTAGTTTAGCGAATTTATGTGAATTCTAATTGCATTCGGAATGCATTCAGAGTGACTTCCCATTGCTCGAAAATGACCCCCTCCTCCATTGCCCGAAATTGCATGAGATACTTTGTGAAACCCCATGACTGCATTTGGAATGACTCCCCATTGCCTCTCACCTTCAGCTGGGGTTGATAGAGGCATCAATGCCACATATATAGTCAAGGCCCTCTAGATGATCCCAACCAAATGGGCTGATGGATGTCCTGCCACCCACTGCCAATCCAGCCAGGTTCGTTATATGAAATTCAGAGGTCCACCATCTTGTCCTCTTCCTAAGCTATCACAATCAAGGTTATCGCACAGGTCCTAGAACGGGCCTGTTGCATTCATAAAGGGAGTGTGGTGGGGACAGGAAGGCAGCATGGAAACATCTTATTGCACAGAAGAACTCCACCGCCGCCGCTGCTGGAAGTTCCCATGGTATTTCACATCCATCACAGAGGGGCCAATTTTCAGAACCACTTCAGAAGCGTTCCTGAAAATTGGCCCCTCTGGGATGCATCCGGAACGGAATTGGAGGTTCTGGCGGCAGCGGCAGCAGCGTTCTGCTGTGCAGTAAGATGGTTCCATGCCACCTCCCATCATCAAGACGCTCCCTTTCAGAGTGCAACAGGCCCATTCTAGGGTCTGTGCGAAAAATTTATATGTCTTATTTAGTGATGTAAAAAATATTTGTCAAAATTCGATAAACGGAACAAATTTCTGTTATTCAAAGATTTTGAAAGCTTTTTAAAGAGAATAAATTATGAGGACTTGTCGATCAACGAGTAAGAATTTCGGTTTTTCATTCGATGGACAGGATTTGAGTATTTTGCATAAGCAAAGCTACCATTTGTATTGGGTTTTTCTAGCAGAGGAATATTCTTTAAACCTCTGCCAAACTTCCTTTTGACATGCTAATTGAATTTGAAATGCCAGGTAATTAGTGTAAATATTTGCCTCCCTTGTCTTTTATTTTCATTCGAGAAATCTGTGAAAAATACTTCTTGACAGGGAGAGAGAAAAAATAAACCCCCTTTAAAGGGACTTTTGAAAATAATAAATTTTTAAAATAAATTGCATTTAGTTCTCAATGGCAGAGAAGAAAAAAATTGGTTTGTCACAACACTTGTCTTGTGTTGACCCTGAATCAGTAGCCAATACTGTCACTAGAGGTGGACATTTTTGCTGATCTCACTCTCAAGGGGAGTAATGAATAATTTTGCATGTTGCAATGGATGAATTTTGTGCCCATATATTTTAAAATACACTGGTCCCCCGGGTTACGAAGGTAATCCGTTCCGGGATTACCTTCGTAACCTGGAAGTATTCGTTACCCGGGGGACCGCTTTCGCGGACGGACCGCGCAGCCATTTAAAGGGGCCGTGCGGCTTTTTTTCCTTCGTATCCCGGGGGATATTTCGTATCCCAGGGGATACGAAGCCGGTCCGCCGCCTTTCGGATCCCGGGGTTTTCGCAACCCGGGGGATTCGTAAGGCAGGGGACCACTGTACCATTTTAATTTCAGTTTTAGGAAAAAGGCAAGGTGGAGATGAGTTAAAGCAATAACCAATTTTGTCATAATTTAGCTTCTGTAGAATCAATTGATCAAAAGTTTAATTCTGTAGCAGACATCCACTCCCTAACACATGAACCATGAAATTAACATTTATGCACAGAAAAATAAAAATAAAATAAATCCCTGCCCAGCAGCTACATTTGCATGGTGTTCTCTGTGCAGAAATATGATTTTCTGTTATGGAAACTAAATTATAAAAATAAACCAGAGCAGAACAAAATGTCTTCAACTTATAGAGAATAGTACAGTCATGTCATTTGTCACTGTTGCCTTCTTGTGGCAAATTTCTCATAATGGTTGCTTAGTCTCAACTAGTGTAGACTCAACCAATCAGCTGTTGAATGATAAGACAACATGTACTGTAGATAAATCCAGTTGTTTCAATGGGTCTATTCTAATGCAGAGTAATAATAGATTTAAGACCACTATCTTGCTAATTTGCTCAGAGACAAAGTAGGGAAAAAGAGTATTGTGAATGATGGGCAACTGTGATGATGGGCATCTCATGATGGGCAACTGTAATGTGTTTGGAGTCCACCTTTCTGCTGCTAGGACACTAAAAATGCAACACACTAAATCAGAAGACAACAACTGGTTTTGGGAAATGCCTTTACAAATATTCTACATCAGCTATGTAGCCAAGACTGATACTTGTGCATTTCAACCAATGTCAAAATTGTGACGATGATAGTTTTGTGCCATACATTTTTTATTAGTACAGCAATAAGGCTGGATGGATTCTGTCTTTTTGATCTATCAACCTGTCCTTTTGTTTGGGGATGTTTAGCCTGGAGAAGAGAAGGGTAAGAGGTGATATGATAGCCATGTTTAAATATTTGAAGGGATGTCATATTGAGGAGGGAGCAAGCTTGTTTTCTGCTGCTCCTGAGAACAGGACCTGGAACAATGGATACAAACTGCAGGAAAAACGATTCCAGCTCAACATTAGGAGGAACTTCCTGACAGTAAGGGCTGTTCGACAGTGGAACACACTCCCTTGGAGTGTAGTGGAGTCTCCTTCCTGGAAGGTCTTTAAGCAGAGGCTGGATGGCCATCTGTTGGGGATGCTTTGATTGGGAGTTCCTGCATGGCAGAATGGGGTTGGATGGATGGCCCTTGTGGTCTCTTCCAACTCTATGATTCTATGATTCTATGATGTTTTGCCAGCATCTGTGCCTGGCATCTTCAGACAATTCTCTGAAGATGCCAGCCACAGATGCTGGTGGAACGTCAGGAATAAACTATTCTAGAACATGGCCACATGGCCTTTTGTTCTTTTCTAACTCTAGGATTCTAGGATTCTCTCACACACAAATACTCTGCTTAACAACGGAAAGAGCAAAGATGTTAATTGTGATGAGAGAAATTGTATACAATTTTCAGGAAATTCAACCCAGAAAGTGCATGAATTTCTCAATGTCCCATTGGAGATGAGATCTCTCTCAGGGCTTGGAGATTTCTTGACAAGGTGACACAATATATTTATGGTCCAATTTGTTCACCACACTACTCCCAAGTAAACGGATGAAAACTTTTTTTGGCCTGTCCCGTGTCACAAAGATAATGGACAAACGCCTCTTTTCACAATAATAAATATTGCTTGTCAACAAGCTAGAAATGCATCTGTCTCACAAAGGAAAACAAAGACATATGAATGGTAGTGCAAACTCATATGCTCATACTGTATTGTTGTTGTTGTTGTTGTTTGCCTACAAGTCATTTCCAATTTATGGAAACCCTAATGCAAGCTTATCCTGAGGTTTTCTTGGCAAGGTTCTTCAGAGGAGGTTTGCCATTTCCTTCCCCTGAGAATGAGAGAGAGTGACTTTCCAAAGGTCACCAAGTGGGATTCCATGACAGAGCAGGATTCAGATCCTGGTCTCCATAGTCATAGTCCAACACTCACACCACTACATCATGCTGGCTCCTAATGTTGTATCTTGCCTTAGATCTTAGGTTAGTAGTCAAGGTACCTGAGTAAACAAAATGGATGGGCTTTGTGGTTCTCTCCTATGGTTTTCTCAGGCTGTGTGACCACATTCTGGAGGAATTGCAACTGTGTCTGGCATCTTCACTTTGTGGTTTTTGTTGCTATGAGTGTCCTTTAACAAACATAATGGCCAAGACCCTGTGACACTGATGTAATGAGGACAACAGAACATCATGATAGGTATGTCTAATGAAGCCATGTCCAAGTGATATCACTAGGTTTGGTGTCACCCCAGTGAAGTAATTCGTATAGGTTTATTACACAGGGCTTGGAGAATGGAAACAGAGTGGAAGGGAATGGGAAGGGAATGGAACAGGGGGGGAATGCATATTAATGCACAGGAGAAAGCCACCGATGCTGCTGAGAGTTTCCGATCTGTTTAGGGGATCATGTTTAGTTGTTCCCAACCATAAGCATGAATCCTCAGCAGTTACAATAATGTGAAGCCGAAGGTTTCCAGGGCCGGCATCCATCGTTTTTTGAAAGGTTTTTTTTTGGGGGGGGGGCTATGTGTGGCCATGTTCTAGAAGAATTTATTCCTTAATAATAGTGCCACTCTATTCTGCTTTGGTCAGGCCCCACCTGGAATACTGTGTCCAGTTCTTGGCAACACAGTTCAAAAAGGATGTTGAGAAGCTGGAGAATGTCTAAAGAAGGGTAACTAAAATGGTGAAGGGCCTGGAAACCATGCCCCTAGACGAATGTCTTAGGGAGCTGGGGGTGTTTAGTCTGGAGAAGATAAAGCTAAGAGGTGATATGATAGCCCTGTTTAATATTTGAAGGGATGTCACATTGAAGAGGAAGCAAGCTTGTTTTCTGCTGCTCCATAGAACAGGACATGGAACAAAGGATGCAAGCTACAACATTAGGAGGAACTTCCTGACAGTAAGGGCTGTTTGACAGTGGAATACACTCCTTCCCCGGAGTTTAGTGGTGTCTCCTTTTTTTGCTGTGAGTTCCTGCATGGCAGAGTGGGGTTGGACTGGATGGCCCTTGGGATCTCTTCCAACTCTACGATTCTATGATTCTATGATGTTTCGCCAGCATCTGTGCCAGGCATCTTCAGAGAATTCTCTGAAGATGCCAGCCACAGATGCTGGTGAAACGTCAGGAATAAACTAAACATAGCCCAAACCTCCCCCCCCCCCAAACTATAGTTACAATATTGTATCTCCAGTTTACAATCTCATAACTGTTGAACAGGGATACCCATTTTCTTCATGTCAAGGCAAGATTTATTTAATTCAGGCTAGAATGCTCCCCTACAAACCAGTGTGGGGTAGTGGTTTGTAATGTTGGACCTCTAGGACTAGAGCCCGCTCTGAAGAAATCTTGCCAAGAAAATGCTGTGATAGCTTCACCCTAAGGTCTCCCTTAGTCAGAAATGACTTCAAGGAACACAAGCAAAGCATCCTCCATTAACATGAGATGAAGATTTGATATGGGAATCTCCCCTTCTGGGATAAAACACTTTGTGCAAATACTGTATTTATTTGCTTCCTTGTTTGACTGTGCGTTATGACCTTGTCAACAGTTTTAGAAAACTATCTGAAGGCTCTTTCAGCAGAAACACAATCAGCAACCAAAAGGAAGTAGAAGACTTCAAAGAAAACAAATTATCCCAATCATGAAAGCGCTTAAATGCTGCTGACTGTCATCTACTCATGTTTACAGATGGCCAAAATTTGCTAGTTTGGCATTTCCTCACGTTCAGACTCATTACATCTCATGTTTAAGACCGTAATTGCATCTGCCAACACAAAACTTCATTTGAGAACAAAGAAACAGAAGAAGCCACGTCTAAGATTTTCACATGGAGGCAACTACCATTAGCAATGGGCAGTCATGTCATGAGATGAGGATGAAGATGGTCACGATGAGGATATTTCTTTATCCTCCTCCTTTTTCCTAGTCTGGGATTCAAGGTGGCTTACCACAGTTAAAACCAAACATAGCTAAGGATTTACACCATACAAAAAGTTTGGAATAACAATAGAGCCATCAATACAATTAAAATTAGTTTAAAACGTAGGTCGACATCCTGTTAGTCAGATGTGAGGTACTGAGGGATAAGGCTCTATGGTGCTGGAAAATAAGACATTTAAGGCATCCACAGCCTTCCCACCAGGAAGGGGTCCATTGTTAATCTACCATTGTTTATGGTGGTCTATTGCTGTTGTGTGTCTTCAAGTCAATTCCGACTTATGGCAACCCCTCTCATGGGGTTTTGTTGGCAGGATTTGTTCAGAAGAGGTTTGCCATTGCCTTCCCCTGAGGCTGAGAGCATGTGACTTGACAAGGTAACCCATTGGTTTTTTTGTGGCCAAACTGGGAATGAAATCTTGGTGTCTAGAGTCATAGACCAACACTCAACTGTGCCATGCTGGTCTATGACTGTAATGATTGATTGATTGATTAGTTACATCAGGATCCCTCAGAAGTCCCTGTTTTTGCTAGTCACACCACCGCTCACTGGTAGGAAGGGCTGGACCCATCATCCTTCAAAGCCATGCTTTCCAACATGACACAATTCTGATCCTTGGTAGAGCTGCGTGGATTTCAAGGTGGATTTGAAAGGTCCAATCCAGAGACAGAGAATAACCATGACATTGTAGCTATGTGTCTGATGTGGAAACATGGCCATATCACTTAAAAATTAGCTACACATGGGCAATAAACAGTACAGCACATTGCACAAGGACCACCCACCTTACACTGTCAGTATCCAAAAGTTGAAGGAAACAAATCAAAAGGACATTCATCTGTCTGTCGAAAAGCAGCAAGGAGGGTGAAAGTTTCAGCCTCTCAAGGAAAGGAGTCCCAACACATGGGAACAGCCACTGAGAAGGCCCTCTCCTGAGCACTCAACAGATATATCTGTGAGGATAAACGAGAAAGAGAAGGGCCTCCCCAGAAGATCTCAAATCATGGAAGAAAATGATCTCTCAAATAACCTGGCCAAGAATTGTATGGTTTAGCTTCCCCCATCATCACATGATCAAGCCTCAAGGTCTTTCCTCTGAAGTTTTTCCTACTACATTTATTTGCTTCCTTGTTTGTCCACACACTATGACCTTCTCAGCAATTTGGTAGAGCTATCCCAAGCAAGAACATCTGGGTTTCTTTTTCCAAAGTATATTCTAGAGTCAGAGAGTCCACCCATGGTCAGAATGGACAGGACCTGTTCGGACTGTAGCAGACATGCCTATGTACTCTAATTTTTATAAGGACGAAAAGGACAGATTGTAGCATTCTATTCTGGAATAGTTATGGAAGAGTGTGATGCAGCTCCGATGAAAGTATTCTGAAATGGGAGTAGTCCTCTAGACCTTAACAATGAATATGAACCATATTTAAAATGAGAGTGGAAACATGCCCTTCTCCAGATGTTGTTGGACTACAATTCCAAGGATTCTTTGACTATGTTGTCTAGGGCTTCTGGGAATTGCAATCCAACTCTGGAAGGCTTTGTGTCCCTGAGCCAGGCTTTTTAGCAGGGCTGGACATAATTTGGTCCATATGATGCATGGGCCACCCCAGAGAGATGACTGTATGTAAAGAACGGTTTAGAAACATACAACTCTAGAGCTGGAAGAGATCACCATATCTAATCTCAGGAAGCCACAATCAAAGCTCTCCCAACCAATCGCCATCCAGCCTCTGTTTAGGCCTGCACAACATATGGCCCAGGGGCTGTATGTGGCCCACCACCAACAAAGGATTGTGGGTGGCCCATGAGAATGTGGCATGACTTCAAGGCACCTCTGCCACTTGACCTCCTCCCGAAGAGAGGGACAGGCAGAAGAGAGGAGGAAAGGTGCATGCTCACCCCACAAGGCTTCTCTGCTGCTTGGCTTTCTCCTGAGGAGAGGGCCGGTGGCAGCAGTGGAAGGGGAGGACAGGCAAACACTTGTCCTACAAGGCTCCTCCTCTGCTTGGCTGTCTCCCGAAGAGAATTCCAGGGGGACGAGGAGGAGAAGGAGTGGAAAACGCACCTTCTGCAAGGCTCTTCCTCTGTCTGCTTTCTCTTGAGAAGGCCAAGCAGTGGAAGAGGAATTGGGGCAAAGGATCCCTCAAGGCTCCTCCATCACTTGGCCCTCTCCCAAGGAGAAGTCCAGGCGGTGGAGGAGAAGAACAGGCAAGGGTCCTCCGCTGCTTGGCTTTCTTCTGAGCAGAGGGTGAGGAGGATGAAGAAGTTGAGCCCCTAATTTAATTTTGGCCCCTACCTACCGCCAAGTTGCGCAGGTCTGCTCTGTTTAAATACCTCCAAAGAAGGAGACACCACTACCCATCAAGGCAGCTTATTCCGTTGTCAAGGAGCTCTTATTGTCAGGAAGTTCTTCCTAATGTTTAGGGGGCATGCTAAATATTCCTCCATTTCTGGAGCCCTGCTAACCTTTGGTCACTATGCCCTGAATGTTAAGAAAAGGAGAAAGAAATGCCAACACACACCAAGCTTGCCAAACTGGTCCACTTTAATTGGACCACCCCAAATACAATAGCGGTGAGACACAGATCAGGGAGCAGAGTATGCAACTGAAAGGTGCGTTCATGCACAAAAGCCCACCATACTCCTTGTGAATTGTTTTTAGGTCAGACGAGGCAGGATTACGTGCTTGAATGAAAATTCCCAGAGGACAGAGAGATGAAAGGGAATCATTCTGTGCTATTTCTTTGTTTTCCCTTCCAAGGAGCTGATGGAAGCGGAACTCTTGGCTCTGATTACATTGGGGTGATTAAAGTAATTTTGTAGGTGATTAAACCAGCAGATTTTTGAGCATCGTTAATTAAAGCTGGGCTGTAAAGAGGCGTTACTGAACCATTAAGGACGCCACAAAGACAGTATAAAAGCTCTTGTCTTTCCACAGTCCTCCAACCAACAGCTTCATCGCTTGCCTTCTCTTCATCAGTGGAACTGGTAAGTATGGCTTCTTCATTGTATATAAATGTGTCTGTCTTAAAATACAGTTTTATTAAGAGCTTTTCAATGTTAATATAAGGACATACTAAGATCTAAATCCTATTGTCTGGTACCAACTAAGGTAGACTCACTAGATCAATTTTGAATACAAAGTCAATGGGTAAATACCCTTGACTCAAGGGGAAAAATGCAGCTAGTGTTGACAATGCTATTAATGCCTTAAGGACTCAGTATGTATTTGTGCCATATATATCTGAACAGTAATTTCCATGGAATCCCACTGGTAATTGAAACTTTGCAGACGTACTGACACTAGTGTTGTGACAAACCAATTTTTTTCTTTTCTCCCATCGAGAACTAGATGCGATTTTTTAAAAAAATATTCTTTTCAAAAGTCTCACTGTCAAAAGGTTATTTTTTCTCTCCCTTTCGAGGAGTATTTTTCATAAATTTCTCAAATGAAAATAAAAGACAAGGGAGGCGAACATTTACACTAATTACCTGGCATTTCAAACTCAATTCGCATGTGAAAAGGAAGTTTGCCAGAGGTTTCAAGAACAATCCTCTGCTAGAAAAACCCAATATGAATGGTAGCTTTGCTTATGCAAAATACTCAAATCCTCACCATCGAATTAAAAACCAAAATTCTTACTCATTGAATGAGAAGTGCTCACAATTTCTTCTCTTTAAAAAGCTTTCGAAATTTTTGAAAACAGAAATTTCTTCTCTTTATCGAATTTTGACGAATATTCTTTACATCACCAACTGACACTCAAAACTTTGCCTTGGCTGATCCAACATCACATTTTCATTGTACTCCAGTTTGTATGTCTCGAGAGTTGATGTACATTTTTACAGGCTTGGCTTGGCTTAATAGCCTTTCTTTTAGCATGCTCGAGGTTTTGATTTGTGATGCAGGGAGATATAAGCATTTCTAAGAAAACTCTGCCTGTGTCTCTCGAACAATTGAGGACCTTTAGTTCAGCCCCACCAGCAGCTTCTCTACATCACTTGAAAGTGAATGAGATGCCATAAAGTAGTCCTTCCTAATTCTACTTGGAGACTCCAGGGATGGCATCTTTGACCAAATGTTACCGCTGAGAATCAATACCTCCCTCTGATTCCTCGAATTCTTAGAATTTATATGAGTGGACTTATAAAGCTTGAAAATAATAATAATCTGGAATTTATGGAATTTTTGCATACAGCTAATATAATCATTTCATCTTAAAATAATTTCCCAAAATGTTATCAGTAAGCTTATGAGTTTTGAAGGAACTTTTAAAAAAAATAACAAATGATATGAAGTTGTTGATATTCTCTTTTGTGGTATCTTACTCGGATAACATATAGGAAGGAGACACAGATCAGATTTGATTTCAAATAAATCTTAGAATTTTTTTAAGGGGGAATTAGGGGATTGGGCATATGGGGGCAGAATTGTTTAATCCTGTTTTATATAGTACATTTGATAACTATTGTTATTAATAAATAAATAAATAGTGATAATAATAATAATAATAATAATAATAATAATAATAATGGATTGGTATAGTTAATCAGATCATATCCTTTGATTTCTTGTCCAGGTAAAATATGTATATATATGGCTTATAGAGGTGTATTACCATTCTTACATCTCCCCAAAATCCTTTAGTTAGCAGGGTCATTGGCTTGGTTGGCTAGAATATTCTGTCATCACAATTTTGAGACAGATATCACACACATATTTGTAAAGCCTGGTTACTATTTTATGTAATTCCATTATTGAGTCATAGTGGATTCCTGGCCATCCAGTGCCATGCTGATACCTGAAAGAGATTTTGGGGGACTTCTATGATGGAAAGAACCGAGCTAATAGGACTCAATGGTCTCATTTAAGTGGGGGAAGGGTCAGTGAAAGCTGCAGATGTTCATAACTTCTTGATATCTGAATTATGTCTCTGAATTCAAATGCCATATCCAGAATATGGGAGGGTTTGGGATACAACGATTATAAGTTGTTATTATATATTACCAATGCTTTTATTGTTAGCTGCTTTGATCTGTCAGGAGAATCATGATAAAAATAAAATCTATTATTATTATTATTTATATCAAAAAGTCTCAGATCAATTCCTGTTGTTTATTGCTGTCAAGGCAATTTTGACTTTGAGAGACATCCAAGACACCCTGTTATTAACGGTCCTAATGTAGAGTCGAAGGCCTTCATACCCAACATCCATAGTTTTTTGTGGAGCTTTCGGGCTATGTGGCCATGTTCTCAAAGATGCCAGCCACAGATGCTGGCGAAACGTTAGAAAGGAACTCTTTGAGAACATGGCCACATAGCCCGAAAGCTCCACAAAAAACTACAGTCCTAATGTAATCTTCCAAACTCGGGGAAACTGTGGCTTAAGTCCACCGGAAATGCTCTCTTTCTCTTTTTCTGTTGCTTCCCCTTTACAGAGCATGATCAGCTTTGCCAGTGAGTCAGATCATTTCATGGTATCTCCAAAACACAACAGCCTCAGCTTAACTATTTCGGCTTCTAGGGACAGTTCAGGACTAATTTTCTTTAGGACCCATGGAATGGGAGTTGTTTTTGAGCAGTCCAAGGTATCCAGAATACTCTCCCCTGATAAAGCCACCTGGAGTAGTTTTTAAAAATTCAAAACAGTAAAATTAATTCAAGCCTTTTTTAAAAAAAACTTAAGTAATATAACAAGGGAGATTCAAAGGTATAGCCATGTTAGTCTGGAAAAAAAATCATTATTCAAAGGGATCTTGCATACATCTCAGGAAGTAAGCTGTGTATGGACCTTATCAGATGGAAGAAATTTCTCTTTATTGAGAATGGAGCCAATTGGAGCCAATTCAAATTCACGTGAATTCGCTAGTTTAGCAAATTTACGTGAATTCCAATTGCATTTGGAATGCATTCAGAATGACTTCCCATTACCCGAAAATGACCCCCCATTGCCCGAAATTGTGTGAGATACTTTAATTCGCAATAACGTGAAACTCGATGATTGCATTCGGATTGCCATTAGATTATACCTCCAATTTCCAACGTCTGATAAGGTCCTAAGAAAGCACATGCTACCAACTTCGTTCTTTCATTTAGTCTCAAAGGTGTTACAAGATCCCTTTGCATAACAAGGGAAAACAAAACTGTTTTCAAAGCCAGGAACATGGACAGACTGGGGAGAAATCACTGAACTCCATGGGGAAAGTCACTTGTTTCTGTTTCTCCTGGAAACTCTTCTTGTGTGTAGCATCACTCACAATCCTTCTCATGTTCTTTCAGACTCCATCCCTCAACAGAATGTCTCTCTGCGGAACCTCCTGTGCCGTCCCATCCTGCGCATCTGCCCCAGTTGTTGGTTTTGGAAATTCCGGTGGCTTTGGCGGTGGCTTTGGCAGTGGCATCGGCTCTGGCTTTGGGTACAGTTCTGGTCTTGGAGGTGGTGGCATTACCTCTGCTGCAAATCTGGGTGTGCTCTCTGGAGTGCAGCCATCTTGCATCAACCAGGTCCCACCATCCGAAGTTTACATTCAGCCACCTCCTGTTGCTGTCACCATCCCAGGACCCATCCTCTCTGCCACCTGTGAGCCTGTTGCTGTCGGAGGTTTTGCCCCATGCGCTTCTGGTGGACTTGGCCTTAGTGGACTCAGCGGTGGACTTGGCTTTGGTGGACTTGGTGGTGGACTCTGTAGGGGTCTTAGGCGCCGTTCTGGATCACTGGGAGTAAAAGGCTTGAGCTGCAACTAAACGCTCATGGACTTTTGACCCAGGAAAAGGAATAATGGAACAACCCCAGGAAAAGGAATAATGGAACAACCCACAGTGGAAAACTCAGGCCTTGGTTAAGCGATGCTGAGCACCCTCTTCTCAGCTGTCATCCATAAGAGCTAGGACCTTGTTTGGCATCACTAGAAACCAGGCCCACCTCTCTCTTTCACAACTCTTTTTCCCCCAGTCTGTGTTTCTCTGTGTCCCTACTATTTATTTTCGCCTCTTTATTTGCCCAAGGCCCTTCTCCTGAGGAAGGAGGTGCTGAATGGGTAAAATGGACATGATGCAAAGAAGAAACAGAAACACACTGTGTTAAGCTAGTTCTACTTCACCTTTTGCCAAAGCAATGATCCTATTCGTAGTCATACACACAATGGAGAAACTTTTCATTCACCAGTCCTTTTCTGAACTCTTTGCTACTCTTTTGGATCAACCAAATTCCAGTCTTTAATAAAACTTGACTCTGCATGCTAACCTTTGTTTCCTAGTTTTGTTCTAATGTAATCTTGTATGGATCATCCTGTGGCTTGGACCAAGGGAGGACCAAGCCTACTATTGGGCAGAATGGGTCAGCTTTCTTTGGGCAACAGATGTTGGGAGGTAAAATAAGGAAGCCCTGGGCTGTTCCTCCTGAGTCCCACCTTCTGCTGGAGAATAGAGCAGTATCTCCACCACATTACCTGTCCTGAGTCCCTTAAACTAGCCCAGTCTGGTGTTTGGATGGATGCCATTCCATTCACTGTCAATTCAGTCACCTTTTCTACATGGGTTGGGAGGATCTTCCATCTTGTTGTTGTTGTTGTTGTTGTTGTTGTTGTTATCATCCTTTATTTATATAGCGCTATAAATTTACACTGCACTGTACATACAATCATTTAATTAGAAGGTTCCTTACCTTCATGCTTAACAATCTAAAAAGACACAACACAAAAGGAGAAGGGAATGGTGGTGGGAAAGGGGATCAAATCCAGAAATTCTTCGCTCCCTCTGAGGCTTGGACCAAGACGGATGGACTGGAGGGAGGGCTTGGCTTCTTAACACATAATTAGGGAGCAGAATCCTGGAAAATCAAAATGTATTAGGAATGACATTCATGACACAGCAGTGTCAGTGTTAGCACACATACACACACACACACTTAGAGGAGCCCAACCAGGTGTGTGGATGCATGCCATCCCACCTACTTCCAATCCAGGCAGATATATTGTATATGGAAGTGGGCAGGGATGCCATTTTGTCTTCTTACTCCTTAGGTATCAATAATAATAATAATAATAATAATAATAAGAGTATCTGAGAGGACACACCTGAAACTCTGCTCCGAAAGAGTTCCAGAAACAATGTACAATAACATCCAAAATGTACAAACAGTGAAACTTTTATTGTTTGTTCTGGGTTTTGGGGGCTTTCTGGCCATGTTCTAGAAGAGTTTAATCCTGATTTTTGACCAGTGTTTATGTATTCTCTGAAGAATCATAGAATCAAGATGCCACCCACAGTTGCTGGCGAAACGTATAAACTCTTCTAGAACTTGGCCACAGAGCCCCAAAAAACCCACACACAAAAAGCTATGGATGTTGGCCATGAAAGCCTTCAACTCCACAGTGATACTTTCATTCAGCCAACCAACACACATGATGCAAGCATGCAAAGATCTAGAAAAGGTGTTAAAAATCATACAAGAACAACAACAACAACAACAACAACAAACAGATGACATTATTAGTCCCAGGCCTGCATTTTGTCAAGGTGTTGCAAGTATGTTGCTCTGTGTTGAGATCACATGAAGGGATATCTATGCAGGCAGGTGCCTCCCCCTACTGGCCATATGGCACTGGGAAGAAAGTCTTCCAAAGTCCAGGGAGTTTATCACATTGGAGGAATTTCTCTCAACTGCAAATTCACAATTACGTGAATTCGCTAGTTTAGCGAATTTACGTGAAATCTGATTGCATTCGGAATGCATTCAGAATGACTTCCCATTTCCCAAAAATGATCTCCCCATTGCATGAGATACTCTAATACGCAGTTACCTGAAACCCCATGATTGCATTCGGAATGACCCCTCATTGCCCGAAATTGCATGAGATAGACTCATTCGTAATAATGTGAAACCCCATGATTGAGTTTGGATTGCCATTGCATTATACCTCCAAATTCTGTCATATGATAAACTCCCAGGAAATAACATTTGAATTCTATTTGAAAAATAGAATCTCTCTGAGATCCAAGATGTCTCCATCCTTTGGGCGATCACCAACCTCTTTATTAGACAGAGAACACTGAACACAAGATATTCAAGATCTCTCTCTCAACATCTCCAAATTCCACACCATGCTCCTTTCTATTCTGAATAAAGAGAAAGGGTTTCATATCAAAGGATTAAAGAACACAAAGTTGAAATGTGGGTTGCCCTCTAGCAGACAAAGGCATCTGCGGCAGGATCAAGAAATTTCTTACTGACATATTTTATCCCTTTTCTGAATTCAACTTATATTTCATTCCTAGATGTTTATCACATAAAGTTTGAGGTATACGTTTAAAAAATCCACATGGACACTTTTGTGTGAAATTTTCTTTTCCTAGCATAGTCAGTTTTCAAAGACAATGCAGTGTAAGTATTAAGCTGCATGACTATGACTTGGGTTTTCCATTAAATCTGCGTGTTTGCAATCTTTGTAAAAGATGAAGGAAAAGAACACAGAGAATATATTTTTAAATAATAAGGTCAGGGTTGGGATGCACAGAACATTTTTGTTAGGAAAGGCAAAAATCATTTAGGTTGCAATGAACAGATCATTAGCTTACAAGAAGAGAGAAATAAGCATCCAATCAAAAGCATTGATTAAATGTCACAGATTTTTTGATATTACATTGGGGAGGGAAGAGTTGTATATTTCAATATCCACAACAAGTCATTAGCTTTCAAGAAGAGGGAAATAAGCATGCAAGCAAAAGCATTAATTAAATGTTGCAGATTTTTGATATTATATTGGGGGCGGGAGAGAAAGAGTTGTTGTGTATTTCAAGATAACCCCCCCCCCCCCACACACACACACACCTTTCATGAACATTTAATGGCAGGGCTAAAGCTCAAGCTTCTTCCTCACAGTGATCCCAGTGATCCCAGTGATCCCAGTCTCTATAATGGTGTTCAAGACCCCCACCGTAAAGTCCACTACTGAGTCCGCCAAGGCTAAGTCCACCAGCAGCATATGGGGCATATCCTCTGACGGCAACACACTCACAGGTGGCATAGAGGATGGACCTTGGGATGGTGACAACATCAGGAGCTGGCTGAATCACAACTTCTGATGGTGGGACCTGGTTGACACCAGATTTGTGGCAGAGCTACTGCCACGAAGGCTAAGGCCATAGCGAGATCCAAAGCCTCTGCCCAAGGTGCTGGAACCGCCCCGATCTAAAACCAATGCCTGGGATGGATTCAAAAGATGGGACAGCACAAGAGAGTCCGCAGAGAGACATTCTGTCGAGGGATGGAGGTGAGTCTGAAAAACAAAATGGAAAAACTGTGTCAACCGAAAGGCAGAATATCGGATGGATGCCTGCAAACTCTGAGGAATCATACAGGTTCAGCTAGGATGTTGCTGCTGGGAAGAAAAGGGGAGATAAGCCTATTGGACAATTTATTAGAAGAGTTCGATAAAAGTGCTGGAAATAGACTCCTATTAATTCAGAAAGAATCACATACATACAATAACGATGAAAAGAATTTTCAGAATGATTTGATCCCAGATTGAAAAAACAGGCCTCACTGGGGGAAGAATAATAAACCAATAAGAATTTTGCACAGCTTTCTCCTAGAACTTGTGTACCAAAATGTTGTGCAGAAATTATTCCTTGGAGGAAAACATTTTCTTCCCTGTGCAGGAAAACTCTTTTCTGAATAGGAGATAAGCTTTTTGCCCAAACAAGTGTTTTTCTCCAAGGCATAAACCTAGATCGATTAAGTTTAAATGTGAGAACACTGCATTGTAACATTTGATTTTCTCAAGCACAAGGGAGCAAGATCTCTCAAGATCTCCAAATTCCATACCATGTTTCTTTCTACTCTGAATAAAGAGAAAGGGTTTCATATCAAAGGATTACAGAACACAAAGTTGAAATGTATGTTGCCCTCTAGCGGACAAAGGCATCTGCGGCAGGATCAACAAATTCCTCATTGACATATTGACAATATTAATTAAAAGGCGGTGATGAGATATAGATCTAGCCATTCTTAAAAAAAGTTATACAGAGAAGGAGTCGTGGAAATTAATCAATAATAAGGTGATGTTAACCGGGAAGTGTAATTTAGATTTTTCAGTAAGCAACTGAATCTTTTGTGTATGTATGTGGTTGTTTTTAATTGTTGGCTTATTGGTTTGCTATATCTCTCAGTATTGTTATTTGTATATTAATAAAAATTTAATTTAAAAAAGGAAACTCTTGGGTGTCCGTAAAAACCAGGCAGATACCTACACACCTGCCTTTCTCTCTAGATATTTTTTTTGGAAAACATTTCAGACATTCAAATAGCTGGAGGGAATAACACAAAGTTCTTCTCGCTGGCTTCTTATTCATCCCGTTGAAGTTTCCCAACTGTTGGGAAACCTGTTTCTTCAGCCAACAAATAACTAGAATTATCCTTTCCCAGCAGGTGCATCTGAAATCTCCTTTCTGTTTACACTCTTCGGGGTTGAAAGCTCTCAACTACAGGTTCCCCAGGAAAAGAGAAGCAAGTCTAGATCACTGATTCCCAAACTTTGGTCCTCTGGGCATTTTGGCCTTCAGCTCGCAGAAGCCCCAAATAGTTGGGAATTTTGGGAGTTGAAGTCCAAAACATCCGGAGGACCAGACTTTGGACAATTGCTGGTCTAGAGGAACCAAAATATTTCTTGGGCAAGATTTCTTTGTTCCGATAGATATGAATGTTCGGATGCTTTAGGAATTCCAGAAACAGCTGGAAATGGTTCTGGCATGACCAGAGAGATCCATTTTCACTAGCTGCAGCTGCAATTATCTGCTGTAAAAAAATTTAAAACAGTGTAGCAATATTGCTAATAAATCTGGATACTTTGGGTAACCATTTTATTGCTTTTATTCACTGTACTATTGTTATGACAACATAAATTAATGCTTTGGTACCCATGAGTAGGCTACGAAGTGAGGCTATGGGTATTCTTATTTTCTATTGGTAAATACAGTTTTGTAAGAATATAATGCAATATCCTTGTGTTACATATCAGATTCTCTGTAATTTGTGTTATTTATTTCTGTGCTGGCCAAGTGCTGTAATAAATATTCATTGATTCATTTTGACTAGCAGATCCCCACTATACATATTAAGTGCATATTAATTTAAGCAATGCATAGAGTCTGGTCAAATCTTAGAATCGTAAAATCATAGAGTTGGATGCTACCCCAAGGGCCATCGAGTCCAACTCCTTGCCATGCAGGAACTCTCCATCAAAGCATCCCTGACAGATGGCCATCGAGCCTCTACTTAAAGACCTCCAAGGAAGGAGACTCTACTACATCCAAGGGAGTGTGTTCCACTGTCGAACAGCCCTTACTGTCAGGAAGTTCCTCCTAAAGTCAAGGTGGAATCTCTTTTCCTGTAGTTTGCATTCATTGTTCCGGGTCCTGTTCTCAGGAGCAGCAGAAAACAAGCTTGCTCCCTCCTCAATATGACATTCCTTCAAATATTTAAATAGGGCTATCATATGCCCTCTTAACCTTCTCTTCTCCAGGCTAAACATCCCAGTTCCCTAAGTTGTCCTCAGAGGGCATGGCTTCCAGACCCTTCACCATTTTGGTGGCTCTCCTTTGGATACGCTCCAGTTTCTATGCATCCTTTTTGAATTATGGTGCCCAGAACTGGACACAGTATTCCAGGTGGGGCCTGACCAAAGCAGAATAGAATGGCACTATTACTTCCCTTGATCTAGACACTATGCTATATTTATGCAGCCTAAAATTGCACTGGCCTTTTTAGCTGCCGCATCACACTGTTGATTTATGTTCAACTTGTGGTCTACTTGGACTCCTAGATCCCTTTCACACGTATAACTCTCGTTTAGCCAGGTGTCCCCCATTTTATATCTGTGCACCCTAAGTGCAGAACCTTACATTTCTCCATGTTGAATCTTGTCAAAAGGGATAGCTGAAGTCCCCCATCACTACTACATCTCTCTTTTCTGTTTGTGTGGCCATCTGTTCTAGAAAGGCATCATCCAATTCCTCCATCTGACTTGGGGGTCTGTAATAGATCCCACAATAACATCCCTGTCCTTTCCTTCCCCTTTAATTTTTATCCACTTGGCTTCCAGTATTGGATCTCTTCACTGGTGTATATATCATTGACATATAATGCTATTCCTCCTCCTCTCCTATTTGGCCTGTTTCCCTTAAAAACGTTATACCCCCTATTTGTATCTGTATTTGTATTGAACAATATTTTTTGCATCTAGGGGAAAAAGTTATTATTATGGGAGTATATGGGACTATGGTCTCCTGCTACTACTGTATTATTATTGTCCTAGCATTTGTATTGAACTGTATTTTTTGCTGCTCGGGGAAAGTTGACATTTGTTAGTTAGATTAACTATGTTAGGGTATATTTTAATTTATTATGCCAATACTGTGAATTTTGTTCTTTGCACTCTTGCTTTAGACATAAGGTTTATGTTTTGTATTCAGGCTTATGTTTATTGTATGATTATTTTTTGTATCAAATGTTCTTCTTGTAATCCCCTTTGATTCTGCACGGAAAAGGTGGAATGGAGATGATCATGTTCTTTTAAATATGGAACGGACACAATATGTAAACTGATACGGTAATGAATATAAGGTAATTTGATGCAATATTAATAATAATAAAAAGGATCAGAGTAATGGAAACCCTCTGGGTTTTTCATGTCCTTAACAAATTCCTAGCCAAAGATAAAATGTGAACGGGAGGAGAAGCCAAATTCTTCTTCTTTTTTGCCATGAATTTGTAAGCTAATACCTCAGTACCTCTGGTGACTGCATAACTAATAATGGCAATTATAACCAAAGTAATAATATCTTTCGGTGTTCTCTGACAAACCAGTAGGATATAATTAACATGTAATGCAGCTCAGCCAAAATTATCTCTAAATATTTTTTCTTTCTGAGAGTCTCTACAGTAGAGTCTAGATTATTTGTCCTTTGGTTATCCAACATTCCAGATTTCTTTAAATTTTCTCTGATTTCTTTAAATTTTCAGAGGTTTATACTGTTTATACTGTACATCACAATGTTGATCAGTGATTTCTTTACATTTACTTTTACTGTTATTGCAACAAAACTTCAATACATTTGCAATACATAGTGATTTCAAGGCTTTTCTTGGACCTTCTGGATTATCCAACATTTTCGGTTATCCAACTATCACCCGGTCCAGTTTATGTCGGATAATCGAGACATTACTGTAGTATTTTTTTTCTTTTCTTTTTATCCTCACTCTAAAAATAAAGAAAAAGAAAGGATGCCTCCTTCTCTAAATTTTCTCCATCACTAATGCAAGGTTCTGCCATTTAATGCCGTTAGGAAAGTAGAAAGAGCTCAGGATGAAATGTGTTTCCCATCTCTAAATTCAACTTTCTTCTGGGAGTTCCTGCATGGCAGGGGGTTGGACTGGATGGCCCTTGGGGTCGCTTCCAACTCTATGATTTTACGATCCTAATATTTGACCAGACTTTATGCATTGCTTAAATTTGAAACTTCATATCCTAGCCATTTGGAGTCCAGGGAACGACAACACCCTGCTGGCTCCTTGCACACAAGAAACTACTCGGCTCCAACGTACAAATCGAGCTGCGCACTACAAACTTTGTTGTTATGTGCCTTCAAGTCAACACCAACCCATGGTGACCCCCATCATAGGGTTTCCCTGGTGAGATTGAATCAGAGATAATGTTTTATGTCGACTTCTTAGGCTGAGAGAGTGTAACTTGTCCCTGGTTTCCAGGGCTGAGCAAGGATTGGAACCATGGTGTGTTATTGTAACCCGCCTTGATCCGTAGGGAGAGGCAGGATATAACTAAAAATTATTATTATTATTATTATTATTATTATTATTAGTCCAACATTCAAACCACTACATCATGCTATTTCTCAGTGCAATAAATCCAACAGGCTTTCCGAAGAAAGAATAGGACCTTCCATCTTTTAAGCCTTAAATATCATCCTGGACATTTTGATAGAGCATTTGCAAAGGTTAGTAAGGTCCAGAGCACACTGCAGAAACAATCCAGTTTGAGACCACTATAACTCAATCCTAGAGAATTCTGGGAAGGGTAGTTTTGTGAGCCATTGAGGCTTCTCCACCGGAGAGTGCTGGTGCCACAATAAACTACAATTCCCAGGATTTCATAGCACCGAACCAGGGCAATTAAAGCGGTCCCAAACTGGATTACTTCTGCAGTGTGTTTTGGCCCTTACTTAGTTAGGTTTTTATTTTAAATCAAAATTATATGAACAAAACATGGCAAAAAATATTGAAACAAGAAGTAAAAATAATGTCAGAAACAATAAACCCTCAGATGTGATCTTTTCCTTAAAAGAACAGAAATCATATGGATAAATATGTAAAAGTATGGGAATAGACAGTGGAATATATAAGTGATAATGGGAATTTATTGACAAAATCAGATGCGAAGAGACCGTGGAATATATAAGTGATCAATAGGATTTATTGACAAAATCAATTTCAGGATTACTGAAATTGATAGCATATAGGTAAAGAGAAAGATAGATTAGGATAATAAATGTATATCCAAGGTCACATTAGAATTGGAGGTTATTTATTATGATAAAATAAGAACAGTTGGGTTTAAACAATATTGTAGTAACATGCAATTCTACTAGATTAGGAAGTTAGCTGTTTAATAGTGAAATATAAAGGAAAATACATATGGACGGTCAGAAAATATATTTGCAAAGAAAAGTTGTAAAAACAATTGTACATAAGAATATATTTAAGAATATAGGTATAAGATGTGTATAGCTAATAAGATCCAGAACAAAGCACATTTTCTTTTTCTCAGGTGTTTAGTAAATCAGATTCATTTTTTAATTGCTGTTTGTCTAAGTGTCTCTTTTGTATGTTTTTATGTTTTTCTTTTAATCAATAAAATTATATACATATATATAACCACATTAACCTGTGGTTAATGGAGAAAACTGCAAAGAGCAAGAATCTTACGTTCTGGATTGACTTTCCACTTGATTTGGCACCCTATATATATATATATATATATATATATACACACACACACACACAGAGTAGAGTCTCGATTATCCAACCTTCGGTTATCCAACATTCCAGATTATCCAACATCGTGGCTGTCGTGATTTCTTTAAATTTTCTATGATTTCTTTAAATTTTCAGAGGACTGAACTTTTTATACTGTGCATCACAATGTTGATCAGTGCTTTCTTTACATTTACTTTTCCTGTTACTGCAATAAAACTTCAATACATTTGCAAGTCATAGTGATTTCAAGGCTTTTCTTGGACCTTCCAGATTATCCAACATTTTCAGTTATCCAACTATCAGCCGGTCCAGTTTATGTCGGATAATTGAGACTCTACTGTATATGTGTATGTATGTATGTATGTATATACACACATATATAGGGTCCCAAATCATGTGGAAAGTCAACCCAGAAGGTAAGATTCTCGCTGTTTGCAATTTTCTCCATTAACCACAGGTTGGTTAGTTAGTTAACTTTTAATTAAGCTCTCGAATTTTCCCTACTGTCTCTTGTTAGGGTTTATTTTATTTTTTTAAAGACTATTATGTTGCTTAGACAGCTGTCCAAATGAGATCAGCCTCTTTGTGGAAGAGATTTGGCCTCTCCAGATGTTCCCATTGCATCGGTTCCTGGCAATTTGTAATTAAGGCGAACAACCGAGAAGCTTCGCCTGACGTGGCTCTCTGAAAGGACTTTGAGGCTCCAAAAAGTGTCTCCGGGGAACGAATGTTCTTGTTCTGTTCTTTCCAGGCAATCTTCAAGAACACCGAGAGATACTGTGCTTTGGAGAGAATAGTCGCTTGGACTTGTCGGACGAGGTTGGGGAGAATCCAAGCCTTTACTGGAAGAAGGATTATTCTAAACCTTTATCCAAATAAAATAATGAGAATGGGAAAAAAATTGAAAATAGATTAGATGATGATGATGATGATGATTTTCTTATATCCCACCTTTCTGTCAAGATAGGGACTCAATTCTGTGAACAACCTGTATAAAATAATACAATTAAAAATAGTATAAGAATATTACAATATATATATATATATATATATATATATATATATATATATTAAAAAAGTAATTGAACAATTTAAGGAGTTAAAACAGTTATAAATTAAAATATGACATGTTAAATAAAAACCATCAAAATTTATAACATACACAATATTAAAAAAAACAACAACCCAGCCCTTCTCAGTTTGCAAAGGCAAAAAATGTCTTTAACAGCAGAGATGTTTCTGTTTTTTGTATTATTATTATTATTATTATTATTATTATTATTTATAAGCTGTACATACAACTAGATAAAATAAAATAAAGCTGCCTAAGGCATGCATTCTACTAAAATACTTTCACATGATACATATTAATACATATTACCATTACCATTATACTACCATTATATAATTAAATACAGCAAACAACATATAAAAAATTTAAAAATTAATCCTACGATAACAGTTCCTACATGGAAATTCCTGTTTTCGGTTTTCCCACGTGGATAAACCTGGTTTATTTGTGCAAAACGGCACACACAAATTTTACACAGGATAAAGTCCTGAATTACGAATCGGCTTTGAAAACTGTGTTGCTCTCAAACACTTTGGTTTAAATGAGAAGAAAATTGCTCAAATTACTTGTGGCTTGCTTTTTTTTTCTCTGTTTTAAAGTACAAATATATTTTCCAAAGCCTTTTTAAAAAATGACATCTCTGATATTCAGATAAATGAGAAAAGTCCTTAAGGAATGTTTCTTTGTTTGCTCTAATGAAAAAGAATGCCATCTCTTTTGAAATATATGGACATGTCTTCCCCAAAATAAAACAAAGTGGAAATTTTCCTTTTCAAAGACACTGTTAGTTATTTTTACAATCCACAGTTGCTGTTCTTGCTGACGACTTTGGTTTTACTGTGTTGATTATAAGCCATTGTTTTAAATGATAATAGCAGTTTGATTCTGCTTTAACGCCAATGGTCTTTTGGTAATGAAGCTTGGAAAGTCAACAAAGATGGCAGTTCTGGCGAATCAATGGGTCTACTCTAATAGAGACTAGGAGTTTATCAGATGGGAGGGATTTCTCTTTATTTCAAATGGAGCCAATTGGAGCCAATTCGAATTCACGTCAATTTGCTAGTTTAGCGAATTTACGTGAATTCCGATAGCATTTGGAATGCATTCAGAATGACTTCTCACTGCCTGAAAATGACTGCCCATTGCCCAAAATTGCGTGAGATGCTTTAATACAAAATAACGTAAAACCCAGGATTGCGTTCGGAATGACTTCCCTTTTGCCCGAAATTGCGTGAGATGCTTTAATTCCCAATAACGTGAAACTCAATGGGCAAGTCACACTCTCTCAGCCTCAGAGGATGGCAATGGCAAACCTCCTCTGAACAGACCTTACCAAGAATCCCCTTTGATAGATTTTCCTTGGGGTTGCTATAAATACGAAATGGCTTGGAGGCCCACAGCAGCAATAGAGAAATATGGACAAAAAAGGGTTTGCTTAGATATAGGAAACGTTCCTATTGTCTAGTGACGGCATTTCAAGATAAACATGCCCAACATATTCTGAGCCATGTTCCAAATCATCTTGACATGTTCTGAAGATAGCAGACAGAACATTAAAAACAAGATACAAGGAACAAGGGTGACGTGTCTAGTTTGGAAACCGTGCTTGTTCTTTATTGAATAGTCTATATATTAATTATAGGCTGTACCTGCACTGCAGAAATAATCCAGTTTGACACCACTTTAGCTGCCATGGCTCAATGCTATAGAATGCTGGAAACTGTAGTTTTGTGTGATAGCCTTCTCTGTCAAAGCGCTCTGATGCCACAACGAACTACAATTCCCAGGACTCCATAGCATTGAGCTATAACAGATAATCAAACTGGATTATTTCTGCAGTGCGGATCCAGCCGTAGCGTTACCCAGTTGCTGCCATACCTTGTCTCTGTGTACGAATTCTATATAAATTTGGTTTCAATTGTATTCAAATGTATTCAGTCCAAATGTATTCAACATGAGTTATGATGTAAGGGAGATATTTTATAAAATTATGGTATAGATGGTATAGATTTAAAACCAGCCAGTTTATCGAAAATTTACAAGAAAAGCTCAAAGAAATGTTGGGAAGTGTAAATACCCCCGTATGCAGTGAGCCTGCGATATAGCACAGAAATATTGGACTCAAGTTCATTTAATTTTGGAAGATATCTTTCAGGTTAAGATATCTGGTCTATGACCGTAATGAAGATGAACTGAAAGGTTAAGATACAGTTGAAAGCAGAGACTTATTTATTTATTGTGGTATGGCATGCTGACTGATCAAATAAAGAAATATTGGGGGGGGGGACTTTACAATGCATAATGACAGCAGGAATAATAATATTTATTAATACTAATAATACTAATAATCAGGCACAAGAAGATTGGCTGGAAAAAAAAATGAGCTTGCTGAAATGGACAAACTGACAATGTTAATTTCAATTGTTATTTGATGTTTGTTTTAATCTAGTTTTTGCATATTTTTGTTGAATGCCATTTTGGATTATATGCTATGTTTTAGAATGATGCCACTGGCAGGTCCATTTTATTTTATTTTATTTTATTTTATATTTTTATGTACAGTGGTTTGTAAACTTACAGTACTTTATAAATAAAGCATAATAATATTAATAATAATAATCTAAAAGAAATCTTTAGGGGAAAAAATTAAGAAAGACTGGGACTTGTTTATTACATACTTGCACAGGGCTATGTTGCAGAGGCCTAAAGATACCACACTCAGCCGTCCTTATCCACAGATATTATTTTTATCCATGGATTCAAGCATCCACGGCTTGAAAATATTTTTTCAAAAAATATAAATTCCAAATAACATTGATTGTGCCGTTTTCACATACAGGACACAGTTTTACTATCCCATTGTATTTAATGGGACTTGAGCATCCATGGCTTTGTGTTTCCAAACAGGGTCCTAGAACCAAACAAGGGCCCCGCTGTATCATTTACAGTCGCCCTTCTACGTTTGCAACCCTGACTTTAATTGTTGCTTTTAATTCATTTTAATCTGTATTTTATAAACTTGCTGTTTGAGCTTTATAGTAAGGGATAGGGGGTTATGAATTTTTTACTTATGACATATGTCATTGAAGTATTTTTACTGTTGTAACCTATCAAACCAACTCAAGTCCCTACAACCAAAGAACCCAGAATGTATAACCAAAAACACCAACCAAAAAAGGTTCTGCCCAAAATAATAAATGAACAGGACAACTGTGGTCCCACTTCCCAATGTAAAAAGCACAACTTTATAAGGAATAAACAAATACCTAATCGAGGGAGCAGAAAAAACAGTGTAATTTCTAAAAGGGTAACTACCCCACTGAGAATTGTGCAAAAAATCAAAAGCAATTGGTATTTTAATAATAATAAAATATCCAAATTTCAGACCAGACGTGTTCCGACTGAAAGTCTTCCTCAGTGGCCTGCCTATGAAGTATTGACTGTATATATATATATATATATATATATACAAAATAATTTTAAATCAATTCTTCAGCTCACATACTGTGACTCTGCTAAATCCAAAGGTAATAATGTTCTTCCTCTGCTCCCAGAGTCTCTTATATAACCAGCTGAATTGGTTTTGGGAAGGATCCTGCCAAAGGAAAAGAAAAGAAAAACTTAGGGAAAACTAAGGGTGTGGAAGGGCAATGATAAACTCAAGCTAACCAATTCATATTTTACTTTAAACCCACCGGGAATTCAGATAATATGACTCTATTCAATTCAAGGGTAATAATATTCTTCTCCTGTTTCCAGAATCTCTTAAATATCCAGCTGAACCGGTAATGGGAACAATCCTGCCAAGACTTGGAAGGACAAAGAAAAGCTCAAACTAACCAGTTCACATTTTCATTTAAGCCCACCGGGGACTCAGATTTCAAGCGATGAATCCATTTGAGTTCCAATATTTGTAACTGTTTTATGTTCTTAATATTAGATATCCCATCTATGCACCAGAATTTGAATGAATCCAAAGGGTGATGTTCATCTAGAAAATGTTTCACCAATGGGGCCTCTATTTTTTGGTTTTTGATGCAACTTCGGTGTTCAATAATTTGAGTTCTTATCGCTCTACTGGTCTTACCCACATAAATTAGTTTGCAAGGGCATTCAATTATGTATATGACATTTTTACTCGCAGATGTAAAAAGTTTGTCTATTTCATAACTTCTACCATCTGCAGTATTCACAAAACATTTCAAATTACTGTTGTGTCTGCATACTGAACAATGTCCACAGATGTAATGTCCCTTTACAATCGAAGTATTTTGTATAACAGGAAAATCAAAGTCTGCTTGTATTAGTATATTCTTGATGTTTTGAGTACGTTTATAGGCAAGCATTGGTTTGTTTTTACATCCAGGTATATCCTCCAGCAGATGCATATAGTTCTCTAGTACAATTCTGTGGTCAACTTCCAATGAATGTTCAGCAGGACTAGACCTAGAGATGTGAAAGATGTTCTCTCTGATGAAAATAATAATAATAATAATAATAATAATAATGCTTTATTTCTATATATAATTATTGGTGATGTTTTTAGTACTTTAATGGTGGTCCTCTGTTTGTAACACATGCCACTGTATAGGGAAGAACACTTGTCCCTCCACATTCGCTAGGGTTCGGGGACAAGACCCCCGCGAATATGGAAAAACCGCAAATAATAGAAACACCACGTTTTGACCTGAAAAGACATCTCTCTAGGAATCTCTAGGTCCTCCAGTCCAACTCGATGGTCAATGTTTGGTATACACTGACCATAGAACTGCCCTGGAGGAGCTACAAAGGCCTAGTAGAGTATCCTCTCTAGGAATCTCTAGGTCTTTCAGCGCTACTTTAAGTTAAAGTTGACCAGAGAGTTGTGCTGGAGGACCTAGATATTCCTAGAGAGAACATATTAATCAAATCCGTGAATGATCAAATCCGCAAATATCAAAGCCGCAAATATGGACGGATGAGTGTATTATAATAATAGTGGCATATATCCGCCAGTTGTGAGCGTTGGGGGAGTCAGCAGTGGAAGTTTGCTTTTGTTTGGTGGTTAAAGAGCCTAAATTTCTTACGATCAACTGATCAGACGTTTAGTGGTTAAGTTTGTTGAGTTATTTTGGTGTATCCTGATTTTAGATGAATAATAATAATAATTATTATTATTATTTATAGCCTGCCCCTCTGAGCAAACAATTGGGCCGGGGTACAACAAAATTAAAACAACACAGAGTTAAAATAGAACAATCCATCCCAAGTCCCACCCCTTAAAATAAGATTAAATTAAATAAGAATTAAAAACAAAGGTAAGACTATAGAACAATATCATATTTTCCACCCCTCCCAGATGGATTGAGGTGGGATTACAGTTCATTAAAATACATCAATATGCATGAAAACACACTCGTAAAATAAATAGCAATTATTTAATATTAATTGTTATTCCTATATGTGTGTGTGGTTGTCTTTAGGTTTAATATTTTTGAAGGGCTCCATCCATGAACTATAAAGATATTCAACCAACTAGTACATGACTAAGATGACAGGATGCCGGGTTGTACAACGCTCGAAAATTCACGAAAAAGGGGAATCAAAGGACACGAGACAAATAATGCTTGGTCATAAACACCTGGCTTTGCAACTCTTGGCCCCGGTGCCTTCTGGAATATTAAAGTGCTTATTAAATTAATGATACATTGTGAAAGCAGCGGGTGTTCTTTCAGGGCGGATAATTAAATCATTTTAATTAAAGAAGGAAGGGGTGTCTCTAGAACCATCGAGATGGTTCAAAAAACAGTATAAAAAGGGCCAGCCCTCCACAGCCGACACCATCTCCATCCCTGCATCATCACTTGCCTTTCGACTTCTCCGAGGACCAGGTAAGAAAAGGGATTCTTGATGGTCCCTTCAACTCTTGAAAACTGTAAGGTAGAATAAGAGAATCTAAGAATGCCAGGGTTGAAACTGTGCAGGGTTTTTCTTCCAAATATTTTCTTTGCTTCCAAATCTCCCCCCCCCCCCGAAGACTTTTCTTCCATATCTTTTCTCCCAAATATATATTTTTTCAGATTTGATTATTTGTGGACTTAATGGATGTTTTCTGTCTGGGAATCTCTAGAGCCTCCAGAATTGTGATGGGGGACCAAGAGCTTCCTAGAGAAAACACTTCTCAAGGCAGAGTTGAAGGCTTTCATGGCCAGCATCCATAGTCTTTTGTGGGTTTTTCGGACTATGTGGCCAAGTTCTAGAAGAGTTTATTCCTGACGCAGCCAAAACGTCAGGAATAAACTCTTCTAGAACATGGCCACATACTCCGAAAAGCCACAAAAAAACTAATTTCCAAGATATTGGTAGATCCTCCTACATGATTTGGTGGTTAACCTCTGATGGATGTTGACCATAGCATTGCATTGGAGGACGTAGATATTCCTAGATCGGTTCTCTCGGGTAAAAAGTAATTCTTTTTAATTTGCAGCAGTTTTTTATTTTCATGGGGTTCCTGCACCCCTAAACCCAGCAAACGTGGAGGTCCCACTGGAATCTCTATGAAGCTTCCACTATCAGCTATCTAGATAATTTTCCCCCATTTTTTCCCCTTATTTCCAATATCTTTTTAAAAATAATACTTTGCAGGAATGCTCTATGGTGGCATTTTCCAAAACGTCTTGTAGTTCTTGCACTTAGGATGTAGGTAAGAATTTTCATACTTCCACTTGCCTTCGCAGATATCTCAAATATTGAAATTCAATGAAAAATTCAATGAAATTCAATGAATTCAATGAAAAAAAAAACCCTTGAGATTTTTCTCTTTTGATTTGGAGGCTTTTTGGGGGGAAGGAGGAGGGGTAAGGGGAGCAGAGAAATCAAACCTGACAAAGCTGCATCTGCACTGCAGAATTAATGCAGTTTTACCCCACTTTCACTGTCATGGATCCATCCTATGGAGCCCTGGGATTTGGGGTTTGTCAGGCTACCAGAGCTCTCTGGAAGGGAATGCTACATATCTTACAAAACTACCATTCCCAGAATTCCATACTATGGAGCCATGGTAGTTAAAGTGGCACCGAAGTGCATTAATTCTGCAGTGCAGATGCAGCCAAAGTTGACCATCCATCATCATCATCATCATCAATTTTATACCCCACCTCTCCATTAAGATCAAGGTGGCTAACATTAAAACATTAAAATACAATAAAATACAATATCCCAGAAACCCACCCACCCACCCCATAAATCATAATTATAAACAATAACAATAAATCAATACCATTTTTAAACATGTTTTAATTGTTTTAACTGTTTTTATATATGTAATTTAAATCTTAAATTGTTTAATTCTTTTTTAAGAGGGGATGCTTCGTATATATTTCTGTATTGTTTTTAACGCTGTAAGCCGCTTTGATAGTTTTAACAAAAGCAGGGTACAAATAAAAGTTTATTATTATTATTATTATTATTATTATTTACCATTAAAAGGGACATTTAAATCTGTAACACCTTCCTTCACAGATTGTGGTAGTCAATGAAGTTTATGGTGATGAATTTGGGTGATCACTTCTTCTTCTTCTTTGGTGGGAGGAACAGAGGTCCAGTCTTTATCTCAAGGGTGGATAACTGTAGTACTACCTACTATAGTAGGTAAAAGGACCCATTTTAAATTCACCTTTTAGGGGCGAAAGATGGTGAATTTGGGGCATGTGGAAGGTTGAAGGATTTTTCCCAAACCACCCTTTGACCAGTTGTTTTAACACCTACGCAACAGTTAAGTAGAGCACAGCCTTCCCATTGGGTCAAATAGGTAGAGATGGGTGTGAATATTATTTTTTTCCAATTAATTTTTTACTAGACATCTCCAAAATCCCAAAGTTTCATTACCGGGAAGGGGAGAGGTTCAGCATATAAAGAGAGTTTCAAATATATTTGGTCATGGGGTATATCAGAGTCGAGAAACTGATGTTTATAGACATTTCCCTGCTTTCCGGACTCCTTAATGCTTGAGAGATGCTTCCTAACTCTAACCAAAAGCAGGAGTTTCATCCGTACAACTGTTTATTGCTTGTGTAGCATCTCTTCTCACTTAGGAATTATGTAGGAATGTAAATATAAAAATAAATAAAAATAATGGGAGATGGGACACAGAATCCGTAACATGACACTCATCTGTATGACCAATTGGTTCCCAACAATCCTGCAATTCATGCTCAATGGAACCTTGTTAGTTAAAATAGTTAGGTAGCTTTGCAATTGAGGTAGATACTTTTTAAAATTTTATTTCAACGATTTATGTCCCACAACGGGATTCATAGATATGTAACAAGCAACTCGGTAACTAAGGCCCGAGATAGACAGGCCAAAAATGGTGTGCCACCGCCGATATTAGGGTTAGGGAGTGCGCACCAACTACACGTTCCCTAACCCTAGCATGTCACGGTGGCGGCATCGTGGCACCGCTGCCATGATGACATCAGGGATGTGCAGCTTACAGATGTCACTGCACATCCCTTAAACCAATGGTGCAGCCGTGATGTACGTCGAGCGCCATAAAAAGAATCCAGTTTTTTCAGGTTCTTTTTACTCCGGAGGGATGCCACATAGTTTGACTGGTGCGGTGTCCCTCCGGAGTGAAAACGGGCACTTCCAGCCCGCCGTTTTCGGGCGGTCTGTCTTGCCCCTAAGGTAGTTAAGTAACTAAGTAGCTATGGAACTAAGGTAGTTACATAGCTAAGTAGCCATGCCACAAGGGTAGTGATGTAACTACGTAGCTATGCAACTAAAGTACCTACGGAACTTTTTATGCAACTAACGTAGATAATATAACTAAGTAGCTATGCAATTAAAGTAGTTAACATAACTAAGTAGCACATATAGCATTTCAGCCATCCTCCTCATCATCATCATCATTATCCTCCCTCCCTGAGATTGCCAGGGCTTGGAAAACAGGAAAGGTCAATATGACTGATTGGTGGTCTCAATATTGGAATTTTTGGCTTACAGAAAAGCTCACTGATCAATCTAGAAGGTCGCGGGGGATGGAATCTTCCTCTGCTTTTTGAAGAATGATGGTCCCCCCTTATATCTTATCTCAATTACATTGGAACAGAAGTGGGTCTTCCTTTGTAATATGGTTCCCTTTGGATGATCGAACTGGTGCAAAGAAGATATTCCTTTATTCTGAGTCCATCTTTCTTTTTGATGTAACGTTGGCCTTTGGCGTCCCACGTGACCTTGAATTGTTGGTGTTTTTAAGGATTTGTATTTTGGCTTGTTTTTGTTTGCCTTTATTATTGTTTTCTGACTTTTTTGTAAGAAACAAACAAAAAAAATTTTAAATCCTTATCTTCTTCTTCTTTTTTCAGACTCCCTCCTATCCTGCAGACATGTCTTTCTCTGGATTCTATGGGCATCCTCGCTACTCTTATTTCCCGGTCAATGAACGCCCAAGAACCCTCATGGCTCTCCCATCATCCGCTGCCAGGGGCATCCCGGTTCCCATGTCTGCCCTCTATAATCCCCTAGCTAATAGAAGATTCGCTCCGTCTGTCCTCACAAATGGAAACGGCTTTGGGGGAATGGATCCCTACAGACGCCATGTCCTGGGGTCCAGAGGTCTGCCAATGGGGAGACGTTTAATCGGTTATCCCAGTTACTTCTAAGTACGCATGGACTGTCAACCCCGGAAAAAGAAGAAGAAGCAATGGATCCATGGTGAAACTCTCCAGTCCGAATGCCGATGTCTTGAGCTGATGTTCCAAGATGGGAGCTGAGGAAGACTTCAGCATCCTGGGAAAGCAGGCCCAAATATTCCTTTTTCACCTTTCAGTCTCAATGTATTCCTTTCTAGCCACACTATCAATTTTCTTCTCTGCTTCTAATTTATTTACTATAATGCTCTTTTATAACTGAATAGAGGAAAGCATCTAAGAACCATTAACTCTGTCTGTGGAATTGTCACTTAATTTAATAGTCATCTCAAGGCAAATGGGATTTTATGTAAAGCTCAGTGGGAAGAATTACTTTTAAACATATACAATTTCCCTTTCTTCCTCCGTAGTAACACTTCTGTATTGTGGGACTTGTTCATTCATTAATGTTTTTTGTGCTTTGTTCTCTTCAGAACTGCTTAGTAGATGTAGATTTCTCCCTATTTCCTAATAAATCTTTCTCTGCATCACATGAGTGTTCAGAAAGCTCTTTTTGTGTCTTTGCCTTTTGCTGGGGTGAAAAACCAGGCAATCTACTATATTTCTTGACTCACTGCCAAATAAACTAACTTCTATGGCACATAAGGGCTGGCATCCATATACTGGTATACATAGGTGCACACCTTGTCCTAGGCTGCATCTAAACTGCAGAATTAATTCAGTCTGACACCAGTTTAATGGTCATAGCTCAATGCGATGGAAGTCTGGGGTTTGTAATTTGGGGATATATTTAGCCTTCTCGGTCAGAGAGCTCTGGTGCCAAAATACAAATCCCAAGATTCCACAGGATGGAGCCATGTCACTTGAAACAGTGTCCAATTGCATTAATTCTCCAGTGTACCATCAGCCTGTCTCTTTTTGGGGATGGTTTTGATACAGAGGTTGTCATTCCTTTGCTCCGCAATGACCAAAGCCTTCCTTACACTAACCATTGAGCCATTGCACCCACTGCCTGACTGATGGAGAGTCAAGGAGGTGGGTCAGAGAAGCATCTATTTATCACACTAGGGCCAATTCCAGAACCATCCAACAATTATCTCACTACCATCCCACAATTATCTCATTGCCAATAATGGGATATTCATTGTCAATAATTGGGATGATTGTGGGATGGTTCTGGAATTGACCCTAGTGTGATAATCTGGATACCAGATTATCACACTAGGGTCAATTCCAGAACCATCCCACAATCATCCCATTTTATGTTCCTGTAGCCGGATGTGCAGTGGTTACATTATCCATGGAAATATTCAAAAGGCCCTAGTGGACCTCAGTGAATGAGGCAATATTATACATCTGACTACAGGGACATAAGCCAGACATTTCCCTCATCACATCCCCTCTCCCCACCAGACAAGGAAAGCCCATGGATGTACACTCGTCCCTCCATATTTGCGGCTTTGATATTTGCGGATTTGATTATTCACGGATTTGATCAATATGTTCTCTCTAAGAATCTCTAGGTCCTCCAGTGCAACTCTATGGCCAACATTAACTAAAAGTTGCACTGAAAGACCTAGAGATTCCTATTATCTGCAAGTGGGAATGAGGCCTGGGAACAGTTCTTCCAAATGGTATAGTTTTTAAGGATATCCTTTCAGTGAGGGGGTGGGGGAAATGAAATTAATTTTCCATGCCCATAATAATGGAATTTATGAATATTTATATGCCTAATTGTGATTAAGGATGGGGGGGGGAAGACCTCATCAGTTTCACCTCCTGCACATGCTTTGCAACAAAATAAAACAGAACTCAAGTTCTTTCCATCTCAAAAATCAATATGCATCCAAACCAAACTGAAGCCCATCCCTATTGGTGCTATACATCTCATCTCCTTATTACAGGTAGAATCACAAGTGGGACCCACACCTATGTGCTCCCTGAAAGGAGAGAAGTTAGGTGAACATCAAGAAACTAGAGTTGTGGGCTGAAAAAAAGCACTTCGGTCTAGGATGGGCAACTACAGAGCACTAGGTGGTTTTCCTTGGCCCAACATTGGGACCTAAGAGGGCTACACCCTCTGCCATGCCCCACAGGGCATGTGATACTTCTTAGATTTTAGGGTTATTTCTTGAACAACATAAAATAATTCCCTGCACATCCCATGGACCACAAGGTGCAGCTTCACAATATTTGGTGGAGGGAGCTAACATGGTTGCACATGTTGTTGCTGTGTGCCGTCAAGTCATTTCCAACTTATGGAGATCCTAAGGCAAACCTATCACGGGGTTTTCTTGGCCGGATTTGTTCAGAGGAGGTTTGCCATAGCCTTCCCCAGAGGCTGAGAGAGTGTGACTCACCCAAGGTGACCCAGTGGATTTCATGGTCAAGCAGGGAATTGAACCCTGTTCTCCATAGTTTTAGGAGTTTATCACACCGACTTTTAATCCGACTGCTCCCCAATGGGATACAATTGGGTTGCGGGATGCAGTCGGGAATTATCGCATGGAAAATGCCGCCAATGCTTCTGGGTGACTGTGTCCCAGCTGAATCCTGGCTCCTGGCCATGAATACGGGAGCTTTCCATAAGCGACTGTATCC
Organism: Urosaurus nigricauda; assembly: GCA_034509955.1. Lineage (NCBI taxonomy): Eukaryota > Metazoa > Chordata > Lepidosauria > Squamata > Phrynosomatidae > Urosaurus > Urosaurus nigricauda. The sequence goes on from JAOEGL010000010.1 coordinate 3,308,705, forward strand.
CAGAAGGGGTAAGTTACATTTTTTGGCCATGCTATAAGGTCCCTGGTCCAACAGGCAAACCACGATGCCATGAGGAAGATTATTATGATAAATTAATTGTATAATCACATTGGCATGTAAGTATGGCACACGAAATAGCTGAAACCTGGAACTTTATCACACACATTTTAAAAAACATTCTGGGCAGGTAGGGGACTCTCGGGGCCATGCATGGTTGAGGGAAGATGGATTTTGTCATACACCCAAGTGTCCAAAACAGCCCCAAAACACCCAGCGCCAGGCCATTCCCATTCAGTACCGAGTCTCGTCCTTTGGCTCTGACGGAAAAGTTCTGCCAAAGCAAAATGGCTTGTCTCATACCAGAAGGGGACGGCCTAGCACCGGGCAATGGAATGGTGCCATTTTGAGGGAACTTGAGTGTGCAATAAAATCCATTTTTCCTCGCACACGGCCCCGAGCTTCCCCTACCCGTACCTAGAGTGTTTTTAAAAATGTGTGCAATAAAGTTCCTGGACATGGGATGTCGTCATCTTTCAGATATTTGTGGGTCGCAAGCCCCATCGCTCTAGCCAGCCTTGTCAACAGTAAGGAATGCCGGATGGTGGTGAAGAGGAAAGGTAAGGACGTAAGAGTAAGCTGAATAAAAGCTGAATGAAGCTGCATAAAAAGATCTACTTTGGTCTAATTTGCACTGCACAAATATTGCAGTTTGACATTACTTTAACTGCCATGATGCAATACTATTGAATTCTGCGAACAGTAGTTTTGAGAGATGTTTAGCCTTGTCTCTGAGAGTGCTCTGGTGCCACAGCTAACTACAAAGCCCTGGATTCCATTGCATTGAGCCATGGCAGTTAAAAGCAGTGTTGAACTATATTATGTCTACATTATTGCAGCTCAGGAAGAGATTAGGAACTATAAAAGTTTTGATAACATCAAACCCTTTACCAAGATCCCTCTACATACTGATATTTCACACTGATAGGCCTATGTCTCATAGAATCATAGAGTTGGAAGAGACCACAAGGGCCATCCATTCCAACCCCCTGCCATGCAGGAACTCTCCATCAAAGCATCCCCGACAAATGGCCATCCAGCCTCTTCTTAAAGACCTCTAAGGAAGGAGACTCCACCACACTCCGAGGGAGTGTGTTCCACTGTCGAGTCTCTGAATAAAACCTGTAAGTAACACAAACAAATACACATCTGGTGCTTCAATCACTTGGTACACTCAAGCCATTTTTAGCAATGAAAAGTGCAAAAATTCTAGACATGGGCCAGATGGACATAAACTCTGAAAATGTGAAGAATAAAAGAGTCGGTCTCGTGAATGCTCAAGTACTTCTTAAGATTGAACAGGGAGTAGATTATTAAAATGTTCCAAGAACATTATAATCTTCACGTGATCCACACAAAGCACATTTGATGCCCCAAAGGCTTGCTGCATTCAAGCCATGTTCATAGATCAAAGATGCCAAGTGAGTTATTCATGCCAAGCAGTCAGTGCCAGGCTGGGATAAAATAGAAGCAATGGTGAGAAGCCAAGTCTCGTCTAATGAATTGTTCAGCAATTCTTGGGGCTAGAAAGGGAGGTCTTGACAGCAATATTCCAAGAATTAACCAACACTTATGCAGTGTGCCATTTGTGCGTGTGGTTGTTTTGTGCTTAAAATAGCTTTTCCTAGGCAGCGAATAACATTTTCTGTGCAGGCAATTTATTTTCTTTTCTTTCTTTTTTTTCATATTACATCCTATCATATTCTTGCACGGAGTAAGTCCAGAATTGCATATAGGCTTTCAAAACTGTGTAGTTCTCAAAGGAAGACGAAAAGAGCTAAAATCACTTGTTGCTTCATTCAGGAAGAACATTAGTGAAGCAGGACATCTCCATGCAGAGCAATGTTTTCCACTCTGGAAAATCAAAACACATATTTTTTTTTGCAAACTGTTCTCCCCAGAGAAGTCCAAAAGCGGGACAGTTGGCCTCCTCTAACATATCGGAAATTTGAAGTGGAAGATATCTATCTATCTATCTATCTATCTGTTGTGATATAGTGGTTTGAGTCTTGGAGCATGACTTGGGAGACCAGGGCCCCATTCCCACTTACAGTTAAATCGGTGTGCAATTGATCCGAATCGATAGATTGATTCGACAGCGGAAGATGGTTCCCGCTACATTTGCCTCGATTGTACTTTTTCCCTCCAAAATAATCCACTTGTGGTTCACATTCATGCCTGAATCAGTTCTAAAATGGACCCCCTCCAGCCAGCCGAAGGGCAAATTTCAATCGATTCTGATCCACATGTGGTTCACACTTGTGAAGAATCGATTTATGGAAAAAGAAGTGGGGAAAAAAATCAGGATCAAAAAGATGAGGGTTAAATGGGTCTAGCACATGCCCCCCTCTCAAGCCATTCAGATTAAGTGTGAACCAGGGTCATTTGAATTGGTTCAAACTGACTTGCGATCCGATTTAAAAGGCAGTGAGAATGACGCCCAGGATTCGATTTCCAGGTCAGTCCTAAAATCCACTGGGTGACTTTGGACAAAACACATGCTCTCAGCCTCAGGGGAAGGCAATGGCAAACCTCCTCTGAAGAAATCTTGCCAAGCAAACCTCACAATAGCATTAAGGTTGCCATAAGACAGAAATGATTTGAAGGCATACAACAACAACACACACACACTAATATTAAGGAGGATTATTTGCCATCCATAATTCAAACTGACAAGTCCAGTGCTTTAATGCAGAGAAAGTTTTATTCAGGTAGGCATTTAAATTTCCAGCAAGCAAATGCAAAGAGGACAAAGCAAAAGTACACTGTTAACTGGTTCCATGGGAGAAATGACAGCGTGGATTTGGCAGCAAGAGAAAGAGATCTTCCGCTTTGAAAGAGCAGCTTTCCCTTCGTCTCTCCTTGACATGACATCCCCAAACCCCGAGCTACCAGTTCTACCAGGGGCAAAGCATGGACAACATTCATGGTACATAGATGCTTTGGTTGGTCCAGTGTAGAAAAGCAGAGAGCAAAGAAATAGGAATCAGAGAAGTACAGAGCTAGGGCTCATATGGAGCGACATAGATGGAAAACAAAGAAAAAGTATACAAGAGCCTGATCCACAAGGATGCTGAGTCTTCCCCCAGCGCCCATTGACAAACATCTGGGAAGGAGTGAGCAGCATCTCTAGTCGCAAGCCTGAGAGTTTAGCCGTGAATCCTTGGTTGTTCCTTTTCCGTGTTCCTGAGGTCGAAAGTCCATGAAGAGTTAGGCACAGGGATAGCAGTTGAAATTTCTTCTAAGACGGGACCCGCGAAGGATCCTGCTGCCCTCCTCAGTGGAGCATGGAGCGTTACCGTCGATATAAAAGCCCTCGCAGGACTCAGCCAGGAAGGGCCCTTGTTTTATTATATGAAAAGAGGGTAGTTCAATTTTAAACACAGTTGGTTCGAGCTGGTTGATGCATGAAGATCTGACTCCATCACCAAAGCCATATCCAGGTTCGCTATATCCAAGAAAGCCAGAGCCATTGTAGTCACCATGGCAGAAGTTGCCGCAACGTGATGATCCAATAGAAACAATGGAGGAGGACGAACAGGGGGGGATGATGCAGGATGGTCTACAATGAGGCATGGCTGAAAGATGAAGGCGAGTCTGGAAGGACAAACGAGAAAACATGAGTGGCTTTAACAATAATGTGAATTTTTAATTTAATGTTTTTTAAAATTACAATTTTAGATTATTATTTTATTATACTGTATTATATTGGTATTCATTTGTTTTTTACTTGTAGTGACCCGCCTCGATCCAACACAGGAAGAGGCGGGATACAAATTATTATTATTATTATTATTATTATTATTATTTATATGCTGCCTCTCCCGCAGGATCGAGGCAGCTTACAACATGAAATAAAAACATAGTATAAAATACAGCATACAGTGAAAATTAGTGATGTAAAGAATATTCGTCAAAATTCGAGAAACAGAAGAAATTTTGGTTTTTCGAAGATTTCGAATGCTTTTTTAAAGAGAAGAAATTATTAGCAATTCTCAATCAACAAGTAAGAATTTTGGTGTTTAATTCGATAGCCAGTCTATGAGTATTTTGCATAAGCAAAGCTACCATTCATATTGGGTTTTTCTAGCAGAGGAATGTTCTTGAAACCTCTGCCAAACCTCCTTTTGACATTGAGTTTGAAATGCCAGCTAATTCGTGTAAATGTTTGCCTCCCTTGTCTTTTATTTTCATTTGAGAAATCTGTGGAAAATACTTTTCGACAGGGAGAGAAAATAATAATCTTTTAAAGTGGGACTTTGGAAAATAATTTTTTTTTAAAAAAAATAGTTATATCTAGTTCTTGATGGAAGAGAAGAAAAAAAATTGGTTTGTCACAACACTAATATATTTCCCATTAATTCTCTCCCCGCCCCCAACCATACTACAATAAAATAATGATTTAAAAATCAGTATAATTTTTTAAAAAATTAAGAGTTAAAGAATTAAAATAGCCAAGCGGTTGAGCCAGTCAGAGGCAAAGGAATGAGCAATTTGGGTGCTCCCTGTGATGGTTTGTGTCCATGGTTTGTGTCCATGTCCACAGCCAAGGATTTACTAAAAAGAGAGATCTCTCCAGGTGAAGAATAATGGCAAATTTGAGTTTTATGAAGTCTTATACAAAATATCTTGCATTGCTGCTAGATTGATCAAACATTATTAGTGTTATGGACTTTTTAGGAAGGAGCTCACCCCATCATGCGGCATCATGCGGCACCCCATCATTGGCATGATGACCTTACAATCATCAGAATTGGCATCTTAAGTACTAAGGCACCACATCCCTTGAAGACCCTGGGAGACCAGGGTTCAAATCCTGACATGGAAATCCACTTGGTTGAGTCTTGGTCGAGACCCAGTCACTCAGTCTCAAAGAATGCAAGAGCAAACCACCTTTCAACCTATCTTGGCAAGAAAACCTAGGACAGGTCAACCTAAGTCAGAGCTGACCGAATTATACGCAACAGCAACAAGGCATTGACATACTGAAGAATACGAGCATAAGATGTCTTGGATGAGCCAAGCTTACCTGGTCCTCTGAGGAGTAGGAAGGCAAGGGATGGATCAAGTTGAAGCTGTTGGAAGAGTGAGGAGTGATGAGGGCTTTTATACTGTGTTTGTAGCATCCTGGAGGCATTGGAAACACCTTTTCATTCAGAAGTATTAATTAGGAATCTTTTTTTGAAAAAAAAAAGAATCTGCTGGTTTCATCATCTTTAAAATGACTTTAATAATCCACAAGGTATCGGGGGCAAATGTTGTGCACTCAGCAGGTAATTACAATGCATCACATGCATTGTGCTCTTTAATTGGAATGTTTGCCCTCTCCCTGCAAAATCTTTCATTAGGATTTGCCAGCTCAGTGCCAAATGGCATTGAGGGTTTGCCCTGCAGAACGTCGGGGCAGGTTGCATGCCACACTTGGCCTGTAAACATGTTTTGTATTGCTTTACTTCTTTGGATGAGTTGCAGTTGTCACATACTGTCTTCTTTTGCCCGTGCACAAAATTACTTCTTTTCCTTCTCTCTCTTTTCCCTTCAACACTACATTTTCCAACTTAAAACACAGAGTGGTCTGCAATGTAGACACGATGACACCAATCACTAAAAAGATAGCCATTAGTCCATTATATGGTGAACTGTAATTTCAATATTTTCATCCATTTTTTCTCTGCACAGGTTTAATGACATCCTTTAAACCAGTGATCCCCAAACTTTGGTCTTCCAGGGCCTCATTCCCACTAACTTTTAAACCGGATTACCTTTTAAACTGGTTCAAAAGACCCTAGTTCCCACTTAAATCAAATTGCTAAAGCGATTTGGTAAGCGGCGGGAATGCACCAGACTCATTTAACCTGTGTCTTTTTGACACTAATTTTATCCGTGTCTTTTTCGATAAATCAATTCTGTGCAAGTGCAGATGCGGATCGGAATTGATTCACATTTGCCCTTCATCCGGTTGGAGCAGCTCCATTTTGAATTGATTCATGTATCAATGTGAACCACAAGTGGATTATTTTAGAGGGAAAAAATGTGATTGGGGTAAATGTAGTGGGAACCATGCCCCATTGCCAAATCAACCCATTGATTCAAATCTCACACTGATTTATCTGTAAGTGGGAATGAGGCCCAGATGTTTTGGACTTCATCTCCCAGAAGCGCTAGCCAGCTTGGTCAGTAGTCAGGAATTCTGGGAGCTGAGGTCCAAACCTTCTGGAGGACCAAAGTTTGGGAACCACTGCTTTAAACAATTTTTAGGTAGGTAAGCTACTAGAACAGTGGTCTTCAGATTTATTGAAGTTATCCTTCCATTATACAACATGGCAGCCCTAAAACTATTCTAGGTCAGAGTCATTGCACAGATTTTGCATGTTGCTGCTGTCCGGAGATGAGATGATTCTCAGATGGATAAATTGGAGTCTTTCAGGATACAGTTCACAGTTTTCTGAGAAGAAAGGTGTACTTTATGAAAATAAACATACAGAAAGACATAGAATGGATAAAACTTCTTAACGAAAATATATGTATTAGGATAATTGCATACAAATCCATACTGCTGCTCCAAAGACTAGTTTATGGAGCAGTGGATGCAAACTACAGGAAAAGATCTTCCAACTCAATGTTAGGAGGAACGTCCTGACAGTAAGAGCTGGTCGACATGAAAGACAATGGCCCAAAACAGATGGGCAGGAAGAGGCACCATTGTGTCGTGATTAGGGTTAGGGAGTGCGCAGCATTAGCACGCTCCTGAACCCTAACATGTAATGGTGCCTGCATCATTACGCAATGCCATTTGGATGGTGTACATAATGGCACCCCTCAATTGTGCAGCTTGTAGACAGAGCTGCACAGTTGCAGTGGAGTAAAAGCGGCCAATGGCGCATTTTCCGTGTATTGTGTTGCAACTACGGCGCTAAAAAGGAACAGGGTTTCCCTGCTCCTTTTTTGCTGCGCAGCTTCACCGCAGCATCTAGCTGCTGCGGTGAAGTTCTGCAGCAAAAAAAGGTGGTGCCAGACCGCGTTTGGGGGGCAGTCTGTACCGCCCGATTGCCTTCTTTGGAGGTTTTTAAACAGAGGCTGGATGGCCATCTCTTGGAGGTGCTTGACTGTGAGTTCCTGCATTGCAGAATAGGATTGGACTGGATGGCCCTCGGGGTCTCTTCCAACTCTATGATTCTATGGTTCCATAGGATGGAGCCATGGCAGTTAAATCTACATTACTTCTCCAATACAGATAAATCGCTTCATTGTGATGTTACTTAGGTATATCTTTTGGGTTTCCATCTGTCTTCTTTTTTTTCCAAAACAAAAAGCTGGATGTGAAGTCGAAGGCTTTCATGGCTGTGATCCATATTTTTTGTGGGTTTTTTGGGCTATGTGGCCGTGTTCTAGAATAATTTATTCCTGATGTTTCACCAGAAGATACCATTTTTTGAAGATACCAGCCACAGGTGCCGGGAGAATGTCAGGAATAAACTCTTCCAGAACATGGCCACATAGCCCAAAAAACCCAACCAAAAAGATAAAGCTGGATGCCTCCCTACTGTCCCCCCCCCCAAAACCTTCCGATGATTCTTCTCTCCAAAGGGAAAAAATAACCCAAATTTACCCCATGATTATTTTTGTTTACCCATAAGGAACGCACAGAGGATATTTGCTGGTTTCGACACCTGGTATTTTCAAGAGCCATTTTGAGAGATCAAAGTATGAAAATGCTTCTGGGTTATTGCTGCCAGTCTATTAGTGCCAGGTGGAGATAAAAATCTAAGCAGGTGGAGAGCCAATTGTCTGTCCCTTGATTCTTAAAATGACTCTGCAGCAGTTCCTGTGGCTGGACAGGGAACTATCCATCCCTTAGGGGAATCAAATATCCCTTAGCAAAATAGGAGAGTTTAATTAAGAAATACCATTACTCAGCCAAGATTTTATGGAAGTAATTTGTCTCTGAAGATGAGATTTTTCTGCGTCTGGGAGTGTTGCTCTTTTCTCATTCGGCTTTTGCAAAATCAAAACGACACTTCGCAAATCTGCTTGCATATATTCTTATTTCTTACACATTGCTATTTCCCAAACTGGGGGAGGTTTCGAAGAAACCGTTGGCTGAGATGGTACATCGCAACCTCAGTTTGATAACCGCACAAAACTGTGACTCTGGTCCAAAAGCACATTGTAGAAATAATCCAGTTTGAGACCGCTGTAACTGCCTTGGCTCAATGCTAGGGAATGCAAGGGAACGGAGTTTATTGTGGTCACAGAGGTCTTTGAGAGAGAAGGATAATGTCCCATATCACTACAGTTCCCAAAATTCCCTAGCACTGAGTCAGGGCAGTTACAGTGGCCTCAAACTGGATTATTTCTGCAGTATGTTTTGAACTCCTATTGCAGAAATGCAAAGCAACATGGTTAGGGAATTGTAAAGATGGCCACTGGCGTAAGTAAACCAATGCTTACCAGTCAGTTGTGGTGTCTGTGTTATGCTCTAGTGCTTCATTACCAGTGTTTGGATTTACATCCGTGGGTGTCCCAATGCACATCTGAACCCATTGTACATCACGCCATGCTCCATCAATTCACTGATGTCCAAGATCCTGGCCATTGCACGGTGCATGTCCATGCACGATAGCATCACAGCAGCCCCTAGATGAACATGGATGGGTAGTCATTTTAGTGACTTCCGGAAGGATGCAAGCCTGAGTCGACCCTGAGCCCCTGGCTGTTATTGAACTCTCTATCTGTCTGATTTAAAAGCAAACCAGCAGGACTTCTCCCAAGTTTGTCCTGGATAGATAGATAGATTGATTGATTGACTGATCGATCGATCGAGCGATAGAAAGAGGCTGCTGCCCTACTGCAGAAATAAAGCAGTATGATACCACTTTAACTGCTCTGACTCAATGCTATGGAATTCTGTGCAAGGAGCCAGCAGATGGAAAAGGGCAATGCTTGCTCCTTCAAATTCCAATGCCTTGCCTAGTGTTCACTGTAGTTGGATTGAAAGCCTTCTATACAATAGTCTCACGGATATTAGTGGCAATGAAGAGGGAGCTTCATGTTAATTCTGCAGTGTGACAGCAGCCTAAGACTTTTGTAGAGCAGATCCCAGCTTAGCCACGGAAACCCACTGGGAGACTAGGTCAAGTCACTCACTCTTAGCTTCAAAAGATGACCATGAAAAGCCTCCTCAGTCTAAAGCTTAACAAGAAAACCATAGGATGGGGCAGACATATTTCAGGGAGAATGAATGACAGATAACAAAAGCAGCTATGGTCAATGGCAACCACTATCTGGGTGTCAGTAGGACAATGTTTGTATTCTTAGGCTGAGTCTAAAAGTTGAAGGCACTGTCCAAGGTGGTGAACCACATCCCCATATCAGAGCTTCTTTAAAGACTGGACTAAAAGACCCGATGAACACCAGGTCCAGAGGACCTTCTCTTCAGTTACTCCCAGATTATGGAATGGCCTGTTGGAGGAGATCCATCATATCACCAGTCTTGATACCTTTTAAAAAGCTGTCAAGATGGATCTCTTCTGACAGGCCTTTCCTAAAATAGTTGACTTGGTCACCTTCTGTAATGGACCATCACACTGAACACTCTTCCTGTCTCTGATTATTTATGATTATCTCAATGTTTTAATTGTTGTTGTTGTTGTTATTATTATTGAGATTTTATATGTTTAAGGGAGGGAGGGAATAATCTTGGGATTATTTTATTTTGCATGTATTTCTATTTTGTTTGCTTTGTAAACCACCTCAATCCTGGTGGAGACCCGGCATATAAATAAAAATTTATTATAATTATATTATTACCAAAAGCCAAAGGGGATCCATTATCCCATGGACATTGGAGCCACCATCAGGCACCATATATGACAGTGAAATGCAATGCCACCTCATAGCTATCCATCTCCAGGATGGAGATGTAGGGGATACGGAACAGTGGCCAGGGACTCCACATCATTGTCAAGGATGTGACTTGCAAGAAAAGCAGAACAAAATGGCAGCAGCACCCGCTGGACCATATATTTCAGCATGTCAAGGAGCTGGCCATTGTGTAATTCTACCCTTGAAAAACACACAAACAGCTGTGCTGTTGCCTGTGTCATTGGGCGTGCCCTCTCCATCTCCAAATATAATTACGCGGCAAGTTCATTACTTTGCCACCTCAGAATCAGGAGGACAATTTTGAGAGACAATTTGCCTAGACATCTCTAATTGTGTTACTGTTGCCTCCAGCTAGGATTGTAAATTCTTCATCATTTTGTTCTTGCAATCTAGGAGAAATAATGACTGTGGTCTTGCCCCTGCTGGAGGAGAAAACAAATCTTTTTGTGGAGTATTCTTGCATTTGAGTGCCCAGAAGTATTCCGGAAGATGTTTAGGTCAGGAAAACAAAATGGAACTAGAGGATTATGGACCGAGACTCCCTTTCCTCGTTGTTCCCCTGAGATTTAACAAAGATGAAGGCTGCCCTCCTCTATTGTAGTTGGGGGATACATAACCTATAGTTAAGGATCTGTAAATGCGCAGTGTTCAGTAAGAATGATATAGGGTGCATCTATACTGTAGTAATAATACTGTTTGACACCAGTTTAGCTGTCATGGCTCCATCCCAGAATCCTGGGATTTGTTGTTGGAGGAGACATCAGCATTCTTTGGCTTGGTAAAGTTTAATACCTTAAAACTGCAAAAAGACTTTAAAACTGCTCAACAATGGTTCCTTTTCATCCTGGAGAGAAGTGACCAGTGGGGTGCCACGGGGTTCTGTCCTGGGCCCAGTGCTATTCAACATTATTAATGACTTGGATGACAGAATTGGGGGCATACTTATCAAATTTGCAGATGACACCAAATTAGGAGGAGTAGCTAATACCCCAGAGGACAGGATCAAAATTTAAAATGATCTGAATAGACTAGAAAGCTGGGCCAATACTAACAAAATGAAATTCAACACAGAGATGGAATTCACAGATATAGGATGGGGGACACCTAGCTGAATAAAACTATGTGTGAAAGGGATCTGGGAGTCCAAGTAGACCATAAGTTTAACATGAGTCAACAGTGCAGCGATGTGGCAGCTAGAAAGGCTAATGTAATTTTAGGCTGCATCAATGGAAGTATAGCGTCTAGATCAAGGGAAGTAATAGTGCAGCTCTATTATGCTTTGGTCCAGTTCTGGGCACCACAATTCAAAAAAGATGTGGAGAAACTGGAGCGTGTCCAAAGGAGGGCAACTAAAATGGTGAAGGGTCTGGAAACCATACCCTATGAGGAATGCCTTGGGGAGCTGGGTATGGCTCTGACTTACTATAAGACTAGCTAAATCTATCTAGATAAATACCAGCATAATTTAATAACCTGATGCTGGATTGAGAGAGACTATGGAGTTTATCCTATTAACAAATAAACTGGCTTGCCTCTTCCAGCTTGAATTCAGGATCCAGGATCCCCCTGGATGTTATCATGCCTAAATAGCCACCCATCTAGCTGGGATGCCACTGCCTGGATGCACAAAGCCTCACTCAGCCAGCACTTTTTTCAAAGTCAGGGAGCTTCTGACTTCAAAAATTGGCCATCTGAGCGAAGTTTCGACCTGGGATACATCTGGGCAGCGGCATCCCAGCTAGATTAGTGGCGATTTAGGTATGAAAACATCCAGGGGTATCCCGGAGACGTCTGATAGAGACATCTTGGCTTTCTGATGGTTCAGTGTACTCAACCTTCCTTTCATGGACACAATGATTAAAAATATAGTCAGGCTTCAGGTGCATATGAAAGATAAATGAATACCAGGTTTAGATCTCGGTCCCATCTCCAGGATATCCAATTAAATATATGGTAATATTCCAAAATTTGAAAAACTCCAAAATCCAAAAGACTTCTGGTCCCAGGCATTTTGGAAAAGGGAGGCCTATCCTGCATCAACCTATTACTAACCCCCTTAAAACTGAGGTATTAAGAGTCATGAAAAGAGCAAGCAACATTGTTCAATAATGGGTTTCTTGAGTTTTGGGAAGCCCTGACCAGGAGAATTGCAGAGAGTTAAAGGTCTACACAATTTAGGACCTCTTCTTCATTAAAAATATATATATGCAGTTATGGGCACAGAAGACATTTTCTGTACATAAACTACCATGTATGAATTGAACAGTTTATGACAAATAGATATGGTTGGACATGAGAACCAAAGAAATCTCCTCCAAGCAGTTCTTTAAATATATTAACTATTGAACAGTCATTCACAGCAATGGAGATGGGAGCTATTACAAGAACATGCAGAAGACAAATGGTAAGACAGACCCAGGAGAAGAACAGACAAATGGATGGATGGATAAACCAATCGGTTCCCCTTAATATTTTTCAATCTGTTGCTCTCACATTGATGGAAGCACCTTCCTTATTTGTCTCTTTCAACCTTTGATCCTGTCTGGAGCTGGTAATAAGCATGTTGGCATAAGCAATATGGCACTTCCAGAAGCTGAGTGTAGCATTATTAAAAAGAGTATTTGCCCAAAGTCTTTAGAATGATTATAGTAATTTGCCATGTGATGCTGATGAGGCAATTTGCAGGAAAGTTATTAAAAATAAGGGCTGAAAATGCTCCGACGTAAGAAAAGGTGGGGATGCTGAGAGTATATAAACTCACACCAGGGCAAGTGTTTTCCATCAACAGCTTCGCTTCATCTCAGCTTCTCTTCCTTCAGAAAGCAGGTAAGATTGACTCTTGACTTGGTCTATATTACATATTATGGTTCTTTCTCCAGTCTGTTGCCTGTCTCAGGCAGAATCTATGTCTCTGTCTATATATATAATTGTTTATTTTTTGATGGGTGATATCTTAAACCATAGCACCAACTGAAATGACAAAACATATGAACAGCGTTTTCTGTGTTTTTGGGGGCTCTGTGGCCATGTTCTAGAAGAGTTTATTCCTGACGTTTCACTAACAGCTGCGGCTGGCTTCTTCAGAGAAATTCTCTGAAGATGCCAGCCACAGATGCTGGCGAAACGTCAGGAATAAACTCTTTTAGAACATGACCACATAGCCTGAAAAACCCACCAAAAACTATGGATGCCGGCCATGAAAGCCTTTGACTTCATATCACAGTTTTATTTATTCATTGGTGTTTTGTCACAGAGCTTAAACAAAACTGTGATCCAAAAGTCCCAAAATAAATCCATGGAGGAAAGAAAGGCCCATCGTAGATAGAGGTCAGTTGCCTGGGCCCTTTCAAACTACTGAATTACAGCACTAAAATTAATTGCATGTTAACTTCCCTGGTTGTCTCCAATGGGTTTGTCCTTTGGAGGGGGGTGTATTAGAGATCCTTGGCTGAGACATACAAAGACCCCTTCCTAAACTGCAAATCCTTGGATTCCATGATTCTCTTGGCAGGGAAAAAGGAATTGTAAGACTATAAGTGTGCAAAGTGAGTGTCTGGGAAAGCGGCCAAATGGCTGATGAGACCAGCTCAGTTCCCAAACAAACAAACACCCCCCCCCCCCCGGATGTCAGATCCAGTGCAAAGCAACAGAAGCAGTCTTTAAGTGCAGAAGCACCAAGATATTTGTCCAGAAGTTCAAGGTCCAAGGTGTCAGATAGGAAGGTCAATGAGGCAGTCCAAAGGTGAAGGGTCCAAGAGAGTCAAGGTGGGTCAGCAGTCCAAGAAGAAAGGTTCCAGTCCAAAGAGCAATGGGAGACAGAGTACTTTCCCCAAGAAAGTCAGATAATCACTGGCAACTAAACAAACATCCTACAGTTGCTTATATTGCATGCTGCAGGCATTCAGGTGCGTCTGATTACCAGCATATTTCTGATAAAGCCTCTGCAGTCTTTGAAAGCACTCCCTTTTGGCTCTGTGCTGACTGAAGGTAGGCACACTCCCTTGACCCTCTTCCATGTCCACAGACTCTGCCACAGGGAGACTGGGCTGCTGAGCCTCCTGAGATGCCACAGGTTTGGCTAGAGCAGACATAGCAAAGCTAGGGCTGGACTCAGGCTCTATAGCTGCAGACTAAGGCCTCAGAGGCTGTGGTTCATCATCTGGGTCGCAGAATCATAGAGTAGGAAGAGACCACAAGGGCCATCCAGTCCAACCCCATGCCATGCAGGAACTCTCCATAAAAGCATCCCTGACAGATGATCATCCAGCCTCTCCTTGAAGACCTCCAAGGAAAGAGACTCCACCACACTTCGAGGGAGCATCTTACACTGCCGAACAGCCCTTATTGTCAGGAAGTTCCTCCTAATGTCAAGGTGGAATCTCTTTTCCTGTAGTTTGCATTCATTGTTCCTGGTCCTGTTCTCTAGAGCAGCAGAAAACAAGCTTGCTCTCTCCTCAATATGACATCCCTTCAAATATTTAAACAGGGCTATCATATCACCTCTTAACCTTCTCTTCTCCAGTCCACACATCCCCAGCTCCCTAAGTTTTTCTTCATAAGGCATGGTTTCATAAGATCCTTCACCATTTTAATTGCCCTCCTCTGGGAATGCTCCAGTTTCTCAACATCCTTTTTGAATCGTGGTGCCCAGAACTTGACACAATATTCCAGGTGGGGTCTGACCAAAGCATTCCAGGTGGGGCCTGGAGGAGTCCTCCAAGCCCTTCTCCAGGCTGGGCATGTAAGTGAAGGGGTCTGGTTTGAGGGGAAATGGTTGGGGGGAAATGCTAAATGCATGTTGTTTTTCTCCAAGGGAAACTGTTCCATTGTCCATTTGAGCAAAATCATATGAAATTCCCTGCTCTTCTGTGTCTTCATCCCTGCTAATCATTTTTATTATGGCAATGTGTCATGTCCTTTCCTATACTCTTCCAGATTCATCCCCATCGCTCAGTCATGCCTCTCTATGGGTCATCCTGCATCCCCTCCTCCTGTGAATCCACCCCACGTGTTTATCTTAGACCATCACGTTGTGGCAGCTTTGACTATCGCGAGAATATCTATGGCTCTTCTAGACCTTTGGAGCCATTTAAGCTTGGTAGAGTGTGTGATGTCCCACCTTCATGCATCAACAAGCTCCCAGATTTGGATGTTCATGTCAAGCCAAATCCTCTCATTGTAGTCTCCCCAGGGGCCATCATTGCTTCCGGCTGTGAGCCCGTTGAAGTTTCAGTAATTTCTCCATGTTCCCTTGGTGAGGGTAGTCATGGTGGCCTGAGCATTTGTGAGCCAAGAGATTTAAGAGGCATCAACTACTATCGCTGTGCCTAACTCTCCATGGACTTTGACCTCAGGAATGATGAGAAAGGAACGACCACGGATTCACGAACAAGCTCTCAGGGCTGTAGTTAGAGATGCTGAGCTCTCTCTTCCCAGCTGATGCCAATGGAAGCTGGGAAAGTGCTCAGCCTCTTTGCTGATCTGGCCCACCATGTACTCTTTCTTTGTTTTCTATCGCTATTCCCTCCATATTGTCCTTATCTCTGTACTTTTCTGTTGCCTGATTATTTGCTCTCTATTCTTCTACACTGGACCAAGAAAAAAGCATCCAAGCATCATGAATTTCATCCACGTGGACATGGTAGAACTGGTTGCTCACAGTTACGGGATGTCATGTCAAAGAGGGATGGAGGGAAGGATGCTCCTTGAAGGCAGAAGATCGCTTTCTCTTCCTATTAAATTCATCCTCATTTCTACTGTGGAACCTGTTCAGAGAACTGTGTAGTTTTGCTTTATTCTCTTTAAATGTGCTTGCTGGAAATGTAATTGACTCCCCCCCCTTCTTGAATAAAACTTTCTCTGCATCGCACCAATGGTCTTGTCGCTTTGAATTATGGATGAGGATACTCCTGCTTGATATTTAACTGAGCACAGAATACTGTAACACAAGCTGTTGTAGACTTGGTCTTCTTCTTAGGAGCATGGATGAAGGAAACCAAGGGGCAAAACAAACCACCCCAAAAGGTCCAGCTGGAGGTGCCCATTTTTCCTCTGGAGGGATGCCACAGCAACCAAACCACGTGGTGTCCCTCTGCCCCAAAAGGAACCTGGAAAAAACGGGGTCTTCTTGGGACACCACACGCATGTCACAAGTGTGCCATTGGTGCAATGTGGTGCACCAGTAATGTAAGCAGTGTGCAGCAACACCTGTACGCTGTGCATCACTTACATCATGATGGCGGCCCCCATGTGGGTGGGAGGCCACCATTACGCCACCACCGTGATGTGCTAGAGTTAGGGAGCATGCAGTTGGTGCACTCTCCCTAACCCTAGAATGATTGCCAGGATGCTGCTACCTAGTAGTATGTACCGGGCCCAAGCTTATGTTACTACAGCCTTTGCTCATTTAGTCTCAAGGGTGCTCCATGGTCCCTTCGGATACTCATATTTAACCATGCTAAACATAGTAGTGACCATAAGAGGTTCTTCTCACACTGTTGATGGTAACAATGGAGGTCACTGTACAATCATTCATTCTACATTCATTTGAGCTTATTTTATGAACTTAAATTCAAACTTAGAAAAGAAGAACCACCTTTTTGGATTTAACTAGGAAGAATAACTAAACATGCACACATATAAATGAAAAAGAAATAGTCAGAAATTGATTTTCCTGAATCCCAGACCAGCAAGAATCTTCATAGTTTGTTTGGTGTTTTTCCCCCATCTTTGGAAACAAAATAATAATAATAATAATTGGAGTGTGTGTGTGTGTGTGTGTGCTCATCCAGAAGAAACAAACAAACGAGACATCTTTCCAAAACATTTGACAAAGTAACATATAAAGTGATGTATGAAGCCATTTTTGTGTTTTTCATTCCTGTTAATTTGGGACTAGGAAACAATTTATTAAGAGCTATTCAAGGGATCAATGCAAAGGATCTTTTGTTCCGCACATTTTAAATCAATATTATTCTCGAATGAGAAAAGATGTTCAACATGGAACTGGGCTCAGGTAGCAAAGTCAAAGCTGAGTGAGAGAACCACACTGTTATTATTCTGCTTTGCTCTGATGTTCCTTCCCTTTGGCCATTGGCCTTTCCTTTGCTTTCCAGGATAAACATCACAAATTCAGATGAGTCAGATGAATTGGAGGCTTGAGATGCCGGAATGAAATTCCACCGTCATTTGGGGTTCACACCTGTAATTGCTACAACTATTTGGAAGTGTGGCCAGGGAACATTAATTGCATCCTCTGCCTTGTATAACATTAACTCATGGCTTGTGTGGTTTTATGCAGATGGGGATGGGATCATAAAATTATAGAATCATGAAGTTGGAAGAAACCACAAGAGCCATATCGTGCAACCTGCTCTACATCGAGCTACCCTTGTGCCTAGTCTGGAAACTTCAGTTAGTTCAAAACATGGCAGCCAGGTTGGTCACTGGGAGATCTAGAAGCGACCATATAACACCTATTTTAAAATTGCTTCACTGGCTGCCCATCAGTTTCCTGGTGCAGTACAAGGTGTTGGTTATCACCTTTAAAGCCCTACATGGCTTGGTTCCAACCTATCTAATGTTGTCTCCATCCATATGATCCAGCCCATGAACTCAGGTCCTCTGGGAAGAATGTATTGAAACCTATAAAGACCAGGTTAACGGCAACTTCCCAAAGGACCTTTTCTTCAACTTCTCCCAGATTACCGAATGGCCTGCCGCAGGAGGTCTGTCATATTACCAGTTTGGGCAGCTTTAAAAACGCTGTCAAGACAGATCTCTGCTGGCAGGCCTTCCCTGAATAGCAAACCCAGCCACGAATTGAATCCACCATCTCACTGCATGTCTCTGATCATTTTAATATATTGTTTTTAACATCTAATCTATATAATTTATGTTTTAGGGGAGGGAGGGAATAATTAGGTTATGGGGTATGTATGTTTTCTTTTTCATTGTAAGCCGCCTCGAAAGTCTCTGACAGACAGACGGGGTAAAAATAAAGAATTATTATTATTATTATTATTATTATTATCCCCTGACATCCAGGCAGACACATTCAAAGTACACCTGGCAGATGGCCATCCAGCCTCTGTTTAAAACTTCCAAAGGAAAACCCACTACACTCTGAGGCATCCTATTCCACTGTCAAAGAGCTCTTATCACCAGATGTTCTTCCAAATGTTTAGGTGCAATCTCTTTTCTTGTACGAAGTCGAAGGCTTTCATGGCTGGCATACATAGATTTTTGTAGGTTTTTTTTGGGGGGGGCTATGTGGCCAATATGTTCTAGAAGAGTTTATTCCTGACATTTCAGGAATGTGGCTGGCATCTTCAGAGAAATCTTTTCCTGAAGTTAGAACCCACTGATCTGTGACCGGTCTTTGGAGCATCAGTATGGATAACTGCATGCAATTAACACCAATACATATATTTTTGTCCTCTGACTATGTGATGAATGTTGCTGTCCTGGAGCAAGCAAATAGTACTCTATGGTGAACTCGCCATGGGTCAGTGTAAGAGGGGCGCCCCAAAGAAAAGATACAAGGACTCCCTGAAACAACATCTCAAGCTCGACCAAATTGATTGCCAACAATGGTCTGCCCTGGCCTCACATGGCATGGAGTTGCACTATCCACAATGCTGCAGCCTCTTTTGAGAAATCACACTGAACGAGTCTTGAAGAGAAACGGCAACACAGAAAGAACCACAACTTGGAAACATCACCCAAGGAGGCTTTCTGCTGTGCTTTCTGTAACCAGACTTGTTTATCTCGGATAGGCCTTTTTAGTCATCAATGTGCTTGCAGAAAGCCTGGGATGAGTCCTTCCTGAATCGTCGTTAGCGAAGAAAAGCCAAAGAGATATATTTTTGTCAAGGGATTTTCTCCAGCCCAAGTCATTCTGTGTGCCTATTTTCTTAATGGCCACGGCGTACAAATTTCTTCTCGGCAAAACTGCACCAGAAAAACGCACAGTATCGTAAAAGCTGAACTACCTCACCTTGAACTTCATTCTTCTTAGGCAATTACCAAAGGTCTGGGAAGGCTGCCAAACAATCTAGACATAGCCTTGGGAGGGGTAAGGAGATGCAGGGCAAGGAAAGGCAACTTCAAAAGGGCAGGTAGCTGGAAAAAGAGAGAAGAGATTGGTGGAGGAGCTCACAAGCAAAGATGCCAGGTCAGCATGGGAGGCCAGAGCATCAGGGAAGAAAAGAGACAACATATGTCATCTGCTAAGCCTTTGATGGCTTCCTCAGTAGAGCAGCTTCTGGCTTCATCACTTAATCTTGGCTTCCGGCTAAGAAGTCAACTGCTTCTGTGCATGTTTGCTTGGAGAGGCAACAGATCCTGATCTCCTCCTGCTGGATGGAACAGTTGATTGCAAGCCAGCTAAATATTTATTTGAGGAAAAGACTAAGGATGTAGTGTTGTGACAAACCAATTATTTTCTTCTCTTCCATTGAGAACTAGATGTGATTTTTTTTTAAAAAAAAATATTTTCAAAAGTCCCACTTTCAAAAGGTTATTTTTTCTCTCCCTGTCAAGAAGTATTTTTAACAAATTTCTTGAATGAAAATAAAGGACAAGGGAGGCGAACATTTACGCCAATTACCTGGCATTTCAAACTCAATTTGCAGGTCAAAAGGAAGTTTGGCAGAGGTTTAAAGAACATTCCTCTGCTAGAAAAACCCAATATGAATGGTAGCTTCGCTTATGCAAAATACTCAAATCCTGGCCATCGAATTAAAAACCAAAATTCTTCCTTGTTGATCAAGAAGACCTCATAATTTCTTCTCTTTAAAAAGCTTTCAAAATATTCAAATATCAAATATTTCTTCTGTTTATCAAATTTTGACAAATATTTTTCTCATCACTACTACAGAGTTTATCCCATGGCTGAAAAACCTGACTTAGCCCTGCCACATTGAAATCTCTTTTTAGATAAAATCAGGTATTATCACATGCAAAATGCCACCAATGCTGCTGCCCAACTGAATCCCAGCTAAATTCTGGCTAGAAACCATGCTCAGTCAGCCTCTTTTTAAAACTGGGAAACTCCTGGCTTTGCAAATCGGCCAGCTTGAACTCAGTATTGCTTCTGGAAAGCCAGGTTACTGTCATGACCAAGAACACCTTTGCCCAGCCTCAATTGGTGCACCACCTGCACCTTTCCTTGGGGAAAGCAGATCTGGCCATAGTTGTTCATATTTTAGCAACCGCTTAATTAGACTACTACAATGCACTCTACATGGGACTGTCCTTGAAAAGTTGGAGTAGAGCTAGAGCAAAATGCAGTAACCAGACTGGTGTCAGGTGCATTTTAGAGACCGTGGGCTCATTCCCACTATGATAACCTCTGAATCTTGATCTATATGTCCCTTGTTCCAACTGTAAATCGATTCTGATTCTCAATGGATTGATTCCAGCGGGAATAAATCGGAGCAAACCCAAAAGTCTGGGTTATATTGATAGCAGTTTTTTAGAGGTTCTTTTGGGAAAAATTGATTCTGACGCAATCCCTAAAAGTGGGAACGCTAGATCAGAATCAATTCTTTCTGAGGAGAGGGACAAATATCAGAGGGGCACCTCTCTATCTGAAACATGTTGGGCTCTCCTGAAACAAGGGCAGAAGCTGATAGTGGCAATATGAACATATCTATTTCTCATTCCTCAGCATCTTCACTGCTTCACTGAAGCCACCCCTTTGCATGCGCTTATTTATTTGGCATTAACTTGCAAGAAAGAGATAATTATGGAGTTGGGGAAAAGCACACCTCCCAAGCGTGGACAGACTTAGGCGGTGTGTATTCCTTTCCCCTTACTGTCATATTCATCTACCCCAAGGCTGTTAGACTATTCAAGGTGTTATTAAATTCCAGTTAAATATATTATATAGCTAGAAGTTCTAAAGAGAATGCTGATCTCAATGATACAGCTCATGTGAATGTAGAGGGGAGCAGAAACCAAGAGGGGAACAAAACTAAGGATTTTTTGCCTCCAAAAATTTTCCTTCTTCTTAATTTCATGTGGGCATTTTTTATGCCAAATGAATGAACAAACAAACAAACCTCATTTCTATATAGAAAAAAGAGAGGAGCCTACATATATTTTCTTTGCAAAATATATTTTACTACTCATCAGGACATTCAAATATGGAGAGGATTTCTTGCTAAAGAATCATCATTTTTAACTCACTGCAAAGAAAACCGCTCCAGTTATTTTGTTCTCCCATGCAAGCATTAAATAGTTGAGCATTTACATCCTTTGTACAGATAAATGTATTGATAACACTGAGATGTAATCTGCACCTGTTTTAAAAATCCAACAAAGAACCTGAGAGTCAGTAATGATGATGCAACATGAAGCTTTATTGTGAAAGAAGGATGAAGGAGAACGGGATGGGGAAAATTGTATGTGAAAACTGCATAGAATGACATTGGTCAACACACACAGAAAAAGTGGACATAGGCCATTTCCCATTACATGGAGGCATTGTACAGTGGCGTTACAAACAGCATATGAAAGATGGTGACATATT
Organism: Urosaurus nigricauda; assembly: GCA_034509955.1. Classification (NCBI taxonomy): domain Eukaryota; kingdom Metazoa; phylum Chordata; class Lepidosauria; order Squamata; family Phrynosomatidae; genus Urosaurus; species Urosaurus nigricauda. The sequence continues at coordinate 3,330,183 of JAOEGL010000010.1, forward strand.
AATAAGACTGGGGGGCGGGGGGAGGAGAAGAGAAAATTCAAGGACAAAGAGGACAGGATTGTACCCAACCGGCTTTGATATATCATTGAACATGAGTGTCATAGTCACTTCCCTTGGTTAGAGCTGGAAAACATAGGAGCTCGGGATTTCACAAACCCAGCAACACAACACACTCTGCAAGTCCCAGATCATCATCTTGTTTTCGTTTCCATGTTATCAGTTCTGTGAAACCGGCATCTAACAAGGTCCGCAGCTGCTGGAACTGTAGTAAGGCAGGCACCTCCGGGAATATCTTCTCCAGCCTCCATATCCACAGTATCCGCCACCATATCCACCACCATATCCACCACCATATCCCCCACCGTATCCACTCCCAGATCCACCACCGTAACCTAGCCTTCCATATCCTCCAGAGACGGATCCACCAGAAAACCCACCAGCCGAGCCCATTGCTGGGTATCCATATGGTACTACTTGGCCCACACCAACTGAATCACCAGAGGAAGATAGAATTGGTCCTGGGAGGGACACCACAGAGGCTGGGGGCTGGATCACGACTTCAGACCCCGCAAGCTGGGTGCTGCAAGCCATTGGACCATAGCCGACTCCGGAACCAAAGCCAGAGAACGCACCACCGACTGGGACCAGGCCACAAGATCCGACCCCACCGACACCATAGCCGTATCCACAAGGGACAGTGCACACAGAGCCACAGTAGGACATCTTGCGAGTGGAATCTAGGAGGAAAAAGGAAGAGAAATACAATATAAGGAAATGTGGTTCCAGACCAGGGCAAAAGTGGGAAGGAGCTGAAATTCCTTGCTAGTGTGAACTTGAAGGCTTTCATGGCCAGCATTCATAGTTTTTTGTTGTTTTGGGGGGGGGGGGCTCTGTGGCTGTCTGCTTGATCAGGCAAAAATGTTAAAAATCAAAAAGGAGAAGGAAAATGAGGATATAGATAAAAACTCTGTCTCCACTTACTATTACCTTAGCTATTGTTATGGGATATTGGAATTCCCATGAATAGAGGTTTTCAACCAGCTCCATCATGAACTGTTGAAAGCAGATATTCCGAGATATCTGTGTTAGTCTGGAATATTAGTATGCAAAGGGATTTGTAGCACCTTTGAGAATAACTGTACAATGGTTCCGATTAAATGGGCATAAGATTTATTTATCTTATGTTAAATGTCTGGCAATGAACAAAAATCTATCTTTCTGGACCGTAGTTCTTTCTCTTCCCATGGATCGAGAAGACCTAGTCTGCAAAAGCTTATGATACAACTTATTTTGCACAGTTATTCCCAAAGGTGCTACAAATCCCTATCTATATCCTCATTTTCCTTCTCCTTTTTGATTTTTAACATTTTTGCCTGATCAAGCAGACAGTGAAGCTTCTAAAGTTTGCCAATTGTGTGCTGTGGTTTTTAGGTGGTTCGGTAGAGCTATCACTGTTTTCTGGCTCTCGGATTTTGTTCTCTTTCTTTCTTTCTCACTGGAGGTCTTCGAGCAAGGACTAAAGAATCATCATCCCATAACAATAGCTAAGGTAATAGTAAGTGAAGATTTAATTATTATTAATAATTATTTATTTATTTATATCCCTTCTCTCTAGATGGATCGAGGCGGCTTACAATATGAATAAAATACATAATAAAAATAAATAAAAGTACAAAATAAAACCCCCTATCCCTCCCTCCAACACGATTTCCTTTCAATTTTTCAATTTAGGTTTCCAAAAACCATCCTGATGACAGTTTGTTGAGAAAGGACTAGGTAGGCATTGGTCCAATCCAGCATTGACCCAATCCATACCTTAACGTACCAGAAATTGGTTGATATGGAGAAAAGAGATGAATGGCATAGAAAATATATACATTGCAGAATCCCAATGTGGAAAAATACCAACCAGATACTGAAAGAGAAACATTTCTATCTAGTGCATTGCAGTGGCATCAAATCAGACTTACCCGATTCGTTGAGAGCTTGAGAATGGATGAGAAGGAGATAGCTGCCTTTGGAAGTGTCCCTTGGAGCAAAGCCTTTTATACTGTTCTCCTGGCTTTGTTGATGGTGGTGTGCATCCTACCACGCAATGTGTCCTACTTAGATCTCGGAAGGGGAGCTTGGAATATGCTGACGCATCATGTAAAAAATTATTAGGTATTGGTTTTATTTACCGCCCTTTCGTTTTTGGACCAATGAGATTATCTCCAGACCTTTTCATCAGCCCAGCAATGTTACACCCTGCAGTTTGGAGATGGGTCACCCTTGCATCAGCTGCAAACACTTTTATGCTGATGCCAAGGACTGTGTCCAAACCTCCACCTGTGGGGTGAGAGCTCCTTGAAGTATCCACAACACTCCCGTGTCATGCCGGCAATGTTATAAGCCTGGCATTAGCTCAGGATTACTTAAATTGAAATTCAGGGATAATGTTGAGAGATAACGATAACATGTAGGCTTTTCAAAGGAAGAGAGATAGGCGTGTGTATGAATGTTTACTTAGATCCTTAACGGGACGGTGGAAGCGTTTCCACCATCCACAGCTTCCAAACATTGTTGAACATAACATTCACAATACTTTTGGGCAGTGCCCATGGGGCATCCAAGAGAGAATGGAGAAGAAATCTATCAAAAAAAAGTTATACCAAGGCAGAGTCTTCATCCCTGAGTTTAAAATAAGGCATCATGGGCTCTGAAATTAGTAGCTTATGGTGATGGTGATGATGATGGTGGTGGTAATGGATTCACTTATATGTCAATCCCCCCCCCCCACAAAAAAAAACCTAGAATTCCAATAGAAGTATTGTATCTAGATCAAGGGAAGTAATAGTGCCACTCTATTCTGCTTTGGTCAGGTCCCACCTGGAATACTGTGTCCAGTTCTGGGCACCACAATTCAAAAAGGATGTGGAGAAACTGGAGCGGGTCCAAAGGAGGGCGACTAAGATGATGAAGGGTCTGGAAACCACGCCTTATGAGGAGCGACTTAGGGAGCTGGGGATGTTTAGCCTGGAGAAGAGAAGGTTAAGAGGTGATATGATAGTCCTGTTTAAATATTTGAAGGGATGTCATATTGAGGAGGGAGCAAGCTTGTTTTCTGCTGCTCCAGAGAATAGGACACAAAGCAATGGTTGCAAGTTACAAGAAAAGAGATTCCACCTCAACATTAGGAGGAACTTCCTGACAGTAATAGCTGTTCGACAGTGGAAGATGCTCCCTTGGAGTATAGTAGTCTTGTTTTCACAGGTGTTTGTGTCTCTCTGGCCCTATTCCCTCTTACAGATAAATCGGTGTGTGATCCGAATGGATGGATCAATTCTACAGTGGAGAGTGGTTCCCACTACATTTGCCCTGATCGCATTGTTTCACACATACATTTGCCCCGATCATGTTCAAATAATCTACTTGTGGTTCACATTCAGGCATGAATTTAATTAAAATAATTCAGTTCCAGTTGATCAAAGGGGAAATTTGAATCGATTCTGATCTTCAGGTGGTTCACACTTGCACAGATTCGATTTATCAAAAAAGGAGTGGAAATAATCAGCATGAAAAAGACGCGGGTGAAATGCGTCTAGTACATGGTCACCCTCTCGGAATGGCTTCAGTGATTCGGATTAAGTGGGAATCAGGTTAGTTCGAACTGGTTTGAACCAAATCGCTATCCAGTTTAAAAGGTAGTGGGAATGAGGCCTCTATTTGCCTTTGCCTGAAAAAGTCAAAAGTCCTTGCAGACTTTCCTAAAAGCCACCTATAATGAATTAGATTTTGACTGTTTGACAGATCGATAGCAATGATGCTCTCTCCTGTGTACCTGTGAGACGTGCCTTTTCAAACAAGTTTCAAATGTTATTTCAAACACATTTTAGTGGGGAAACGCAACAGTTCGGATAAATGAGGCACATCATATTTACAGTGGCCGTGGTTATACCTGAAACTCTTACTAGAAGCCAAAATGACTGAACTGAGGCTATCATACTTTGGGCATATGTTGTTATTGGGTTTTTATTCTTTATAAAATGCATTTATGGTTGATTTGCACAGGAGACAGCATTTTCTGCACATGAATCAATGTTTATGTGTTGAAATATGATTTTTTCACACAGAAATGACTTTCCTGCAGAGAAAATGCTGATTTCACCACAAAAACAACTATATGTGAATTTTGTAAAGAATAAGTGCTGGGCTGCGAAGATTCTTGTCATCTCAGGATTCTTCTCATCTCAGTTTCCCAACACTGGAAAAGACATGTTTTCTGGCCCTTTTTGAATGTTTTTGAATATTCTTTCCATCCTTGCCAGACTTGGATGGAGAAAAGGTTTGACATGGTGGAAAGTAAATAATTATGTCCCTACGAATCATCTGCAAAGACATAGATCTTATTTTCTTTGATAATGAATATCCCAAACTGATCAGATAACAAAGAACGATAATACAAGTAACATATTAGTTTTTTGTGTAAAAGAGGGGTGGGGAACCTCTGATCACTTGATAATAAAGGAACCTAATTCCTTTCTTTTATGACCATTGATCAGGAAAACTAGAGATGATGGGAGTTGGAGTACAGAGAGAAATAATGTTCAAAAATACTCAAATAATGGTTAGTAAAAAGCCATATTTCTTATCTATTTGGAAACCCTGGTGAAAAGAATCCCAGATAGACAAGAATCTTCACAGTTTAAAACTAGTTTCAAACAAAATCTACATATGATTGATTTTCACAGAAAACTGCAGTTTCTGCACAGAAACCTATACTGATAGAAATAGGTTTTCTTGGGCAGGAAATTATCCTTCCTGTTGTTGTCTGCACAAACAACCATATGTATCTTTTGTGCAAAATACTACTACTACTACTAATAATAATAATAATAATAACAACAATTTATACCCTGCCTCTCCCAATGGATCACAGCGGCCTACATACATAAAACATATAACATAATATTTAGAAAATAACTAATAACATAAAATTTAACCCCCCTCTATCCCCTTATTTATCCCATTCCATAAACGTATATATTACACAACAAACATAATAACAACATTAAAATCTTTAAAGTCTAAAATCTAAAAACCATTGAAACATTTGTGACTGTCCCCAGTTGCGAATAGGCTTTGAAAACTGCATGGTTTTCATAGTATTTCATGAAAGAAAATTGCTGAATGTGCTTGTTCTTCCTTTGAGAAGAAAATTAGTATTAATTTGGAGTCCCCAAATATCTGAAGGACCACAGTTCTTCACTTGGGTCCAAAACACAATGCAGAAATAATCTAGTCTGAAACCACTTTAACTGCCTTGGCTTAATGCTAGCGAATTCTGGGAACTAAGTTTTGTGAGACATTTATCCTACTATGTCAGAAAACTCTGGTGCTACAACAAACTACATTTCCCAGGATTTCCTAGCACTGAGCCAAGACAATTAAAGCAGTCTCAAATTGGATTTTTTTTCTGCAGTGTTTTGGACTTTGAATCCATTGAATCCATTGAATCAGTAAACACACTGAATCAGTTCTTGAATGGCATGTAGTTACATCCCATCGATTCAATAAACCCCCTTGACTTGCGGCGGGCAATGGGGTTCAGGTCCACCGGCTCTAATTTGAAAACAAACAAACTAGGCCATCACGCTAAACAGAGCAACAACGATAAAAACTTATTAGAGGCAATAAAATGATCATGAAATTCCAAGGGCTGTTGAACATGCCATTCTGAGGCTGTTAATCATAAAGGAGAATTACACTTCAAAGCACTCAAAGGCCTGGATATAACAGTCATTAATGTGAAGGGTGTTCCCCATTTGTCAATACGCGGGTGTATATCTCCAGGGGAAAGAAACAGTTTGCATTGATGACATCCTGTTTTGCATATACAAAACGATAAGTGTGTTTACAAGGCTCATTTCAAAGGGCTGCATCCTACACTCAAAAGGGTGTAGCCTGACTTTGGATGAGTCCTTAAAAGGAGGCCCATTAAATGCTGAGATGTGTTTTTGTCCGCAAAGCCATGCATCGCCCCCAAAGATTCCAAGCTAGTTCCACTTCAATGATCAACCTTCACTCAGAAACACTGCAAATGTTCGGGACCATGCTCCTAATTTCCTTTGGGTTATGCTTTTGGTAATACTTGGCTTTTTTCCCACTACTTTTTAATCCGGATCATGAATCCGTTTGAACCTGTTCAAACGACCCTGGTTCCCACTTAATCTGAATTGCTGAAGCGATTCCGAGGGGAGGGCATGCACTAGTTCCATTTAACTCACATCTTTTTGACGTTGTTTTTTCCTTTTTCTTTTTTAATAAATCAATTGAGGGCAAGTGTGAACCAGAAGCGGATCAGAATCGATTAAAATTTACCCTTTGGCCAGTTGGAACTAAATCATTTTGAATAAATTCACTTATGAATGGGAACCTCAAGAGCGTTATTTTGGTGCCAGAAAATTACAGAAAATGTGATCAAGGCCAGTGTAGTGTAAATCACGATCCGATGTCAAATTGATCCATCGATCTGGATCACACACCAATTTATCTGGAAGTGGGAATGAGGCCCTTCGCTCAGAAACACTTACAAATGTTTGGGACCATGCTCCTAATTTCCTTTGAGTTTTGCTTTTGCTAATATTTGTCTGCAATCTGGAGTTCCTATGCTCAGTGATATCATGAAAATCCTCTGATCTTTTCATGATTATGTTCCCATTATGGGATAGCCCTCCTTCACCCCATGTCAACTTTTGATATCATCTTGATATTAAAAGAGTTGTTTGGTCACGTAGCCACCAGAGGTGCCCATATGCAAGAACAATAGCCCTTCCAAATATGGAGATCCTATAGACTTGGTTTGGAAGTGCTAACATATGTAGACAGGATAGGTCCTTTGTGACTGGAATCCGCATAATCCCTTTACACATAATCCCTTTACACCGGGTATTTGCCAAAAGGTTTGGAATCAAAGGGCACTTCCCTCTGGAGATGACAACTTTTTGTGTGAGACATCTGGATCGATTGCCCTGCCATTTCTCCAAACCTCTTGCCTTTCTTCCTGCTGGAATAATTCTTTCTCAAATTCCTGAGAAACAGCCTCAGATCTTCTTAATGTTTCCCCTTGACTCCTCGGCACTAAGTCCCTGCTGCATGTTGAGCCAAAATCATCTATTGCAGTTGTTCCCAAACATTGGTCCTCCAGCTATTTTGGACTTCAACTCCAAGAATTCCTGACTGTTGGTCAAACTGGCTGGAACTTCTGAGAGTTGAGGTCCAAAATACCTGGAGGACCAAAGTTTGGGAACCACTGATCTTTTGCATCCCCTGATTGGATCCAGGTAACATATTGCCTTCTGCTAAACCCTCTGAAATTGCTATCAGCTACCACCTTTTACATTGCTTGTTCTTTGTGTGTGTGTGAGTGCCGTTGTGTGAAAGCTGATGTCCCCTTGTTGTTATAAATAAACTAATTTGGAATATGCTGTCTGGAGTACTGGATTTGGAACCATTATACTAAGGCTGATATCCCAGCTTTTAAGAGTTGCCCAAGCCCTACAAAAGGCAAACAAAATGAATAAATTAAAATCACAACAAACTTTTTCAGATAAAGGGGCAGAAGACCAATTTCTAGGGAAGGGAAGGGAAGGGAAGGGAAGGGAAGGGAAGGGAAGGGAAGGGAAGAAGTGGCTAGATTAAACTGATTTTATCCCCGATCCAGTAGATCTTTATAAGAATATTGATGGGGCAAACTATAATAACACTAGTGAATTCCACAATGGATGAATCAGTTTGTGGTATGCCATGCTCTTGCTCTGTTCAAGCTACAAAACCCGTTTGAATTCCAGCATCATGAAAAGAGATGCCTCTTATTGGAGGGTTTGAGGCTTTTATATGCAGACTGTACAAGATGCAAAACAATTTTTTTAAAATCCTGTATTGTGTGGGAGTGGGTCCTTCATAAAGGCAGAAATATATGCATCATGCAATTTATTAATGTGGGTAATATGTTAATATTACAAAGAAATGCATGACTAGGTTGACTGAAATGAGTACTTTCATCTGATATTTAGGTAAAACACACACTTATTAATAGCTCCTTCTTGATTGTCAACTCTGCATGTCCCTTATTGATGTTTTGAAAACCTGGCAACACAACATTACCAGCCCTGCTGTGTAAGGAGACACTTGTAAGTAGCCTTTTAAGTGGGATCCCGGATATTTATTTATTTATGCCAAAACCATTGCCAAAATGCTTGCCTTGATGATACTACTATCCACATGAGTCAATGGGCGATGAATAAATGGTCTGTTCGCTCAGCAGTGTAACACATGTTTTGCTTCTGGAAAGGTCTTTGACAGAATTGTCAGTTGTATGGCTTTGAAAATGGCATGATGTGACACGTCATGACATTAGCATAGCATCACTGTGGAAAGGCCTCTTTCTGAGACTAGGATCCTGTCTGCTCTGGTCAGAATACTCCAGAGGCAGCCCAGAGTATCCTGGGCCTGGAGATGCTCCAAATACCCCCATTACCAGGCAGTTGTTTGCATGCACCTTCTGTTGTGCTGCCTGGTGTGACCACCACTGTGGCAAATCACTTGCTTCTGAGGTCTGGACAAAGTATTTAGCCTCGATCACATCTCTGGACACCTTGGTCTCACCTCAAGATGGAAGCAATCCCACCGTTTGCACGCCAGATGCTACACCATGCCCCGATCTGCAATGATCTCCCGCCCCTGGAGCCACAGCCACCACTTTCATACCTGCAGGATCTCCATGGACAGACCACCCAATGATCCGAGGCTTCTTCTGAGGATGGGCTCATACATGTGACCAATTAAATAAAGGAACCTCCCATCAAATGGCTGGGGTCTCTGGAGATCCCAGCAATGCGAGTGAAGAGGCCTCAGCCACGTGATCAAATCCCCAGCTCAAGCCAAGAGCACAGGACGCATTTCATTTCTCAAGACTGAATTTTAGAAAAATGGGGTCTATTCAGCAGCCTGCCCCACTGCACTGTGAAGGAGCCTTCTAAAGCTTTTCTTAGGAGCAGCTGTCAAGACTCATAGCTAGACATGAGACCAAAGCTTTGGGCACATTTCTTGAAAGGGAACAGCAAAAGTGTTAGGCAATGGGTTTGAGGTGGAAGGATCCTTCCTTTGAAAAGATCTAGAAGGTACCTTTGGTGGGCAGTAGGGACAGGCTGCTGGGTAAACCTCAAACCCATTGCCGATAACATTTGCAGTTTCCCTCAGCAGACAAGACTCTTTTCCATAGTATGAGACACATTTCTTGGAGGGGAAAAGGAGACAGTTAAGGCTATGGTCTACTCAGCAACCTGCCCTCACTGCACATTGCAAGGGCCTTCAAAAGATTTTGAAAAGCTTTAGAAGGATCCTTCCACCTCAAATCCATTGCCTAATGTGTTTGTTCTTCCCCTCCAAGAAATGTTGCCCAAAGCTTAGGATCTCAAGTCTAGCTATGAGTCTTGACTGCCGCTCCTAAGAGTGGGGGCAGGCTGCTGAACAGACCTCCTTTTTCTAAAAGCCAATCTTGATAAATTGCAAATGATAACTTAATTTGTTTTATTTAACTTTGTGCACATCTTGATTTTCTAGTTATTGGAACTCCCCACACACACACAAACACACTCGCACAACTTTTTTCCGTTAAAGTTGGTGCTCTGACTTGAGACTAGACTTGAGACTTGACTTGAAAGTATCATTCAAGGACTTCAGACTTGATTTGAAACTTGGCGTAAAAGACGTGAGTGCATCAATGTTGAGGAAAGTATTTTGTAGTGGGGGGGGGGCATGGAAAACATCCCAGATTGCAAGTAATTTGGAATATATAGTTTGCATTAATTTCCTCATGGTAAGAAAAAAAAGACTATAATGGGAACATGGGATATGTCTTTCTCCCTGGCGACTGCCCCAAATGCAGAAATTAATGTAGAGAATGTGGAAAGTCAATGGAGATTAATTAAGTTGGTCTGTCTCCTCCTCCTTTTTTCCCCATTCGGGTGCCTGCCCTTTTTTGTGATTTAAATAATAATAATAATAATCCTAGCTCTGTTCTCTATTTTAATGTTTTTCTCCTGCTCCTAACATTGATGACTGTAAGACTCCGACATTTTGACATTGTTTCAGGATTTGGGGTTTTGCATTACTCGGAGAATTAGAAATAATTGCATAAATAGACTCTGCACCAATCTTAAACATCTCTGTGAAAAAGAATCTCAGCTGCATAGGCAAGGGGCATCTTCTTTGTGCCTAAAAGTTTGGGGGCTCACAGTTCAGGGAACTCAGTTTAGATAAATGAAGGTTCGACTATTGAAAACAAAAAGGTCTATTATCCCTCCCCCCCCCAAGTTCTCAAAAATCAACACAAGACTATGGAGACAGCAATTTTGATGCAACATTGAACTTTATTAAGGAGGACAGAGAGAGGAGCAGGAGAAAAACAAGGCCATGAGGTGGCAATGGATAACATCTACATGTCTTGACAATGCTAAAATACATCCAGAGACAGATAGACATAGACTTTTTTTCCACACATTTTCAAGGAGGTGTTCTACAGCGGCATTACAAAACACATATGAAAGATGGTGGGGACATATATTAACAACACTTAGAGAAAGAAGAGAAAGGGCAACGAGAAATGGGATAGTAATGTGACTAACCAGCTATGATATACAAGGAGTGCTAAGTAACCAAATATCTGCCCATAGAGAGAGCTGGGAAACAAGGTCACTCTGCAGTTCTGAGAACCAGCAATGCATAAAACTCTACAGGTCCTAGATTGGCATCTTGTCTTCATATCCATATAATTCCTTCCGGGAAGTCTTCACCATCTAGCAAGGATCGCAGCTGCCGGAACGGTAGTAAGGTCTCCGGGAATATCTTCTCCAGCTGCCATAGCCTCCGCAATATCCACTTCCATATCCGCCACCGTATCCTAGCCTGCCATATCCCCCAGAGGATGATCCACCAGAAAACCCACCACTGGAGCCCATGCCATAGCCATAACCACTGCATGGAGTGATTGCAGACACAACGGCTGGCTCACCGGTGGAGGAGAGAATTGGTCCTGGGAGGGAGATCACAGAGGCAGGGGGCTGGACCACAACTTCCGACCCGGCAACCTGGGTGCTGCAAGCCATGGAGCCATAGCCAAACCCAGCACCACCTCCAGAGAGGCCACCACCAACGCCAAAGCCACCTCCAGAAACGGCACCACCAACGCCATATGCTGGGACCAGTCCACAGGAGCCTACACCACCATAGCCATAGCCAACGCCACAAGGCACATTACACATGGGTGCACAGTACGACATTTTGATGAGATGGAGTAAGATCTGTGAAGGGAAAGAGAAAAGACCAGACTCGGTAAGACAATCGGAGGCAAAAGCAAGGAGTTCCTGGAATCTTCTTGCAAATGTTAAATGTCAACTTGAGGAAATGAGACCAAGGAGATATTGCACTCTCAGTGGTAAAAGATACACTTTTCGTATTGAAAGTGGCAGGCTCTGTTATTTTATTTTTCTGGTTATGGAGCTCTCAAAAAGTCCAAATGGGAAAAACTCAGTTCTGCATTGAGTTATGCATCCCTCATACATGAGATTCCATTGGAATATAATTTCATTTGAACATGGAAATCCTTTGATCAGTACTGCTTCTACAGTTCTCTTCTCAAATTATTTTGTTGCTAAAAATGATCAATGAATACCAGATTGTATGGATATTCCATCCCATCCAGCATGGGATTACTAACACACCAGAAATCCACTCGTGTGGAAAAAGTATTGCAAAGTGGACAAATCACATACCGTATATACTCAACTATAAATTGATCTCATGTATAAGTCGAGGGCAAGTTTTGGGGCCATAATTATGGATTTTGCTATGACCCATTGATAAATCAAGGGGCATATAGCAAAGGATCTAAAGGATGAAGCAAAGGATGTAATCCAAAGAACTTACAAAATTCCAGAGCATAACTCTTTATCCTTACTCTTAAGACTGGATGGATGAGAGAGTAGAGGGGGTTCTTCACATATTATACTCTTGCTTTTCACCAGGAGATGGTTCCTTCTTTTAAATAAGAGTTTAAATACAATACTTACATTGACCCATGGATAAGTCGACTCAGGTTTTTGGGGTCAGTTTTTTGACCTAAATTTCTAGACTCATGCATGAGTATATACAGCACATGTCAATATTTCAATGGAAAATGAAAAAGAGTAGTCAGAAGACCAAATATTAACATTTCAATTAATTACATCAAGGTGGCATCAAGTAAGACTTACCTGGTTGATCAAGGAGAAGAGCTTAGGAAGCAAGAGGAAGGAGAGAAGAGCTGGCTTTGGAAGTGTCCCTGGCTACAAGTGCTTTTATACTCTATTCCTAGCTTTATTGAGGGGGTGTGAACCCCATGCAACACAAACTAATTACATCTTGGAAGGGGATCTTGAAATACGCTGATGCATCAAGTATAAAGTGGACACTGACTTTGTTTATCTCCCTTTCATTTTTTGCACCCATTTAGATTATCTCCAGCCCATTGCATCAGCTTTGGGATGTTACACCCTGCAGTTTAAAGAAGGCTGACTCTTGCGTCAGCAGAAAAGAGCAACCACAATTTGCTAGATACTATGTCAAATACGGTGTACAAACTGGAAGAGAGAGCTTTGACGTTTGAAGGACTATCCCAGGCCATGAAGGTCCACGTTCAGAGTATGGGTTAGTTCAAGATTGCCATCGAATTTTGCCTAAAGTGACATTTAAGAAGAACTCGAAGAGTCTTCTAAGGCAGAAACAAAACAAAACAGAAACAACAATTCAAATACAAGGAAAATAATACCTAGGGTTTTCAAAATAAGCTTTAAAATGTTTTGTTAAAACCCTGTATCATCTACTTAGAGATACTTAGGGCTCATTCCCATTACGAATTAAAGCAAATGGCTGATCAGTTTATATGACCGTCATTCCCATTTGAAACTGGCTCCGATCCTACTTTGTTCAATTTATGTCATGATAAAGTGAGACAAACAAAAAAATACAGTTTTCCCAGGCACTAGTTTCCTAGCGGTTCTTTTCAAAAGAATCGATTCCAAAGCATGTTCAACACATGGGAACGACAGATCTGAATCACATCATTTTTTAGAGACTAATGACAGAGGGGTGTTTATTACCCCTCCTCAGTTTTTTGGTAGATCCACCTTCTCAGCACTGCCTTTGTTCTTGTGGTGTGACCTATGGGTGCATGATTTTTAAAAAAATAAAAAAATAAAATTGATGGAAGATTCAATTCATTGATTTTGCAACTATTTACAATCAGTGAAACAAGTAGTTGCTAAACCAATGAATTGAATAAAAAGAAAAATTGATAGAAAATTCGATTCATTGGTTTTGCAACTACTTGCCTCACTGATTGCAAGTAGTTGCAAAATCAATTGACTCTTCTATCAATTTTTTTTATTATTTTAAAAAAATAATTCCTAAGCTGGGCTGCCCGGGATGCCACTTATGTCACTGATGGCGCACAGATGATTGACATACATTTTGAAGTGGCGCAAACTAGTGGGAATGACAGTTGTACCAAAAAAGAAGCAATTATAAGGGGATAATGAAAAGACCCGCTTTTGGACCTTTTGGAATAGATTTAGCGACACAGAGCGAAGGCAAATTGCACACCAGTTTAAATGTAAGTGGGAATGAGCCCTTAGTATGGAAAGAGCTCTTGTAGCATCTTTGAGACTAACTGAAAGAAAGAAGTTGGTTGCATGAGCTTTCATAGACTTGAGCCTACTTCCTCAAATGCATCCGAGGAAGTAAAGTCTACAAAAGCTCATCCTACCAACTTCTTTCTGTTAGTATCAAAAAGATGCTACAAGATCTCTTTCCATACTGATTTTACAGATTAGCATGGCTATATTTTTGAATTAGAGATACAGTTGGCCCTCCTTATCCACGGATTTGAGCATATATGGCTTGAAAATATTCCCAAAAAGTATAAATTCCAAATAGCAAACCTTGCTTTTCCATTTTACATATGGGACACCATTTTGTTGTGCCATTATATTTAATATGGATGCACGGATTTTGTTATCCACGGAGGGTCGTGGAACCAAACCCCAGCAGATAACAAGGGCCCACCATACTTAGTTAAGGATCAACAGATTCAATCCTCCATGACTTGAAAATACATGTATATAAGGGACACCATTTCAGTGACTCTGAAAGGTTATCGTCAATATGCAGAAGTATAGAGGAGCTATAATGGACTAAATATTTTGTTAGTCCTGACAAGTGTTAGATGCATGGAATCAATGGGATTTCCCTACATGTTGACTCTCCATATAAAAATGGACTCCATGGCTCTACTCTATTTGGGATTAACCAATGGGGCTGAGGCCAGCCGATTTAAGACGATAAAACCAATGTGCAATTATATGATCTGACTAATAGCATGGCATCGGAAGGCTTCAGTTTCTGAGGCTGTAAATCATAAAAGGGATTTTAATTTCAGAGCAATCAAAAGCATGGGATAGAAAGGCCTTTAATTGAAGGGGTGTAGCCTTCTCACAATAAAAGGGTGTATGACTCCAGGGGAAAGAAACTGTTTGCCTTAATGATATTTCTACTTTTTTTTTCTCTCTCTCCATGTGCAATGATGATAAAAGATGTTTACAAGAATCATTACAATGAGGTTGTGCCCGACACCTGCTTTTTGGGTGTAGCTTTATTTTTCATGAGCAGTAACATAGAGGCACATTAAGGATAAAGTTATGCACTGTCAGCAAAGTGGATTGAGGCAAGGAACCTTCTGAGACATGAAATCATTGTGTTTTAGAAATGAAAATATCTCCATCTAATTCATCCCACTACCATGCAGGAATTCACAGCTAATGCACTCCTGAACGTTGACCACCCATTCCACCTCAACATTAGGAGGAACTTCCTGACAGTAAGGGCTGTTCGATAGTGGAACATAATCCCTTGGAGAGTGATGGAGTCTTCTTCCTTGGAGGTCTTTAAACAGAGGTTGGATGGCTCTCCAAGGAAGGAGACTCCACCACTCTTAAAGGGAGTGTGTTCCACTGTCGAACAGCCCTTACTGTCAGGAATTTCCTCCTAATGTTGAGCTGAAATCTATTTTCCTGCAGTTTGCTACCATTGTTCTGTTTCTTGTTCTCTGGAGCAGCAGAAATCAAGCTTGCTCCTTCCTCAATATGACATCCTTTCAAATATTTAAACAGAGCTATCATATCACCTCTTAACCTTCTCTTCTCCAGGCTAAACATATCCAGCTCCCTATGTTGTTCCTCATTGGGCATGGTTTCCAGACCCTTCTCCATTTTATTTGTCCTCCTTTGGACATGCTCCAGTTTCTCCACATCCTTTTTGAGTTGTAGTGCCAAGAACTGGACACAGTATTCCAGGTGGAGTTTGACCAGAGCAGTATTACTTCCCTTGATCTAGACACTATACTTCTATTGATGCTGCATTGCACTGTTGACTCATGTTGAACTTGTGGTCTACCTGGACTCCCAGATCCCTTTCACATGTAGTTTAATTCAACCAGGTGTCCCCCATCATATATCTGTGCATTTCATTTTTCCGCCCTAAGTGCAGTACCTTACATTTCTCTGTGTTAGATTTCATCATTTACTCTGAAGTCAGAACAAGGCATGAAATATCAATCACATATCTGACCACCTTGTTCTTTCCTCAGAGTGGCTCATGCCATCAGCTGTGCCACGTGGCATAACTGGGTGCATTGTAAACAGGTTCCTAGTGTTGCAATGGATTGCAAGGGAGATCCAGAGAAAAAGATGATTTTAAAAAATGTTTAAAGGGGACATCATTTGGACAAAATTGGGGACTAGGCCCTACATCATCTGGACTGATTGTCATGGGAATGGGGCAGGGGACATTTCACTTGGTCCGTGAAGACAGGTCCTAAGAAATGTTATTTGGCATAAGCTTTCATGGGCTATTCAACATCATCAGATTCCTCAAGCATTGCCTCACATGTCCCATATATATGTTTTGGTACCAAAGGGAACTTAGTCCAAAAAAGGACCAAGCCTACTCATTATCTCCATGGTGGTCATTAACAAATGGTTGTTTATGTAAGTGTCCTTCCATTTAGGAGTTGAGTAACACATAAAAGCCAAGACTTTCATTGTGTGGGCTGAGAGTCATGCTCTGTTTGCTCACTTCCAATGGGCTACCACTTCCCAGTAGAGGAATGTGTCCCCATGACCAGTTAATGGTTTAAGGAGGAGGATGAATCTGAGCAAAATCAGGAGCACGTTGATCTCCAATAAGTAAATTACAGATCCAAAAAAATTAATGTCTTCTTTTTTCTATCAGCTCCTTCCATACACACCGTAAATCCTCTCCTAAATGGTTGAGAGAACACAGGCCTGCCTTTTGAAGCACACTTATATGGTGGATTGAGGCACTGCATCAGGAGGGGCCTGATACTAGTGATGTAAATTTATGTCTTTATTCTACCCATCCCTGAAAGAAAAAAGAAAAATGTTATTATTTGTCTTGCTCTTCTGTGAAGAATGAGATATTTCAGCTTGGTCAGCCTTCATAGACAAGTGAACCATTCTTGACAAATTCCCGAAGAACGAGGGCTATACAACATTCAGGTCGCTTTTCCTCCCTAACTCTTCTTACAGTTAGTGTTGTGAGCCATAAAACTCAAATTTCAGTGTCTAACAAGGAAAGATGTGTTTATATTTACAATAGAATTTCCTCTCCTCATCCCCTCAAATGGCTTTGACTTAGGACCTTATCACTTGCAAATATAAAGTAACTTACCCCTTCAAGTATGCAGTCGCTTATGGGATGCAGTCGGGAATTATCACATTAAAAATGTCACTGATGGTGCCGGGCGACTGCGTCCTGGCTAAATCCATGCTCTCAGCCATGCTCAGCTGTCTGATTTGCAAATACGGGAGCTTCCTGTGTTTGCAAATCGGCTGGCTGAATGCAGCTTGGAGCTGGGATGCAGTCGCCCAGCGGCCTGCGACTTTTTTAATGCAATAATTCCTGATCGGAAATCTCCTTAGACTCACACAATTTAAATGTATGAACGAGGCACTGTTCATGACAACAACAACAGCAACAAACAATGTCCTGAAGTGTCCACCCCATTGCTTCTTTTGCAAACGTAGTGCCTGCAATTTCTCACACCTCAGTCGAACAAGTGGAAAATTTTAGGCCACATCAATATTTGAGTTGCATTGAGAAAATCAAAAAATGCCACATGTTTAACAAACAGCAATTAGCTTTGATCACATCTCTACTTGATACCTCCTTGTGCAATAAATTTGACACACATATAACTCCAAGGTTACATATAGATATGTCAAAACAGGATTCTAGTTCTTGGTGTGATAGAAAGCCTCCATTGCTATTCAGGCCACAAAAGGTAGAGTTGATTCTCCTGAGGATTTAAAATTGGCAAGACTGAGTGTGTTTACTTGGAGAAGGGAAGATTAAATTATCCCCATCTTTGAATGTCTGAGATGTATCAGACAGAAGATGGAGTTGGTTTTCTCCCTCTCCAGAAGAAACAGCAAAAAGGATGGTCTATGTGATGGTCAAGGCCATTCAAAGGGAGAAAAGATGATTTCAGAAAGTGGTAGACTCTTTCATTTGGTTTTTTAAAACACAGGTTACATCACAACCCCCAGCCAAATGCTTTTACAGTGAATTCCTGAAGTCGCATAGAGAAGGAACTGGATGGCACCTGAGATCCTTCCAGCTTTATGGCTCTAAATCTACAGCTTGTTTTGTATCAGACAAGTCAAGAATGATCACACCCTTGGCCCACTAAGCTTGACAAAAGATTTTTTGTGGGGTTTTTTGGGCTATGTGGCCACGTTCTCTGAAGACGCCAGCCACAGATGCTGGTGAAACGTCAGAAAGGAAGTCTTCTAGAACATGGCAACATAGCCCTAAAGTCCTACAAAAAACTATGGATGCCAGCCATGAAAGCCTTTGACTCCAAATTGGTTCATAGGTTTTTGTCTTTTGGGGGGGCTATGTGGCCACCAAAAACCCTATGGATGCCTGCCATGAAAGCCTTCGACTTCAACAACTCATTCCACAGCAGCAATACTCCTTTTATGTTCAGAGTAAAACCCAGAGTGGATTTGCTATCCTATTGACATGGGATCCACCAAACACTACTGCATCATACCCTACATTGGGAAGAGTTGTCATAAAAGCTTGGATGTGTCAACATTGGGTGTGTAAAAGATTAGTCCTGAGTTATTTTGGCACAAATATTTGATCAGGCATCATGGAAGAATTCAGCCTGTTGTACATCTACCCTTAAGGCTGCCTTGGTTAAGAAATTTGCCACATTGTAAAACCCCAGTGCTTGAAACATTGGTTTAAAGCAATTTTTTTAAATCCTTGTGGTAAGTGGTTGGAGGGAAGTTATCAAGATCTTTGGAGATTTGTTTGGTTTCAGATACATGCTGTCAGCTGTTCCTTTGAAAGCAAGGGAGGGAGAGTTAAAACCTGAAAACACCCAAAGGAAGGCGGTTGCAAACTGAGGTTTTACCTGGAACAGAAAACAAAAGCAAAGAAGAAAAGAGGTTTTGTATTCCTTTGGCATCAACGCCTAATATGCAAAGCTAAACGAGTTATTGTTTTAAAGGCTTGTAAATGGAATTGGACACCCACTGACTGAGAGAGGACTGGAATGTGGATGGCATGTTCTGTTCCTCATCAACTTCTGAATGTACCTTTGAGCAAACCGCTGCAACATCATCAAATCTGGGGTTTGAGATAGGCCTACACAGGGCCGGGCTACAACATTTTGCTGACTGAGGCCGAGAAGAAGATGGGTCTCCTCCCATTCAATGAAGAATTGACATCTATACTATCTGAAGAGAAACCAAAGTCTGCTGTGATTTATGAATCTATTGGTTGATGTTGCCCTTCTTCCATGTACATTTAACCTCATTTACCATATGGGATGATTTTAAGTCAATGTGGGCCCTATTCCCACTTACAGATAAATTGGTGTGTGATCTGAATTGATGGATCAATTCGAAAGTGGAGCATACATTTGCCCCGATCGCATTTTCTGTCATTTTCCAGCATCAAAACAACCCAGTTCAATTCAAAATGATTTAAAGTAGGCTACGAAGTGAGACTATGGGTATTCTTATTTTCTATTGGTAAATACACTTTAGTAAGAATATAATGTAATATCCTTGTGTTACATATCAGATTCTCTGTAATTTGTGTTACTTATTTTTGTGCTGGCCAAGTGCCGTAATAAATACGTGTGTATTCAAAATGATTCATTTCCAGCTGTCCAAAGGGGAAATTTGAATCTATTCCGATCCGCTTATGGTTCACACTTGTGCTCAATTGATTTATCGAAAAAGAAGGGGGGGGAAACATCATCAAAAAGTCACGGGTTAAAAGGGTCTAGAGCATGCTCCCTCCCCCCTTGGAATAGCTTCAGTAATTTGGATTAAATGGGAACCAGGATTGTCTGAACTGGTTCGAACCGGATCACAAGCCGATTTAAAAGGTAATGGGAATGAGGCCATGGACTCTACAGATCTTCCAGTTGTATGGTCTTCCCTCTGGGCATCTTATCCCATTAGGTTTTTGAGACAGCCGCACAACTCTAAAGAGGTGCATCCCAGATTTTATTGTTATCCACCCTCGAGTCAATCTCGACCAATGGCGACCCTGTAGATGAGACATCTCCAAGACTCCCTATGCTCCATTGCTCTGCTCAGTTCTTTCAAATTCATACCCATGACTTCCTTAATTCAGTCCATCCATCTAGCATGTGGCCTTCCTCTCTTTCTATTTCCCTGCACTTTTCCTAGCATTGTTTTCTCCAACAAGTCATGCCTTCTCATGATGTGGCCAAAGTACGACAGCCTGAGTCTCGTCATCTTGCCTTCCAGAGAGATTTCTGGCATGATCTGCTCTAGGACCCATTTGTTTGACTTCTTGACTGTTCATGGTATCCTCAGCAATCTTCTCCAACACCACATTTCAAATGAATTGATATTTTTTCCTGTCTGCTTTCTTAACTATCCATGCTAACAGGGAATAGATTGGCTAGCATGATTCTAACTTTAATGCTCGGTTGGATATCTTTACATTTTAGGATCCTTTCTAGTTCTTTCATAGCTGCCCTCTCCATTCTTATTTTCTTATGATTTCATGACTGCAGTCCCCAATCCAATCAATGTTTGATCCTAAGTATGAGAACTCTTTTACTATTTCTATTTCCTCATTGTCTAGGTTGAATTCATATGAATTCTCTGTGGCCATTACCTTTATTTTCTTTATGTTCAACAATAAGCCTGCCTTTGCACTTTCTTCCTTGATGTCTACTACCAAAACAGGGTATACCTCCAGTG
The DNA here is from genome assembly GCA_034509955.1 of Urosaurus nigricauda. Taxonomy (NCBI): domain Eukaryota; kingdom Metazoa; phylum Chordata; class Lepidosauria; order Squamata; family Phrynosomatidae; genus Urosaurus; species Urosaurus nigricauda. The sequence continues at coordinate 3,350,597 of JAOEGL010000010.1, forward strand.
TAGACATGACACAGTTTGACACCGTTTTAAGGGCTGTAGCTCCATCTTATGGAATCCTAGAATTTGTAGTTTTACAAGGTCTTTAGCCTTCTCTGCTGAAGACTTATGGAGCCTCATCAAATTAAAAAAAATATTTTAATTAATTAAATGGAGTGTCAGGTTACTACATATGGAATCTGTAGAAGCTTAAGGTTACTATAAATGAAATAAAAAGGAAATATATGAAATATTCCAAGCATTTAGGCAATGGGCTGTATCTCACAGGATTGGTCTAGAAACCTCCAAAGAGCACTTGCACCACCAACGGAGCTTTGGACGCAGCCTTTGGCTTCTTCTTGTGGTTTCTCCTTCTCTGCTGATGCAAGAGCAACCCATCATCATCAAGCAGCAGGGTGTTCCCCTTCCCGAGCTGATGAAATGGGTGTAGATAAATCTAATGGGTGCAAAAATGAAAGGGAGGTAAACAAAATTGGGGGATCAATTTGATACTTGAAATGTCAGCACATTCCATACACCCCTCCTTTTCAAGCTATGTAGGACAAGCTGGCACGGGAAGGGGTGGTGCCCACCCCCTCAGTTATGGCAGGCAAATGGTATAAAAGCCCTGCCAACCAGGGAGACTTCCAAAGGCAGCTCTTCTCTCCTTCCTATCGCTTCCTCAGCTCTTCCCTTTGACAAACCAGGTAAGCTGCATTTGATTCCGCCTCATTGTAACTGATTGAAATTTCCAGAATTTCCATTGAAATTTTGACATCTTTGTGTTTTGCTCACTTTATCACTCCTTTCTATATATCCACGGAGTGATGGTGACTTAGTGTAGCCTTCTGAAATATGGCTGGAGATTCCATCTGGATAGGATGAAATGTCCATATAGTCTGGCATCTGTAGCCCACTTTCAGCAACAAAATGACTTTTTGGAGGGAGAAGGTATAAGCAGGGTTTGAAAGGGGGCTTTCTGAGATTAGGCAAAATTGTCATCCAATAAGTTCTTGTGGGGTAAGGAATCCACATGGACTTAATCATTAACTAAATGCAAGATATGAAATTTTGATTCGCTCCCTATCTCTGTATATAAATATGTATTTCACTTAAACATTTCAGAATGTGGTTATTTATACCAATTCATTTATTTATATTGCTAGTTATTATATCTGGGAAGGGTAAAATAAATTTAATAATAATTTACAACTGGTTAAAGCAATTTACAATAGTACAGTTGTAGCACGTGTGCAGTCTGGACAAAATCAATTAGGCTTTAAGAAAGAGCCAAGTTTGGCACCAATTGGGCATCTAAGAGAACATGGAAATATTGCATTTGGCAAGGTATTTCTGCAGTTTTCCTTGAAAGTCCCCATGAACTGTTGCTAAACATATCCAGTGGAAAAAAGGAAAGTGGATAATATGCCACAGCTTGAGTCAGGCATCTGGAGTATTTTTACTCTTCAGGGGTAGAACATCAGGCATCTGGGAGTATTTCTACTCTTCAGGGGTAGAACATCTCCATCTTGTCAGGACTAAAGGGATCTTTCCCAGTTGACCACTTTCAGAACTCAGATGTGTATACCAAGAAATAACAACAAAGCCCACCACTTTGGGTATGAAAAGTGTATTTTCTACCACTGAGCAAGCAATGCCACCCCAAGTTGGCATTTAACATTTGCATGAAAATTCCAGAGAGCAAAATTTGCCGCCTTTGCCTCCGATTGTCTTACTGAGTCTGGTCTTTTCTCCTTCCCTTCACAGATCTTACTCCAAGATGTCGTACTGTGCACCCATGTGCAATGTGCCTTGTGGCGTTGGCTATGGCTACGGTGGTGTAGGCTCTTGTGGACTGGTCCCAGCATATGGCGTTGGTGGTGCCCTTTCTGGAGGTGGCTTTGGCGTTGGCGGTGGCCTCTCCGGAGGAGGTGCTGGGTTTGGCTATGGCTCCATGGCTTGCAGCACCCAGGTTGCCGGGTCGGAAGTTGTGGTCCAGCCCCCTGCCTCTGTGATCTCCCTCCCAGGACCAATTCTCTCCTCCACCGGTGAGCCAGCCGTTGTGTCTGCAATCACTCCATGCAGTGGTTATGGGTATGGCATGGGCTCCAGTGGTGGGTTTTCTAGTGGATCATCCTCTGGAGGATATGGCAGGCTAGGATACGGTGGCGGATATGGAAGTGGATATTGTGGGGGATATGGCGGCTGGAGAAGATATTCCCGAAGATGCCTACCTTATTACAGCTCTGGAAGCTGTGGACCCTGTTAGAAGCTGACGACTCCCTGGAAGGAATGATATGGATGTGAAGACATGATGCTGATCTAAGACTTGTGGTGCATTGCTGGTTTCCAGAAATGCAGTGTACCCATTTTTTCCAGCTCTAACCAAGAAGAGATATTTGGCTGCTCAGCACTATATAACTTATAGTGTATAATGAATATCCTGCCTGGTTAGCCCTCTTGCTGTCTTGTAATTTTCTCCACTTGCTAATATGTCACCACCATCTTCTGCATACTTTTTTGAAGGCCACCGAAGAACAACTTCTTGAGAAGGTGTGAAAAAGTCACTGTCTGGTCTTTTTTCCTGGATATATTTCTGCATTGCCATTACATGTGAATATTACTTGTCATCACCTCATGGCATTGTTTTTATCCTGCTCATCTCTCCTGACTTCTTTCTTAATAAAGCTTAATTTGCATCACACTGAGGCTTCTAGAGTCTTGTGTTGGGTTTTAAGAAGTTCTGTGCAAAACATGCCTCTGTGTTTTCAGAAAGTAGACCACTTTTGGTCTCAGCTCAGTTTCCTGAATGTAGATTTGGCACTTCTCCTTCTTAGATATAGAGAAAACTTCTCTTATCCCAGAAAAGATAAGAGAAGACAGAAAAGATGTAAAAGACAGAAAAGATATAAAATAATAATTTTATCCCACCTTTTCCTCAAAATTGGGTCTCAAAGGGGCTTACAATTTTAAAAAAACCAATATGATTAAAAATATACAGAAAATGAGCATTAAAATCGAATTAAACCATTACAGTATTGAAACACACCCACATTTAAAAGGATAAAATGCAATCAACAAAAGATTGAAGCTCTTATAAAGAGTACAGTTAAAACAGTACAGCACACACACCCCAGAGTGTTCTTTAAAAACTTTATGTTTTAAAAACCTGTCTGAAATGAAAATGTCTTTGTCTTTGAAGGAAAGACAACAAGGAAGGGGCCATTGTGGTCCTCCTGGAAGGTTTCCAGAAATGCAGTGTACCCATTTTTTCCAGCTCTAACCAAGAAGAGATATTTGGCTGCTCAGCACTATATAAGGACGTGTCTAGGCTGTTTAGCTTGGGGAAAAAGAAGGTTACGAGGTGATATGATATTTGGAGTGGTGTCATACAGTGGATGAAGCAAGTTTGTTTTCTGCTGCTCCAGAGAATAGGACCCCAAACAATGAATGGAAGCTACGGGAAAACAGATGCCACCTAAACATTAGGAATTTCCTGATAGTAAGAGCTGTTCAACGGTAGAACATACCCTCAGATACTGGTGGAGTCTCCTACTTTGGAGGTCTTTGGATGGAAGTTGGATGGACATTTGCTGGGATGCTTTTATTGTGAGTTCCTGCATGGCACTGCCTCATTCCCACTACCATTTAAACCAGATCATGTTTCGTTTGAACTGGTTCAAAGACCCTGGTTCTCACTTAATCTGAACTGCTGGAGCGATTCCGAGAGGAGGGCCATGCTCCAGACCCATTTAACCAGCGTCTTTTTGATGCTGATTTTTCCCCACTTCTTTTTCGATAAATCGTTTCTGTGCAAGTGTGAACCACAAGCAAATCGGAATCGATTCAAATTTTCCCTTCAGCCAGCTGGAACCACTTCATTTTAAATAGATTCAGTGGTGAATGAGAACCACAAGTGGGTTATTTTGGTGCCAGAAAATGACAGAAAATGTGATTGGGGCAGATGTAGTGTATACCACGATCCAATCTTGAATTGATCCTTTGATTTGGGTCGCACACCGATTTATCTGTAAGTGGCAATGAGACCTCAATGGCCCTTGAGGTCTCTTCCAACTCTATGAGTATATGATTATATGATTCTAGGCACATGGGGAGATATGGACTTCCAGATATCTTGAAACTAAGACGTATAGGACTTTATAGGTCATAGGCAGCACTTTGAATTGGTTTGGTTACCTAGAAGTTATTGGCATGTCCCACTTTGGTGGAGGGACTTCCAGACATTTCGAGGTTGCCCAGAATGTATTGGTTTGTTCCTTTTGGCGTGTGAGAATCCAGGCACTTCTGGATACACCCAGAATATATTCACATGCTATGCTGGGAAGGGAAAGGAGGTGAAAATTTGCCCTCATCCCGATACATTTTCTCCCCTTCAGAGTCAGTTATAGCCAAGCTCTCTGCTCTCATGTGAGAGAGTCACCAAGTAAAAATGTACGCTGTGAGGGCCATTTAAAAGGCTGGCTAATAACAGGCCCATTTGCAGGGCGTAACACTGGTGATTAAATAAGGATTACAAGCGATCGTTGTAGAAGACTGTGGGAAAGAATAGCGCAGAGGCTTGTTCGTGTGGGCAGGACAGCAGCCGAAATTTCATTAAGAGTTCATCCCATAGCCTCAAGGTTGCTTGAGTCACTACAGAAAAACCTCCTGTTGCCGAACACTGTGGCTAGAGTTTTACCACACAAGCTGTGCTGTCAGGCCACATCCATGAACTTCTCAGGTTTCAAGGGAAAGTGGCTTACCTCTGGTTGGAGCATGGAGATAGGACCAAAGCATGAAATGTCTTTCTTGGAAGCATGGAGTTCAGAAGCTCATAATTAAGAAGATCCTACGATAGCTTTTCCTTAGAGTCCACCATAAATCAGAAACAGTATGAAGTCACACACACACAGGATCTAGGGCCTCACTTAGTGTCATAGGACCTTATCAGACATCGGAAATTGGAAGTATAATCCAATGGCAATCTGAACGCAATCATGGGGTTTCAAATTATTGCGAATTAAAGTATCTCATGCAATTCAATCGGTGGTAAAGAGAGCTCTGATGCATGTTCTAGAAGAGTTTATTCCTGACATTTCACCAGCATCTGTGGCTGGCATCTTCAGAGAAGATGTTGGCGAAATGTCAGGAATAAATTCTTCTCGATCATGGCCACATAGCCTGAAAAACCCACAAAAAACTATGGACACCAGCCATGAAAGCCTTCAACTTCTCATAGAAGTTTATCAGACAACGGAAATTGGAAGTATAATCTAATGGCAATATGAACACAATCATGGGGTTTCACGTTATTGCGTATTGAAGTATCTCACACAATTTCGGGCAAAAGGGAAGTCATTCCAAATGCAATCATGGGTTTTACGTTATTGCAGATTTAAGCATCTCATGCAGTTTCAGGCAATGGGGGGTCCTTTTCGGGTAATGGTAAGTCATTCTGAATGCATTCCGAACATAATAGGAATTCACGTGAATTTGCTAAACTAGCGAATTCACGTGAATTTGAATTGGTTCCTTTCGCAATAAATAGAAATTCCTCCTGTCTGATAAGGTCCAGGCGCAAAAAGTATCAATGGTGGCCATTTTGTATGTTGGGACCGGGACTGGATATTGGCAGATGGTGCTTGAAGGACCCATTGACAGGAGACCCAGAAGCAATAACCTTATAGCCCAGTAAAACTAATGGCCATGACCTGTATCAGGTTCCTCTTTTGTCAGACAATCCCGGACATTCACATCATGCAGATGTGACAACAGTTTTTGGCTTACAGATCTACATATTTGTTGTTTCTTCAAGTCATGTCCAACTTATGGCAACCATAAGATGAACCTATCCAGGGGGGTCCTTGGCAAGTTTCTTCAAAAGGGGCTTGCCATTGCCATCCTCTGGGACCGAGAGAGTGTGACTTACCCAAGGTCATGGACTGCCCTGGGTCTAACTTAGAGGCACAGCCAAAGGACTCAAACCCTAAAGACATGGAGGAGGCTGAGACAGGAGCAGATCTGGGACTGCCTGGATCAACAGTCCCAGAAGAGGCTCAAGAAGCTGCGGAAGGAGAAACAGACTCTGTGGATTCTAGGCTGCAGGTACTAGGACCTGAGGAGTGAAGGCAGGTCAAGGAGTCTTTGAGGCATTCTTCCAATCTAGAAGCCGAGAGGAGAGCTAATAGGTTTCAGCTGAGAGAAGCAGAGGTCTTTTAAAAGACCTCCAGCTGCAGAGGTTCTTTGCAGCCTTGTTGTTCCTGTGTTCCTTGCTCTTTGATTCATGACTCTGGTGATCTGATCCCGGACTTGCCTTGTGACTATGCTCTTGCCTCTGCCCTTTGCTGTGACTGACTGACTGGTATTGTGTGACCTTTGGACTGGACTCTGGACTATTCCTTTGTATACTCGCCTGCTCTGCTGGCCTCAGTAGAGGTAAGCAGGACATCTAGTGGGTTTTATAAGTGAAACGTGACTTGGAAGCACGCAATGACTAATGACCACTATCACCACCTTAGAGGTTGGAGCACTGAGCCCAGCTTTCAGAATCCAGTTTTCAGAAATGTCCAGAAAGTGGTGAAAAGGTAAATCTTTCTTTCTTTTCTTTTTTTCTGTTTCTTTCTTTTCCACCATCTGCAAGACTCCCTATTTTCCACTGCTCTGCTTAGGTCTTGTAAATTCATACATGTGGCCTCCTTTATAGTGCCTTCCTTTCTTATACATCCCTCCACTTTTCTTAGCATTATTGCCTTTTCCAATGACTTTATTTCATGATGTGTCCAAAACAGAACATATGCCCAAATATTTCTTCCTTTCCTGATTTGAGAAAGCCCTTGACAACTGGAATAAATAAAGAGGTGGAAGCTAACACTCAAACCAGATTCACTGGCATGAGAAGCCTTTGCCTGCAGCTTGTTCTGTTCATCCTGCATTTAGGGATTTTATTTGAATTATCTTCAAAGTCTCTTCTAACACTCTAATGCAATGTTTCCTGGTGAGAAACATCACTTCATGCTTCTATCTCCACCTGTTATGTTGAAAATCTTGGAGGATATGGAAGATAACCAACTGAACAAGAACTCCAGGCAACAGACAATATGATGCAAAGGTTAAGTTTTAATAGATGATAATAACAGGGCAATGAGACAATTGACAGTCTTCATCAGGAATAATTGCAATGAGTTCTTGTTATTATACTGTTTCCTCTGTCTCAGAAGCAAAGTTGGTAATAGAAACATTTGTGTGGGATTACAGAAAGCATTTAAGTATATAGCACCGAACAATAAACCTGCATTTAAATAGCAACAGAAGAGAGACATTTTGGAAGATGAAGATTTAAATAAAGCGTTGATGAACATTTTTAAAATTCTTGCTCAGAGGTTAAAGGTTAGATCCTTATATGTGTGCCATCCCTTGGGGGTCTTCCTGGATTTTCACCCACTTAGCATGGTCCACAGTTGCTGATGCTGCACCTTCGGGAATATCCAGGATAGGAACAAGGATATGAAGACCCTTGGTGGTATCTTCTTCCATATCCAAGTCCATAACCGCATCCATAGCCAGTTCCATAACCTGGAGGATAATAGCCCCCATAGCCAGTAGCACATGGATTGTATTGAAACACTGCAGCAGGTTCAGAGCTAGCAGCGATCATGGGACCAGGGATGGACAGAGTAAATGGTGGAGGATGCACCACCATTTCTGAACCTGGGACTTGGATGGCACAAGTTGAGTTGAACCCACAGAGGCTGGAGCTGCAGCTGTTGTCACAAAGGGCCATCTTAGGACAAGGAGGAGGCGTCTGAAATAAAACATGGGGTTCCATGGTTAGATCTCACCTGATGAGCAATACAGAGAAAACTCATCTGCCAGCCACCACCTTCACCACCACCACCACCACCACCACCACCATCTCATGGATGGAAATTTTACTTCATGTACAATTAGGGATGTTTAAAGATATGGCTTCATATTTTAAAGTAAACAAATTAATTCAGACTCCTTATAGTTCTCCTTGACAGCAGCAACAGTTGTGTCGTCAGCCTGAACATCTGTACAACAGAGATGTACAGCACGGTCCCCACTATTCTGAGTATAGTTGTACCTACTGAATTTGGTAGATGCAAATTGGGGAGAATTTACTTTATTTAGAAAGTACACTTGTCCCTCCGTATTCACTAGGGTTAGGGGCACAAGACACCGGTGAATATAGAAAAAACGCAAATAACAAAAACACCATGTTTTCACTTGAGAGAACACCTCTCCAGGAATCCCTAGTTCCTCCAGTCCAAATCTGTGGTCAACATCCAACAGACACTGACCATAGAACTGCACTAGAGAAGCTTCAAAGGCCTAGTAGAGTGTTCTCTCTAGGAATCTCTAGCTTTTTCAGTTAAAGTTGACCATAGAGTTGCATTGGAGGACCTAGAGATTCCTAGAGAGAACATACTAATCAAATCTGTGAACTATCAAATCTGCAAATATCAAAGCCACAAATATGGAGGGATGAGTGTATCATCAAATATTCAATAGCTTCCTCGTACTCAGGACGAGTAACCAATCGTTCAATTCAGTATCCAATGCTAACAGATTTGGTATTTCTTTCCTTTTCTACTTCTCCTGTGGTAGAAAAACAAATTCGCTTGAGAAGGTTTCTAAGGCCTCTATGGCAGTTTTCTTAAAGTTCTTGGGAGGTTTCTGGAAGGAGGGAAGTCACCAGTCATAGTGGAAAGATCATCATACAGCAGAAGTATGCCACAAAAACCTGGTCTTGAGGTTTAGAGAAACTCAGTGCAAGAGGAAATGGACCTGACCAACATCTCACATACTCACAGAACACTTTTCTGGTGGCATCTATTGAGAGAAGTTACAAAATAGTGGGGAAGTGTGGCCACCATTTTGGATCTTCCTCTGAAGTACATCCATGAGGGTACAAGAAACAAGGTATCGTTGGATACTCTTTGGGACCCATGCCCCCAAGTAAATTCAAATGGACTTACCTGAAGTTCTGCGAGAAAGCAAGCTGTAAGCTGGTAAGAGACTGGATGAAGCTGCTGGAAATGTCCTCCTGTTGAAGGCAATTTATACTGTTTTCGTGGCCCATGTGATCTCTTACTAATCAGATGCCCCAGAATTAAAGTCAAATTTCAAAACTGCTTTCTTTGCAAGCCTTCAAATTACACTAAAACTGCTGCTTACTTCGATATTTGGTTTTATATTGGCCTAACCCCAAAGACGGAAGCCTTTCATGACACCCAGAGTTATTGCAAAAGGCCACATGTCACAGATGAAGATGGAAGAATATCACCCCATTTGGTATAATTGCGCTTACATCAAAAAAAGGGGGGACCTATTTCCATTTCCTGGAGATGCATCATTACCTGGGAGTTTCCTTCTCATATTGCATCTTCCCAGGTTTCTTGCAATGTGTTATGGTTTTGTAGAGCAATTATCCACTGTGTTGTAAGTGGTACATCTTTAAACATGTTCAAGTGAGTTGTCCTGAATTCAGAGCCAACAGTTTGGGTGAGAAACTGCTGGACTACATATCACGGTCCAGGTCAAGACCAGTTTCAGATTTGGGGACCTTAGTGCTAATCATTTTATTATTTATTTTATTAAATAAATAAAATATTTCTACCCCTATACAAACACACCAACACACACATACACACATATACACACAGAGAGAGAGAGAGAGAGAGAGAGAGAGAGAGAGAGAGAAGTTTGAGCATTGGACTATGGAGTTTATCAGACGGGAGGAATTTCTCTTTATTTCGAATGGAGCCAATTGGAGCCAATTCGAATTCACATGAATTTGCTAGTTTAGCGAATTTACATGAATTCCAATGGCTTTTAGAATGCGTTCAGAATGACTTCCCATTACTCGAAAATGACTGCCCATTGCCCAAAAGTGTGTGAGTTGCTTTAATATGCAATAACATAAAACCCATGATTGCATTTGGAATGACTTCCCTTTTGCCTGAAATTGGGTGAGATACTTCAATACGCAATAATGTGAAACCCCATGATGTTTGGATTGCCATTAGATTATACTTCCAATTTCCAACGTCTGATAAACTCCTATGAGAAGTTAAAGGCTTTCATGGCTGGTGTCCATAGTTTTTTGTGGGTTTTTCAGGCTATGTGGCAATGATGTAGAAGAATTTATTCCTGACCTTTCGCCAGCATCTTCTGTGAGGATGCCAGCCACAGATGATGGCGAAATGTCAGGAATAAACTCTTCTAGAACATGGCCACAAAGCCCCCCAAAAAACACACCAAAAAAATAAATATTGGACTATGACTCTGGAAATCAGGGTTCGATTATAGTGATGTAAAGAATATTCGTCAAAATTTGATAAACAGAAGAAATATCTGTTATTCAAACATTTTGAAAGCTTTTTAAAGAGAAGAAATTATGAGCACTTCTTGATCATCGAGTAAGAATTTTGGCTTTTAATTCGATGGCCAGGATTTGAATATTTTGCATAAGCGAAGCTACCATTCATTTTGTGTTTTTCTAGCAGAGGAATGTTCTTTAAACCTCTGGCAAACTTCCTTTTGACCTGCTAAATGAGTTTGAAATGCTAGATAATTTATGTAAATGTCCACCTCCCTTGTCTTTTATTTTCATTTGAGAAATGTGTGAAAAATACTTCTTGACATGGAGAGAAAAAAATAACCTTTTGAAAGTGGGACTTTTCAAAAGAATATTTTTTTTTAAAAAAATGCATCTAGTTCTCGATGGATGAGAAGAAAAATGTCCAAACTACAGGAAAAGAGAATCCACCTAAAAATTAGGAATCACATCCTGGTAGTACAGTGGAATACATTGCCTTGGAAGGTGGTGGAGTCTCTATTTTAAGAGGTTTTCAAACAGAGGCTGGATGGTCAATTCTTGGGAGTGCTATGATTGTATATTCTTGCATGGATGGAGGTTGAACTAGATGGCTCTTGTGGTCTCTTCCAACTCTATTATTCCACAATTCAAAATTTTAAAAATTCTAATTTGGCGGCAGAAAATACCTAAAAAGACTCCTTCTGTGTCTCTCTCATCTGTTTGTCCATCTCCTGGCACATCGTGTTTAAACTGCCTGAAAACAGTGGGCTGGAGGTACCCATTTTAAGTCCTGAGGGATGCTGCAGCAGCCAAACCATGTGGCATGCCTCCAGAGTAAAAAGAACCCAGAAATAAGGCACCCGGTGCACGTCACAAGTGTGCCATTGGTACACCGGTGATGTAAGTGGTGCACAGCGATGTCTGTACGCTGCATGTCCCTTTTGTCATCATTGCAGCGCCCTGATGCAGCCGCCATTACACACTAGGGTTCAGGAGCATGCCGTTACAGCGCACTTCTGAACCCTAATATCAGCGGCGACATGCTGCTTTTGGCCCATCTGTCGCGGGCCTCTGTTCTTATGAAAATTAACCAAATGAAATTCACCACCCATTTTCACTGGACAACTCGGTCAGGTAGTACTCTTTCCATCATTCCCACCTTGGAGCTATCAAAGTTGAACCCTGTTAGAAGACAGAAAGAGGAAGAAAAGATAAAAGAAAGTAAGAACGCAGAAGAAGAAGAGGGGAAGGAAGGAGGAAACGGAGGAAGAAGAAGGAGAAGGGAAAGAAAGAAAAGACTTACAAGGCAGGAGACTTCTCATAGAGGGAAACATTGAGCAATCTTAACGACAGGTGCAGCTACTCATTGCATGAGTAATTGTTATATATCCCTTTGCATATGCTGATCACAGCCTTGTACCAATCCTTTGATACTGTTTGTTCTGAGAGAGCGGCACACAACCGCCGCCCTCGGAATGGTTGTTATCTCCGCATTACATGCTGCTTCACTTAAGGATGACAAGATAGCTTCTGTTGTTCGAGCAATCATCGGTGATGTTAGAACATAAGCTGAGGAGGTGCTGGCTACTTGATACCGCAATGAAAAACAGGTGTTGAAATTTCATAACTGTTCAGTTGTTGATATAGGATCTCCAAACAACTCAAGGTGCATATACACCTTGGGAGTGTGGGGCCAGGTTTTGGTTTTCAAAGCCTTATTTCTAGAAGTCTTGAGGAAAAAGCTGCAAAATCATGAGCACAGAGGAGCGATCATTTAACCAAAGTGGAGAGCTCATTGTCTTCTTTGGTTTGGCAGTTCCTTTCCCATATTCATGATGACTAAACCTTGAGCCGTAGTATCTGAGGATCTTAGGCGCAAGCTGAGAATTAAATATGCAAGGCTGTATCTTCTGGGTCCTCTTTCATTCAGTTTGTTTTATTCCAATGTGCTTTCCACACTACAACTGAAAATCATTTGTATTTTTTTATTTGGATCATTCTCATAAAAAGGATAGTTAACACGCCCACATTATTTCCATTTTGAGTACTAAACAACTTCATTGGTTCTGGTTGGAGACTCTTATCTTATTTTTTTTAAAATGAACTTGAAACAAAATTTATTATGAATAGAAATTTTAATACTTAATTTTAACTATATTATGGTTAATTCTTTTTAAGGGAGGGATGTGGAGGTTTAATATTGTAATGGAATGTTCAGCTTTGATTGTTTTATTACTGAAAAGCGGGATAAAAAGAAAAGTTTAAATCTGTGCTTAAGTCTGTCCAGCAGTTCACCTACCTGGGAAGCATAATTTCTACAGATGCCAAGATTGATAAAGAGATCAATCACAGATTAGCAAAGGCATATAGTGCATTTGGAAGGCTTCACAAAAGAGTCTGGAGCAACAAACACCTGAGGAGAAGCACAAAAATCAGTGTGCACAGAGCCATTGTACTGTCTAGTCTCTTCTACCGGTCTGAAACATGGATTACCAATGCCTACGACTCCTCAAATGCTTTCATCAGCACTGTATATGCACAATCCTAAATATACACTGGACTGACTATGTGACAAATGGAGTTAGCAGGGATCACCAGCATTGAGGCCATACTATTGAGAACGCAGCTGCGCTGGGCAGGGCACGTCTCTAGGATGGAAGACCATCGCCTCCCAAAAATAGTACTCTACGGTGAACTCGCCACAGGTCAGCGTAAGAGGGTGCCTCAAAGATGAGATACAAGGACTCCTCAAAACAACATCTCAAGCTCAGCCAAACTGATCACCAATAATGATCTGTTCTGCTCTCACATTGGGATGTATAGAGACACACTATCCACAATGCTGCAGCCTCTTTCAAGAACTCATGCCAAACCAGTCTCGAAGAGAAACGACAACACAGAAATAACTACAACTTGGAAACGTCACCCAAGGTGACTTTCTGCTGTGCTTTCTATAACTGGACTTGTTTATTTCGGATCAGCCTTTTTAGTTATCAACATGCTTGTAGAAAGCATGGGATGAATCCTTCCTAAAATCTTGATTGGTAAAGAAAAGGCAGAGAGAGAGATTAAATGCTCGCCCATAGCTGCCTCTCTCTAGATGTTTAAATTTGGCCTCATCTTGGAACTCAGAATGTAGCCTTCACCGTTCAATGCACCAATCTGCCTTGGTGCTCTCTGCATCAGTCATGATATTCTGGGAGCACCCCAAAGGTTCCTGGCCTCAGAGATGCCCTGACCTCCCTCCATTACCTTGACCCTCTGTTCCGATGTTGGGTTTCGGATGTTGGGTGGCTCCATCATGTGTGCCCCATTATGCCACCCAATGTGACCACCACCACCACTTTTGAAAGATTGAGGCACACAGCCTGAGTCACATGGCTGAGTGCCTCATTCTGTTCTGAGATTGAATCATGTACAGTGGTGGTGGCAGTGCCAGGCGGCACAGCAGGAGGCACATGCGAACAGATGCCTGGTGTTGGAACAATGGGACTTGTTTAAGTCTACATTAAGATTCTAGGCTGCACCAATAGAGGTATAGTGTCAAGGGAAGTAATAGTGCTACTCTATTCTGCTTTGGTTAGACCTCCCTTGGAATACTGTTTCCAGTTCTGGGCACCATAATTCAAAAAAGATGTCAAGAAGCTGGAGGAGGAGAGTGTCTAAGATGGTGAAGGGCCTAGAAACCATGGTTTTGTGAGATAAGATTTAGGGAGCTCGGGATGTTTAGCCTGGAGAAGAGATGGTTAAGGAGTGATATAATAGCCTTGTTTAAGTATTTGAAGACATCATATTGAGGATGGAGCAAGCTTGTTTTCTGCAGCTCCAGAGAATAGGACCCAGAGCAATGGATGCTCAGGAAAAGATATTCCACCTCAACATGAGTAAAAACTTCCTGACAGTGAGAACTGTTCAACAGTGGTACACACTCCTTCAGAAAGTGGTGGAGTCTCTTTCTTTGAAGGTCTTTAAACAGAGGCTGGATGGCCATCTGTCGGGGGTGCTTTGTTTGTGAGTTCCTGCATGGAAGAATAGAGTTGGACTGGATGGCCCTTGGGGTCTCTTCCAACTCTATTAAGCTTATCGCACGGGCTCTGCCACGGGCCTGTCACATTACAAAAAAAGGGAGTGATGGAACACATCTTACCGCACAGGAGAATGCCGCTGCCGGAAGTTCTCATTGCGTTCCGAATGTGTTCCCCAGGAGGCGATTTTCAGGAATGGTTTAGAAGCGTTCCTGAAAATCACCCCCTCTGGGATGCATCTGGAATGCAATGAGAACTTCCGGCAGTGGCATTTTCCTGTGCGGTAAGATGTGTTTTATGCCACTTCCCCTTCCCATCACACCCCCTTCTGTAATGCATCAGGCCCGTTCCTGGGCCTGGGGATAAGCTATTGTAATTCTGTTATTCTATTCTATGAATCTATTATTCTATGATTCCATAATTCCATGATGTTATCTGCCTTTGTGCCATCTGCATGGGTCATGGTACCCTGGGGGCAGCCCGAAGTATCCTGGCCCTGAAGATGTCCTGACGTCTTTCCATTACATTGACTTTCCATTCTGATGCTGGGCATAAGCACTATGCTACCTAGTGTGGCCACCACCATGGTGATCCAGTTACTTTTGAAGTCAGAATGAGGCACAGTGCCTCAATTGCATGGCCGAGTGCCTGATTCTCTCCTGTCCACACCTACGAACAGCTGCCTGGTGTTGGAACAGAAGAACTAATTTTAATCCAGATTAAGACGGGTATATCACAGGTTTGGCACTGGACAGTCTAGATATTGACCAGATACTGTTTGCATTGGGTCCTGGACCATCCAGACTCTCGACCAACTGAACACAAGGAGGCTGGTTTATTTGGAACTTGGAGACAAGACCTTAGTCTTCTTTATTCTGAAAATGGTTTCTAGGATGTTACATTATTCTGTGGTTGTGTAGGTTTAATGAGTTCCAAGAATGAGGCAAGCCATAATTTATTCTCTGGGAGAGGCCAGTGGAGCAATGTTGTGTTTTATTAGCAACAGCTCATTAGGTACTTTTTTTATTTTTATGAGCCAAGGATAACTGGGTGGTACAGACTTAAAAGGAAAAAAAATCTGTATAAAGACACCTGCTGAATTAAAAGCTGGGTCTGAGATCCAGGTGTCAAGAGCTGAATCCTTCAGCTTGCCTGCTACGTACGGTTTGGGGTTTTTGGTTTAATAGGTACAGCTTGTTATTTTCTGGCTCGCAATGTGTTATAAAATACTGTTGTTTAATGATGGGACATGCAGTATTGTATTAATTGCTCAAACTGTTGACCACATTCCTTTGTGGTTAAGAAGCAGGTGGGAAGGGAGTTGAGGCTTTGCCGGGAAGATCCAAGATCAGTCTCTTGGGAAAGAGAAGGAGGTTCCCTTTGGGAAAAGGAAAGGAAAGTCTTGCTTTTGTGATGAATGAAAAAGTATCCTGGCTAACCTTTGAAATTGTGTATGCTTTAACTATGCTTTGCAAACACTTACTGATTCATACTGACAACAAACATCTATGGAGGAGATCGGTAGTTTTCTGAATAAAGGTTTTCTGTGTTTTCATAACTGAAGCCTGGATTACTGAATGAAGGATTTCTTATATGTGACACCAGGTAAGTGCTGACATTTCTGAGCCAATGCTAATATTTCATTCACCTTACCGAAGTTCGATGACAGACTCTTGCCTTAAGGAAGATAAGGGCAGAAAAGACAGTCGAAAAAGAAAAGGGGTCCAGAAGCAAGGGGAAATGAGGAGGGACTTTTTGATTAAACTGACTTATTTTCAGTACATTGGGCTACCTTCGTTGATGCTATTTCATTTGTCTTCACATGTAGAGTTTTAGTATGCAGAGAGTAGCACCTTTGAAACTAACTGTAAGAGAGAAATTGGAGGAGACTTCAGTCTACCTCCAAATGCATCTGAAGTAAGCTCATGCTGCCAACTTTCTTTCTTTCAGTGAGTGCCAAAGGTTCTACAAGATCTCTCTACAGACGGATTCTACAAACTGACATAGCTATATCTTTGAATTGTAGGGTTTGAGCTACTAAGTAAGGCAGACACAAATGTGAGTGTCAGTCCTACTGTTAATCCCAACTAGAGGAAAGCCACTAGATCAGTTGGATCAATTACTTCAGCAGTCAACAAGTGATGGAATCAGTCTATAACTATAGGATTCCCAGATGTGATCCACAGCACAGTCAAGTTAGAGCAATATGAAAATTAAGGAGATTCTCCCATTATAAAATAACACCTCTGACTTACCTCTCCAGTTTTACAGTTGAATATGAGATGCAGTGGAGTATTATTGCAGGGAAAATGCTACCGATGCCGCCACTCAACTGCATCCCACCTAAAACCCAGCTGAAAGACTCACTCAGCTGTCCGATTTGCAAAGCCAAGGAGCGAGGGTAATAATGGGTTGTATTTTATAATGTATGATATATTTTATATTATATTTTATTGCCGTTGTAAGACGAGTTGATCTTGTGGGAGAGGCAGGATAAAAATAAATTATTATTATTATTATTATTATTATTATTATTATTCCTGGCTTTGAAAAGACGCCGGCTGAACTTGGATTCTAGCCGGATGTTACCTGGTGGCAGCGGCGGTGGCAAAAGTGTGCGATAAAACCTGGATGTATCTGAAGTCGAATTGAATTCGGCAGCAGTAATTTGGTTTTTTAAACTGTGCAATAATCTCCATAGGTTCTATGATTTAGACATCTCGTGCAATTCCCTGTCCTCAGTAATTTATGTTTCAAAGCTGCGAGAAAGACTTTGAAAACTGGTGTTTTTGAAGCCTATTTGCACACTGGGACTTATTCTGCACAAAATTCACAGATTATTCCTTTTGGTCAGAAATGAATCCTTTCCACATAGGAAAGAATATTTCTTTGCAGACACTCTCAGGCAGAAAATAGGGGGGCTTGGGGGCTCTGTGGCCATGTTCTAGAAGGGTTTTTTTCTTGCCGTTTCTCCTGCATCTGTGGCTGGCATCTTCAGAGAATGCTGGCATGGAAGCATTTCAGACAGAAAATGTTTGCATATTTTTCAATATTGTTTCTATCATTAGACTTCCCATGAGTATGCAAATAAAGCACTCCTGGTGCTTTTTGGTATAGTGATGGCCATTGATTCAGATGGCTTTTGAAGAGTTACTGGATAAATTCATGCAGGAACAGATAAAATATCAAAAGCTATGGTAAATTCATGGAAGATACGGCTGTCAGTGTCTGTTAAATATGGTGTCTGTGTGTTGCTTAAGGTCTACATACCCTAAAGACATCAGATCATGGAAGCTAAGAAAGGTCATTCCTGGTTAATACTTGGGCGGGAGATTGCCAAAGAGTACCAGGTGTTGTATGCTATATTTTCGAGGAAGGAATTGGCATTTCTGAATATTCCTTGCCTAAGAAGAAACTATGATCAAGCATGGTGTAGTGGTTTGTGCTTGGCCATAGAAACCCACTGGGTGGCCTTGGGCCAGTCACACTGTCTCAGCCTCAAAGGATGCCAATAGTAAACCTGCTCTGAAGAAACTTTCCAAGAAAAGTCTGTGATAGGTTCATCATAGGGTTGCCATACGTCAGAAACAACATGACAGCACACAACATTGACAAAAACGATGCAGTCAAGAGTTAGAAAACGGCGGATAGGTTCGACTGCTTCCTCTCAAAATGGAGACAGAGGGGGAAAGAAGGAATGGAACTTGAAACATCTTTCTTAAAGACAAAATGCCTATGACTTTTTAGGTCAAATGGAAAGGGGTGATGAAGATTGCAACCTTATATATGGGTAAATAGAAGCAAGCCACACTTAACCTCAGTGGGATGTGTGTCTGAAAGAAAAAACATGGTTAATATTGTGCTATAAAAAATGAGAGTCATGATGCTTTAAGTCTTACCTGAACTCCCTGCAACAATCACCTTTAATTTTCTGCATTTAAATCGGAGTTACCTCTGGATTCTCATCTCTTAGGATTTGCTCCCCTCTGCCGACCTTTTTGAGTATAGCAACCTCTTTAAAAAAAACCCATTGAATACCATAGAAATTAGATCGCTGACATTCTGCAGTTATGCCACTAGGTGCCAGGCTGAGATTTCACAAAAAAATATCTGAAGACGTTAAAAAGACCACAAATAAAAGAAGAATCACAGGTGTTTATTAAGAGCATGCAGATCAGCAAAATGTAAGATCTTTATTGGCTATTATATCCACCTCAAAGCTCACTCTGTCCCAGTTTTATGCAATGTCTTTTTTCCCCTGTGTTTAACAGACACGCACATCTTATTTGCACACATCCCCCCCAAATACAGTTAAAAGCATGCAAAAACAATCTATTAAAATAGAATTAAAATATTACATTATTAAAAACAAGTTACATGTTAAAATACAGTTAAAAAGATAACATGTTTTTTAAAAATACTTTAAAACAATACACCCCCCATCCCATGCTTTAAAAACTTTCTGTTTTAAAGAAGGAAATGTATTTTTTTTGTCAATGGCTATGGTGATCATTATGTGTAACCTTGAATTTAAAGGTGTCACGGTCTGAGGGTTAGACGACAGCTCTGGGATTAAAAATTCAGGTCTCATTCCCACTACCTTTTAAATCGGATCATGAATTGGTTTGAACAGTTCAAACGTCCCTGGTTCCCACTTAATCCGAATCGCTGAAGTGATTCCAAGAGGGGGGGCTATGCTCCAGACCCATTTAACCTGCGTCTTTTTGACGCTGATTTTTTCCCCACTTCTTTTTCAATAAATTGATGCTGTACAAGTGTGAACCACAAGCGGATTGGAATCTATTCAAATTTCCCCTTTGGCCAGTTGTAAGGGATTCATTTTGAATCGATTCATTGGTGAATGGGAACCACATGAAGGGTAATTTTGGTGCCAGAAAATGACAGAAAATGTGATTGGGGCAAGTGCAGTGTAAACCACGATCTGATGTCGAATTGATCCATCGATTCGGATCGCACACCAATTTATCTGTAAGTGGGAATGAGTCCCCTGTTTGACCAAGGAAAACCTTGGGCAAGTTCTATTTTCTCAGCCTCAAAGGAAGGCAGTGCCACCCATCCTGAAGAAATCTTGCCAAGGAGCACTCATGACAAGGTTGCCATAAGGTGAAAAAGACCTGAAGGTGCATAACAACAACAATTGTCACTGCTACTAAAAACACCTAGTGAGCTTTGCTATGATTGCTATGATGGGACTGTAAGCCTGTATGCCTAAGCTTGGAAATAAATCCATGGGGTAGCTTGTGCTTCAGAATCTAATGGAGGGCCATCTTGCTAAGACAGAAACAATCAGTGGGTACATTTTGAGCATATATAAAGACTGCAGAATAAATTAATACAATGGTTGGAAAACAGGCAGTTGGGAGGTGAGCATAGCTCAGTGGTAAACACATCCCAGGTCTTTTTCACACGCTGAAAATTGGAAGTTTAAACAAACCTCAATCCGGGGTCATGCATGGGGTTTCATGTTATTTCGCAAGAGAATATCAAACAACGTCGCAGGTAATCCAAACGCAATCACAAGTCATCCCAGGAATAGGTAAATTCAGAAAAACATTGAATTTATAAATCCTGTTCCACTCCAAATTTGCAGTCATGTTCGCATTTGCCTGAGTATGAAATGCATCTCTAGATTGGCCATGGGATTGTCTTCGTTAGAAACACACTACAGTTCCCATGATCCTTCGTTGCGATTTTTGTCTTTGTGTGTGATGAAGTAGTGGCGCAGTGGTGGCGCAGTGGTTAAATGCCTGTACTGCAGCCACTCACTCAAAACCATAAGGTGGCGAGTTCAAGACCAGCAAAGGGCTGAAGCTCGACTCAGGCTTGCATCCTTCCAAGGTCGCTAAAATGAGTACCCAGATTGTTGGGGGGCAAATAGCTTACAATTGTAAACCGCTTAGACACTCCTTAAGGGTATGAAGCGGTATATAAATGAAGCTGTTTGTTTTTTGTTTGTATGTAATTTTGTGTATTTTCGAGCTGGCCCCACTTTCCTTTCTTTTGGGATGGTGATACATTTTTCCAGTGTAGAAAAGTCCCCCATGTCCATGTCCAGCCTGTAAGGGATCCAAGAGTAGTAAGTGATAGGAAAGACCAAGCCAGGGTTAAATGAATGGTATGATCTGACCCAGCATAAGATATCTTTGTAGGACTTTTGTGCTAGGTTAAAATTGTACAGGTGTTGCTGGTACATTAAGCATCAGTGTGCAGAGAGATCTTATAGCACCTTTGAGACTAAGGAGTTTATCATACAACGGAATTTGGGGGTATAATGCAATGGCAATCATGGGGTTTCACGTTATTGTGAATGAGTGTATCTCACACAATTTCGGGCAATGGGGGGGTCATTTTAGGGAAATGGGAAGTCATTCTGAACACATTCCGAACGCAATCAGATTTCATGTAAATTCACTAAACTAGAGAATTCACGTAATTGCGAATTGGCTCCATTCGCAATTGAGAGAAATTTCTCCCATGTGATAGCTGAAAGAAAGAAGTTGGCAGCACGAGCTTTCGTAGACAAAAGTCTACTTCCTCAGATGCATATGGCAGAATACATACTAATCTTACAGACTAACATGGATATATCTTTGAGGACATCAAGAATGTCCATCCATGTTCACCTGAAAAAAACGAGGTGGCTAAATACTGGCTTATGTCTTCTGGGAGTTGCGGTCCAAAAAAGAAGTCACTCTACCAAGCACAGAGAATAGTTTTCTTGGGCTGTCCAGAAGATACCATTGGTGTTAAGAGGATATCTCTTTCCATTCTTTGCCATTCATTTATTGGGAATTATGTGCTGGATCCAGGGTAGTCTGATTACTCTGATTTTCAAGCTCTTTTTTCTGGATCTTTCTGGTCATCCCAGAAAAATGACTCTCTACAATGACAACCCTCTCTCTGTGCTGACACAGTGTAGCTTGCGTCTCAGTGTTCCCATCATCAGGAGTCACGATAGAGACCTCATCCTATCTTGAGAATGTTCCTGGTCTGGTTTCTTCTGCCATCTTTGAACCATGATCCTTTCAACCATGATACCATGCATCCCCTGGACTAAAAATCACAGAAGAGACTCAGCTTTGCTTGATTGGAGTTGAAAGTCTGGCTTGTTTTCTCTTT
Organism: Urosaurus nigricauda; assembly: GCA_034509955.1. Classification (NCBI taxonomy): domain Eukaryota; kingdom Metazoa; phylum Chordata; class Lepidosauria; order Squamata; family Phrynosomatidae; genus Urosaurus; species Urosaurus nigricauda. The sequence goes on from JAOEGL010000010.1 coordinate 3,372,080, forward strand.
GTTTCTCTAGGAGGCCATTGGCCTTAGGTTTTACGACTCCAACCTCTTGCTAATCCCTCAGTGAATGTGATGTTACTGATCATCGGCACAAAGAAAAACATGCAGATATTTCCAGGCTTGAACAACCTCATCTGAAAACAGCGAGGAATTGTTCTTTTATGAAAAGGTTCAGCTAGGGACAAGCAAACTCATGAGCTTTGAATTTGCTGAATATGTGATTGTGCCAAATGGAAGGGGATTTCACCCCATTCCCACAACAGTTTCTGAAATTGTGAAATCTTTACCCCCAAAATAATCTCTCAAACACACACTTGGCAGCCCCTGACTTAAAACTTAAAGAACTGGTTACTTCATAGACTTTTTTTTGTGGGTCTTTCGGGCTTTGTGGCCATGTTTTAGAAGGGTTTATTCCTAACATTTCACCAGCATCTGTGGCTGGCATCTTCAGAGAATGCTGGCATGGAAGAGAGTGGGGTCAAACAATATATATACCCAACTCTCTTCCATGCCATCATTCTCTGAAGATGCCAGCCACAGATGCTGGTGAAATGTTAGGAATAAACCCTTCTAGAACAAAGTGTCAACCCTGGCATATAGGAACAACTCCCTGGAGGTTTGGATGTCACACAGTTGTGTTAGCCATTACATTTCATATTATTTTATGCTACGGTTATACTTTTAAGACTTTGGTGGGCTTTGGAATGAACAACTTGAAGCCTTCCAGCTGTTGGTGAACTTCAACTCCTATCTTTCCTCACCACTGGGGATGTTGTCTAGGATGGACGATGGATGGATATGGTCTCAAGAACATCTGGAGGCTGACAAGTGCTCCTTACCTCAAAGCAGAGGTGACCAAAATTGCCCACCTGACCATCTGATAGATATTGTATTCTGTGCAGGAGAAATGGAAAACCTAAACCCCTTCAATTGCTTTGAACTCAAGTCCCCATCAGGTTCAGCCAGGCAATGTTGAGGGATCATGTGAGTTGTAGTTCAATGATTTACATACACCCCACCTACTTTATTTGGATTCTGTTTCTGCATTGTATTTTGGCACTATGGAAGGTCTTTCTCATATCTAAGTTCATATTGGCTAGAGTCCTGTTGGTTAATCCTACCTACAAGAGACCTGGGGAATCAATTGTTGGATGGAGAAGCAAAACCTAGAAGCCAAACACTCATTGATTCAATGGTTCTAGTTGGGACCAATGGTAGAGGAAGGATTCCACTAAACACATTACAGCAGTGGAATGAGAATCCCATTAAGCACAAACAATAACACAAAACCAGAAGACCAGAGTTGAGATGCAAAGCAAGCTTTTATGTTTTTTAATTAATTTGGGAGCAGAGAAACCAGGTTACACAATTGCAGGCTCCACGCTGTGTAATACAACACAAGTAATACAACACAAGCGAAGGCATGAGGGATGTTTCCATTGCCAAAGGCCACTTGGCAATAGTGGGCCTTTGTGAACATACAAATCATTCTCTGCAGGCCTTGAGTTACAATATTTTGAATAAACCTATGCAGGCTTGGTTGGGTTGGAAGAAGACCTGAGCCTCCACCAATTCCTTTGGGAATCCTTGAAGGCTCAGCATTTCCTAACAACCGTACCTAGTAACCTCCATTATAATTTGTTTTCTCTGTGTCAGATTTTCTTTTGGGAGGAAGATGTATTTCTTTGAATATCTTTTCTTTGGCTTAGGCTGGGTCCGCGTAGCAGTTTTTTTTTCCTTCTGATGAAGTTGCAAGGGAGTGTAGGACTCTAGTTGTAAGGGTTGTAACAGATGCTGTTACGCCTGTTTCCGTAGCTACTGCATGGGTAGTAGTGAGGTCTAAGGAGATCTCTCACACCGCAACCATATCTACCGATGCCAAAACCATCATAGCAGCCTTGGCCATAACTACCAACACTCAGTGGCTGGCAGTAATCTCCAGAACGATAGCCACCATAACATAGTGGCCTGGAGCAGCTGCCAGAAAGATAGCCACCATAACGTTGTGGCTGGATGCAACCACTGCCATAGGAATAAGGTCGTGGCCCGTAGCAAATACTACCACAATCAGAGCGTATTGGCTGGTAGACTATACTTCCACCTTGGCCTCCATAACCACAGCTGCTGCCGTAACTGTAGCCGCCATAACCGTAGTTGCCATAACCACAGCTGCTGCTAGGTGAATAACAGATGCGCTGTCTGTAACCTCCAGAGCAGCTTCCAGTGCTATGCCGACGGGGTCTGCTGGCCCCAGAGCAGCTCCCAGAGGAGAAGCCTTGGCCACAACCAGAGGAGAAGCCTGGGTCACAGGTGGACTGGTTCTTGTAGTGAGTCATCTTGTTTAAAGAAAGAGGACTTGGATCTGAAACGAGACAACATGGAGTCACGAGAATCTGAATTAATATCTTATTCTGACAATGGGGGAAATGCTGGGACAGAATAATAGCAATAATACAATGTACAATCCTATATTGCAATGCCTTTCAACTATCTGGTATCTTAAACTGGCTCCCCACCCCCACCACCCAATGTACCTGATATTTGTACCATAAACATACCATATTCTTTGGGGTTGGAGGTACAGGAGCCCCATGAAAGTGGGAAAACTACAACTAGTTTTTTTTAACCTGAGAGAACACCTTGGAGGTCTTCCTTGGAGGTCTTTAAACAGAAGTTGGATGGCCATCTGTCGGGGATGCTTTGATTGGGAGTTCCTGCAGGGGGTTGGACTGGATGACTCTTGTAGTCTCTTCCAACTCTGTAATTCTATGATTCTATGATCTAGGTCTTCCGGCACAACTCTATGGGCAACACCTCCAGACATTGACCATAGAATTGTTCTGGAGGACCTAAAATGCCTAAACAAGTGATCTTTCTTGGAATTTCTAGGTCCTCCAGTATGACGTCCAGTAGACACACTGGAGGACTTAGAGAGTCCTAGAGGGAACAAGGCCTTGCAGCCCAGATCTATGTGTGCTGACTTAAAAGTAATACTATGAAACCAAGTGTCCAGGACTTCAGCCTTACAGTCACATCCATGTCTGTGGCAAGCCCATTCTATGCCAGTAAATCTCCACCTACCCACCCACTTCAAGCCAGTCTATTCCACTGGTGGACAATGCTCAACAATAGAATATATGGCCTAATATGTAGGAGATGTTACCTTTCCTACAACCTCCGTGCACTGCTAATCCTTTGCCAGCTTGTGAAGCAACAGAGAACGTGTCTCTTTCAACTTCTGTCCAACTGTTCTTTGGGTTTTTCAGGACATCATGTCTTCCTTTAACGCAATAAGCATTACAGTTGCCCTAACTAAAGCAGAATCAATGGGTTGTACCTACATTTTGACTCTTCAGTCAACAGTTGATTCAATGGGTCTGCTCTAGCTAGGACGATTCTAATAAAAAGAATTCAGAGAATCATAATTTATCTCAGTGATTCCCAACCTTAGGTCTTCCAGGTGTTTTGGACTTCAGCTCCCAGAAGCCCCCACCAGTTGGTCAGCAGTCAGGATTATTGGAAGATGAAGTCCAAAGCATCTGGAGGACCAAGGTTTGGGAATCACCATTCTAGGTAGACACACCAAAACTTATCAGTCGTTCACTACAGGTGGATTTAGGCCTACATACAGTTATGAGTCTCAACTGAGATAGACACAAGGAAGCTTGTGTAATGGTTGACATATTAATTCAATTGGTCCGCATATGGTTCAATAGATCTGTTTCAGTCAATGCTAAGAATTGAGCTCAGACTTAATATTTGATGATGATGATGATGATGATGATGATGATAGTGATGATAACTTTATACCCTGCTTTTCTTTGCCAAACAATCAAAGCGGCTTACATCTAATGGGCCTTACATGTAAAATATTTCAACCACTGAATCATGTATTTGAACCATAATGTAGCATATAATGTAGCATACAGTTTGTCCCAAAATATAATCAGATTATAGCATATAATCTGTCTAAGATAAATTTCTAGTATTCAGTGCTTAGTAGGAGCAAAAACACAAAAGAGAAGGAACCATTAACTCTTACTACATATGCATGAGACAAATCATACTTCACAAACTGAGATTATTTGCTATAGTCTTTCCCTTATCCCTATAGCCAACAATCGATAAAATGAAGAAATATCAGAAAACGAAACATTTTAAAGAAAAAAACACCCTTAAGATGTTCCAAAATTCAGTCACCCAGAACCATAGAAGAGAAAAGAGTATCCAAAGCATCCTCTCCAGACTTACAAAGCAGACTTGATCACAACAGCACTTACTAGGTTTCTGAAGGAGTGGAATCAAAGTGAAGATGCTGGACGGCTGTTGAAGGGACAGTCCTTTTATACCATTTCTGGGGCTGTCCCTTGATCATGAGACAGCCTTTGTGTACGAGACTTTAAAATCTAATTATTTATCATCCCAGTTAGGTCATGCTCGCTCCCTCACATGAAACATCCTAATTGCTTTAATTAATTTTTTTTCTTCCTCCTTTCTTTGGGGCTATTAGTTTATCAAAGGCATCTGAGTGTTAACTCAGCAAATGATGCCCGTCGACACCCTCTCATTCTATTTCAGATTAACAAGGCTGGGAAATGGATTTAATTCCATGTTTGGATGGCTATTGACACATCCTCAGTGGTCATTCATCCTGTTGAACTGCATGAGGCCAATTTCGGTAGAAACTTTGGGGGACAGTTGGTGAAACTTCAGAAGGTTATAGGTGGCTTTCTGTGGAGCACCCTAGAGAACATTTGCTTTTTATACTAGAATCATAGAATCATAGAGTTGGAAGAGACCACAAGGGCCATCCAGTCCAGCCCCCTGCCGTGCAGGAACTCCAAATCAAAGCATGCCCGACAGATGGCCATCCAGCCTCTGTTTAAAGACCTACAAAGAAGGAGATTCCATTACACTTCGAGGGAGTGTCTTTCACTCTCGAACAGCCCTTACTGTCAAGAAGTTACTCCTAATGTTGAGATGGAATCTCTTCTCCTGCAGTTTGCATCCACTGTTCTGCGTCCTGTTCTCTGGAGCAGCAGAAAACAAGCTTGCTCCCTCCTCAATATGACATCCCTTCAAATATTTAAACAGGACTATCATATTACCTCTTAACTGTCTCTTCTCCAGGCTAAACATACCCACCTCCCTATGTCACTCCTCATAGGGCATGGTTTTATGACCCTACATATTACTTTCCATCTTTTCCCATAACGTTGACATATTATTCGTTCTGGATGGGGTGGCCTTCCAAACTGGTCAAGATGACTATACATCTGTACTTAGAGACAGAGAGTGCTTCCAGTAAAAGAGAGACACCATTTTGGGGAGAACAGAAGTGGGAATGTGATAGTGAAGAAGAGAGGGCTACATGACAGACATATTTCAATATTTGAAGGGATGCCAGGTAGAAGATGAGGCAAATTTTCTTTCAGACGCTCCAGAGTCTAGAACACAAACCATTGGATTCAAATTACAAGAAAAAAGATTCCACTTGAACATTAGGAATAACATTTTTACCTTAGGAACTGTTTAAAAATGGAATCAAACGCTTTGGAGATTGGTGGTCTTTCTTTCTTTGGAGGTGTTTAAACAGAGTTTATATTGTCATCTTTCAGGCAGGTTTTAGTTGTATGTTCCTACACTGTCAGAGAGTTTTACTTGGGGTGCATCTACACTGTAGAAATAATGCAGTTTGACTTCACTCTAACTGTCATGGCTCGATTCTACAGAATCTTGGGATTTGTAGTTTTGTGAGGCACCAGCAATCTTTAACAGAGAAATTTGAAGACATTGTAAAGCTACAAATCCCAGGATTCTATAGGAAGGGGCTACAGAACTTAAAATAGCGTCAAACTGCATTATTTTCTTTTCAGTTCTGGGCACCACAATTCAAAACGGATGTAGAGAAATTGGAGTGTGTCCAAAGGAGGGTGACTAAAATGATGAAGGGTCTGGAAACCATGCCCTATGAGGAACGCCTTAGGGGGCTGGGAATGTTTAGCCTTGAGAAGAGAAGGTCCAGAGGTGATATGATAGCCCTGTTTAAATACTTGAAGGGATGTCACATTGAGGAGGGAGCAAGCTTGTTTTCTGCTGCTCCGGAGAACAGGACCCGGAACAATGAATGCAAGCTCCAGGAAAAGAGATTCCACCTCAACATTAGGAAGACCTTCCTGACAGTAAGGGCTGTTCGACAGTGGAACACACTCCCTCAGAGAGTGGTGGAGTCTCCTTCCTTGGAGGTCTTTAAACAGAGGCTGGATGGCCATCTGTCGGGGATGCTTTGATTGGGAATTCCTGCATGGCAGGGGGTTGGACTGGATGGCCCTTGTAGTCTCTTCCAATTCTGTGATTCTATGATTCTATTTCTGCGGTGTAGATGCACCACTTGATAGGGTTTCCTGACAGAAGAAACCCAGTTTTCAGTGTTTTCCCTATTATTTTTGAACTTTCTTTTCATCTTCAGTCCCAGCTAAATTAACTCCATTAAATCATTTGTTGAACAGAAAGTCAATATGAAGGTGAATCCATTTGGGTCAGTAGCTCTGCTGCAGATGGGATAACAATAGGATTTGGGCTAACAACACCTTCTCCCCATCAAATGATGTGCGATCTCAAAGGTCAACCATGAAGTCAGACAAAACACCCACCAGTAATGATCTGGTCTACTTTTGGAAGGATATGAGACACCTGAGCAAGCATTTTAAGGACGCAAAGCTATTATTTAGTCTTGGGGTTTACAAATCAGGTTGATGACAAGCTCTGGTGAATACAATATTTTGCATTGGTAGGACTTCTGGTCTAATGTGATTTGTCCATTGGCGGACTCCTTTGTTCTGAAGATGCCTGAGGAGCACACCCTTTAGGTCAGGTTATCTCTATCATCTAAATCTCCTGAAGCACATTTAGATGAGTGCTGAACGTGATGATGGCTCATTGCTGACATAGCTGAAAATAGGAAGGAGTATTTAAAAAATACAAAATAATTCCAGTGTGTCGGTGATGGAAAGAATGACACTCTGGTATACTTGCAATGTTTCTATTCTTACAGTCAGGATCATCTCACCTCTTCCAAAATACCAGAGATGGTTGAAAGCTATATTCTGGAGAAGAACCTCATTCCTTTCTGATACACCATACATTCATTTTGTCTTTCTTGCTTTCCATATTCAACCAGGAAGGGATTCAGTAGGAACTTTGAACTTTATCACACGGGGAAAATTGAAGGTTAACTCAAGGTTAATCCGGGGTCATCCAATTCACATAATTTCGCGAAAGGTTTTCAAACGATGTCACACACAAACCGAAGGCAATCCAAACGCAATCGTGGGACCTCCTAGGAATAGCTGAATTCAGAAAAATATTGAATTTATAAATCCTTTTCCACTACGAATTATCGCATTTGCATTAGTATGAATGGCATCTCCAATTTGGCCATGAGGTTATGGTTAGCCATGGGATCCTGTCCTCCCTGCGCATGCACAAGACATCCTGTGCAACTTTTGCAGCTTGTACCCTCCAACAAAGGCGAATGGCCCGAAGGGATTAAGAGGAACATTTAGGGGCTGGTCTTCTGTCTTGCCAGCTTCTACCAGCTGAGGCAGTTGCCTCTTTCTGCTCCTTAGAATTTTTGGCCCTCAAAATCTGCACAGCAGGAGGAAAGGTAGGAAGAAAAGAGCAGGGCAGGGTAAAAGAAGAGGATGAAGGTATGGAAGCAAGGGTTAAATTGGAGGAAAGAGATGGAAAGGGTACAAAAGGAGGAGGGTTTCAGGAAAGGGCTGAAAGAAGGAAAGAATTAAGAAAAGATATAATGACTAATTGGGTAGATAGATATTAAAATTAAATGTAGACTATTTACTTTTAATATACTGTATATATGTGACTATAAGTTGATCTTATATATAAGTCAAGGGCAAGTTTTTGGGCTAAAATTATGGATTTTGCTATGATCCATGGATAAATTAAAATTAAATTTAGGTTATTTATCTTATTATATCTAAAATATTTATTTTTGTGTATATTATATTATATAAACTTATGGTACCCATAAGAGATGTTGGTAGGATGACAGAAGAAGAGGGCAAGAGGAATATAAAGATGCAACCACATAGGAATAGGATGTCATAACAATTTATAAAAGAGGTACAAGGGAGGACATATGATATAAAAGTAAAGCAATTGGAAAAGAGGAACTGAAATTATGTAAAGGGGAAGATAAAGGGGAAAAATATTGGATTGGCAAAAGTATAAAGGACACTATACGTGAAATGGATAAGAAGTGTGAAAATGAATAAAGATATGATTAAAAAAAAGATTCAGCATGGAAAATGCCCCCATTCAAAGTGTTTAAATGGCACAATCTGCAATCACCTTTCTGAGTTGTCTTTCCAAAGCCTTGTGTGCCAAGCCGCAAAGAGATGGCATGGGGTGGGGGACCGGAAATATCTAAGAAGTTTAATTGCACACCTGATCTCATTTAGGACAAAGCAGCTACAACGCCAAGCTCATTCAGTCACATTTACTTTTGAGATAAGAAGTTATGAGTTGGGTTGTGTGGAAAAAGAGGTTCTCTGGCAATTTATGCTTAGAGCAAGCAAAACAGAATCCGCCAAGTTGCAACTTAGACCTCGCCACGTGACTTGGAAGCAAAGGACACACCATTGTGAACATAAGTGTCCCAGGATGAAGCTGGGATGACTCCAGATTTTCAGAATCTGTGTTGGATTTCTATTAGACCCATGGGACCCACCAGGTGGGATTTAGTGGATGCAACCAATACTTTGTTTTGATTAAGTAATTCTGACCCCAGGATGTTGTTTGGATGATGAGAACTTAGTGGGACTCACAGAAAAATCCACTTCTTGTAACCCCAAGTTGTATTTGTCCAGTTTGAGGCTCACACCGTTGTTTTTGTTAGACAGTTGTGGGTTGGAGATTCTTTCTGATCCAGTGTAAATCACACACACACACACACACCAGTATATCCAGTGGTGCCTGGGGGCTTCCACATCGGTTGCTAAATCTCATCTGGGTTATAATCTGATCATTAAGGAACATTATGAAAAGAACGTGCAACCAATCCGAGGTGGCAAAGAAAACAAAGGTGAAGGTTATGTGTCTTTTCTTCCCAATGTTTCCTTGCCTTCCCTCTGAATTGGGATATGCCCTTTTTGAGAGCATATTGCTCTCACCCAGTCACTGAAAAGTTGCTAAAATTCTTTGTGAAAACTATGATTTCCTTTTCATTTCAACCCTTCTAAAAAAAAGGAGGGAGAGAAGGAAGGAAGGAAGGAAGGAAGGAAGGAAGGAAGGAAGGTCTGTTTTATAAGTATATATATCTGAGTCTTACTGGTACTCCTAACTAAAGTTTGTTGTTGTTGTTGTTGCATGTCTTTAAGTCATTTCTGTATTGTGAAGTCGAAGGCTTCCAACACCAGCATCCATAGTTTCTTGTGGGTTTTTCAGGTGATGTGACCATGTTCTAGAAGGGTTTCGCCATTTCGCCAGCATCTGCAGCTGGCATCTTCAGAGAATGAATTATGCCACTACCTTGAGGCATTCTGTGGCACAGGATATTGCTTTCTAGCCGCTCAGCCGCCTGCGTTACCACTGGCTACCAGGATATTAAAAAAAATTACTTGCATGCTCAGTTGTAAACCACTTATATTGATATTTGCAGGACCATATCATGTTTAATTACATATGTGAAGATGTTTACCCATTCGCTCATGTGCTACATTTGTTTTTTACATTAGCTACTGTAAATAGGTTTAATCAAATTGTTTATTCCCAAGAAGAATAACTAGTGATGTAAATAATATTCATTAACATTTGATAAACAGAAGAAATATCTGTTATTCTAAGATTTCGAAAACTTTTTATGGCAATCATGTGATGGCACACTAGCTTAGCCCTCCGTGACCAGTGCCTAATGATTGAGCTGTTTGAACCCCGGATCGGCCTTTAAAAAAAGAGAGAGAACTTTTTAAAGAGAAGAAATGATGAGTACTTCTTGATCATCGAGTAAAAATTTTGGTTTTTAATTTGATCGCCAGGATTTGAGTATTTGCATAAGCAAAGCTGGCATTCATACTGGGTTTTTCTAGCAGAGGTATGTTCTTTAAACCTCTGCCAAACTTCCTTTCGACCTGCTAATTGAGTTTGAAATGCCAGGTAATTAGTGTAAATGTTCACCTCCCTTGTCTTTTATTGTCATTCAAGAAATCTGTGAAAAATACCTCTTGATAGGGAGAGAAAAAAATAACCTTTTGAAAGTGGGACTTTTGAAAAGAATTTTTTTTAAAAAAAATCGAATCTAGTTCTCAATGGATGAGAAGAAAATAATTGGTTTGTCACAACACCACTTGAACCTTTGTCTTCCAGACTCCTAGTCCAATACTCAACCCATTACACCATCCTGGGTTTTAGTTCCCCAACTAGTGTCACCGGAACAATGGATTTTACATAACTGTTGAGTCACTATTCAACAATGGGATCCAAAAGGTTTAGTCTTATCAGGAATAACCAATTGGATTAAAGCCTAGCTACAGTAGCTAACGTAGAAAACAAATATAGCACATGAGTGAATGGGTAAACATCTTCACAGATGTTATTAAACGTGATGTGGTCCCGCAAGCATCAATTTTACAACTGTGTTTTACAACTGTGCGTGCAAGTAATTTTTCTTAATATCCTGTGGCACAGAATGCCTCAAGGTAGTGGCATCCTACACAAAGAGCAAAGCTTGCAAAACATGGTGACATTTTGTCCTAGACTTTTATCATAGCCTTTCTGTACATGGTTCATACTTGTTTGCACAATAGTCCCAATATCATTATTTCTGTCACTATTGCACATGCACAGAGCTCTTTTGGCATTGAGGAAATGTCTTTCACTAGCCTCTGGGACTGAGGACCTTATCACACTAATGAAATCCCATTCAGAAACGGGATTTAAAATAGATTTTTAAAAAACCCGCAAATGCAAGAAGTTTATCACACAACGTTCCTGCAAATGTGAAAAAATGCAAAAATAAACCGAAGGCAAAACAGCAGCTGTTTATTTTCAGAACTTCCCAAAAGTAAAAAGGTGACACTTTTCTCCGTTTTACCTTCCAGTTATTTTCATGTTATTTCATGTTTGCAGGAATGTAGTGTGATAAACTTCCCGCCCTTGCAGTTTCTTTTTTAATTTAAGTCTAGCTTAAATCTCATTCCTGAATGGGATTTTGCTAGTGTGATAAGGTCCTAAGACACAATGGAACTATGTCTGGCTGTTGTTCTGTTCCATCAGAGGCCACGGCATTGGTAATTTGTATATATTTATTTGTATTGGTTTCCAAAATAATAGTTAAAAAAAATATATGTATAAGTCTTCTTTTGTCACAAAATCATACAAGTTTTTTTTAGTCATACATTAGTAGACTTAAAACAAAAAGAGAAATTTGTTCATCATATTACTTTCTTAATTTATCCCTCTAGATCCTATTCAACCCTAGCATTGGTAGTTTGTAAGGATGGAGGACATATCACCAGCTGTTGGAACGAAGGCACAATGGAGCTGTACCCAGTTGCTCTTCTCTCTATCAGAAGACATAGTGGTTGCTAGTACAGAGGGAGGACTATACTTCTAGCCACTGGGACCAAAGCATGATTTTAGGCTGCATCAATATAAGTATAGTGTCTAGATCAAGGGAAGTCATAATGCCACTCTATTCTGCTTTGGTCAGCCCTAACCTGGTGTCTAACTCTGGGCACCAATTCAAAAAGGATGTTTAGAAGATGGAGCAGGACCAGAGGAGGGCCACCAAAAATGGTTAAGGGTCTTGAAACCAGGAGGAAAGACTTAGGGAGCTGGACATGTTTAGCCTGGGGAAGAGAAGGTTAAGGAAAGACATGATAGCCCTGTTTAAATATTTGAAGGGATGTCATATTGAGGAGGGAGCAAGCTTGTTTTCTGCTGCTCCAGAGACTAGGACCTGGAACAATGGAGGCAAGCTCCAGGAAAAGAGATTCCACGTCAACATTAGGAAGAACTTCTTGATAGTAAGAGCTGTTCGACAGTGAAACACACTCCTCTGGAGAATGTTGGACTTTCCTTCTTTGGAGGTCTTTAAACAGAAATCGAATGATTAGGGTTGCCATAAATTGGAAACAACTTGAAGGCACTTAACAACAACAACAATTCTAGTTGGGACAAGCCAAAGGGATTCAGGTCATTACTCCATCTTGCCCAGGATATCTTGTAGCACCTTTGAAACTAACTAATGAAAGAAGTTGGCAACATGAGCTTTTGTAGCCTTAAATCTACCTTCTCAGATGCATTTGGACCAACATCTTTCTTTAGTTAATCTCAAAGGTGCTACAAGATCTCTCTACATACTGATGCTACAATTGCCCTCAAATGCATCACCAGATAAAGGGACACTGCGTTGTGTAACAGCACTCCTGCATCTAGGGGAGGTACTGTTCCTTCTATTACAGGATTTGGGCTTCTGTGATCATTGGCTGGGCTCTGAGTGTATCACACCCTTAATTTCAAAGCATTGTCTTGATAAAGATTTCCGGCGTCTTTATCTGTCCTTGTATCTTGATTCATCTTGATGCCTTCGGAAGCCTTAGATCTCAAACCTGAAAACAACCTCACACGAGTCTTGCGAGGATGAATCAAGTGGTGTTACATATCTGTTGCTATTCATCATCATCATCATCATCATCATCATCATCATCCTATTTACGTCTTGCCTTGCCTACAGTATAATACATATAGTTAAAATAAGTTTCTTAAGGACATGTGGAAGTCAGAAATATGGTGCAGTGGTTTGAGTGTTGGACTACAACTTGGGAAACCAGGGTTCGATTCCCTGGTTGGCCATGAAACCCACTGGTGACTTTGGGCAAGTCTCATGCTCTCAGTCTCAAGGGAAGGCAATGACAAACCTCCTACGAATAAACCTTGTCAAGAAAACCCCATTATAGGTTTGTTTTAGAGTCACCATAAGTCAGAAATGACTTGAAGGTACACAACACGTCCACAATTTGGAAATCCTTTTTTGGGCACTTTGGGGACTGGTGTTCCCTTCCTCCCTCTTCAGCCCCCAAACCATAAACCCTTTGAAGCTGCACCAATCTGCCATCCCATGCTTCACAGAGAACAGCCAAGACAGACAACATGGCTGAGTATATACCCATAGCCAACTGTGAAATGATGACATTGGTGCCGAGATCTGCCAGGGGTCTCAGCACTGCTGTAATCATTGTGTGTCTCGCTATGGAAATGTAGCCCGATGCTTCTCTTTCCCCTCTTGCCTATTTTCAGGAGGGTCCACTGTAAAGTCTAGGAGCTTCTCTGATTTTTCTTGTTTGCTGCAAAGCAAGCAAATGGACAAGTGGTGTGGCTTCAGGGTCTTTACAGTGAGTTGAAGGGAGAATATATGGTTCAGAGTAGCATTTAGTTTCTACATTGAGGAGGATGTTGGACTGAGGTCATTGTCTTTTTGCTTGAGTCACGCCATCTCGTGCTAAGTTTATATGGAGCATGGGGTACATCTCCATACAACTGAATCAGCATTTCTATGGTAAGCATAGTGGGTTTCTGGATGCTCCTCTGAACTCAATGTCCAATAACAAATAGGAATATCTGTTTAGGATCCTGAGAAGTCGATGTATATGAAATGAGGGTGCTTCCTTTCCTTAGTATGTTGTTGTTGTTGGTCCCTTCAAGTCATTTATGATTTATGGAGATCCTGCCTTGAACCTGTTATGGAGTTTTGTTGGCATGTTTTTGCAGAAGGGCTTTGCCACTGTCATCTTCTGAGGCTGAGAGAGTGTGACTTGCTCAAGGTCCAGCCAGTGGCTAAACAGAGCCAAGATGGGTCTTCAAAGTCCTAGTCCAATGCTCAAACCACTACACCACACCAACTCCCTTATGAAGCTAGACAGACCAAGAATTGCACTTTAACATGCTATATTTACAAGCATCTCACACACATTATATGTTCGGTATATATATATATATATATATATATATATATTCTAGCTGAAATTAATCTTCATTAATTTTATTAACATGATTTGCAAAATTATGGAAAACCTGACACAATTTGTAATTGGCAGGTTTTCTCATCCCTCGCCATTTAGAAAACCGACCCAGGAGCACAAGAAACTAAAGACAACATGGATTCACTGGGGAGACTTGAGATAGCCTGGAGATGAGAAGTCTGAAAGGCATCACAATAGCTTTCTTCAACTAACCATAAAGAGCTGTGATGCCAAGGAAGGCAAAGACTCGTTCTCTGTTGTGGGAGAAGTTGAAATGGGAATTCCCAAATGAGTGGAAATTCTGGTTGAACATTCTGAGATATAGTTTTTTTGTTAGTTGGGGGCTATATGGCCATGTTCTAGAAGAGTTTATTCCTGACGTTTCGCTAGCATCTGTGGCTGGCATCTTCAGAGAATGCTGGCATGGAAGAGAGTGGGATATATATATATATATATATATATACACACACACACACACACACTGTGTGACCTTGGGAAGGGAGGAGTGATCTCCATGTTAATCTGTGTATTGTTCTGTTGTAAATGGCAAGGCCTCAAGGTGAGAGAATCAACAACAGAACAATACACAGATTAACATGGAAATCACTCATCCCTACCCAGGGTCACACAGTATATATGTATGTGTTTGTGTGTGTGTATACACACACACACACACACACACACACACACTGTGTGACCCTGGGTAGGGAGGAGTGTGATCTCCACATTAATATATATATGTATCACACTCTTCCATGCCAGCATTCTCTGAAGATGCCAGCCACAGATACTGGTGAACCATCAGGAATAAACTCTTCTAGAACAAGGCCACATCGCCTGAAAAACCCACAAAAAAACCTATGGATGCTGGCCATGAAAGCCTTCGACTCCACATTCTGAGAAATATCTTGATGATAAGAGTAGTTGAACTCTAGAACCAATCTATTGGACAAATGGTTGCCTGTACCATATTGCTGTTGTTGTTAACTAAATGTACAGCACTACAACTACCCTCAAGTTGATCCTGACTTGTGGTGACCCTGTGGATGAGACATCTCCAAGACGTCCCATCGTCCACTGCTCTGCTGAGATCTTGAAAATTCATGCCTATGACCTCCGTGAATGAGTCTAACCATCTAGCTTGTGGCCATTCTCTCTTTCTACTTCCCTCCATCTTTCCTAGCATTATTGTCTTTTCTTGTGAGTTGTCTAATGGGTCCTCCTGTCCCATAAGGATTTTGAGCAGAAGCTGAGCAACGCATGCCTTTTCTGCACTGATCAAGATCCTCTTTGCTTTGGCCCCTGAATCCTGGCATTTGTAGTTTTCTGAGACACCAGCACTCGTTGGCAGAGAAGGCGAAAGATCTTGTAAAACTACAGATCCCAGTATTCCATAGGTTGGAACTACAACACCTAAAGTGGTGCCAAACTGCTTTATTTCCATAGAGTAGATGCACTCTGAGTCAGCACATAAAACTCCTCAATTTATTTATTTATTTGTGTGTCTGTGTCTTTTTGTGATCTTTGCATATTGTAGCGTGGTGATGCATAAAGTTTCTTTTCTCCCCAGGCACACCTCTCTCTCCGGTTTGGAAGAAAGCAATATAAATTTAATTGGCGTGGGTTGAGTATTTGCTTTTCCCAAACAAAGGTTACGCAGGTGATGAAACCGGTTTTCCCCTAGCAGACTAGGAAGGGATCGAGATGAAGGAAAATGTTAGAAACTTTTCATTGATATTCTTAACATACTTTTCTGTGTCTTCTTCAGACACCGAGATGTTTATGTTGTGAGCCGCCTTGGGTTCCTTTTTTGGGGAGAAAGGGGGCATAGAAATAAAATAAACAAATAAAATAATAAAATAAATAAATGTATACATCTCAAAATTAACATCTGGTCCCCACTCAGCCATGGAAATCTACTTGGTCACTTTGGCTCAGACAGAACCAGTTTCAGCCCCAGAAAATTCTATTATTATTATTATTATTATTATTATTATTATTATTATTATTACCTCACCTCTCCAATAAGATTGAGGCATCTAACAACAATTAAAAACATTAAAATACAATAAAATACAATGTACCAGAACTCCTACACACCATAACAGTAAACAATAACAATAAAACAATACTGTTAAGATTATTAAAATGACAAAGACAGGGTAGTCAATGGGGGCAACTGAGATGCTAATGTGGGAAGGCCTGTCTGAAGAGATCTGTCTCTTTTAAAAAAAATCATTTATTAAAATCATACAAAATCTTACAATTATAAGACAATGGTACAAAAATTTTCACATCGTGGAAAAAACATTTCTTATTAAAACTGTGTACAATTCAATTTACAGTGGGCCCTTGTTATCCGCTGGGATTTGGTTCCAGGACCCTCCGTGGATAACAAAATCCGTGGATGCTGAAGTCCCATTAAATATAATGGCACAACAAAATGGTGTCCCATATAAAATATGGAAAATCAAGGCTTGCTATTTGGAATTTATACTTTTTGGGAATATTTTCAAGCCGTGTATGCACAAATCCGTGGATAACAAATCTGTGGATAAGGAGGGCCAACTGTAATTAAAATAAATCTGACCAAAAAGGGCTATGGCTAACTGGAGGAGAAATGGATATAAGATTTGTATTAATATATTCTATGAGAGGGAACCAATTTTTCTGAAAATGAAAGAAAAGAAAAGAAAAGAAGATATCCGTCTTGACTGCCGTCAAGATTGGTGATATGTCGGGTCTCCTCCAGCAGGCCATTCCACTCCGTGATAAGTTTGAGAAAGACTTAGGGTCATCTAGTCAGAAATGACTTTAAGATGCACAACAACAATCACGTATGAACACTTCGAGATTAGAAATGTATGGATCTATTGTGGTCCAGTAGTAATCAATTGTAAGAAACTAAAATCAAGAACTGAGTGCAAATGCCCCCTGGAAATTCTTCACCACAGGAATTCCCAAAATTTGGTCCTCCAGATGTTTTGGCCTTCAGTTCCCAATATTCCTAACTGTTGACCAAGCTGGCTAGGGCTTTTGGGGATCCAAGTCCAAAAGATTTGACCAGATTTTGGGAACCACTCCTCCACAAGATGGTGCAGTGGTTTGAGGGTTAGACTAGGACTCTGGGAGTCCAGAATGTGAAACTTCAGTCATCTGTGGAAACCCATTGGATGACATCACATTATCTTAGCCTAAGAGGAAGGCAATGACAAGCCTTCTCCAAAGAAATCATGCCAAGAAAATCCTATGATGGGATCACAAGAACTTAGAGTCAACCTAAAGGTTCCTTACAATAACCACAAGTTTATCTTCCCTCTGTCAATCAATGTTTATTGATTAGCCTTTAGGCCATCTCAAAGTAACATAAAAGAGAGTAGAGCATACTATAAAATTCTATAGATTCTCTATAGAAATTACAAATACAATAGAAGGTAAATAATAATACCATATAAAATACCCTGTGAGTTCTATACAAAAAACGTGGAACAAAGGAAGCACAATACCCAGAATAAAACAAAATTATAAATCTAATTATAAAAAAAACCTTAAAAGGTTCAGAATACAAAAAGTGGATAAAAAAATTAAAAATATTACAGCTTTAAAATGTTATTAGATAAAATGATACGTACAATAGAAAAAGTGAAATTTATCATCAAGCATCAGAATTCTTCATCATCCCTGCAGTCTACACCAATAATCTCCACATATCTAGATCTCAGCTTTACGTAGAAATTGAGCTGTACCAACAGATATTTTTGAGTCTTGTCCACTCATGAAAAATGATGTTCTGTCATGAGTATCCCAAAACATTGTTCGATTTATGTAAGGATCAAGGTAGCGAACACTTTCCTGTTATACCTAAATGGGATATGAGGTAAATCCTCAATTTCTAGGTCCCCACAAATACAAGTTCACTCCGTGTAAGGAATACTATTAAATCTTCCGTATTTAACCATGTTATCAAGCTGGCTCGGGTAAATGCCTCTCTCAAGTACCTTGACATTTGGATGTTTAGATAATTAGGTCTTTGGAAGGTACGTTTGAATTGGCTTAAAGATTTTAGATTGCCCGCCTTACTAAGGGTGGCAATATCTTTTTGAGACTCAGTATCCAGAATTCTTTGTCTCGCACCCTTTCTAGTTTGATCATTGACTGTGCAGGTTACAGGGAGACCACAACTCTTTATGAAATTTGTTTTTTTGCGAAGTTTATCTTCCCATATAAGCCTACCCAGATCTTGCAACCTTCAGGAGAAGGCTTCCTCTCCATCCCAACCCATGCCCCAGGCTCAGCTGGTGAGAACATGGGAGGAGAGTCTTCTCATAGTCTGCTCCTGGCAACGACCCCAAGATATTTATTAGTAGGAACCTAAGAAATGGAGCATCACAAGATCTTGCTTGTCTTCAGAACCTGCTCTACATCTATTGTACATAGAAATTCCATTGGGTTATCTTAAATAACCACTGTTGATAGACCCATGTCATCCACATATTCATTTCATCCAAGTACCATTCAGAATCATCCCATCTGTAGACATCTCTTTGATTGTACAGTTGGGTATGACTGGTTTCGGTTTGTGTGTGTCCACTTTACTTGGCTCATTGTTAGTTTCTTTGTCTTAAAAAAACACAAAAGTTCAATTCCATGTAATTTCTAGACTGTTTTGTATTCTGGTGATGCTCTCGTGGATGGTTCAGGTTGCTCCATATTCCTGGAATCCTAATCAAAACAATTTGTGAAAAAGATGTACTCGCATCCAGGAATTCACGGTAGGCATTGAATTTGCTCCAACCTACCAAGAGCGACACACAAAACAAAAACCAGCACAAAAAACAAAGAGACAACTTAGTGGGGACCCAATGAGGTTGAATTGCTCACCTTCACCTCTTCCTCCTCCACCACCACCATCATCACTTCGACATTATGAGATGAGATGATTAAAAAATTATGTCCTTATGGGAAATATAATAAGTACAATATCCCAATTACATGATTTAAACCGTCATCACTCAATTATTTTGAGTGGCCTCGGTGAACTATCCAACATCCATTTTTAGTTCCAACTGGATCAGCCCCACTGAAATTAATAAGACTTCTTAGTCACCACTTACATAAGATGGGAATGAATCTACTCTAACTCAGGCCTAAAACTGGTTTTAACCTACTCTCTCCAATGAATCATCTCTTTTTAATCCAAAAGATTTATCTATCATCTCCACCTCTCTCTGTCTTTCAGAGGCAAAGCCTGAAACAATAATTCAAGGATGTTCGTGTGATGAAATTTATATTTGATGTAATGAATACCAATGCACAACCCTCATGCTCAGTCATTCTGCATGAAGAGCTCTGCTTTTGCTGCCACCAGCTGGACACAACTGGTGTGCATAGTCCCAAAAAAAAAATCATTCTAGAAGCATAGCACATAGTGTTGTGACAAACCATTTTTTTCTTCTCTCCCATCGAGAGAGATGCGTTGTTTTTTTTAAAAAAAATATTCTGTTCAAAAATCCAGCTTTCAAAAGGTTATTTTTTTCTCTCCCCGTTGAGAAGTATTTTTCACAAATTTCTCAAATGAAAATAAAAGGCAAGGGAGGCGAACATTTACACTAATTACCTGGCATTTCAAACTCAATTCGCAGGTCAAAAAGAAATTTGCCAGAGGTTTAAAGAACATTCCTCTGCTAGAAAACCCCAATATGAATGGTAGCTTTGCTTATGCAAAACAGTCAAATCCTGGCCATCGAATTAAAAACCAAATTTTTTACTCGTTGATTGAGAAGTGTTCATAATTTCTTTATTTTAAGAAGCTTTCAAAATCATCGAATAACAGAAATTTCTTCTAATTATTGAATTTTGACGAATATTCTTTACATCACTAAAAGCACATATTGCACCTGCATGTGTGACTAACAGGATGACAGGCATAGCTTCAACTGAAGTCCACATATTGTTAAGTCCTGTAAACATGTTAAATAAATGTTTAAATTAAGCAGTTCTAATTTACCCAACCAGCCTTTTTCTTCCTAGCAGAAGGGCAATCGGAATTGATTCAAATAAGAATTCTTATGTATGCCTATTAAATTTTCTTTCTGTCTCAAATGTCTAGCAATGCTGAGAGTGAGATGTTGAGATTTCTCCAAAGCTCGGACTCTTCTATTTGCTGTGTTTGCATTCCCAGGTCCCTGCCCCTCTTCTTTGGGTGCAACATCTGTATTTCTACTGTATATACTGGACTATAAGTCAATTTCAGGTATAAGTCAAGGGCAGGTTTTGGGGCCAAAATTGTGGATTTTGATATGACCCATGGATAAGTAAAGGATAAAACTTAGGGGCTTGTAACAAAGGATGTACAGGATGATGCAAAGGAAAATGATGCCAAAGAACTTAGAAAATTGTGGCAGGCATAACTGTGCTCATCCTAAAGGCTGGATAGATGAGAGTAGAGGGGATCCGTGCTTCTTTTTGGTGCTTCCAGAATGGACTAAGCTCTTGCGTTTTATTCAGAGAAAGGAGATGGCTCCTCTCTCTCTCTCTCTCTCACTCTCTCTCTCTCTCTCTCTCTCTCTATATATATATATATATATATATGAGTTAAAGTACAGTACTTACATTGACCTGTGGATAAGTCGACCCAGGTTTTTTGGGGTCAATTTTCCCCCCACTAAAATGTCTAGACTTATATATGAACATATACATTAAGTGCTGAGCTGAAGTTTCAGGTTACTGCAATGCTAGACATTTAGGACCTGGAGAGAAATTCCATTGGCAAGACAAAATTCTCATTTAGAGGGGCAATGCCCTTATCTGGCCACCACGATATGTACAACTTTGGACCCAGTAGAAGTCAGAGGAAAGAGAAACACAGTAGCACACATTTCCAGGAGTAATATGGACAAAGCTGGTTGAAAGAGGACAGAGCGGACTCAGAGACAGATAGAAAAGAACAGCCCCAACAAGATGCTCATGAGGCACTGCAGCCGCTGTGCCAACTGGGCATCAAAAATTATTTGAATCAAGGCATCAGGAGTCAGGAGACTTTGCAGGGTGGAAAACTCCATTGACTTGTGGATGGGCCATCTTTGTCTCTGATTCAAAATCAACCGTCATACTTACAAAGAACAGATCATGCATAGGTGTTAACAAGAAAACATTCACATAATTGTCCCAATTATATTTAATTCATGTCGAAATGAGTCCAATGTTATTGCACAAAGGCTGAAACCCAACTAGAGTAGATCCATTAAACTTGGCCAAACAACACTTAGCGATGTTCCATGGTTTGGATGGGTTTGTTTCAGTTGGGACAGAGCAAAGGATTCAGGCAAATGTCTTATTAGAAAGAAATATAGGTTGGAGTCTTCTTGGTAACATATTACGTGAAACCCCACAATTGCGTTCAGAATGATTTCCCATTGCCCAAAATTGCATAAGATACACTCATTTGCAATAATATGAAACCTCATGATTGCATTCGGATTGCCATTGAATTATGCCCTGAAATTCTGTTGTATGATAAATTCCTCTGAAGATGCCAGCCACAGATGCTGGTGAAACATCAGGAATAAACTCTTCCAGAACATGGCCACATTGCCCCAAACAACCCACAACAATCTATGGATGCTGCCCATGAAAGCCTTGGACTTCACTTTAAAAAGTAGCTGTACACTAACCCCCAACATAAACTTAACATCTTAGAAAGTTTCTTTAATGTTGACATTATAATTCAGAGTGACATGGGAATTGCTAGCCCTGAAAGGTTGACTAAAGCATAGTAATACACTACAGTGCTTTTTGTATAAGGCAAGTTTTAAAGACCCCAATGATGGGAGAGAATATTTTTGCACATTTTTAACAGGCTCAGGAACATGCAAATATTATAGAAAGTCAGTGTGCCATTGTGGTTTGAGTGTTGGACTACAACTCTGGAAACCAAGGTTCGATTCTCAGCTTGGACATGAAACCCATTGAACGACCTTGGACAAGTTGCATGCTCTCAGCCTCAGGGGAAGGCAATGGCAAATCTCTTCTGAACAACTCTTGCTAGGAATTGGTTTGCCTCCGTAAGATGGAAACAGCTTGAAGGTACATAGCAACAACAAAAAATTGCAACAATTGCCCCAATTACCTGTGTGCTTTTAATTGTGACCTACAAAGGACTTCACATTCACACTTTAGGGAGTGCCTCTCCATTCACTAGCAAGAGCACCAATTGTAGTCAAGTGATCTTGCTTCAAAAGTCATCATTGCATGATCCAAGTGAGTCAAGGATTCATTAATAGGACATCAGAGTTGTGGAACAATCTGTCCTGACTCCTATTGAGGTCTTTAAGCAGAGGCTGGGTGGCCATCTGTCAGGGATGCTTTGATTGGGAGTTCCTGCATGGCAGACTGGGGTTGGACTGGATGGCCTTTGTGGTCTCTTCCAACTCTATGATTCTATGATTCTATGGTTGATCACAACTAGATTAGACTTGTTAAATCAATGGTTGAACAATGAGTCCTGTTCCATGGATCTTCTCTTGATGGGTCTACTCCACTGGAGTGTCTTCTCTTCCTGAATCTACTCCAGACAGGATTTCCTAGAACCATAAAATCCTAGAGCTAGGTCCACCTAGTCCAACTCCTGCCATATAGAAATAGACAACTAAAACATTCTTGAGAGATGGAAATCCATTCTCTGTTTAAAGATCTCCAAAGAAGGAGACTCCAGATCCCTCTAAGGCATGCTATTCCATTACTGTGAGGACATTGTTCCTAACATTTTGGTCAGCGGTTCTCAACCTATATGTTGTGACCCCTTTGGGGGGGTCGAAGGACCCTTTCACAGGGGTTGCCTAAGGCCACTGGAAAACACATATTTCCGATGGTCTTAGGAAAATAATTTGATGGTTGTGGGGTCACCACAACATGAGGAACTGTACTAAAGGGTAGCGACATTAGGAAGGTTGAGAACCACTGGTTTATGTGGAATCTCATTTCTTGTCGTTTGGATCCATCAGTTTATGTCCTAGCCTCTGGAAAGCATGCTCCGTTATCCACATGGCACCCTTTCAAATATTTAGAGATGGCTTCTGTCTTTGTACAAGAGTAGGAATTCATATAAAACCCTGTCGATGATGAGAACATTGTCCTAGGTGGGTCTCACTAGTATTGTGGAGAAGGGACAGAGAAAACGTGAAACACAAAATAGTGTAAAGCTAGCTTTGAATGTGGCAGGTGACGCCATCCTGAGAAATCCTGAGATTTCCTCCATTTTGTCTTATATTTGTGACTCATAGAGGTCCCAACCAACATGATGAATTATAAGGATTTCTGTAAGCTGAAGTACAAAATGTTTGGAAGGTTAGAGGTTGGAAACCCCTGGTAAAGAGGAAAAGACACAAAATTTATTTCTGTATTGTTCTTTTTTGCAAGCATCCCAGATTCTTGGGATTTTATTAAGGATTTTATTTTTATTTTATTTTTTTTAAAAAATTATTTAACATATAAAATACAGAAAAACACAAAGGCTACAACAGACAATACAAAATTAGGAAAAGACAAAAACAAGACATACAAACACTATTCATACCAAAAAAGAGGTGACATCGGGGCCCTTCAGACTACCATATAAACCGGTTTGTAATCTGGATTAAAATCGGGAAGTTCATACTGGCGCCGGATTTTTCACTAGGGAATCTGGATCTTGCACACCCGATGCAGTGCAAATCCCCCTAAACCCATTTTTTCCGAAAGCGGGGTATTTACCATTTCTTTTCAGAAAAACTGGTTCAATTGAATGTGAACTTGGCTTTGATCATGATCGGGTCAAGTTCAGGGGAAGGGTAAAGGGCAGGGGGCAGAACATGACTCCTCTCCCTGAAACCACCGGCTTTAATCCAGTGCGGTCTAATAGTTTTTGTGCATGCGCAGAATCCTTCAAATGTAAAAAAGTATTTTAAAAAAGCAAAGCACTGGATGGAGCACTCACGCAGGCAATGGCTGCATCAGACATCACCATGACATCATTTGATTGACAACTAGGAGGCTCCATCTTGAATCGTTACTTTTGCATGTATGAACTTCAGTGGGGTAAAATGCACTGGGAAGCATCGATCTGGGCAAAGGGTAGTATGAGCATCTTTCTGGAGAGATTCTGTAGTGGCATGCACGATCTGATCCGGATCTAAACCGGACAAATGGGCTAGTATGAATGGGGCCTTCCTGAACTTCTTTCTGATTCGTCTCTATATACAAAATCTACCCAATCTAAAGTAAGATTATCATGATCACTTTTAAATATAAAGCATTTTAGAGGCTGATTTTGTGTCATCTACAGTTCAGAGTAAGAGTCAAATTTATAGGTCTAAACTGTATGGATAGTCTAGACCGGAGTAAACTGTTGAATCTATAGCATTTACCTGCATAGACTTGCTATTTAACAATGGATTGAATGGGTGTATTCTAATCAAGACTAGCCTATAGGACTGTGGTGACTGGGTTGTTGTTCGACAAATTAAACAACAGTTTGAATGTTGTGAGAGACTGAAATATGAACACAATACTGGGTGACATTGGGCAAGTCACACAGAGGATGGAAAGGACAAACTTCCTCTAAACAAATATTACCAATAAAACCCCATGATAGGATCGCCATAAGTCAGAAATGACTTGAAGACACACAACGACAACACTAGCAAGAATTGCAATAAAAACATTTTTTTCTAGGTAGCAAAGTTAAAACACAGAAGACCAAACAACGACAACAAAAAATGGCAATTGTAACCAAAAAAGTAACATTGCGGCTGCTACCAGACTTCAGAGTTAATGCAGTTTGACAGTGTTTGGACTCTCATGGCTGCATCCTATGGAATCCTGGGATTTTTAGTTTGCTGTGGCAACAAAAATTCTCTCAAAGAGGAGGCAAAATGTCTCACAAAACCACACATCTCAGAATCCAGCAGCATTCAGCTATGGCAATGAAAGAGGCTGCAAACTGCATTAATTCTGCAGTGTAGATGCAGCCTGAATTTGCAAATAGGGCATCACAGGGAGGAACCAGAGATAGAGGTGCTTCCTAATCAGGTTATTTTGTGACTCACTGCAATTTTAATAAGGAAAGAGATAGTGAGATCCAAACAACATCCTCCTCATGTAAAAACATCCAGCGATCTTTGCGTTGTTTACACAAAAGTCACAGCAGGCAACCACATCCCTTGGGCCCTTTTTTCCTGAGACTATCACTCAGCCCCCACCTTGCCTTATCTTTGGCATGCCAGTTTCAAGGTGGCAAAGTGTCAACACACCCTAGGACTAAAACCGGTTGCTTTTCTGGGTTAGCACCAGAGGGTAAGTACACTTCTGGTGTAGCAAAATGTTAGGGGGAAGACAAATTAATGGACAAAGGCATTGAAAAACACTGAAAAGTTGATCCTCTTTCACAACAAGGGGTTTTTAGAGGGATTTTTTTTCTGCTTGGGAGGATTTATGGATGGGGATATCCCATAACCCTAAAAGGGAACAACAGATGCAGAAAATCCCATAACCCTATAAGGGAACAAAAGATGCAGTTCTTATTTTATACTGAAGGGAGGGAGGGTTGAAGGGTTGGGAGATTGTTTTCTTGTTATTGTTTTCTGTATTTGTATTAAATTCTGCTGTTAGCTACCTTGATCCTCAAAAGAGAGAGGTGGGATACAAATAAAATTATTATTATTATTATTATTATTATTATTATTATTATTTGCTTTGGATGTTTTCAGGACACACACACTTCCACCATATCTTCACTGCCCTTCCTTGCCAAAAAAAGAGGATAAATCAAGTTCCAAAGAAACACTAGGATTAGGATTAGTCCTCTAAATGTAATCCCCTTGCTTTGCATTGCTTTCTTGCTCCTTCCTTCCTTCCCTCCCTCCCTCCTCTCTCTCCTTCTTTCTCTCCTTCTCCTTGGACCTTATCAGACGTCAGAAATTGGAAGAATAATCCAATGGC
Source organism: Urosaurus nigricauda (assembly GCA_034509955.1). NCBI lineage: Eukaryota > Metazoa > Chordata > Lepidosauria > Squamata > Phrynosomatidae > Urosaurus > Urosaurus nigricauda. The sequence continues at coordinate 3,398,095 of JAOEGL010000010.1, forward strand.
AATCCGAACAGAAATCATGGGGTTTCACGTTATTGTGAATTAAAGTATCTCACTCAATTTCAGGCAAAAGGGAAGTCATTCCGAACGCAATCATTCATATATATATATATATATATATATATATATATCCAACTCTCTTCCATGCCAGCATTCTCTGAAGATGCCAGTCACAGATGCTGGCAAAGCCTCAAGAATAAACTCTTCTAGAACATGGCCACATAGCCCGAAAAAAACACAAAACATATGGATGCCAGCTATGAAAGCCTTTGACTTCACATCACAACCATGTTATGGAGCTTTGGGGTGGCCAGAATATTCCATCAGTCACCTGAAGTATTCTGACCCCAGAGTTTCCCCAGCTTTGTCCCATTATCTCCACACTCCATAGTGATGTCAGATAGCTATCTGAACACATATGTTCTGCTATGTTGCCTGGTGCTGCCATAGTTGGCACAAGTCACTCCGTCCGAGGTCAAAACCAAGGCATCCAGCATGGATCACTTGGATGGGCACATGTTGTGCCCACAGAGAAAGCTACTAACACATGCTATGGTGGTGCTGGGTAACACAGTGGGAGGTGTGGGTAAGCGGCCAACTGATAACATGCTGGAGTGGATTTTTGTGGAAACTCTGGAACAAAAGGTGAATCTTTGAATCTGGTCTAAGGCCCAGATTTGACATGTAAGTGGCTTCATGTTATGAAGACAGTCCGCACTCGAATCGGGACCCTATGTCGTGAAGACAGGGCACCATGAGGATGGGGAGAAACTAGTTTAGTTGGCGCATGTAGACATGCCCTTAGTCATAAATGGGATAAGTATCATCACCAGATTTTTTGTATTGGGCTTCTCTAAGTATTCAGGATGTCATATTGAGGAGGGAGCAAGCTTGTTTTCTGCTGCTTCAGAGAACAGGGCCTGGAACAATGGATGCAAACTAAAGGAAAAGAGATTCCAGCCCAACATTAGGAGGAACTTCCTGACAGTAAGGGCTGTTCGACAGTAGCACACACTCCCTCCAGATGATGATGAAGTCTCTTTCCTTGGAGGTCTTTAAACAGAGGCTGGATGGCCATCTGTCGGGTATGATTTGATGGAGAGTTCCTGCATTGCAGAGGGTTGAACTGGATGGCCCTTGAGATCTCTTCCAACTCTATGATTCTATGATTCTAATTATACAAAGTCTCCTTCTTTGGGCATTTTTAACAGAGGCTGCATGGCCATCTGTCAGGAGTGCCTGGATTGTGTATTTCTGCATGGCAGAATGGGTTTGAACTGGATCACCCTTGTGATCCTTCCAGCTCTACGATTTTATGATTTTCCTAAAATCGTTTTTGAATATTCTTCTGGAGGAACTCTTGGTACCAGCTGAGTGTGCCGTTCTCTTATTCCTCCTACCTAAACTGTGTAATGAGTCAACTCATAATTAGTTGGCTCAGAAGGCAAAGCTAGCATATTCACAATCCTCCAACACAAAACAAGCCTGGACTTTGTTCCCAAAACCTTTTGATACATACATATTTTAATAAGACAAAACAAGTTGTTTGACAAGTTCATTTAAATCCTCTGCATGTATGCATTCGCTGTGACTAAACACCCACTGCGCGACATTGAATGCTCTAAACAGATTTAAATGTGAGGACAGCGGGGATAAATGAGGTAAGAGAAAACCTACTCTGAAATACCCCATATTCCCTTGATGCGTTTTTTGTAATTTGCAAGCAGAACCATTCAAAGATGCTTTATAGTAAGAAAATGCATCCTAATTTGTGATGTGGAAGGCATACGCTTGTAGAAAAATGATGACGGTATCAGTTCATCTTCTACTTTTTAAATGGGCATAAAAGACTATCCCTACAAATATTCACGGAAAATTTGGAAGATAAAGCCATTAAAAGGACAAAAATTGGTCCAAAACACTCCCCTGAAACTTCTGGGCCATATTCCCACTTTACAAAATAAATTGCAATCCGAATTGATCTATCAGTTCAGCACCGGAGCGTGGTTCACACTACATTTGCCCTGATCACATTTTCTTGTTGCAAAATAAAATAAAATAACCCACTTGTGGTTCACATTGACAAATGAATTGATTCAAAATGGACCCGCTCCAGCTGGCCGGGTAAATTTAAATCAATTCCGATCCGCATCTGGTTCACACTTACGCAGAATCAATTTATTCTAAAAGATGTGGGGGAAAAAATCAAAGTCAAAAAGGCATGAATTAGATAGGTCTAGCGCATGGCCCCCCTCTCCGAATTGCTTTATCAAATCAATTCAAATGGGAACCAGGGTCATTTGAACCGGTTAGAAACTATTTGTGATCCGATTTAAAAAGTAGTGGGAATGTAGCTCTGGGAATGAGTGTCATACAAATCCAAGGATGCCATGGGATAAAGTGATGCCTGTTAAAGTGGCGTCAAACTATATTAATTATGCAATGTGGCAGCAGCCCTGGAGAAACCTGAGAGTTTTGGTTTCTTCCCAAATGATGATAATAATAATGATAATGCAAATTCTGTCCATCATGGAGATGAAATACATTTTTGAAACCTTGCATGTTTTAAAAAAAGTCAGAAACAAACATTTATTGAATGTTAACATGTACTAATATGTATTATATATATATATTTAGAACGTACACCATAGGCAGGTTTGTTTTATTTTATCTATTTTAATTGATTGCATGTACAGCGCTGTGTAAATTTACAGCGTTATATAAATAAAGCTTAATAACAGTAATAATAAATTCTCATCCTTCCCTATCTGACACTTGGAAGCATTTCTTAATATTCTCTATGATTTCATCTGTAGGCAACGTTTCACATTGGGGTTTGTGGATCGTATGAATTTAGCATCTGGAATGTCACCTTGAAAATTTAAATGACAAAAAATAATATCCATTCCAGCCGTATATCTCTGACAGCACATCTTCATAAGATGTCTTAATAAGATGTCTTTGGAAGATTGCCACATTCTAGCAGCTATAAAGTTCTTTGATATCTGATGCCTTTAAAAGAAAAAAGAAAAATCCAAGCAAAGCAAAACAGGTTTGCATTATTTTGTCATTAAACCTTTCTGGGGTGTAGCCAGAATGCTACATTATGCATCGCTTGGGTGATAAACTAATAATTGTGAATGAGAATGGGAGAAAAAAAATGATAGTAATTACAGCAGTTGATGAAGTTACGCGTAGTGCATTTTTGCAAGGTAATTAAAACTTGTAGAGCCGAGAGACATTTCATTCGCCCCAAGGGTGCTTTGGAAAACATATAAGTCTGGTAGCCTTGGCGGTCCCCCCCCCCCACGCCTTTGCTCCGAAAACTGGTAAGTACCATTCTCCAAAAACTGGTAAGTAAAATTCAGTTTGATTTCTTTATAAAGATGTGATGCATGCCTCTGGAATCTTAGGGCTTTAGGATGGATCAGAAATCAGTTCAATGCTCCTGAAAGGTTGAACTAGTCTTAGTAGAGCACCATAACTTCTACAGTCCAGAAAACAGAGATACTTTTATTGAGCCAACCAAAAGGTGCAAAATACATGTTGCAAGCTTTCAAAGCTCTTTTGGCTTCATCAGGCAAAAGTGTTAAAATGTTGTTGTTGTTGTTCTTGTTGTTGTCGTCGTCCTCCTCCTCCTTCTCCTTCTCCTTCTTCTTCTCCACCTGTGAGTTGATCTTGACTCATGGCAACCTTGTGGATGAAACATCTCAAAGACCCCCTGTCCTCCACTGCTCTGCATTCATATCCATTTATTGTGCCAACCAAAAGGCACAAAATACATGTTGCAGGCGTTCAAAACTCCATTGGCTTCATCAGACAAAGGTGCTAAAACATGTTGCTGTTGCTGCTGCTGTTGTTGTTCTCCTTCTCCTCTTCTTCTTCTACTTCTTCTTTTTCTTAAACATCTGCGGGTTGATCTCGACTCATGGTGACCTTGTGGATTAAACATCTCCAAGACCTCCTGTCCTCCACTGCACTGCTTAGGTCTTACAAATTCATACCCATTTCTGGTTCCAACCAAAAGGTGCAAAATATATGTTGCAAGTTTTCAAAGTTCTTTTGGCTTCATCAGACAAAGGTGTTAAAACGTTGTTTTTCTTCTTCTTCTTCTTAAACACCTTTGAGTTGACCCTGTGGATGAGGTATCTCCAAGACCATCTGTCCTACACTACTCATCTTAGGTGTTGCAAATTTATACCTGTGACCTAGAGTTTATCCATCTAAGCATCTAGTTTTCCCTTCTTTCTACACCCCTCCACCTTTCATAGCTATATGAGATTATCACACTAGGGTCAATTCCAGAACCATCCCACAATTATCCCATTATTGGCAATGAATATCCCATGATTGGCAATGGGATAATTGTGGGATGGTTCTGGAATTGACCCTAGTGTGATTGTTGTCTTTTCCAATGAGTCATGTCTTCTCAAAATTGAAGATGTTAGTCATACGATTTTGGATGTTATTGTTGTCTGCTATGCAACCAACATGGCTACCCCAGAATATGTTTCCTAGTCCTAGGAAATCACCCTCCAAAACTTCTTGGGTCCTTCCCAAGAAAAGAACCTCAATTTTGCTTGAAAGGGAACTAGATATTAAGCTATAGTTTTGCAGAACTTGGTGGGAAACGTTTTGATCATTCTACCGATACCTTTGAATTTCTTTGACCTGAAAAGGAAATGTTCCATTTCTTATTAATTTCACTTTAGCCAAAACTCAGTGGCTTCGATTTCAGTTAGGAATTCATTTTTCCAACTCCATTCAAAACTTGGAGAAAGAATCATTTCTATTTTATTTATTTTATTTATTTAAATGCCACCTTTCTCCCAGGATGGGACTCAAAGTAGAACTCACATTGGTTACAACTACTATCAGTGTATTCAAGCCTAGGCATATCTAAGAAGGCAATCCCATTGAGCTCAATGGGGCAGTACAGACCGTCCAAAAAGGACAGTCTGGCGCCACCTCTTTTTGCGATGCCACTGCGCTGCAGCAGCTAGATGCTGAGGCGCAGTTGCTCCACAAAAAAGGAGTGGGAAACTGTGCTCCTTTTTTGTTGTGCAGTTGCAGTGCAGCAAAGAAAAAGTTGCCATTAAGCTCCTTTGCACCTCCACAACTGCGCAGCTCTGTGCGGAAGCTGTGCAGTTGCGCTGGCGCCATTACATACGCCGTGTAAACGGCATTACGTAATGGCGCCAGTGCCATTACCCGTTAGAGTTAAGGGAGCACGTAAACGATGTGCTCTCCCGACCCCTAATTGCGCCGCCCAGGCGCCTTTTCATGCCCATCTGTTTCGGGCCAATAGGACTTACTTGAGAGTTAGCAAATTTATTCCCACTTATTTGGGAGTAAGCCTCACTGATTGCACTTTCCGTCTAGAAAAGAGATATTAATTTATGTTGATCAAATGCTATTTTTGATCAGAATATGTTGTAGTTGGGGACTTACTCTGCCAAGAATTTGCGCTGTTTGCATAGAAAACAGCATTTTCTGCAGAGGAAAAAAAAAACACTTTTTCCTGAAATTGTTTTCTGCGGAAAAATGTGAATTTTGCACAAAATAAGCCCCAAACTATGCAAATTCTGATCGGGGGGGGGGAGAAAAAGAAACTGGAAGATTAGCTCACCATTGTTAGAGGGGGATGAAGATACTCCTTTCCATTCATTTTGGATGAAAATTTCCAAAAATCTCAAAATATGAATGTGTGAGGAAGGAAAATTGCTTATAGTTTATACATTCCTACTGCTGCTGCTACTACTACATGCACACATGCAGTTATTCTTACAACTACCCTGAGATGTAGGTTAAGCGAATTGAGATCTGAACACTAAACTCTTGAAACAAGAGATTTGCAGCTCCCTCACCCATTCCTCTGATCTGTTAAACAATAGTAACTGTACCTAATGAGTACACATGTAGTCCTCTAGAAGTCATTGGACTACAGCTCCCATTATTGGCCTTCATTATTGTCCATTGCTACTTGCTTCGGTAGGGAGCTGGGCTTCAACAATATCTGAAGATTCACAAATCCTGTTAGAATTAAGGCAACACAGCAACTTTGGAAAGAGTGCATCTCCCTGGAGATTTCGACATCTCCAAGTCTTTAGTCATCGTCGGGGGCAAGGAATGTGTTACTTTTGCGGTCACCAGATCTAAATGTCAGTTTAGGACAGGAGAAGTCAACCCCGAACTTGTGGGTGGTGACGTTGCAGTTCTTGTAATAATAGTTTTCTTACCCGGGCCCCCAAAGAGAATGACAAAAAATCAGGCACCTGCGTTGATCTGTATCAACAAACCAGGTATAGCAGGATTTTTTAAAAGCTAGAATCTGCTGGTGTTCTGTACCAGCAATGGCAATTATTTCCAGACTTGTGCAGTAGTGAAGAAAGACAGAGAAGATCTCCCAGTTCTTTGACGTCCTCTTTCTCTTATGCTGTATTTCCTTTACAGCTCCCATGCTTGTGACGTCTTTCTGTGGATGGAAAAAATATTCCATAGTATTCAAAAATGATTTTATTTATTTATTTTTTAAAAAATGGGTTACTTAAGTATAGGGAAACTCTGATGAAAGATATCCTAGATGGGCAAGAATCTGCCATTCAGGGCTTAACACTGTGTAAAAAATTCATTACCTGAACAGAAAGCCTCATATTCTACACCTCCAAAATGCATTTCTTTCGTAGCATACGTCTCAAGGTGTAAACAGTATTTGAAAAATATCTACTTTGGTCAGGGCCCACCTCGAATATTGTGTCCAGTTCTGGGCACCACAATTCAAAAAGGATGTGGAGAAACTGGAGCGTGTCCAAAGGAGGGCCACCAAAATGTTGAAGGGTCTGGAAACCATGCCTTATGAGGAACGCCTTAGGGAGCTGGGGATGTTTAGCCTGGAGAAGAGAAGGTTAAGAGATTATATGATAGCCCTGTTTAAATACTTGAAAGGTTGTTATATTGAGGAGGGAGCAAGCTTGTTTTCTGATGTTCCAGAGAACAGGAAATGGAACAATTGTGTATGCAAGCTACAGGAAAAGAGATTCCAGCTCAACATTAGGAGGAACTTCCTGACAGTAAGGGCTGCTCAACAGTGGAACACACTCCCCTGGATGTAGTGGAGTCTCCTTCCTCAGAGGTCTTTAAGCAGAGATGGCCATCTGTTGGCGATGCTTTGATTGAGAGTTGCTGAATGGCAGGGGGTTGGACTGGATGGCCCTTGTGGTCTCTTCCAACTCTATGATTCTATGATTCTAAGAAAGCAACCCCCCTCTTTGCTATAAAACCAACCCAAATGTCATTCACTCACACTCAAATGGCTTGTGGAATGGACCTCCTCTTTCTCATGCAGCTGATGCCCATTAAAGTAAATTGGGAGGGTTAAGGGAGGACTTATGATTGTGGGAACAGTGTCACAGTCATGACTAAGTAGCGATCATGAAATATTTACCTCATTATTTACCTCAATTTACTCATCTGTAACTATTCCGTATTCACAATCGCTCCTTAGTATGCTTAACTAAGTAGCTGCTACGGAATGCTGGTCCTTAATTTTGTATTATTTCTCTTCCTCTTGTTCCAGATCCCCTTCCCTTTCAAGACGATGGTCTTCCTCCGGCAATCAAGCTTCTATCAACCGTGCTATGAATCATGTGGCCAACCATGCTACCAACCATGGTTTCAACCAAGCTATCAACCAAGCTATCAACCCTGCTACCCTGGGTACGGCTATGGCCGTCCGACTGGCTACTCTAGAGGTGTGAGGTGTTATGAGCCCTGCAACAGTTATGGAGGCTATGGCTACAATTCAGGCTGTGGGTATGGTAACCAAGGTTCTTTGGACTATGGTTGTGGCCCTGGTTATGGTTATGGTTATGGTTATGGTTATGGATCACCTGGCCTCCAACCATGCAGTTATGGTTACCGCTACACTACTAGAGGGAGCTGCTACAACCCTCGTAACTACCGGTGTGGATACGGGGCAAGACGAGACCTTACTAGAAGATATGGGTATTACGGAGGCTACAATGGAGGCTACAATGGAGGCTATAATGGAGGCTACAATGGAGGCTACAATGGAGGCTGTGATGGAGGTTATTGCGGACCCTTCTAAATCCCTCTGGGACCTGCATGGGACAGTGGATGGATCATCAAATCAATGGCTCATGTGGTTGGACTGGGATTTGGGAAAGGCCATGGGATCTCCAAATTTTCTTGAATCCTGTGCTGGAAGAAAGGCAGGATAGAAAATCAATCAATCAATCAATAAAAGAATTAATGACAAGTGAAGACATGCAGCTTTTCAGAAATACAAGTTGAGTCTCCCTTATTGGAAATGCTTAGGACCAGCAGTATTCTTAACTTTGGATTTTATTTATTTATTTATTTATTTGGGTTTTGCAATACCTGTATTTGCATATCAATAATAATTGCATATCAATAACAACAACAACAACCTTGATTTTTACCCTGCCTCTCTATCAAAAGATAATCAAGGCAGCTTACAATTAAAAATAATAATAAAAAATAAAAATATAATGCGATCCAATTTTGGAGATGTGACCCAAACCTAAACAGAAAATGTATTTATGTGCATATATATATATACCTAATACATATAGAGTGACGGTCATTTTTATGCAATATATTTTAAAATAATTTTGTACATGAAAAAATGTTACCATCAGAAAGTGAAGGTGGCATGATCTCAGACACTATTTAAAACAATCTGGGTTTTTTTTTTAGTATTTTGGATTTCAGAATTCCAGATAAGGGATACTCAACCTGTCTGTAGGTGGGATATTCTTTCTTCTGGGTCAATAGAAACATTTTTTTACATGATCGATTCCCCATCACATCTTCTCAAGACTTCCCATGAAACAGATCCTTTGCTTCTCTGACTCAGCTGGAAGGAAAGATTGTAGTGCTGCTGTTGTTTGGCAAATGGAGATAGATAGAGCAAACAGGAGACAAATTAGCATAAATTAAAAATAAAGTAAAACATATAGAGCAGGGCTTGAGAAAACAAGCCGAATAAAACAGCCAGGCAAAAATTAAGAGCTTTTTAAAAAAATCAGATAAGACCACATTAGAAGGCAAAAATGTTGCAGCTCTTTGGATGACACCTTATTGTGTTCCGGCCATTTTCGGTCCAACGAAGATAGACAGAACTTTCCTCAAATTGTCCAGCCTAAAATAAACAATAATGCTGTTCCATGTCATGCAATAAAACTTATATATGTAGCGCTGAATTGCCCCTTGTTTTTATTTTAAAATTTTCGATGTGTCCAGTCGCTCTTCACTGTGTTCTGTCTCTCTAACAGGGATCCTAGAAGAAAATAACTTTTTCTGGGTAGGGATCAACACTGTTTTCTGTGCAAAAACACAATGTTCCCCTCCCCTTCAAAATAAGTCCCACATGATATGTAGTCTCTGAAAAAATACACAGTTTCCAACGACATTGTTTAAGTGGATACAAAATTATGTGTTATTTCCATATGCACATGTCATTCACATATCCACACGTCATTCACATATCCACATGCCATTCACATATGCACACGCCATACACATATCCACACACCATTCACATATCCGCACACCATTCACATATCCACACATCATTCACATATGCACACGTCATTCACATATCCGCACGTCATTCACATATCCACATGCCATAAACATATCCACATGTCATTCACATATGCACATCTCATTCACATATGCACACATCATTTATATGCTATGGCTCAGTGCTATAGAATCCTGGGATTTGTAGTTTTGTGCACAATTTAGCCTTCCCTGCCACAGAGCTCTGGGGCCACAACAAACTATAAATCTTAGGATTCCATGACAGTGAGACATGACAGTTAAAGTGGGGCGAACCTGGATTGTTTCTGCAGTGCAGACATGGCCTTAGTAATATCAACAGCTGGTGGCAGCATTTCTTCAGAAGATGTTAATAATATTTAATAATAATAATAATATTTATTTCTATTCCACCCCTCTGAACAAGCAATCGGGGTGGAGTACAGCAGAGGTTAAAACAATGCTGTGTGCTTTCAGGTCATTTCTGATTAGGACCTTATCAGATGTTGGAAATTGGAAGTATAATCGAATGGCAATCCGAACGCAGTCATGGGGTTTCACGTTATTGCGAATTAAAATATCTCATGCAATTTCGGGCAAAAGGGAAGTCATTCCAAACTCAATCATTGGTTTTATGTTATTGCAAATTAAAGCATCTCACACAATTTTGGGCAATGGGAGGTCATTTTTGGGTAATGGGAAGTAATTCTGAATGCATTCCGAATGCAACTGGAATTCACATAAATTCGCTAAACTAGCGAATTCACGTGAATTTGAGTTGGCTCCAATTGGCTCCATTCGCAATAAAGAGAAATTCCTCCCGTCTGATAAGGTCCTTATGCTGACCGAAAGGCGAACTTATCATAGGGTTTTCTGGACCTGAGAACTTGTGACTTGCCCAAAGTCACCCAATGGGTTTTTATGCCCAAGTAGAAAAGACATGCAAAAAGTGCAATTGATTTTCAGACGATGTGACTGTTAAGGTGCAATCCACAAAGTAAAAAGAATAGCATTTTTTCGACTTTCTAGCCAGTTTAATGTTGCATTAACCCCAATGTGTCTGAAAATCAATTACACTTTTATGTGTCTTTTTAGGGTTTTTTTGTATGGGTGTGTGTGTTTAAATCCTGTTTTAAATCCCATTTCTGCATTCCATAAACTTGTTTGTTTGTATGTTTGGATTCCACAGACTGTCGGTTTCTCATTCTGTATTTTGGGAACAAAAATTACATAGATAGATAGATAGATAGATAGATAGATGACAACGAGACAGATTGCATCTCACAAATTATGAGCTAGACACCTGATGGCAGGCTTAGATATAGAAGAGATAATAAAGGATAAATGCTACATGGTTCAAGGAAGAATATGCTTTATTGAGGAAAGAAATCAAACGAGGAAGCAGAACTACAAGTCGAATTACATGCTAGACAGAGAATGGAACTACATATAGGAAAGTAGGTGTAAAGAAGAAATATTTAAGAACATGTGGCTTGGCATGCCGGATCAGACCAAAAAGGTCGTCTTCATCCAACACTCTGTGTCCTACAGAAGCCAGCCAAATTTTTCCAGAGAAACACACAAGTTGGACATGAAAAAGATAAGTGATGCCCTTTTGTGGGTCTCCTGGTGCATCTATGTCAGAGCAGGTAGACCAGCTCTGAACACAGAGGTACAATGCTTTGCTGTTACAGTTACTAGCTGTTCTAGACCACTTTCTATGGATTGGTTTGAGATTCTCTTAGAGCCACCTAGTGGCCATCCCCGCATGGAAAAGTCTTTCCCTCCTACCTACATATTTTCCTACCTGCTTAACACCAACAAACTACCTTGTATGATCCGATCAGATGTTCATCAAGTCCAACATCTCTCCCACATGCACCCATAGTAGACTATCGCATTCCTTATCAGAACGAACACAAAGATAGCATTGCCTGTTGACATATATGCTACCTCCACGTTTGCAACTATACTTCCTACAAACATGTATGTTGAATTCATCTGCCATAGTTGTAGCTATTGTGCAACATGTGTCCTTCATGAATTTGGAAACTCCTTTACAAAATAAATTCTAAGCCGTTGTTTTTTTCACTGACTCTTGGACGTTGAATTCCTTCTCTCCTTCGACATCTTTTCTACTGGTTTCCATCTTTCTACATCACTTTCCTTCTCTTGTTGCCCAAAGTAGACTGTGAGCCACCTTTTCACAATTACATTAAAACCGTTCCTTTGTCCTTGATGGATACTCCTAACTAAGCAAAACATAAACCCTCACCTAATTGTAATATCCAACTTTTCAGGGCACTGTATACAGATCCATGGGGTTGTGGCACAGGAGGGCATGGTAATGTATTGCTGTCACAATGATGGTTCCATTGTGGGATCTGTAGGCACCAAACAGCTGGAAACAGACCAACCATAAGTTGCCTCCAGCCATGCGACTTGAAATAATATGGCAACACATGTCCCCATGCTAGTGGCCAACCCAACAATGACTAGAAATTGCTCAGTATGTAAAATGGTGGTTTCCAATGTTCCTCCCCCAAGAGAGACCTACTACTTTAGTTTAAACAATCAGACTTTGGGTCTTAATTGGGTTTGGTTTGTGATCAAAAAGGGACTAAGAACCATTCACACACACATAACAGATTCAAGTTTTCTTTGGGGCCAAGATAGAATTTGAAAGAGCAATATTTACGGCAGCCAATCATTGAAAAGTACTTACACCAGCAGTGCCTATCAAGTAGATCTAAAGCTCGGAACGCATTTTCTTGAACCCAAGATGCAAGTTTATCACACGGGATGAATTCTGTGCAGAAACTAAAGTTAAACTGAAAACAACCCGCATTTGCAATATGTTTATCAGCCCACGTTTGGGGTTAACCCAAACAAAAAGTGGAAAAAAACTGCATTTGTGGGATGTTTATCAGGCGACGTTTGCGTGCAAGAGAAATAATGTGAAAATAACCTAAATGCAAAGTCGTCAAAACTAGCACTTATTATGTTCGCTAAATTCCAAAAGAATAAATCGGCTTTCCGTGTGGATTATTTTAGCATTATTTCTCTTTCATGCCAATGCAACTGACAAACAACACCCGGATTTTAAAATCCTTTTTCTGCACAGGATTTCAACAATTCCAACTTTAAATTCATACCCCTTTACTCCCAGGAAATCTCCAAAAAGTTCTTTTTTTTAGGAGATGGATGTGCTATGACACACGTACTCCAGACAGTGGCCAAGCTTGTAGGACTTGAATATTCTCCCGAGGCTGTTTGTTTCAAGAGAATATTAATATTGTTAGGGATAAGCTGCCTTTCAGGCTGGGCTGCAGCTGAAGGCAGAGTGAAGTCTGTGTATGTATAGGATGATTTGGTTCCCATAGAGATATTCCTGGTTCTTCCTTGAATGTTCAGGTTTAATTTTTTGAAACAAAGAAGTGAGCAAATAGCCTGTATCATCCTCTTAGCTAGAGAGCATTAGAAGGTAGTAGTCAAAATTATATCCTATTACTCGTCCACCTATATCTTGATCTAGATATACATCTACATCTATAGATATGTATGGCTACCATCCAACTAAGAGTAAGCATTACCAAATAGAGTGGGTTTTCGGTTAGTAGAAGGCTAGAGAAATCTTGATTGCTCTCTGAAAAAGAAAGAGGGGACTATTCCTTTTTTCCCCTTCTACTTAATACTCCAATGGTTTTTCCAAAGGGGATCCTATTGGTTGGTGCCAACCAGAGTAGCTTCATTGACTCAATTCTTACCACATAAGTAAATCCAATTGATTCAATGAGTCTCCTCTGGTTGAGAATATCAAAAGGATCCGAGGCTATATTTAGTGGTGTCCATTTGGTTTGTTTTTTTACACATATTTTCACTTTCTTCTAACCGTTGGGGAAATGTCTGCCTATTTTACCATCCTCCTTTGTGATAAGATAAAATTCCAGCAAAATACCAGCAGTGACATCAGAAGAACATTGGGAAACCACGGTGCAAATCTTTCTTTTCTTTTTTTTCCTTTTCCCTTTTTTTCCTTTTTTTTTTCTTTTTTGTATTAGAGAATAGAGAATAGAGAAGAACATCTAGTGAAGAAGATCTAAAATATGTTATTCAGTTGGAGGTATGAGAAATTTTATTCATGGATCTGACTTTCAGAGGTACTGAGTTTCCAAAAGATCATCGACTGGAATGGAAATCCGTTGGAAACCCAGTAGATTTGAAAGCCACATCCAGGCATCGCTGATTGTATGTTGCTAAATATGGTTTGTTGGGTCTTCCCATTTCCAAGATGTTTTCAACAGGCTTTACCAAGGGCAAGAACATCTTCGGCATCCACTGGAGTAAAAGCAGCTTCTGGGAGAGTAACCATACCATGTGAAGCTAGGCAAGCTACATGTGAAACTCTCAGAAGGGCAGCAACATTGGGAACTATAGCTATAGCAAGGGGAGCGTTGGTTGTATCTGTAGCCAGGTGTGCAACATGTGGATCCAAAGGTGTAGTAAGGGATGCTACAGCTGGACCTGCAGCGGGGTGAGCTCTGTGTATAACTGCAGCCAGGAATGGGACAGCTGGATCCAGAGATGTAGTAAGGTGAGCAGCATGTTGACCTGTCACAAGGCAAACACTGGGAATAGCTGTAGGCTGGAATGCAACATCTGGATCCAGAGATGTAGTAAGGTGAGCAGCATGTTGACCTGTCGCAAGGCAAGCATTGGGAATAGCTGTAGGCTGGAATGCAACATCTGGATCCAGAGATGTAATACGGGGAGTAACAGTAAGGGGAGCATTGGTTGCAGCTATAGCGAGGGGTGCATCCTCCAGACTTGGAGCTATAACAAGGAGAACAACCATTTGAGGTGGAGCCATAACAAGGGGAGCACGGGTTGTTGCTATAGCAAGGAGTGCATCCTTTGGTCTTGGAGCTGTAGTGAGAGGAACAACTGCTTGAGGTGCAACCATTGCAAGGTGAGCACTGGTTGTTGCTATAGCCAGGAGTGCAACCTTTGGTCTTGGAGCTGTAGCAAGGGGAACCACTTGAGGTGCAACCATCACAAGAGGAGCACTGGTTACTACCATAGCCAGGAGTGCATCCTTTGGTCTTGGAGCTGTAGCAAGGAGAACAACAGCTTTTAGTGGAGCCATAACAAGGTGAGCATGGGTTGTTGTTGTAGCTAGGAGTGCATCCTTTGGCCTTGGAGCTGTAGCAAGGGGAACCACTTGAGGTGCAACCATCACAAGAGGAGCACTGGTTACTACCATAGCCAGGAGTGCATCCTTTGGTCTTGGAGCTGTAGCAAGGAGAACAACAGCTTTTAGTGGAGCCATAACAAGGTGAGCATTGGTTGTTGCTATAGGAAGGGGTGCATCGTTTGGTCTTGGAGCTGTAGCAAGAAGAACAACCATTTGAGGTGGAGCCATAACAAGGGGAGCACTGGTTGTTGCTATAGGTGCATCCTTTGGTCTTGGAGCTGTAACTTGAGGTGCAACCATCATAAGGGGAGCACTGGTTACTACTGTAGCAAGGGATGTATCTTATAGTTTTGGAGCTACAGCAAGGAGAGAAGCTACTTGAGATGGAACCATAGCAAGGAGAACACTGGTTTTCACTGCAGTAAGGGATGCATCCATTACTGTACCGAGGGAAGCCATAGCTGGACCCTGAAGTGTAGCAAGGCGAGTAACAGCTATAGGAAGGAGAACGCTGATTGTAGCTATAGCAAGGTGAGCTATAGCAAGGGAAGAAGCAGCTAGCCTGGCAACCACTGCTGGAACTGCAAGGACTGTAGTTATAAAAACATTCAGAGGGACGACTACAGATGTACAAACGTGGGTGACAATAATTTCTGCTCCCTTCCAAACCGTAGTTGCATGGATCACAGGAATCCAGAAGTCTGTAGTAAGTCATCTTGGAGGGATGGTGGTGGGTCTGCAATAATGGAAGAGAAAGCAGCATGACATGAGCATCTTCACTTGACCAATCGATATATGTATTTCCAAACAGAGAACACCTACTGCCGGGGATAAGCTTGGGAAGGTTTAAAGTCAAGGTGCATCAGAACCAGCCATTCCAAGATCATCCATCTTCATGTGATACAGAGGAACTATGGAAGTGACACATAGGCCAAGGTAATCCCCACATTATACAATCTATCTGTTCCCAGTTAAAAAGGCTCACTGGTTTTATTGTTTTATTTATTGTTATTATGTTTTATTTTTGATGTTGTAACCCGCCTTGATTCCCTGTGAAAAGGCGGGCTAATAATAATAATAATAATGACCAAAAGTTGGGAGCAGTCGCAGTTGTCACTTCATTACAATTAACCACAGGTCATGGCATAGTGGGCTTGAGCATTGATGACTCTGCAGACCAGGGTTCGAGTCTCCACTCATCCATGG
This sequence comes from Urosaurus nigricauda, assembly GCA_034509955.1. Taxonomy (NCBI): domain Eukaryota; kingdom Metazoa; phylum Chordata; class Lepidosauria; order Squamata; family Phrynosomatidae; genus Urosaurus; species Urosaurus nigricauda. The sequence continues at coordinate 3,414,077 of JAOEGL010000010.1, forward strand.
AAACTCACTCTGGGATCTTGGGCAAGACAAATACTCTCAGTTCCAGAAAACTAAGTGACTGTTTCACCTTAGTATCACCATAGGTCAGAAATGACTTGAAAGTGCAAGCAATGATGACAATGTAGCCATTTGGCAATAGAGATGGGCAACCTTTTTAGTCTGTAGCACCTCTTCAATTTTAAATCACAGTTGTCCCTGGTTTGAATTTATTAAAGTTACACTGTAGAGACAGAATGTGTGTGTGTGTGTGTGTGTGTGTGCACTATCTGCACACAAATAAAATATTTTCTGGTCAGAAAACAACTACATGGATTTTGTCTGGCATTACATCCGAAACTGCAAATTCTGGTCTGTCCAGGACTCTTCTCACCAGGATTTGTCATGAAAAAACATTATATATATATATATATATATATATATATTCCACTTCCTATTCTTCTTCAATTTTCTAAAATAAAATTAGTTATTTCAATTTCTATTACTGTATTTTTATGTAATGCCAGACAAAATCCATGTGTTGTTTTTTTCTGACCAGAAAATATTTTATTTTTTCTTACCAGAAAATATTTTATTTGGATGGAAAATTTTCTGTACAGAAGATTTTTTTTCTTGCACAAAAATATTATCTTCTGCAGAAAAATAAGTTGTGTGTGCAGAAAGTGCTGTTTTATGTGCAAAATGATTATTTGTAAATTTGCACAGAATTAGGTCTTGAAGACATCCTCATGAGCAAATTGCCAAAATTTGTCATTGCTTCATTTCAGAAGAAAATGGGGAAAGAATTGCATCCCTATTCTAAATGCTATCTATAAATGTCTAAATATATTTTATCTTCAAAGGCTACTGCTGAAGGTAGTGATGAGGATTAGGGTTACTGATAATATATTAATATCAATATTAGTAGAAATAAAAATACAGTAATAGAAATGGCAATAACTAATTTTATTTTAGAAAACTGAAATAGAATAGGAATTTGGAATATTATGATATCAGTAATTAATCAACTCATATGAATATTAATAAATAAGGGAAAAACATATATATCAGATAAGAACCAGATAAGAATAGCTTTACTTTTGTTCCATTCTTTTTAAATCATTCCGTATGTGAATAAAGAGTAAACTTTTGTTGTTTGTTTGTTTGTTTGTTTTGGTGGTGATGGTAGTTTTGAGAAAGAATCAAAACATCTGAGAAGTGCAGAAATTATTAGAGGACTGATCCCTAATCAATGTTTGACTCCTTATCTGCACTGCTGAAATAATGCAGTTTGACACCAGTTTAACTGTCACGGCTCAATGTTACTGAATCCTGGGATTTGTGAAAAGTTTTGTGAAAAGTTTAGCCTCCTCTCCCAGAAGCAGCTACAAATCCCAGGATTCCATAATGTCAAACTGAATTATTTCTGCATTGCAGATGTAGCCTCCATCTAGAAAGACTGATTAAATCACTTTATATCCAAAATTGCAAAAGTCAAACTAGTCCAGAGTTTCCTACCTACTCCTAGTAGTGAATGGTGGATATCCATGTCATAACCACCCTATATTTTAACTAAATTTTAAAGAATCTTGGATTACTAAACTAAATGAAGCTTGGATTAAAGGACCTTTGATTACGTCTTTAAACTTCTTAGTAAAACCTGTTGCAGACTGATTTCGCCTCTGGCTTGGAAGCCATCAGATATATTGACTCTCAAAGTTCTTCGCAGACTTGTCAACTGTTACAATTCTTCTTTTAACAATACATCTATATGTGTAATATTTGCTTCTCAGTGGCATGCTCCTACAGCCAAGAAAACCCCCACAAGAGGAAATGGCTTGAAGGCACCCAACAATAACAATAATGGAAGGAAAGAAGGAAGGAAGGAAGGAAGGAAGGAAGGAAGGAAGGAAGGAAGGAAAGAAGGAAGGAAGGAAGGAAGGAAGGAAGGAAGGAAAGATTTTAGAAAAGAACATCGAACTGTGATGTAGGGAACACACCAAGGTGGACTTACCTAGATCACAGGTGGTAGAAATCATGGGGATGTTTCTAGTTATTTTCTGCGTTGCTGACCTTTTTATAGGGCTCCTTGGAGGATAGAGAAAATAGGTGGACAACACATGAACAGGAAGACAACATTAGCACCCCATTATTTTTGTCTCATGGAGCTTCAATTTACTTCTCATCCCCCCCAAAAAAGAAATTCCATGTTGTCTAGGCTGAGTTTGTCAACACACCCTTTAATTTAATGGAATTAATGGCTGTATGAGACAAAGGAATGAACAACACTATGGTTATTGTTTATGGTTGACTCCAAGGCACACATGACCTACATGGCGCTGCCAATGTCCATTTGTTTTGAGTAGTGCAACCAATAAATGTGAAGTCGAAGGCGTTCATTGTTGGCATCCATAGTTTTTTTGTGGGTTTTGGGGGGCTATGTGGCCATATTTTAGAAGAGTTTATTCCTGATGTTTTGCTAGCATTTGTGGCTGCATTATATCTGATTCTCTGAGGATACCAACGATGGACAGTGGCAAAACGTCAGGAATAAACTCTTCTAGAACATGACCACAGAGCCTGAAAAACCCACAAATAACCATCCAACAAATTCCCCCCCCCCCCCCCAAATCCATCATTCCTTGACGTGAAAGTACCTATAATTGGAAGCCTCTAGAAATATCTCAGATGACTTTGCTCTGCTAATCCAGTATTGTGTACCCTGGATAATAAATATGCATGCTCCACGGCCTTAGAAAGAGGAACTGAGTGAAAAATTGAGAGACGTGAGAAAGGTTTTATGTGTGAGAGACAGAGGAGTTGATCAGACGGGAGGAATTTCTCTCTATTTAGAATGGAACCAATTCGAATTCACATGAATTTTCTAGTTTATCGAATTTATGTGAATTCTAATTGCTCTGCTAATTCGAATTCTAAAATTCGAATTCACATTAATTTTCTAGTTTATCGAATTTACGTGAATTCTAATTGCTTTCGGATTGTGTTCAGAATGACCTCCCATTGCCCAAAAATGACCCCCATTGCCCAAAATTACGTGAGATATTCTAATACGCAATAAAGTGAAACCCATGATTGCGTTCGGAATGGCTTCCCTTTTGCCCGAAATTGCGTGAGATACTTTAATATGCAATAACGTGAAACCCCATGATTGTTTTCAGATAGCCATTGGATTATACTTCCACTTTCCTTCATCTGATAAACGCCAGAGAGAAAGAAAGAGAGAGAGAGAGAGAGAGAGAGAGAGAGACGGTGATGTGGGGGAAGATCTTTCCTATGATTTTTTTAAATTCATGGACTAAAAAAAGAGACTGAGATACTATTTTCAAGATAATTTTAATAGAAATAAATATAATATCTATTAAATTTATCCTGACAGTAGTATCCCTGTTCTCTCAGGATCATACTTGGAAGTGGCATTCTCCTTCACAGGATGTTCTTTGACAATGATATTGATGATATTGGTGATATTGATATTGATTATATTCATCATCAACGAAGTTGGATAGTGGGCCCTTGTTATCCGCCGGGGTTTGGTCCCAGGATTCCCCGTGGATAACAAAATCCATGGATGCTCAAGTCCCATTAAATACAATGCCATAGTAATCGATAAATAAAAGCTTTATTTATACTTCACTTCTGTGTCAAGCACATCAAAGCTTCTTTTTCAATAAATCGAGTCCGCGCAAGTGTGAACCACAAGCGGATTGGAATCGATTCAAATTTGCCCTTCGATCGGCTGGAACCACATCATTTTGAATCGATTCATTGCTGAATGGGAACGACAGGTGGGTTATTTTGATGCCAGAAAATGACGGAAAATGCAATCAGGGCAGGTGTAGTGTAAACCATGATCCGATGTCAAATCGATCCATTGAATTGGATCACACACCAATTTATCTGTAAGTGGCAATGAGGCCCTAGAAGTCCCTAAGGAGGTTTGTTGCAGAGTGTCCAGCTACAGAAGAATAGCTAGATGTCTTGCCTCTGATCCCTTCATATCAAAGCGACCATGTTGAAGGAGAGGGCTGTGGGTGCTTCTACATTATAGAAATAAGATAGGATGATACCACTTTAAGTGCTATAGCTCAATCCTATAGAATCCTAGGATTTGTAGTTTTATAAAGTCTTTGGCCTTCTCTGCCAAAGAGTGCTGGATTCTATAGGATGGAGCTGTGGCAGTTAAAGTGGGGTTAAACTGTATCATTTCTATGGCCTCATTCCCACTTACAGTTATATCGCTCTCCAATCTGAATTGATGGATCGATTCAACATTGGATTGTGGTTCCCACTATATTTTCCCTGGTCACATTTTCTGTCACCTAATAACATCAAAATAAACCACTTATGGTTCCCATTCACAAATGAATCAGTTCTATTTAAACTGGTTCCTGAGACAGATTACCCACTTGTGGTTCGCATTGGGAAATGAATCGGTTTAAATAAAATCGATTCCTGGGTTGTTTTTTGAAAAAAATAATCATTACTTACTTCCGCTTTAATAAACTGATTCTAATCCACATCCTGTTCCCATTTGCACTGAAGCAATTCATTTAAAACCGAATTGTGAAATCGAATCTGATTCAGTTCTGGTTCCCACTTGTGCTGATTTGATTTGGTTGAAAAGAAGTCGGGGAAAAAATCAACATCAAAAAGATGTGGGTTAAATGACTCTAGAGCATGGCCCCCTTTTGGAATCGCTTCAGCAATTTGGATTAAGTGGATTAAGTCATTTAAAATGGTTTGAACCGAACCGTGATCCAGTTTAAAAGGTAATGGGAATGAGGCCTACATTGTAGATGCACCCTCTGTCACTTAAGTAGTGTTGTGACAAACCAGTTTTTTTCTTCTTGTCCATTGAGAACTAGATGTGAATTTTTTAAAAAAATATTATTTTTAAAAGTCCCGCTTTCAAAAGGTTATCTTTTCTCTCCCTGTTGAAAAGTATTTTTCACAAGTTTCTCGAATGAAAATAAAAGACAAGGGAGGCGATACACGAATTACCTGGCATTTCAAACTCAATTTGCAGGTCAAAAGGAAGTTTGGCAGAGGTTTAAAGAACATTCCTCTGCTAGAAAAGCCCAATATGAATGGTAGCTTTGCTTATACAAAATACTCAAATCCTGGCCCTAAAATTAAAAACCAAAATTCTCATTCATTGATCGAGAAGTGCTCATAATTTCTTCTCTTTAAAAAGCTTTCGAAATCGTCAAATAACAGATATTTCTTCTGTTTATCAAATTTTAACGAATATTTTTTACATCACTACCTAAAAGTAGGTGGTTTTCTGTTTATTTTATTTCAAGAAGTAGCACTGGAAGATGTAGCTTTGGAGAGAAAGCTACGTGCCAGATGTGCGTCTCCTAATGCAGGATCTCAGACATAGGTTAAAAAATTGTGCTGACATTTTGCTCCGTCATTTCTTTAATTACAGCATGCCCCCGTGTCTTGAGGCAGTGGCTTCAAATGATGGAATTTACAATCAGAACTTAATTAATTCCTATGCCTCCCGAGAAACAACATCCACTCACTAGAAGGGAGTTACAACTCAGAAAAGAACTTCTGAAGGAACCCAACATTTGATGGTTATCACGATGTCCTGGTTGGGCATCAGCTAATTACAACTGTGGCTGATGAAAGTTATTAAAGGGCCTCTTAATCACATATGTTGGAAGTTGTAACTCCTTGTAATGTTGTAGAGGCCCCAAAAGGAGCTGTGTTATTTCACTAATAGCTGGTTGCATTTCTTTTTTGTAACTTCCAAATGACCTTATGGGATACTTGGAGAAGGTTACTAGGACCAACTAATTACCCATTCATCTGTAGATCCAACCGTAACTCAGAAATCTGGTAGGACCATCTTCCAGATACTCCAAAGAGTAGGAGGGGAAGGATAAGTATGTACGTATGGTATGTATGTATGTATAGGGATGATGAGTGGTTATGAGGCTTCATTAAGTTTTAGCCAAAGCTACAATTTACATCCGAAACTTGATAGCCACCAAAACTGCTGATCACATAGTACCTTTGAGACTAACTGGAATAAAGAAGTTGGCAGCATGCGCTTTCATAGACTTCAGTCTAGTTCCTCAGAGGCATATAGTGAAGTGGATCTGAGGAAGTAGAGTTAAGTTTACGAAAGCTTTTGCTCCCAACTTCTTTATTTCAGTGAGTCTCAAAGATGCTACAAGAACTCTCTACATACTGATTCTACAAACTAACATGGCTATATCTTTGAATAATAATAATAATAATAATAATAATAATAATAATAATATATGTATCTCAGGAAGTAGAGTTAAGTCTACGAAAGCTCTTGCTGCCAACTTCTTTATTTCAGTTAATACTACTACTACTACTACTAATAAAGATTTATTTGTATCCCACCCAATCACGGGGAATCCGGGTGGCTAACAACAGTAAAATAAAACAATACAAAATTTACAATAAAGTACAGAATAAGGCCAGAAGGTGCTACAAGATCTCTCTACGTACTGATTCTACAGACTAACATGGCTATATCTTTGAATTCTGCTGATCCCATGTTTATTCAAGTGCTGATGTTGCATATAACCTTGCAATGAGTCAAATGCATGTTCACAAAATACAGCAATAGCACAATGATTCCTGACATCCATGGCTTTATCCTAGGGGTTCAAGTCTAGAACTAGAGCTCTCTGTCTGGGTTTTCTAGATACTGCAGCTCTCTTGGTGCCATAGACTGGAACCATGGCAGTTAAAGTGCTGTCATAGCAGTTTATCATAGGGTGGAATTTGGGAGTATAATGCAATGGCAATCCAAACACAATCATGGGGTTTCACATTATTGCAAATGAGTGTAACTCACGCAATTTTGGGCAAAAGGGAAGTTATTCCGAACGCAATCATGGGGTTTCACTTAAGTGCGTATTAGAGTATCTCACGCAATTTCGGGCAATGGGGGTCATTTTTGGGAAATGGGAAGTCATTCAAAATGCATTTTGAATGCAATTAGATTTCACATAAATTTGCTAAACTAGCAAATTCATGTAGTTGTGAATTGTCTCCATTCGCAATTGAGAGAAATTCCTCCCATGCGATAAACTCCTATGTAGCAGAGGCACTAAGAAACCCTGTTAGTAAATTGTGACGATGCATAACAGGCACAGCAAGAATATTATTTGCTGGAAATTAGAACTGAATTGAAGCATTGACAATGGGAGAATGGATTGTTAAGGTATCACTTTGGGACTATTGTATATTGTAATAATAATTACAACAACAACAACAACAACAATAATAATAATAATAATAATAATAGATTTATTTATAGCCCGCCCAATCACTAGGAATCCGGGCAGGTTGCAACAGTAAACATGCAAAAATATTGTTATTTCACTATGTTTGACTGTTTGACTGTAAAATGCCTTGCTCCTAATCAGATTAGGTGAGCTATAAATAAAAGTTTATATTATTATTATTATTATTATTATTATTATTATATTTTTATTTTTATTATTATATTATATTTAGTCGAAATGGACAGATTAATGAGGATTCCAAAGGATTAGCCAACTGAAGATTTTCTGAAAAGATTGGAAACCATGTGTGGGTTTTTGGGGGGCAAGAAGAAATCTAATAATGTAAATCTATAATGTAATAATCTAATCAATATTAATAGGTCCATTTAGTTGGGTCAGTAATAGTGGAGTAATAACACTGTTAAATTCTTTTTTGTCTTTTATTTTCCTTTTCGTTATAGTCAGAATTGGGGGCTCAGGGTCCTGTTATGTATTAGTTATACCCCCTTTTTCTCTCTCTCTCTCTCCCTATTGATTGTCTCTGTTTCATTTTCTGGATGCATCTTGTTTTGATTGTAAATCAGATAGTTTATTTTTAAATAATGAATTAAAATGGGGGGAAAAAAGACTTTCAGAAAAAAGTGGAAATCCACTCTTCTTTAGAAGTGTGGTATCTCTTACCAAACCATGATGCAAATCTTTCACCTCTTTTCTACGTTTCTAATTGTATTGTCATTTTAATATTGTCACTTTGAGTCCCAGTTCTGGGAAAAGTGTGAGATATAAAATAATAATAATAATAATAATAATAACAATAATAATAATAATAGTTGTTATTATTATTATTACTATTAATGACTTATGCTGTCCCTAAGGTGAACCTACCATAGGGTTTCCTAAGCTGAGAGTGTGTGACTTTTCCATAATCACCCAGTGGGTTTGCAAGGCCAAATGGTGAATTGAACTCTTCTCTCCAGAGTTGTAGTCCAGAGTTATTGTAACCCGCCTCAATCCATAGGGAGAGGTGGGATATAAATAAAAAGGTATTTACGGGTCTGAAACATGGGTTACCTATCGCCAACACCTACGACTCTTCCAACGCTTTCATCAGCGCTGTCTACACACAATCCTAAACATACACTGGACTGACTATGTGACGAATGTTGCTGTCCTGGAGCAAGCAGGGATCACCAGGGCACATTTCTAGGACGGAGGACCACCACCTCCCAAAAATAATACTCTACGGTGAACTTGCCACGGGTCAGCATAAGAGGGGAGCCCCAAAGAAGAGATACAAGGACTCCCTGAAACAACATCTCAAGCTCGGCCAAATTGATCGCCAACAATGGTCTGCCCTGGCCTCACATCGGGAGGCATGGAGACGCACTATCCACAATGCTGCAGCCTCTTTCGAGAACTCACACAGAACAAGTCTTGAGGAGAAACGACAATGCAGAAAGAACCACAACTTGGAAACATCACCCAAGGAGACTTTCTGCTGTGCTTTCTGCAACCAGACTTGTTTATCTCAGATAGGCCTTTTTAGTCATCAACGCTCTTGTGTGGGATGAGTCCTTCCTGAATCTTTATTAGCGAAGAAAGGCCAGAGAGAGTATGATGATGATGGTGGTGGTGGTGGTGGTGGTGGTGATGATGATGACTAGTCCAATGCTCAAAGTACTACACCATTCTGGCTCATTCCAGTTAGAACAGACCTGTTACATTGATTTATCTCTGTGCTAAACCACCGCTCAGCAACTGAGTCTACTACTCAGTAGATCTTAGGCAATTGCAAGAAGTGCAATCCTATCAGTATCTTATTCAATGGGGCTTATTCTCAGATAAACAGATTCAGGACTGCAACTTCAGAAGGGTTGGTTTTTAAGAGCTGCTTTATCAGCAGCCTCTAGAGATGTCTTCGGAAAAGAGGCAATTCTAGTCTTCTTCCCAATCACGATAATACTCAAAACAAATGAGAGACATTATGAGAAATGGCCATTCAGCAGATGCATCTTGCAGAGTATCTATGGCAGGTGATGTCCTTTTGCTCTTCAGATGCCTTGGCCAGTGGTTTCTTCCAAGTCTGGCTGAAGGAAATTATAGGTCAAAACATCTGGCGAGTCAAAGGTTCCCCCATCACTGTCGGTTAATGGATGTTTATGCAGCTGGAATATTTTTGACTCCCGATAAATTTAAAATTATACGTCACAAGAAGCACAACATGCTTGGTATAACATAATAAACACAACTGACAACAAGTGTTATAGTCTTGAAACAAGTAATTAAACAAGTGCACAGTCTTACATCACGTAATGTTTCACGGTGACCCCTAATTAGACTTTCTTTTGCAGCGTAGGTTCTTCAGGCTATGCACATATATGTCTAAAACTCACAACTCTCTGCTGTATTGCATCCCATCCGGAAATCTTTGGATACTGAGGTAGGTTAAAACTACTTTGTTCTTTTCTCAGGAAGCGCATCTAAGTGGGATATTTGGAAGCGGGAGAGGAGCCCTCGCTCGACGCTAAAGGCAGGAAGGGATGGATCACGCAATTTCAGTTCCGTTCCTTCTTTGGTTGTTTTTCATCTTATGTCTTTGTTCAATTCCATTTCCCTATCTGTTTTCACTAGTTAAGTCCTGATGAACATTTGCATGGATAGTGGTGCTCTTGCATTGCTTCTTGTAGTACTTTTGCATGATTACTTCTCCTAACAGAGGAGATTTAGTTTTGCTGTGTTTTATTTTGCTTTTGGTAGGCATGTTTCCATATGATTGATACTGATTCATGCAATGATAACTATTGCATGTCTTTATGGACCTTAACAGACAGGAGGAATTTCTCTTTATTGCTAATGGAGCCAATTGGAATTCACGTGAATTCTCTTGTTTAACGAATTTAAGTGAATTCCCGTTGCGTTCGGAATGCATTCAGAATGACTTCCCATTACCCAGAAATGACCCCCCCATTGCCCAAAATTGCTTGAGATGCTTTAATTTGCAATAATGTAAAACCCATGATTGCATTCAGCATGACTTCCCTGTTGCCTGAAATTGTGTGATATACTTAACGTGAAACCCCATCATTGCGTTCGTATTGCCATTAGATTATACTTCCAATTTCCAACGTCTGATAAGGTCCTATGTATCAAATTTGCACCAATATGCTTCTGTGTGAAAGTCGCCCTAATGCACAGATTTGTGTACAATTTGGGGGGGGGGGAGGGGGGGAACTGGAGAACTGCCTTACAATGTTCAGACAAGTGTGAACATCTAAATATCTACTGCCTTCCAGTTTGTATATTGATTCAGGAGAGGTTATTAAATTTGGTTTAAAATGAGAACCAAAGGTAATCCTACTTCAGCTTCATGCAGGATACACATTACATATAGAAAATGTATATGGAAGAGGACCATGTACCAGGAAAACATCTCCACAATGACCAGGAAAGACCTCTTATTAGAATCCAATAATACAGTGGGCCCTTGTTATCCGCCGGGGTTTGGTTTCAGGACCCTCCGTGGATAACAAAATCTGTGGATGCTCAAGTCCCATTAAATATAGTGGCACAACAAATTGGTGTCCCATATATAAAATGGAAAATCAAGGTTTGCTATTTGGAATTTATACTTTTGAGGAATACGTTCAAGCCGTGGATGCTCGAATCCATGGATAAAAAATCCATGGATAAGGAGGACCAACTGTAATAGACAGTAGCACACTGTTTCAATGGGTGTTGGGATGCAGCACAAAGAGCTTTATATGTCAAAATAGTTTTTAAACAATCTGTAGTTGATATAAAGCCTAAAGTGGTCTCCATCCTTTATTGGCAGTGAATATAGCAGGTACCTTGCCTCCCCTATGGCTTTTATAAGCAATCTATGAGTAATTTGTTGTGGGTTTTTCAGGCTATGTGACCATGTTCTATAAGAGTTTATTCCTGATATTTCGCCAGCATCTGCGGCTGGCCTCTTCGCAATTGCGATAATGCTCAAAATAAATGATAGACATTATAAAAAATGGCCATTCAGCAGATGCATCTTGCAGAATTCCATCTGTTGCAGGTGAGGTCCCTTTGCTCCAAGTCTGTCTGAAGATGCCAGTCATAGATGCTGGCGAAACGTCGGGAATAAACTCTTCTAGAACATGGCGACATAAAAATTATGGATGCCAGTCGACTTCACCATCCACAAATACCTAAACACTGGAGCACCTCCACATTTGGGGCAATGTTGTGCCTTTCCTTCAGCAGTTCTTGAAGGATAGTAGAATAAGATTCCAAATTTGGAGGGACCTTGCTCCAGTGATTCCAGACAAATAGAAACAGTAGAAACATTATTATTATCATTATAGAATCTGTTGTTGTGTGCCATCAAGTAATTTCTGACCTATGGGCAACCCTATGGCATATCATAGGGTTTTCTTGGCAATATTTCTTCAGATAATAATAATAATAATAATAATAATAATTTATTTATTTATTTATTTATTTCTACCCCACCTCTCCAATAAAATCGAGGCGGTTTTACCATTGCTTTCCCCTGACAGCATGGCTGAGCTGAGAATCGAACTCTGGTCTCCAGAGTCATAATCCAATGCTCAAATCACATATCTATATTATATGCTATATATACACTATATTATACTGTACATCTGATCCATCATGGCATAGTGGTTTGATCGTTGGACTAGGACTCTGGAGACCAGAGTTCAAATGCTAGCTTGACCACCTAAACTCACCGGGTGACCTTGGGCATGTCACATACTCTCAGCCTCAGAGGATGGCGATGGCAAACCGCCTCTGAATAAACATACTAAGAAAACCCTGTACTCGGTTCACCCTACAATCATCATAGGTCTGAATTATTATTATTATTATTATTATTATTATTATTATTATCATCCTTTATTTAGCGTTGTAAATTAAGCATTATTTTCCCCAATCGAAATATTTATCAAGATTTCCCAGGCACAATTCAATGTTTCTACTACTATTATTCTTATTGTTCTATCACAATCTCTCTCTTAATTCTCAGACTTGCTTATGGAAGTTTATACAGATATAGTGTTAATATTATATTATAGAGGATATTATAAACGTTATAATATATAGATTAGGTGAGATAAGATTGTAGTGGAGTTATAATAATATAATTTGTGACTGAAACAGTGTGGTAAGAGAAGAGATGTTTTTGTATTTTATATAGAGAAAATAAATTTAATAAAAATAAAAAGAAATTTAAAAAGAACAGTTTTACATCTTCCTCTTGTTTGTGAATACTAACTCTGGTATAATGAATAAAGTAGCCAAATAATAGCAGCAGCTATTAAAATTCATCAGGTTATGACTTGCACTGCGAAATAGAATAATGAATATCTAGTTGGGTCTCATATTTGGATGGTGCAATGATGTTTATTTATATAGTACAATGATGTTTATTTATATCCGTTTCCCCTCTTTATTATATCAACATGTATTTTTTTTGTTAACATGTCTAAAACTTTTTAGGCTCTTGCAGCTTGGCCTTTCAATGCGGGTCTATGACTGTAATAAAAGATATTTCAACCTCTCTTTGTCCAAACATAGGAGGTATCTGACAATGAATCAAGCCATGAACCCATTTATATCAGAATTGTTGAGTCGGCTATAATCAATTATCTAGTATTGCAAGCAAAGGTTCTTATGTGATTTCTGCCATGATAGGGATAATATTAATAATAATAATAATAATAAATAATTTTATACATATGCTGCCTCCCCCTCAGGATCGAGGCAGCTTACAACATCAATTAAAACACAACATAAAATACAGCATACAGTTAAAATACTTCCCATTAATTCCCTCCCCCCCCCCAACTATACAACTATAAAATAACAATTAAACAATCACTAGAATGAAAAGAATTAAAAAAAGAATTTAAATTTTTAAAAAACCAGTCAAGCCAGAAAACTGGACTATCTATATGCAAAGCAGGAGCTGTATTTGAGCTATTGACTTAGCTATTTTTTTATTTCCATGCACGTGTGTGACATCAAGAAATGAATCTGCATTCACACTAAAAAGAAGGGTGTCTTGATATTGTATACAAAGAAGAGGGAGGTATGCTCAGAAATGCATAAGGAAAATACGTGGGAGACACGGTACAATATTGTAGTACTTATCTACATATTCTTCTGTAAAAGTAATGGTTTTGACCGATGAGTCTTTACTCTCTTTCATTTCAGGTGTTCGTCCTTCCAAGAGAGATGGCTGCCATCACTTCCCTGAATCAATCCCCACGTTATGACTTGAAAAAGATCTATAGCGCACAAAGCACCTATCATCCATCCTATACACCTATTTGCTATGAGCCACGTGGTTACGGTTACGCTTCCAATGCTGGTGCCGGCTGCTATGAACCATTCCTTCCGGATTGTGGCACCGGTTGTTATCTGCCGCGTGGCTACAGTTACTTTTCTGGCGGGGATCCATGTGGTTATGGCTACCTCTCCAACTATGGAGGAAGCTGCTATATACCACGTAGTTACCTCTCCGGTTACGGTGGAAGCTGTTATCAACCATGTGCTTATGGTGATAGTGGCACCTTCTACCAACCGCATTGCTATGGTTACTTCAGTAGTGATGGTGGCCAATGCCATGCCTCGCGGGGTTACGGCTGCTCTTCTGGTTATGATAAAAGTTGCTCTCAACCACAAGCGTACTCTTCTGGTGATGGCAAAAGATGCGGCAATGACCCATGTGGTTACCGTTCCACTGGCCGCCATTCCAATCAACACTGTTATGGTTACTGCTCCCGCTACGGCGGGAACTGCAGTGCACCACGTGGTAACAGCTATCCTTACAGTTATGGTGGGAAATGCAGTGCACCCTGTGGTAATAGCAATCCTTCCGGTGATGGTGGGAAATGCAGTGCACCATGTGGTAATAGCTATCCTTCCGGTGATGGTGGGAAATGCAGTGCACCACGTGGTAACAGCTATCTTTCCAGTTCTGGTGGGAAATGCAGTGCACCCTGTGATAAAAGCTATCCTTCCAGTTATGGTGGGAAATGCAGTGCACCGTGTGGTAATAGCTATCCTTCTGGCGATGGTGGAAAATGCAGTGCACCATGTGATAACAGCTATCCTTCCAGTTATGGTGGGAATTGCAGTGCCCCATGTATTTACACCTATCCTTTCAGCTATGGTGAACGGTGTGGTTATAGCTATCCTTACAGTTATGGTGGGAATTGCAGTGCCCCATGTGTTTATACCTATCCTTTCAGCTATGGTGAACCGTGTGGTTATAGCTATCCTTACAGTTATGGTGGGAATTGCAGTGCTCCATGTGTTTATACCTATCCTTTCAGCTACGGTGAACCGTGTGGTTATAGCTATCCTTACAGTTATGAAGGGACCTCCTATGACCCATGTGGCCAATGTTCTCCTGTCGCTTACGGAGGAAGCTACTGCAAGCCACATGGTTACAGTTACATCAATAGCTCTGCTGGAAACTGCTATGACCCATGTGTTCCCAAGGGTCCTTACTATGCATGCCGACATCGCTACTCCATCTGATCCGCTTCCAGTGCGTTATGGTCCTATAGCTCAGGACATAGTCACATCCTTAAAGAGGGATCCAGTTCTGTATTAATCCTGTTCTTGAAGGAAGCAATGAGTAAAATTTAGAAGTTTCCTTCCCACAATGAGATAGTCTTCAATAACTGCAATTCCTGAAAAATATTCACAGTTTGGGTCCTTATTCTGTGCAAAATTCACACATTTTGTTGTTGTTGTTGTTGTTTACAGTAGAGTCTCTATTATCCAACATAAACTGGACTGGCAGATAGTTGGATAACCAAAAACGTTGGATAATCCGGAAGGTCCAAGAAAAGCCTTGAAATTACTATGAATTGCAAATGTATTGAAGTTTTATTGCAATAACAGTAAAAGTAAATGTAAAGAAATCACTGATCAACATTGTGATGTACAGTATAAACAGTTCAGTCCTCTGAAAATTTAAAGAAATCACAGCAGCCGCAATGTTGGATAATCCTGAATGTTGGATAACCGAAGGTTGCATAATCGAGACTCTACTGTATTTGTTTTTTTGTTTGCAGAAAACGGCATTTTCTACGGAGATGTACAGAAAATGATGTTTCCTGCAGGGGAAAATACTGTAGTTCGGACTTATTCTAGACAAAATTCCCATGTGGGATTTTATTTTCTGTAGAAAACAGCGCAGAAATACTGTTTTCATCACAGAACATTTGGGGGGATGGGCAGAAAATGATGTCTTCTCCAAGACAGGTGTGATTTCACATCATTGCAAATCAGTTCTCCACACCAAGGTTTCACCATATACATTAAACATGTTTTCTTGTTAAATCACCGATATATTGAATGTTCTGAACTCTTCTTTCCATTCTGTCTTCAAGATACATCAGGAACAGCAGTGGAAGTCCAACAAGTTCCAGCTCTCCTAATCCCAGAAGAAATGACCAGGTTCAAAAGAACCCTGAAAGATCTCAATATTTCCACATCAGAGCAATACCACTTAACTGCTAACCTATGAAATCCTGGGAATTGTAGTTTGGTGAGGGACTTAGGACCTTCCCAGACGTTGGAAATTGGAAGTATAATCTAATGGCAATCCGAACGCAATCATGGGATTTCACGTTATTGCGAATTAAAGTATCTCACGCAATTTCGGGCAAAAGGGAAGTCATTCCGAACTCAATCATGGGTTTTACGTAATTTCATATTAAAGCATCTCATGCAATTTTGGGCAATGGGAGGTCATTTTGGGAAGTGGGAAGTCATTTGGAACGCAATCTGAATGAAATTGGAATTCATGTAAATTTGCTAAACTAGCGAATTCACGTGAATTTGAATTGGCTCCAATTGGCTTCACTCATAATAAAGAGAAATTCCTCCTGTCTGATAAGGTCCTTACACTTCTTATCTAGAGAGCTCTATTGCTGTAGTTCAAGGGGCAGGAGTAGAGCTCTCTTGCAGAGAATTCAAAATACTATTGCGATTATCACACTAGGGTCAATTCCAGAACCACCCCACAATCATCCCATTATTGGCAATGAATATCCCGTTATTGGCAATGGTATAATTGTGGGATGGTAATGGGATGATTGTGGGATGTTTCTGGAATTTACCCCAGTGTGCAAACTACAAATCCTCATTTTCCATAAAGTGCCACCATGACAGTTCAAGTGGGTTCAAGCGCTATTAGCATGCGGTTCAGATACACTCTATGTTTTCCCAGTGCCCCTTTCCCAATAATGTTGCCCTTATCCTCCATTAGTGAACCAAAGGCTTTAGAGATTTGTTATATATGCTGAGTTCACAAAAAGCTTATTATAGAAATTTTTCATTTTTCTCAGCTAGTCTCAAAGAGCTACAGGACTCCTTTGTATCTCTGAAAACCTTGAATGTTGAGGATTGATGGAAATCTAACGCTAGGTTTCTCAACCTTGATCCAATGTATAACGTCTTTCTTTCTTTCTACACTTACGAAATGAGTCTGGCTAAACCTTTGGTTGCCACCGTCTTTCTCTGTGTGCTTGTCTCTTATGTAAATCTTATGTATGCCTTTGCCTTTTTATTCATCATCTGCTGGGTTTGTGGAGTTGATTCCTGTATTATTATTTCTAATTTAAAAAAACCAAAAAAATAAAAAAAGCAAAACTCTTATGTACTGCAGTTCCTGTGTATATATTTTATCTATCTTTATTCACTGAATCATTCTTTTGCTGTGTTGACAAAATTAAGAAGGGGATGTATGTTGGTCCACTTTCTCCCAGACTGAGGATTATTCACATACCCATACATACACATCCAGAGATATTTAATGAAATTACAACAGGAACATGTTCCTCCCCCCTTTTTTTTCATCCATTATTCCATGTTTACTTAAATCGTGAGCCTACAAGCCTATGCTTGCCTTAATGATTTCTTCATTCTGTTGAAAGCTGAGCTAAAGGTTTTATTTAGATTCACTCATAAGGAGTTTGCCCTTATCTTCATCTGAGGCTGAGAGAGTGTGACTTGGCCAAGGTGACCATGGATTTCCATAGCCAAGTGGGGATTTGAACCTTGGTAATGGCCCTAAGGCTATTCAGTAAACATTGATTAAAACTCGGTTTGGGGATTTGAAGCACTATGCCACACTGGATCACACAGTTATCATTATAAAATATTATCTTTGGAGAGATGGGGTAAATGTGATATTACAGGTGGGTTTGTTGTTATGGGCCTCTGGCTTATGGCAATGCTGTTCTAGATTTTTTCTCGGCAAGATTTCTTCAGAGCAGGCCCACCATTGCCTTCCTCTTGGGATGAGAGAATGTGACTTATCCAAGGGTCCCTCAATGGGTTCCATGGATGAGCAAGGATTTGAACCCCTGTCTCTGGGAGTTCAAATCCAATGCTTAAGCCACTACACTACAACTGGCTCTCCTGCAGATGGAGTTGAATGAATCTGCTTATATGATAAAAATATTATGGTATAATTTAAACAGCAGAATATTTTTATCATATAAGCAGATTCATTCAACCATACCCTTGGCTACACTGAGACATAGGCCTCATTCCCACTTACAAATACACTTGTCCCTCCATATTTGCTAGGTTTAGGGGAATATTGAAAATAACAAAAACACCATGTTTTTACCTGAGAGGATACCTCTCTAGGAATCTCTAGGTCCTCCAGGGCAACTCTGTGGTCAATGTCCGACAGACACTGACCATAGAATTGCACTGGAGGAGCTCCAAAGGCCTAGTAGAGTATTCTCTCTAGGAATCTCTAGGTCTTTCAGTGCAGCTTTTAGTCAAAGTTGACCATAGATTTACACTGGAGGACCTAGATATTCCTAGAGAGAATAGATTAATTAAATCTGTGAATAATCAAAACCACAAATATCAAAACCACAAATATGGAGGGATGAGTTTAAATGGTTTGCGGTCCTAATCAATGGATCAATTCGACAGCGGACCATGGTTCACACTACATTTGCCCTGATTGCAATTTCTCCCTATAAAATAACCCACTTGTGTTTAACATTCACTAATGAATCGATTCAAAATGGACTCACTCCAGCTGGTCTAAGGGCAAATTTAAATCAATTCCGATCCATATCTGGTTCACAATTGTGCTGAATCGATTTATCCAAAAAGATGCAAGAAAAATCAGTGTCAAAAAGATGCAGGTTAAATGGATCTTGCATGTGGGCCCCCTCTGTGAATTGTTTCAGCAATTTGGTTTCAAGTGGGAACCAAGGTCATTTGAACCAGTTCAAACTGATTTGCGATCCAGTTTAAAAGGTATTAGGAATCAGGCATAGCAGGATGCACAAAAGACTCCTCCAAGTAACTGCACCAATTTGATCAACACACCATGTTGATCAAATTTAACAAACAATAAAAAATGTGATGTATTTTTGTGATTTTTTTTAAAAAAAGAAATAAGTGAAACCAACAGATTTTTCCCATCCTTAAATGGACTCATTGGCTATATCATTGAATACTAAAGTCAGGATTATCCATGCCGTCCCATTTCCCATTTCTATGTATGGTTGTACGAGGGGGTATCCAAAAGTTTTAACAATCACTTACCTCTATGTAGTCACTATCTAGATTTACACATTTTTCCCAGGGTATTTTGACCCTCCGAATACCTGATATTGTAGAAGTCTGCAGATTGCACCTTACGAGGGGGCATCGTAAAGTAATAATGATCATCTGGAAGTTATTATGGCATAATGATAAAATTTTGCCAGTGTCATCATTTGCCCCTAAGTGCACATTGCTGACAAAATCAACTCATTGCATCCTTTATTTTTGTGACTGGCTCTGCCAGAAATGACTAAAGTGTAAAATCCTTGTCAGGCGCAATCTGCAGACTTCTATAATAATGGTATTTGGAGAGTCAAGAAATGCTGGGAAAATATGTAAATCCAGATAGTGACTACATAGAGATAAGTTACCAACTACAAATCAAAACAAACTTTCTGTCAATTTTTTAGAAAGGTGATCATTAAAACTTTTTGATACCCCCTCGTAAAAACTGGACAATGAGGAAAGCAGATAGGAAGAAAATCATGACATTCCAATGTGGTCCTGGAGAAGACTTCTGTAGATAATCTGGACCGCTAAAAAGACCAATAAATAGGCATTTAGAGCAAATCAGAACTGAAACCTCCTTAGAATCCACGATGACTAAACTGAAACCGTCTCACTTTGGCCATAACATGAGACAGCATGGCCCACTAGAAAAGAAAATAATGTTTAGCAAACAAGAAGGTAGTAGGAAAAGTTGAAGACCACATTTCAGACTGATTCAAGGAAGCTATCGCCATCCTGAATCTGAAAGACCTGAACAGGAGAGTTGATGACAGGGTGACTTGGAGGTCTTTCATACATAAGGTTGCCATACGTTGGTCGACTTCACAGCAGTTAACAAGAAATTGCCCATCCCATTCAAAATATACATAAGATGTATCTGCTCTATGGGGCAAAACTGTGTGCTTCCTAAAGTTTCATACTTGGGTGTTCCCATGACACAGCTTGTTATCACTCTTTATATATTTATTTATTTATTTATTTATTAGAAAATCCATTTAGGTGCACTTCATAGGGATTTACCCGGATCTTTTCGTCTCAGGCACTCCTTTGCCAGCCTCAGTCGTTCCCTCAATTATGTCTAATGTGCTGCAATTAGAGTGATTAAAACTGTCTATTTATTTCTTAGGACTGACTCTTTCTTATTTTTCTTTCAGTACGGTTCCATACAAATTGCATGGGATCAGCAGTTTCGCCCTATGACTTGCTTATAGCACCTGACTCTGCGTCAGAGTAAAAAGGCACTCATATCTGGCTCTGTTTGTGGTTTGTCACAAGCAAAACAAAGAGCATCACTCCATGAAGGACCAAAGAGAGTCACCTGAAACAGGAAATTGTTCTCTGTGGCTAGGATCCCATGGTAGGAGACTGCTCATGGAAGCGGACTTTAGGGGGTTGGACTGGATGGCCCTCGTGGTCTCTTCCAACTCTCATTCTTTCACAGGAAAACACTGCCACCACCACCAGAAGTTCTCTAAACTGCCCCTAAAAGTCAGCCCCTGAGGAACACACCTGGAACACAATGAGGACTTCCAGCATTGGTGTTGGCGTTCTCCTGTGGAGTAAGATGTGTTCTATGCTTCCTCCTGTTCCCATCATGTCCCCTTTTGTAATGCAACAGGCCCGTTCCAGGGCCTGTGCGATAAACTTATTCCATTAGTGTCTTGGTTTCAAGGAACCTTTCCTCCTCCCAAAGACCTTGTATGCACTGGTCATGATATTCTGGGGCAGACTGGAGTGTCTTGACCCACAGATGCCCTGATCTCCCTCTGTTACCTGACCCTCCATTTCTTCATCACAGCAACTGGGTCCTACTGAGTTGCCCAGTGTGGCTGCCACTACCATAGGTCACTTGCCCTGTTTAAATTTTTGAAGGGATGCCATATTGAGGAGGGAGCAAGCTTGTTTTCTGCTGCTCCAGAGAATAGGATCCAGAGCAATGGATGCAAGCTACAGGAAAAGAGATTCCACCTCAACATTAGGAGGAACTTCCTGACAGTAAGGGCTGTTTGACAGTGGAACACATTCCCTTGAAGAGTGGTGGAGTCTCTTTCTTTGGAGGTCTTTAAACAGAGGTTGGAAGGCCTTCTGACTTGTATGCCTTGATTGAGGGTTCCTGCATGGAAGGGGTTTGGACTGGATGGCCCTTGTGGTCTCTTCCAACTCTATGATTCTATGATTCTAGGTCAGAATGAGTGACCTGTTGTGGTGAGGGACATGCCAGGTGGCTTAGTGGGATACTTATGTGACCAGCCACTGTAACACAGGAATGGAGGGATCTGGATCCTCTGGGAAGATCCAGAGCAACAGGTATTTTTTAAAACCATTGTAAGTTTGATATAGTCCAGATCTTATATGGAAAGTGCCAGATGCCTTCCAGACTGCTTTCTCTAAGACAGTCTTGTGTGATGTATGTCATCCGAAGAGGACAATGCCAGAACAAGGGGTGAGGGACCGTGACAGACCTTTTGGCCTGTGCAGACAAGGCCAAAGCCAACTTTTCTGAAGATGCCAGCCACAGATGCTGGTGAAACATCAGGAGTAAACTCTTCTAGAACATGGCCACATAGCCTGAAAAACCCACCAAAAACTACCAAAGTCATGGCAGAGATGTTACAGATCCATCCCCATTCTCCTCTCATAGCTACTTGCACGAAGAAGACAATGGTCAAAGGGATCATGAAACAGCCACATTGGCCTCCTGTTGTCTTCTTCTTTGCTTCCTCATCACCACCATCTTCTGTTTCTTCTTCTCTTCTCCAACATTGCTGCTTCTGCAGCTTCTGATGTAAGAAAGAGCAACTCTATAGGTTGTTGTCATAGAATCATAGAGTTGGAAGAGACCACAAGGGCCATCCAGTCCAACCCCCTGCCATGCAGGAAATCCAAATCAAAGCATCCCTGATGGCCATCCAGCCTCTGCTTAAAGACCTCCAAGGAAGGAGACTCCACCACCCTCTGAGGGAGTGTGTTCCACTGTTGAACAGCCCTTACTGTCAGGAAGTTCCTCCTAATGTTGAGGTGGAATCTCTTTTCCTGCAGTTTGCATCCACAAGCTTGCTCCCTCCTCAATATGACATCCCTTCAAATATTTAAACAGGGCTATCATATCACCTCTTAATCTTCTCTTCTCGAAGCTAAACATCCCCAGTTCCCTAAGGCATTCCTCATAGGGCATGGTTTCCAGACCCTTCACCATCTTAGTTGTCAATGGTCCGAGATTGCCGAGCAAAATGAAAGAGACATAAGGACAGTCCAACCAACTTGCTGGGGAGCAGTGCGGATAAGGGTTTTGACCTTCAAGGCTATATGGTCACATGTGATGGCATCTCTTAATCATTTGGTTATCTGCTGTGAAGAACAGGATACTGACCCAGATAGGCCCTTCATTTGATCCATTAGGGTTCCTCCTATGCCTCCTTTCTTTCCTTGGCCTGGAAATTCCACACTTAAGCCTTTTGCTGCTGACTTGCCTTGACTTGCCTCAGGCCAGTGTCAGGGAACAATGGCCCCAGCTGGGAGTGGTTTGCAATAGCCTCTTCTTTAGAACAAAGGAGTCTTCCGAGCTTCACAAACATTCATTAATGTTATATACATGCAAAGTGGTGCATTATACAAGGAGAAGAAACAGCCACACCTGCCTCTTATGTTGCTCAAGATGTTTCATTTTAAGGTATTTTTTTAAAAATGGATTGTTCTCTGGGGGGAAGCATCAAATTGTGAAAATGTATAGGCCATCAAAGATGAATATGCTATATGTCACATCTCTAGTTCTCATGTCTGGCCCATGCAGTCCCCACTTATAAGGAACTCTTTTCTATGCTGGGAACATATGTGTCTGCTGAGTGCAAGATGAGACTGAAGCCTTGTTTCCATGGGCCAAAATGCCCATTTCACCCCTTAGAATCATAGAATCATAGAGTTGGAAGAGACCACAAGGGTCTGGTGCCATCATGTTTGGATGATGCATGATCCAAACTCTGATTCTGATACGAATATGGAGAGAGAGAGAGAGAGAGAGAGAGAGAGAGAGAGAGAGAGAGAATGGAGTGAGGGATCAGCCTTTTTAGATGTTGGGAAGGGTAACATTGGAGTTTATCACATGGGAGGAATTTCTCTCAATTGCAAATATAGCCAATTCGCAATTGTGTGAATTCGCTAGTTTAGCAAATTTACGTGAAATCTGATTGAGTTCAGAATGCATTTAGAATGGCTTCCCATTTCCCAAAATTGACCCCCCCATTGCTTGAAATTGCGTGAGAAACTCTAATTCGCAATTACGTGAAACCCCATGATTGCGTTCAGAATGACTTCCCATTGCCCGAAATTGCATGAGATACACTCTTTTGCAATAATGTGAAACCCCATGATTGCTTTCGGATTGCCATTGCATTATACCCCCAAATTCCCTTGCATGATAAACTCCATTACAATCTTCTTTGAAAATGAAGAAGTGAAGAAGTATCTTTTTTGATACTAGAACTGTGGCATGGTCCAACCAGAGTGTCAGTATGGACTGGGATAGAGGAGACACCGAGGCCAAAGTCTGCCTTCTTCCTTTCCCTTCTTTTGAACTTCTTAAAGGTTGGCCATTAGTAGAATGTATGTGTGTGTTTGTATGTGCCTTCAAGTCACCTCTTGACTTATGGCTACCCCATGAATTTCATAGGATTTTCTTCTGCAAGGAATAGCCAGAGGTAGTCTTACTAGTGCTTTCCTCTGAAATAAAGCCTACAGCCTTTGTTGTTCTTTGGCAGTCTCCCATCCATGTGCTAACCAGATCTGATCTTGGTTAGCTTCCGAGACTAGACAGAGTTTGGTGCCTTTAGGGTATTTAGGCCGTCCTTAGGCCTTTACATCCCTTCATGTAAACAAGTTCCACAATGTTACAACTTCCAGGAGACCGGAAAGAAGCCCATTCAACCAAATCCTCCCCCAAGATGAGGCATAATGGTCATCATTTCAAAGCAGAGCACAAGGCTCAGCCCCTGCAGGACTGCACCCCATGTTGGGGGGAAAGTGGGATATAAACAAAACAAAATTGCACATCCATCCCTATCTTCTATTTTCAACTATTCAAACAAATGTTCCCTAATATTATATTATGTTCACTTCAACTATGCCCTACACATAAAGGCAAAACCAGGAAGACTGAAATCTGACCAAGACAGGAACAGAAGTATCGCTTTGCATGCACATTTCTTTATAAGCCACGCCAATTACTCTCTATTGGAACAGCACAAGAGTGTTGAACTTAAGCCTCTGGTCTGAGCCCTCCTTCTTACTCTCTGCTATGCCAGAGCATTGCAAATCTCTCAGCATTGCAAATCATTCGCTGTCGGAACAATGGGCCTGACACATTTCTCTTTGAAGCCCCGCCGTTTTGGCACTGCATACCTGTCCTTTAGTACTTGTTGGCAGATGACTTGCTGACAGCCTGCACTATCCTTTCATACAGAACAAACCATTAAGCCCGTCTTGTGCAAGAAATTCAAAGCTATGTTCCCTCTACAAGGGTGCCACCCATCACCTCTCCCTGCCTGCGGGGTGTTTGGCCTGCCTTCCAGAAGAGCCACGCACTGGTTATGCCCTTCCCCAAGAAAATTGGAGTGCTGATGTTTTCCAGAAGCAGGAAATTCACATGCGCACAATCCCCCTTCCCACCCGATTACGCTGGTGTTTTAATGCCATGCATTTTTAAAGGATTGCTCATCATCAGTATACGGCATCTGAAGCTGACTTTATATAAAAACCTGCATCCTATGGGTTCACCTTTGCAAGACAAATCAAACAATAGAAAAGGCCAGGATCCTGCTGGTGTCTTTTTAGCCATTACTATTTTATAAATTTATCTCTTGCTTTTTTTACAGTTTGCATCACTAAAGCACACTAAAACAAAACAAAACAACTAAACAGCATTCACATATCAACAGAATTGAAAGTATGCCCCCCCTTTTTTTTTTACAAAAAAGATACTAGCATAATATGAAAAGCTCTTTCCCCATTAGTTCCTATCAAAGCAGAAAATAAAACATCTTTTTCTGCAAGCTTTTTCCTCATGAGTTCCTATCAAAGCAGAAAATAAAGCATCTTTGTCTGCTGCAATGAGGACACCCCAGAAGTACTCAAAATATGTGCAGAATCATATGGGAGAAAGTTGGTTTTGCATGGCCCCATGTTGTTTCCTAACATTGACTTATAAATGGTTTTGATCTAAAGGATTCATAAGTAATTTGTATCACTGAATCAACATATGTAAGTATTAGCTTACCTTGTTCTCACTGATTTGATGTCTCAATTTTAGTTGGACTAACAACTGGATTTAGACCTTCATGTTCGGTCTCCGAACATGAAGTTCAGAGCCAGTATAGTGTAGTGGTTTGAACATTGGACTAAAACTCTGAAGTCCTGAATCCCGGTTTGGCCATGTAAACCCTTTGGGTGATCTTGGGCAAGTCACAATGTCTCAGCCTCAGAGGGGCGCAATGGCAAACCCCATATGAAGAAACTTGCCAAGAAAACTCCACATGACTTGAAGGCAGAAAACAACAACAACAACAGCAACGTCCAGTCTCTCGTCTGTAATCTGAAGGAAGACTAATCAATATTGCTGTGTATGGACCAACTGTGCATACAAAATGAAGGCTTCTTATATTTGTAAGGGATGTACATTTTGTTAAATGAGAAGACTTTTTTGCTAAATTGAGTTGCCCCATCAATTTTCCTGGAGAAAGAGAATGGCCTGATTCCCACTACCTTTTAAACCAGATTGCAAATTAGTTTGAACCAGTACAAATGAACCTGGTTCCCACTTAAACCGAATTGTTGAATCAATTCGGAGAGGGGGGCACGCACTACACTCATTTAACCTGCATCTTTTTAATGCTGATTTTTTCTTCATCCTTTTGGATAAATCAATTCTGTGCAAGTGTGAACCAGATGCAGATTGAAATCCATTTAAATTTGCCCTTTGACTGGCTGGAGTGGGTTCATTTTGAATCGATTCATTTTGTCAATGTGAACCACAAATGGGTTATTTTATTTTATTTTGCAGCAAGAAAATGCAACCAGGGCAAATGTAATGTGAACCACATCCCACTGCTGAACCAATCCATTGATTCAGATCGCAAAGTGATTTATTTGTAAGTGTGAATGAGGCCAACATTGGCCTACCCATGCTTGGAACAGCCATACTGATAAAACCTGGCCAGTATAAATGGAAGCCGAATATTTTTTCAATTCCCTTTCTAAGAACTGTAAGAAATTCTAAAACATGTACCTTAAAAGTGCAACCCATGGGCCCCAGGACTTCCATGGGTGAAAGACAAAAATACAAACAAATAAAAGAGTGTTTGAGCCCTTGTTCTGAGGGCATTAGGACATTTCCACCATGTTTTGTGTTTTTTAAATTGCTTCCCCTATCCATTTTTTTAGGTCCAGGAGAAGGTTTATTTTATTTTATTTTATTTTCATTTATTAGAACAAGATGTGAGTAGGAATTGACCTCACATTGGGTGGAATTGGCTCCAAAGCTTTACCAGGAAATGACCTCAAAGCTTCAAGGACCTGTCCTTTGGAACTTTGTGTTAGTCTTTCAGTTTAGCAGTCTATCCATTGTAAAAAACGATTGTCCATCTTAGAATGAACTCCTCTTCTTAAATATAGGAAAGTTCCCCCCTTGATGTTTTGTTTCCGTGAGTCTTCTCCAAGCTATGAGATGCCACCAGATACAGGAACATCTGAATGCTTACAGATATAGTCATTTTAACAATGTCGTGCTGGAGTCAGTCTTACTTGAAAGAATTTGAAATTCTTCCCTGTTCTCTAATCAACAGACTATAAAGGGTTTAATATATCCTATCTTACATTCCTTCCCTGAGTTTTCTACTGAGTCTCTTATAATTAGTTGACTTCAGGGCTTTAATAAGGCTAATAAGAACAACTGGTTAAGTTTATGAATGTTGGTATTCTCACCGGACTAGTTTTGATTGCTTGATGTCTTTCTACATCTGTTTAGTCCATTTTGCAAAGTTGTATCTTTGAATTAAAATGTAGACTCTTACATACGGCTGCATCTAAGTTGCTGTTTTCATAGCTTCCTGACTGTGGATTGAGATGGATTGGGTTGGAACAATGGCTTTTGAAGAACTTGTCTATGGTAGAAATAATGCAGATTGACCCCACTTTAAGCGTTGCAGCTTCATCCTATGGAATCTGAGATTTCTAGTCTTACAATGTATTTAGCCAAAGAGTGCTGGTGCCTCACCAAACTACAAACAAATTCTAGGGTTATGTAAGATGGTGGCATGGAACATAAGGTTTCTACAGTTTTGTAGAAACCCTGAGGTGAAAGGTAGAAAACCCTATCATAGGGTTTTCCTTGCAAGTTTCTTCAGAGAGGGTTTGCCATTGCCATCTTCTGACTTGTCCAGGGTCACCCCAATAGGTTTACATGGTTGTGTTCAGGACTCAAATCTTGGTCTCCAGAGTCCTAGACCAATGCTCAAACCACAGTGTAGATGCACCCAAAGTTTACAGATTTTATATTTGGGAGGGAAAGAACTTGAAATTTTATGGAGGTGGATTAATGTAGGAGAAAGTTAAATGGATGGATTTTCTTATTCGGTCTCTCCCGCCATCACAATTCTGGTGGACCCTGGTGGATATCAGTAGATAAAGTAATCGTTTTGAATTGGACTGCAAGGATGTAGCCAGACGTTTCTCTGATGGTACGACATGGTAGCCATTCCATGGCTAGCAATGGCTACCATTTTGTAACATCTGGATGGTGTTAAGAGAGATGTAACACAGTTCCACATGCAGACGTATTACACTATGTTGAGCAATACAGGATCTTGGCAAGTTATGTGTTGTCGTGCAGTGTTAGCTACTGGACATTTTGAGAACAGTTTGATCATTCATGGCAAATATTTTGGCATCCTTCCTAACATAGTTTTTTGTGGGGCTATGTGGTCATGTTCTAGAAGAGTTCCTTTCTGACGTGGAGTCGAAGGCTTTCATGGCCGGCATCCATAGTTTTTTGTGGATCTTTTGGGCTATGTGGCCATGTTCAGGAAGAGTTCCTTTCTGACGTTTCGCCAGCATCTGTGGCTTTTCCAGGCTATCATTCTCTGAAGATGCCAGCTACAGATGCTGGTGAAATGTCAGAAAGGAACTCTTCCTGAACATGGCCACATAGCCCAAAAGCTCCACAAAAAACTTCCTTTCTGATGTTTTGCCACCATCTGTGGCTGGCATCTCTGCAGATGCCAGTTACAGATGCTGGTGAAACATCAGAAAAGAGCTCTTCTAGAACATGGCCACATAGCCCCAAAGTCCCACAAAAAAATCTATGGATGCTAGCCATGAAAGCCTTCGACTCCACATCCTTCCTAACAGTTTGTTGGATTTGCCATACTTGGAACATGATCAGCGTTGGCATTGCTCCTGCTCTACATATCAGCTTCCTTCACATCTCACCCTGCCTCTCCCATATTTGACAACTACAACATAGTCATTAAGGCATAATTACATTAGTCCTACAAGCTTCAGGGTTCCGTCTTGCCTGTTTTTCTTCCCTAACTGACTTCCTGGTAGCTGGTGTAGTGTCAAGTTCACACCCACTGGAAAGACAGGAGAGACACACAGAGGCTGGGTGAACTTTATGGAGCTGTTGGTGAAAAATCCTTCATGCAGGTGTGTGGGGTTTCATGAGAGGAAAGTCACTTAGGATAGCGGTTCTGAAGCTGTGGGTCACAGCCCCTTTGAGACTCAAACAATTGTCACCTAAGACCATCAGAATACACATATTTATGAAGTAGCAACAAAAATAATGTTATGGTTGGGGGTCACCACAACATGAGGAACTGGCTTAAAGAGTCATGGCATTGGGAAGGTTGAGAACCACTGCCCTAGAACTTCATCTTCATTATGATGTGAGTCCACCTCCATCCTTAGTAAAAGACTGATATTTTGTGCTTCCAACCATTCTGGTCAGTCACCTCCTAGATAAGGAAGGACCTTCTTATTCAACAATCACTCCCAAATCCAACACTTTTAAAATGTACCCGGAGTCCTCAGAGATGGTTCCATACTCTCCAACATTTGCACTTTGGCAAGGACTAAACATATCTAGAGGGACATCAAACAATCAAAACTAGTTTTGGCATGCCAGAATGGCATAGTGGTTTGAGCATTGGACTACAACTCTGAAGACCATGGCTTGATTCCCTGCTTGACCATGAAACCAACTGAGTGATCTTGGGCAAGTCACATGCTCTCAGCCTCAGGGAAAGCCAATGGTCAACCTCCTCTGAACAAATCTTGTGGAGAAAACCTGATGGTAGGTTCACCCAGGGGGTCACCATGAGTCAGAAATGACTTGAAGGCACACAACAATAACTGAGTCTAGGAGAAACCTACACCACTTAGCAAAAGGGTATCAACATCAAGAAAATATCAACTAAAGGCAATTAATCGACCTGGAACACATGTTCACATCCTGGCAATTCCAGAATCCAGTAGTGCTTGGAACACACAATTTTTCCCCACCTGACATCTTTGATTTCATTCAATTCCCCCATCACTAAAATATACATGTCCATATTATTTTGACCTCATCTTTCTCTCCATGAAATACCCCGGAGGTACCAAATAGTTAATTTTTTTTAAAAAAAAGGACAGTGGAGGAACACATTGAACTTGCTTGTAGTTGTCATTTAGCAGTTGGTGATGGGGACTGAAATTACAAGAAAAGAGATTCCACCTCAAAAGGAGGAAGAACGTCCTGACAGTAAGACCTGTTCCACAGTTGAAGATGCTACCTCAGATGGTGGTGAAGTCTTCTTCTTTGGAGGTTTTTAAGCAAAGGATGGCTGATCATTTGTTGAGAATGTTTTAATTGTGTCATCCTGAATGCAGAATGGAGTTGGACTGGATGGCCCTTGGGGTTTCTTTCTACTCTATGATTCTATGGTTGTATGATTCTATGGTTTCTCCACCCACAAAATGCCATACTTGAAGAGCAGGCTTTGCAAGCAAGTTTGCAAAAGTGGAAAAATGCTACCACCTTGTGGATGAGGAGAACATTTGTTTCCATTCTCTTATTCGTTTATTGCAGGAGGCAACAGATTCCCCAAAACGGGTTGGTTTTGAAAGACTTCCTCCCAGTTGGAAGAAAATTGCTCAAATTAAACACTGCTTTATTTTCAAAGAAAATGAGTAGGGAACTATGTCCCTAGATGCAAAAGATATAACCATTGTCAGACCTAGCCATCTTCCTGATAGAAAACATGGTGACACTAAAACAATATCCCACCACCCTCCATTAATTAATGAATGAAAATACACTTTGTTCTTCAGGTGAGAAGCACCAGAGAAGATCCATTAGATGGACAAATGAAGACTTGTTCTTCCACATTATTTCAAGTGGAACACAACTTCTGACTTTTAATCATGGATGTTTGGGTTTCCTGAAACTCACATCCCCCATACTTTCAAAAGTAATGCCATATGTAGTCTTTTTATTCCTTCCTTTATTTATTAAGTTTCTTCTAAGTCAACATCTGATGTACCTATATGAGAGGCATGGCGGTGTCCTTTGCAGGGTGTAGGAATTTCCATGGGTCGGACGACGCTTTGAATATTTGGATGCAGACAGGCAGCTATAAACAGCCCTCTCTGGCCTGTATTTTCCTCTAAAATACGGAGAAACACAAGAAGTTGTATACCCAGTGTTGACAGTCTTCTTAGAAGCAGAGAGGCTAGCTCCTGGGATGATCACATGGACAGATGGTGGTTCTACCAGAACTTCTGAGTCTGGAAGCTGCGAGAAACATGATGTTTGGATGTATTTATGTTCACGGTGGGTCATCTTGGTGAAAGGGTCCACAGGATCTGCAACAACAACCATGAGAAGGAGGCATCACTTTGTATATTATAATTGTTACTGTTTATCTGCTTTGTACTTGCTTTATTGACTTTGTGAGTGGTGCATGGTCTCAATGTCAATGAGAAAGTGACATTTCTCAACACATTAACAAAATATTTCCACCTCTTATTTCAGTGATTTTTCACCGTTTTTGACTTTCTCATAAAAATTTCATTTGAGAAAAAATGTACAAAAACATTACACAAAATACAATCTTTTTTTGGAGAGAAAGAGACAGGGGGTATTTGTACAGGAAAAAAAAATCTGTGTTTGTGACAGTAGTGAATTCTGGGCAGAAATTAATGGCCTTCCAGGAAATGAAATATTCATAGTAAGTCCCAAATTGTTAAAAGAAATTCACACTAACTCACACGATCTAATCCAGGAAGAATATCTTAAACACAATGCTTGGTGAGAAAAAGAAAGTAGCAAAGATTCATATCCTTTTTGGTTAGTAATGTGTTAGTTCTATGGACATTTTAGAAAAGGGAAGGTTACTTTTTGATAAGAATATTAAATTTGGGGGGATGTAAGAGTTAGAAACTATTAAATCTTAAATTCTGAATTAAGTAAATCATTTTCATGAAAAATAAATGTAAGGAAGGATGACTGTATACCGTAGAAATAACACAGTTTGACAGCACTTTAAGTATTGTAGCTCCATCCTATACAATATTGAGATTTGTAATATTACAAAGTCTTTAGCCTTATCTGCTAAAGAGTGTGGGTGCTGCACAAAACTATATAGCCCAGATTTCTATAGTATGTAGCCATAGCAATTAAAAAGGCATCAAACTGCATTATATCTACAGAGGTAGATGCACCCAAAGTTGTCCCTTTTCATTGGCAATTTTTGGTTAATCTCACCAATGCCCAATCCATAAAATATGCCTAATCAATAAAATATGAAACAAACATTTGAATTAAACCCACAGACTTTTTGGTGTTAACACAATCCATAAAGCAAATCTCCTCTCTGTTCTCTAATGTTCCCAGAAAACTTAGGTCCAAGATTTATTTATAGGAGAGATTTAAAAACACGTCTTACCTAATGGAGAAGGGTACCCTTGGCTGAGTAAAAATCCCGAGTAATGTCCAAACCGAAGGGACTTTTTATGGGTTTGTTAGTAATAATACACCAGCCTGCATCTGATTATGAGTACAACTCCCTAAAATTGTCCTAAATTGATGTTTGTATCCTCTTTGCTGTTATTATCCCATGACTACGAGATGTCACCTGAAAAGCGCATGACATTACAATTTTGTAATGAAATGAACCGGGAGACAAGGCAGCCAAAATTCAGTGCTACAAACCCCAGGGCATGGTCTAAAGAAGGGTTGCGCAAGTGAGGATGCTCCAGGGATCTCTTCCATCACATTTTTCCCACACAAAAAAAGCCCTCTCTCATACACACACCATCTTGAGTTTAAATGGGAGAAAACCAGGGCTTATATTGAATCATCTATCTATTAGCTTTGTAATTTTGCCATTACCTGTCAAGGTAAATGATAACGCTTATTAACAGACAGAATTTAGGTGTATGTGGCAGGTTTAACCCACTTTTTCTTGACACCTTCTAGTCCCTGCATCAGAGCCATCTTCCTCTTTGAAGGCTCCCCATTGTCACATTTAGACAATACATCAAAGTCAGGCCCTGTTTTCATTCTTCATTTGAGGAATGTACTGTAGGAAATAACCATTTTAAAAAAGATGGTAAGGTCATCTTCTTATTCTTAGTCTCAGCCAAGAGACTTTATTCCAAACCATTTGCCCCTAGTAAGAGGTGGAAATATTAGATTTTGTTAGTAATGGGCAAAGACTAAAGAAAACATTTGTTTTTGTAAGTAGTTGCCAAGAGAGGAGAGAACAGATCATGAATATAAGAAGAATAGAATAAATATAAGAAGACGTATTTAAGTCTTTGAGACAAAGTCAAGGAAGGAGGAGAAAAGGAAAAACACAGCCTACTTTGACCCCCACTCGACCCTAGATTTGAGTCCGAAGCTTCAGGTCTAACAAAGCTGTGGGTGTGCACAGATACATTTTATACAATCATGGAATCATACAATTGGAGGAGACCTCAAGGGCCATCACTGCCTGAAGAAACTAGTTTTTAAAAAAATAAGTCTTATAAAATTGACCGACAACTTGAGCTGAATCGAATGAAATGGTGTTCAGGGACATGTGTCACTGATTCTTATTGGAAATAATGGCCCGGTACAAACCGCCAGGACATGGCGTCCTGGTGGTGATACTAGGGTTAAGGAGCACACACCAACCGCACACTCCCTAACCCTAACACGTCACAGTGACGGCCTAATAGCCGCCATCATGATGTAAGTGACATGCAGTATACTGATGTTGCTGCGCATTGCTTACATCACCGGGGTGTGCGAATGGCACACCTGTGACATGTGCTGGTTGCCTTAAAAAGAACTCAGTTTTTCCAGGTTCTTTTTACTGTGGAGAGACGCTGCACGGTTTGGCTGTGGTGGCATCACTCCGGAAGAAAAATGGGTGGCTTGTTTTGCCGCGATATTTGCTATCTGTATAGCTTTATTGTGCTGTATCCACTTCACACTTCTGCTCCTGTATCATGCACCTCCAGTCATACCTACTGAGTATTTCCTCCCTTTTGTTTTGTTTTGTTTGTTTGGTTTACATGTTAAGTTTCCACATCATTGTAAGCACCTGTTTGAGGCAATGGGAGCATCATAAGACTGCAGCTTTGCTCAAAGGTTTTCTTCTAATGAGGGCAGGTTTAGACCTGGACTTTAAATTCCAGAGGATTTAAAAACAAAAACAAACCTTGAGCTAATATGACTAATCTCTCTGCAAACAGGTGGATGCACAGAATAAAAAATCCACCTTACTTTAATTCCACTCCCAGGAAACGTATTCGGTTTAGAGAAACTCTTGCATTTCAGAAGTGTCCTAGAATAGCCTTTTTGTGTGACGTGTTGACATTTTGCCCCTGGAGGTAAAGAACAGGATGGCATCCCTCCCATGCTATGTCCATCAACCAAATGGATTGGTAGATAATTATTTCTTAGTTTTGGTTACCGGAATATCATCCTCCACCGCACCCAACTTGAGAAGGCTAACTTAGGACAACCATAAGGCAACTTGTATTTTGCTCAGTTCTTTCCTCCAGCATCTCATAATCTGTTGCCTGAAGTAACTGTCTCACACTCATGGAAGAGTCAGCACTGTTTTTTCACATCTATTTTTCTAATTGCCTTTGCCTTCGTTGGAGAGCATGTCACTTCCCCAAGGTCATCCAGTCAATTTTGGTGTCCAAGCATGGATTTGAACTCTCTTCTCCAGAGTCATGGTCCAATGCTTAAACTTCTAAACCACATTAGTCACGACTGATATAAAGTCCTTGGATTTCTGTGGGTCTCATCTAAGCAGACGGAAGAATGGATGGGATGAATGTCCAGGTTGATCAATGGATGGGGGGATTTTCAGTCTTATGAAGGTCCAACCTGCAGTGATTGACTCTGGAATCAGATTGACCAAGCCATTGAGAACCTTTCATAGAATCCTAGAATCCTAGAATTGGAAGAGACCCCAAGGGCCATCCAGTTCAACACCATTCTGCCATGCAGGAACTCTCATTGAAAACATCCCCGACAGATGGCCATCCAGACTCTGTTTAAAGGCCTCCAAGGAGGGAGACTCCAATACCATCCAAGGAAGGAGTGTGTTCCACTGTCGAACAGCCCTTACTGTCAGGACGTTCCTTCTAATGTTGAGCTGGACTCTTTTCCTGCAGTTTGCACCGATTGTTCCAGTTCCTTTTCTCTGGAGCAGCAGAAAACAAGCTTGCTCCCTCCTCAATATGACATCCCTTCAATATTTAACCAGGGCTATCATATCATCGCTTAACCTTCTCAGTTCTTTCACCCAAGGGCTCTGGCCTATTGCACCCATAGAACTCTGGCAGAGATCTCTACCACTCTCCTTTTCTTTTGCATTATCGCTCTCCACTGGAGAAGAAATGTTGATTCACCTCCTGAGATTCAGGTATTACTACTTAGACAATGGAGCTTTACAGTTATGTGGTGATGGTTAAATACTGGTGGATATAGTAAGTTTACCTACCCAGGCCTCATTCCCATTACATTTTAAACCAGATCATGATTCAGTTTAAACCATTTTAAATGTCCATGGTTCCCACTTAATCCATCGAATCAATCCATCAGTTCGGATCAGAGACTGATTTATGTGTAAGTGGGAATGAGGTCCCAGTTTTGCATTCTCCACCACTTCCTTTTTACTCCATTCAGTTTTTCCTCTTTATTTGATAATCTTATTATAATAGTATTTGGATGTGTAATGGGCCTAACCACATACACAAACATACACACACCTCAAAGATGTGGTGGGGAAGATCTGTACAAATAAGTTATCTGTTTCCACTACTACTTCTACTTCATAATTATCCTGCTGATAAAATCCATCCTTTCTTTTGAGTAAACCAATGGCATGGGGTTAATTCCACCACTTTGTAAATGAACAAGAGGAAAAGTTAAAATAAACAGACATGGTAGACTGTAATGCTGCAAGGAAATATTTTAATAGCACAGAGGAATGGAATGAACCACTAGGCAGTTGAATGACAGCGAAGTATAGTATGTGACAGGGAGATATCAGCAAGAAAGATTTTCCAATGAGCATTTTTGGTACCAAAGTCGCATGCTGGGTAGTAAGAGTCTGTGTGTAGGTATCAGATTCTACTAAAAAAATCTTGTGTCCAAACATAGTGTTTGGTGGCTGGATCATTGGGTTTGTAAGGGATGGTTCACTCGGATTTGAGGCTAAAGTTTTCAGAGGATTGAAGATAATAGGCGGGATGTTTCACCTCCCATCCTGTTGACATCAAGATTATTTATTCTGACAGAGGCGTTGTTAAAATGTCAGCCAAAGTCAACCCAAGAGTCGAAGACATCAAGCTAAATGCAGCTGTGTGGAACAAGTCCTGCTTTCACAGTCTCCTGAAGGCCAAGACCCAAAGGATTTTCTCATGCATAGCTTGTGTTGTGCTGTCACTATCTGGTTTTGTGTTAGTGAGCAAGAGAGCCAGTTGAGGAGACAGAAATAGTGGAAATCTACCTGCATTTTCTCTCTTTTTGTTAAAACTAATTTGCCTATCACTTGTTATCTTTATGTGCCTTCAAGTTGACTGACCCTGTCACAGGGTTTACTTGTTTAACATTTCCGTCTGAATTATTGGGAAAGCGTTTCAATATCCTAGTATAAGAAAAATGAAATAAGCATATGGGAAGTGAGCGGAGTAGACATACAGCTCAGGGAAACAATGATCTCAAAAATGACACACAGGCCTGATTTTTCCAGAGATATCAAACACCCACAAACCCATGAAGTCACCCAGGGAAGGTGCATGCTCAGAACTTCCAAAATCCCTGCCCATAACTATGGATTGGCATCACACTCTTTGTCTTCCTGGTTGCTAATCTTTTGGACTAGTACCTCCTATAGGCATAGGAGCTGTAAGGGCGACTAGAGAGACCTGGTATGTTGTAGCCGTACCCAGAATCAGAAAACTCTGAAGTAAGTGCTGAATATCTTCCTATACCGTAACCAGCACATGGGTTGAATTGCTCAATGCGGAACGCTTGATCAGGACAGTAGAGCGCTGGTCCTGGGATGTTCAAAACAAAAGGCGGAGGCTGGATTGTCACAGTCGATGCTGGGCATTGGGCATAGCAGGAACCGTAGCCATAGGAAGACATCTTTGTGCTTCTGAAAGAAATAGCATTATTGTTAATATAATTTAACTAGGGCCTCATTCCCACTACCGTTTAAACCGGATCATAATTCGGTTTGTACCAGTTCAAACAACCCTGGTTCCCACTTAATCTGAATCGCTGAAACAATTCCGAGAAGGGGGGCATGCTCCAGACCCATTTAACCTGCGTCTTTTTTATGCTAATTTTTTCAGCTTCTTTTTCAATAAATCGATTCTGTGCATGTGTGACTCGCAAGCAGATCGGAATCAATTCAAATTTCCCCTTTGGCCAGCTGGAACCGAATCATTTTGAATCAATTCATTCACGAACGGGAACCACAAGTGGGTTTTTTGATGGCAGAAAATGACAGAAAATGCGATTGGGGCAAGTGTTAGTGGGAACCACACTCTGCTGTTGAATCGATCGATCGATTCAGATCGCAAACAGCTTTTTTTGTAAATGGAAATGAGGCCTCGCACTGCAAATGCAGTATACTGCAAATACAATGAAAGCTCCTGAAACTAAGAGGTATTATTTGAGAGCTTCATCTTTCTTGTTCTAGAGAGAGGATGGACAAAATATAAATTATGAAATCAGATAGTTGGAAGGGGCTTCATCAGCCATTGAATCCAAGATGTTCAGAGAAGGAGATCCCACCACTTCTCAAGGCAATTGCTTCAACTGCAGAAATGTTCTCTTTGTCAAGAGGTCCCTTCTAATGTTCAATGAAAACCTACCATCCTTTCATTTAAAACCATTATACCTGAGGCATCAGAAAACAAAAATCTGTCTATTTTTCTGAACAATCAATAAGCATGTTTCCTAGCCATACCTGCAGAACTGAATCACATTTAAATTCCTACAGGATTTGTCAGACAAATAGACAAAAAGAAACACACCCCCATGATGTAACTCTAAAATTAATTTGAGGCAACTTTTCCCTTTGCTAACACCGAAATGTTTAAGGCTGAATTGCTGAGGACACTCAACCATGAGCAAGCCTCACTGGAGGTGTATCCACACCATAGAAATAATGCAGATTGACACCACCTTCACTGCCATGGCTCCGTTCTACAATATTTTGTAGTTTTGTAGGGATTTGTGGTTTTGTGAAGCATCTGTACTCTTTGGCAGAGAAGGGGAAAGATTTTGTAAATTTAGAAATCCCAAGATTCCATAGAACAGAGCAACGTCACTTAAAGAGGTGTCAAACTGCTTTACTTTTACAGTGTAGAAGATGCATCCTGAGTCAATAGGGCTTCCTTTTGAATAGGCAAACCATCCCAGGAGTTAAGCTGCAAGTTGCAGTGATTCCTCCAGCAGAAGAAAGATAAAAGCAGAAGAGAAGTAGAGTCAAAAGAATCTTACCGATTTTTCAGAAGAGCCAAAGCTGAGTAAAGGGGTTCAAGTCACAGAAGGAGAAGATGGATGAGACCAAAATCTGCATGCCCTTTTATACCGTTTCCCACTCAGCCCTTAAGGCATCAAGCACCTTTCCACATAATCCATTATAATTAATTGCCAATGAAGTTTTGCTTAGTGTGACAACACCCCACATTATTTTAATGGTTTATCTCTTACTCATAACTGATTTGTGGCTTGCCCAAGAGGAGAAGAAAACGAAAGATCCCTGTCGGTTCCACCAAAATCACTAATAGGTTTATCACATGAGCCTCATTCTTACTTCATGAATTTTCATTTCAAAGGAAATAAAGACTATTATTAGCCAATTTGTTCCTACTGTGAGAAAGTCTTTGAACTGCACAGTATCCAAAGACTATTCATTTAATGGGGGGGGGGGGGAGAGAAGAATGTCATCATTTCTTCTCTCCCCAAAGTAGCTAGATGCCCAGGCCAGGACTTGGTTGGTTGTAATCACTGTATTCTGCTTTGGTCAGGCCCCACCCGGAATACTGTGTCCAGTTCTGGGCACCACAATTCAAAAAGGATGCGGAGAAACTGGAGCAAATCCAAAGGAAGGTGACCAAAATGGTGAAGGGTCTGGAAACCATGCCTTGTAGGAAAGACTTAGGGAACTGGGGATGTTTAGCCTGGAGAAGAGGAGGTTAAGAGACAATATGATAACCCTGTTTAAATATTTGAAGGGAGGTCACATCGAGGAGGGAGCAAGCTTGTTTTCTGCTGCTCCAGAAAATAGTACACAGTGGAGCAATGGATGCAAGCTACAGGAAAAGAGATTCCACTTCAACATTAGGAGGAACTTTTGAAAGTAAGGGCTGTTTGACAGTGGAACACACTCCCTCAGAGTGTAATGGAGCCTCCTTCTTTGGAGGCCTTTAAACAAAGGCTGGATGGCCATCTGCTTTGATTGATAGTTCCTGCATGGCAGAATGGGGTTGGACTGGATGGCCCTTGGGGTCTCTTCCAACTCTATGATTCTATGAGTCATCTAAAATCAACTTTAATTCTCTTTTATGGATCTGCCTTTGCGTCACACATGGACTAGCCACACAATGGCTCCTCTTCAAAATTAGGAGGAACCTTCTTACAGTAAGGGCTGTTCGACAGTGGAACATATTCCCTCAGAGTTTGGTGAGTCTCCTCCTTTACATGTCTTTAAAGAGAGGCTGGATGGCCATCTGTCGGGGATGTTTTGATTGAGAGTTCGTGCATGGCAGAATGGGGCTGGACTGGATGGCCCTTGGGGTCTCTTCCAACTCTACGATCCTATGATTCAATGCAACACATGCCAATGTGTGGGTACTGTTGTGCAAAGTGCAAGCACAATGAACAATGTTGCCTTATGTGTAAATCTGTTTCTACCACTAGGAGCAGTGCAACGGTGTCTGTGTCTGTGAAGCACACAATGTATGCATGCTCACCTCACAAAGAGAATGCCTATTCATTGACATCTAATAAGTACATCCCAAGGAACTTAGGATCAACCACAGCATCAACCTGCTTCCCACAGTGGTCAGTTCACATCACCTGTGAAACCACAAGATTTAATTAATGGATGTATTTCTCCTACGGATCGTATGAATCACTCCATAGCTACCAATGATCATTACCTAGTTTATCCTGTGGGCTTTATAAACACCATGGTATTACTCACTTTATTACAAACCTTTTGTTGTCAATGGTTTGTTTTCCAACTCTTTATGTAGGAATGCCGTATGTAGTGTGTTGAGTCGATTGATGCACCACAACTTGGCCACCCCACCATACAGAAAAATACACTGTGAGCATCAGGGATCATTGTTATTTTACACTTCCTTTGAATTTCTGCAGACCTTTCTTCTTGAAGAAGGATCTCTTAACAAGACTTTAAGAACTTGCCCTCAAATTTATCTATTGCTTTGTCGAATTGATATCCTCTCTTTCTTCTATGATTTTATAATTCCAAGATGGGGCTTCAAAGTTTTGTTGCAATGGACCTTATCAGACGTTGGAAATTGGAAATATAATCTAATAGCAATCCGAACACAATCATGGGGTTTCACATTATTACGAATTAAAGCATCTCACGCAATTTTGGGCAAAAGGAAGTAATTCCGAACGCAATCATGGGTTTTACTTTATTGCGATTAAAGCATCTCATGCAATTTCAGAAAATGGGGGGTCATTTTCGGGTAACGGGAAGTCATTCTGAATGCATTCCTAATGCAATGGGAATTCACGTGAATTCGCTAAACTAGCGAACTCACATGCATTCGAATTGGCTCCATTTGCAATAAAGAGAAATTCCTCCCGTCTGATAAGGTCCAGTGACATTTTGAAATAGCAGCCATGGCGCAGGTTGGGGAAAGCTGAAACGTAATGCCTTGAAAGGCTATTTCTTATTTCTTATTAAATGTAGCATCCTCATTTGCTGCAGCATACCCGGTTCATGCAACATATAATGAGAATGAAGCAACAGCTACGTTTGCAAATTTGCCAATACAAGTCATTAGTGCTGTTTTGCATGCAATGAGCTGAAAAAAACAACAACAAACCAACAGCTTTTATCTAAGAGTTCATCTTAACCGCTCCCTCTCTATCATATAGTTTCTCCCCATTGTAATATGTTCTGATAGGTAGCACTGCTTTGATGTCTGACTAGATTACGGCATCTTTGGAAGTTTGCAGGAAGTTTACAAGCAATGTTTGATTCTTAATCTGCATGGAATTGATTTGCCAGCTCCCTGTATTATAAGAATAGTTCCTACCCGGTTATCAGGGGTAAGCTTGCGCCAGGTGGAGTTGCAATTTAAACCTAAATTTGGATTGTGTGTTGTTCAACCCAACCATCTACTTATAAAAACACTGCCAAATTTTGCTTTATTTTATTTAATTATTTTATTTTATAGTAGCATGATGGAAAGGACTTGAAGTGAAAGATGGCAAAACTCAATAAGCTAAACCAAATTCTTAGGCTTAGTTGTTGCACGCTGCCTTGGGTCAAATGGTCAGCTGCGGTCTACATTTTGAACAGAACTTTCCAAAATTCACAAACCCAATAATAATAATAATAATAATAATAATAATTCTGTTGAAAAAGAATATTTTTTTTAAAAAAAATGCATTTAGTTCTCAATGGGACAGAAGAAAAAAAACTGGTTTGTCGCAAATGAGTTGTGACAACACAACCTCTCTCCAGTATTAGCTAGTACAATTTCAGGTTTAGGATGCAGGAGTATATATCTGGTAGAGTTTCCTTCCTGAGCAGTGTAATTTCAATCAATTGGTGCCACCTGCTGACCTAAGGTAGGTTACTACAGCGAGCAACAAAAATGGGTCTTTCACATTCCTCTTCACTATGTTGTAGTTAGCAAGCTTGATCACCCATTATGGGCCCAGAAGAGTTCTGAGATCTTCTGGAAAGGCCACTCACTCTCCTTGGTTGTATCCACATGGACCAAAAAAATTGTCCTCTGTCCTCACAACAACCAGTCTGGATGAGAAAGGTCCCAATTCCTGCTTCTGGTGAGAACTGTCTGGATGACAGTTCAGCAGTTCAGCACTGAAGCTGCAATGTACAACTCTTGTGCTGGTGGTGTGTCTTCAAGTCATTTCTGATTTATGGTGGTCCTAAGATGATCCTATCATGGGGCTTTCCTGGCATTACTGAAGAGAAAGAGCACCATAGAATAGAATCATAGAGTTGGAAGAGACCTCAAGGACCATTCAGTCCAACCCCATTCTGCAATGCAGGAACTCCCAATCAAAGCATCCCTGAAAGATGGCCATCCAGCCTCTGCTTAAAGACCTCCAAAGGAGGAGACTCCACCACAATCCAAGGGAGTGTACAGTCCTTACTGTCAGAAAGTTCTTCCTAATGTTGAGGTGGAATCTCTTTTCCTATAGTTTGCATCCATTGTTCCATGTCCTATTCTTTTTTAAACCTAGAGGGTTTTGGCACAAAAAAGAAGGAAGGAAGGAAGGAAGGAAGGAAGGAAGGAAGGAAGGAAGATTTAAGATTTTGTTCAAACAGTTCTTTTAAAAGGCTGGAAATGCAAAACATCATTTATAAGTGCGCAAACACTAGCGATTGTGTCCACATGTGACATTGTTCTTGCATGAGAACTTGCAAAGTGTGGAGCCCTCTCCCTTGCTATATAGCCTGTTAAAGTAAAATTGTCCTATTATCCTCTTGTGCTTATTTGATAGGCTGCACTGGCACATTTTGGCACAGCTGAAGTGATGCGACATCACTTTGTCCACTCCTAGCTTAAGCATTAACTCATTAAATTAAGAAGTCTCCTCTGACTCAAATCAAAGACACTTTGGGAACTCTGAAAACACAGCAATGTCCAAAGACAGGTCCTCACCCACAAAGAAGGACAAATGATCAGTCGAGGACAATTACGAAGGCTGAAATCACTTCTTGGAACAACTGGCGCCTCACATGAAGAAGGCGAAAAATGTCGTCGGAGGACAATTGCTTAGACTGAAATCACTCCTTAAAACAAGTACAACGAAAAATGCTGTTAGCACTTCATTATCGTTGCATGAGAAGAAAATGTGTCATTGTCTGAGAGCGCTTAAGGAAGAGTATAAAACCGTTCGGAGACGAAGAGCAGGACCATCAGATTCCTTCAGCACTGAGTTACAGCACCTGAGTGCTTTTCACTGCAGTGTCTGGTAAGTATTGCTTGGATGCGTTTTAACTTGGACAAACTGCGATGCTAATTTTCTTTCCTCAAATGTCAATTGCTAGTATATTTTAATAATTCCAACTGCTCAGAATGCCCCCCTACCAAAATCTGGGTTTTTTACTTTGCCAGAATTGAAGTCTTCAATGTTGAAAGGTAGGATATTAAGTCTTTTTTTCCTTCTGGGTATGTTTCTCAAATTCAACAATTGGCAATTTCAGCTTTATCCTCCACCTCTGAGCTACTAGGATGGTGTGGAATATCCATGAACACTCCAACATCTTGAAGGAAAGTTCATTTGTAGAATATGGATAGTCGATGTAGAAACTCATGCATCTGGGGAAGTAGACTTGAGTCCACAAAAGCTTGTGCTACAACTTCTTTCAAACAGTTTCAACGGTGCTACAAAGGTCCCTTCACATAATGTTGAAACCGTAATTTAAAATGGCAGGGTTTAAACCCACACAAATCCTTAGTGGTCAGAGATACAAGACAAGATCTTTTGGACCTATAATATTTATCAAAGTACTCTATTAAATATTCCAAAATTTGAATTATTTTTTTTAGCTTTTCAATGTTCTATTGATATAAATTCTGGGATGGATTAAACAATTTGTTTCACAATTTAAGGACCTTATCACACTAGAGGAATCCTGCTGAGAAAGAGGATTTAAAGTAGATTTAAAGGAGAAAAAACCCGCATATGTGGGGAGTTTATCACATGACATTTCTCCAAATGCGAAATAACGTGAAAATAAAGCAAACATAAAAGGGACAACAATGTCAGCTTTTTACTTTTGAAACTTCCTGAAAGTAAAAAGCTGCTGTTTCTGTCCCTTTTACATTAGCTTTATTTTCATGTTATTTCACTTTTGCAGAAATGCATGTGATAAAGTTCCGGCATTGGCAGCTTTTTTAATGTTCAAAATCCCGTTTCTGTTCGGGACTCCTCTAGTATGATAAGGTCCATAGATCCAGGAAAGTCTCTTATGATTTCCACACACTGAGATTATAATTTTTTTGACCATTAAATCTATTTCGGCTCTTGATTATTATGTGCTACTTTTGATCCTCCCCACCAATCCAGCAAAGATGTCTTACGGAAGAAACCAATGCTATGCCAGCTGCCCTCCCATGACAGTGATGATACATCCACCGCCGTTCACCCTGAGCATCCCAGGGCCATCGCTCTACTGTCCCAACCAACCTCTTTGCATTGACCAATGCAACCCTTGTGCTGCGATCCAACAAAGCGAAGGAATAAGCCGTTGTAGACCCCGTTCAACCAGCTGCAACTTCACCTCTACTAGCGTTTCCTCTCAGGATCCATTGCCCAAGGTCCAGAGTCAGCAAATCCGCCACCAAA
Source organism: Urosaurus nigricauda (assembly GCA_034509955.1). Lineage (NCBI taxonomy): Eukaryota > Metazoa > Chordata > Lepidosauria > Squamata > Phrynosomatidae > Urosaurus > Urosaurus nigricauda. The sequence continues at coordinate 3,458,111 of JAOEGL010000010.1, forward strand.
AATGCTAAACACGAGAGCCGTCAACCGCCGAATGAATCGAACAAAGAGATTGGGATACGAAAATCAGGATGTGCTGACCGATGGGAATTGGTAGACATTGAATCTGGAAACACATGTTTAATATGTTCAACGCTTGGATTATGTTCTCCCTTTTCCATTTCTCTCTCATTCTGTTTAAACATTTTCACAGCTGAGAAACACTAATGTGTAATCTAGGGCTGGGATGGGGAATTTTGGTTAGGATGAAGGCCATTTGAAAACCACTGTTGGAAGCTATTTCAGTTTGAATGTAGTCGTCTGAGTGTTGAACTTGGATTCTGAGGGTTGAAGTCTCTGCTCAGCCATTAAAAGAAAACCCCTTGGTCAAATTACACAGAAGCAACTTGGAGACACCTAACAAGTCCAATTCTTTACATTTCTGATTCATATGGGTTGGATCTAGATTTAGGCAAGCATGGCTGGGCTGGAGGACATTAACATCCTTGTCCTGGTTCTTCTGAAAGCCCCTTTGGCTTCCTGAAAATGCTACTTAAAAGGTTGGAGACCCTTATAAAAGGGATGAGTTGAGGTCTGGGTGAAGGAGGAGGACATCCCTTAAAGCTGAGTAGATACTTCTTCCAGGCTTCCAACTCTTCCATGTTAAAAAAGCCAGTGTTTGATCCAATACCCACAGACAGAATTCAGATACTTCATGGCCTTTCAAAGCTATTTTTGTTGTAATTTTACAGCCATCTCCACTGACCCAGTGCAGCATAGTGTCCTTTGTTTTCCAAATCCATTTAATAGCTATATCTGATGTTATACTTCTATGCTATCTGAACCTTGACTTTGCTTTCAAAATAAAGCCTTTTACTGCATCACAAATGCCTGTCTTCCATTGATGTAATTTATTTCCCCCCCAAAAAAACTTTTATTAGTTAATTAACATGCATATATACAACTTGTATACACTTTCATCACTTTACGTTCTCTACTTCAATTTTTTCATAGCTTTCCTCTTTAATTTGATCTTCTTTCTTCCATTTTCCATTTTCCTTTCTCCTCTTCTTCTCTTCTTCTCTCCTCTTCCCTCTTTCTCTATCCTTTCATTACCCCCTCTCCACTTCTTTCTTTATTTCTTCTCACTTCTCAACTCACCCACTTTATAATGTTCAACCCTACCTACTCATACCCACAACAAAGACGTAAGTACTTTAGCCACTCATCTTTCTTTTCTTACTTCTTTGTTACCTCTTCCCTATATTTCCTCCTTCAGCTTATACTTTCCATTGATGTCATTTAAAAAGGGAAGAAGAAAAAGCTCATTTCCTGGGATTCTGGAAATCAGTTAAAGGAGGGCATGTCCTTTGAGGCAGTTTGGGTTGAGGAATAGAGCCTGGCGTTGCAGACCATCCATGTCTATTCATACAACACATAGATGAAGTGGGGAGATTAAGTGCCACAAGAAGAAGGGATGAGGATTAACTTGGTTGGCATTGGAGTTTATCAGATGGGAGGAATTTCTCCTTCTTTCGAATGGAGCCAATTGGAGCCAACGTGAATTTGCTAGTTCAGTGAATTTACATGAATTCCAATTGCATTTGGAATGCATTCAGAATGACTTCCCATTACTCGAAAATGACTTCCCATTGCCCGGAATTGCGTGAGATGATTTAATACGAAATAACGTAAAACCCATGATTGCGTTCGGAATGACTTCCCTTTTGCCCGAAATTGCGTGAGATACTTTAATTCGCAATAACGTGAAACCCCATGATTGCTTTCATATTGCCATTGGATTATACTTCCAATTTCTGTCATCTGATAAACTCAACTGGAAGGGAGCTGGACCAATTTCTGGATGATGTAGTTAATAATCAGGCTAGCTCTACATTTCCTCCAGAACCAGAGACAGTATACCTCTGTGCTTTTACATTACCATTACATTAGCAATAATTTTAATGCATTCATGTCTTGGTGGAGGGTTTCTCACTGGGACACCTTCAAAGGTGTAACTGCCAGGGGGCAAAATGATTATATTCCTGCCCTCAAGTAAGAATTATGCCCACCCCAAAGAAATATGCCTTCAGTCCCCAGATTCTAGGATTATACAGAGTGAGACACTGGCTGCAACTGCATTGCAGATGTATTGCGGTTTGACACCTTTTAAACTACCATGGTCCTATCCTGTGCAATCTTGGGATTTATAGTTTTGTGAATTATTTAGCCTTATCTGTCAGAATGGATCAGTCCAAAAACATACTACAAATCCCAGGATTCCATACCTCCCGTGTTTGCAATTCAGAGGGCTTTTACGAATCCCTGCTTGGCCATGGAAGCTCACTGGGTGGCCTTGGAAAAGTCAATCAACCTCAAAGAAAGGCAAGGTCAAACCTCATCTGAATGATCTTGTCATTAAAAAAACCCTTGATATACAACAATAAAATTGCATTGGAGGCATACCTCAGAGTGTGGACAAGATGGGAAAAGTTAGTTATGAGGAAGGAGATGGAAGCTAAGTGAAGACAGAGTAGTTTGCTTTTGCCTAAGCTGATTGGAAAAAGTAATTGCACTAATTTTTTCCACTAATTGCATGTAATAAACTGCTTTTGTACTTTGCACAGAAATAATGTTTGACTAGAAGTGTCATTGTCCCAGTCACATTTGTATTCCTCATGGCTATGTCTAACTCGTTGGCCCCAGGGAACTCCATAATGAATGAGAACTCACAAAACAGCCAAAGGAAACTGGAATTGTTGATGCAATGCTGGCTTTATTGCGAAAGAGAAGAGGCTCCCATCTGTGTAGTTTGACGTTTCAAAGTAGCGCAAAGCAGGAACATCAAGCAGCGCTGCCAAGTAAGCACACACAATACATACAATGGACAACTCTTCCATAAAGCTCATCTGGCCACCCCTCTTTCCTTGCAATTTAGATGCAATGAGATGCACTTGGATCAATCTATGGAAGCCTTCATTTTCAACCAGGGCAACAATGAGACAAAACACACTTCCCATCCTCAACTGTAACTAATTCTGGACCCTCATACATCGCTCGACTTCCTTGACAATGCACTGATATTCACAAGTGTTTCTTTGTGGCTTCTAGAAGCATTAATGAAAAGTGGGAGGTCAACAGTAGAAGTATGGCAATCGCTGGCCCATAACACCAAAATGGAGCAAATATTACTCAAAGCTAGGTCTAAAAAAGTAAGTTGGTGGTGATCTCTTGATCCTTCATTGCCTTTGTTTCTGTGGACTGTGGCTTTGAGATTCAGATGTGTTGGCAAGGGCTGCAACCACTGTGGTTTCTTGACCGTGACTTACGAGAATAAATGCTGGCAGGAATGAAACCGGAGCATGGACCACCAAAGTACGAGCAGTAGCCGATACGGCTTCCTCCCTCATGGTATGGGACAGGAACACAAGGGTTGGATTGTTCAATGGCAAGCGGCTGGTCAGGACAAAGGAGAGATGGTCCTGGGATGTTCAGGACAAAAGGCGGTGGCTGAATTGTCACAGTTGTGGGAGGACAGCTGGCATAGCATTGATTGTTTCTAGAAGACATCTTGGTGGGATGGAGAAGATGGATCTGCAAGAGTAAATCAGAATGTAGGAGAAGAGATCGCATACAAGAGTCAAAAAGTCATAAATACCACTGAGGATTTTAGGACCTTTGGCACTTAAGAATAAGAATGAGGAGAATAAGATATCCCTAGTCTGAATCCTATTAGTAGTCCCAACCATAAATACACTGGTCCCCCCATGACCATAGAATTGCACTGGAGGAAACTAGATATTCCTAAAGAGAACATATTGAAAACTAAACCTAAACCTAATCTTGCTAGCAGCGAAAGCATATTTTGCCTCCATGGAGGTACTGTATGTATCGTTACCTGCCAAAAGAATACATATCTGCTAAGTACTAGATCGGTCAGGAAGGGAATGAAAAATATGTAAAACCCTTTGTCTAAGGTCTGTATAGAGGGGGCATTGTAAAAGATAATGTTCGCTATCCTCCACTACCCCAGTTTTACAGATGCACGATCTTAGTTGAACAGAGGTATTCTTATCCCTGTCCCACAAATAGGCAGAATGCATACATTGGAACTGTAAGATTTACATAAATATAGACCAATCATTCTACTATATCTACTCTAATTAAGTCAATCAGGACTTCATATTCACTAAAAATCCACATATGACTCTAAATTCTATTGTTAATATCATTTCGAGTGAAATCATTGAATCAACTGGATTTGCCTATGTGCGGAGACACCGTCCAACAACTGATTCAATGAATCAATTGATTCAGTTGGACTAACCAACAGGATTTCAATCTCTAGCCACAATCCTACAGAGCTTCAGAGGAAGGCAAAGGCAAATCTTTTTTAAAAAAATCTTGCCTAGAATATCCCATGATAGGGCTCACCATAAGCCAGCAATGACTTGAAAGAGCACAACGAGAGATGCAGGCCGCCTCCTGCTGGAAGCAAGAAGAGCCCTCCCTTCAACCACCATCTTGAGGGGAGTTAATTGTCTAATTAACAAATTGTAAGCCGCTCTGATAGCTTTGGCTGAAGAGCGGGGTATAAATAAAATTTATTATTATTATTATTATAACGACAAGTAAATCACCCTATTTTGAATAGATGCTATCATTCAATATAACTTGGCTGTTTTTTCTTTTCTTTTTCTGTATTGACATTATATCAAGCAGGCAAACAAGCAAGCAAGAGGAAGAAATGGAAAAATTCTAACTCAATATTAAGTCGAAGGCTTTAATGGCTGGCATCCATAGTTTTTTGTGGGTTTTTTGGGCTATGTGGCCATGTTCTAGAAGAGTTTCTTCCTGACGTTTCACCAGCATCTGTGGCTGGCATCTTCAGAGAATGCTGGCATGGAAGAGAGTAGGGTGTATCTATCTAGCTATCTGTCTATACACACACACATACACACACAGTGTAACCCTGGGTGTAGATATGTACCCCACACACTTCCATGCCAGCTTTCTCTGAAGATGCCAGCCACAGATGGATGTGAAACATCAGGAATAAACTCTACCAGAACATGGCCACATAGCCCCCCCCCAAAAAAAAAACCCACCAAAAATTACAACTGATTCTTAAAGTGAAGCTTTAAAAATAAAGACTAAAAAAGCTCAACCAAACCATTCTGCAGAAGTGGAAACAAAAGCCAAACTTACCAAGGATCAAACTGATTGCCTGGAAATCTGATGCTCTGGTTTTGCATTCGCTAGCTCTTTATACCATTCCTAGGAGGAGATTGTATTTTATTTTCATGAGATTCTAATTAATTGCCAACATGCTTGTTTCCCACCTCATGTAACACCCAACTCATTTCACAGAATAATATGGATTATTCATGATCTCTCTTCCTCAAATGTTGATGCTTCACCCAAGAGGTGGGGTTGTCCACTTTACAGTGGAAAGTGTTGTGGGTCTGGTATTTCGGGCTGTTCATGTTGAGGTTGATATCCGAATCTGAACTTAAATCCAAAACTTAAACAAATCTTAAAGGTTTTTTTTTTTTTAAAAAAATCCACATTTTGATATAATTTATGGTTTTTTCTCAGGTGTAACAAAGATAGGCTTTTTTAAAAAAAAATGCTAGAGATGTATTTGACAGGTAAAGGTCTTACATGCCTTTGTTGTGCACCTTCAAGTTATTTCTGATGTAGGGTGATCCTAAGGCAAACATATCATGAGGTTTCCTTGGCAAGACAAATTCTGAGGATGTGTGTATCATGGCCTTCCTTTGAAGCTGAGAGCGTGTGACTTGCTAAAGATCACTCATTGGGCTTCCATGAATATGTTGCCGTGAAACTGGAGCTTCAGTCAAAAAATATGCGTCCCTCCACATTCACTGGTTTTAGGGGCACAGGACCCCCATGAATTTGGAAAAACCGCAAATAACAAAAACACTATGTTTTTACCAGAGAGGACATCTCTCTAGGAATCTCTGTGGACAACGTCCGACAGACACAGACCACAGGACTGTGCCGGAGGAGCTACAAAGGCTGAGTAGAACATTCTCTCTAGGAATCTCTAGGTCTTTCAGTGTGACTTTCAGTTAAAGTTGACCATAGAGTTGCACTGGAGGACCTAGATATTCCTGGAGAGAACATATCAATAAAATCCGTGAATAATCAAATCCGCAAAAGTCAAAGATATAAATGTGAAGGGACAAGTGTATTAGTGACAACAATGCTCAGACACTGGGCATATTAAATCTCAGGAAAAAAACAACAGCAACAACAACAACATATGGCCAAGAACCCATTTAAAGCCACAACTTCCATCACTTTTCCTGAACACTAATGCATCAGTAGAGACCACCTCTTTGTACTTTTTTCTTTGGAAGTTGCATTCACACCATTCCATCAAAAGCAGAATTGGGGTGGAGTCCTTTCTTCTTTCCTTTCACAGTTTTTCCTTTTGATAATAGGTGAAATTGCAAGAGAATACTATATACTTTCCTGTCCCTCTCACATGTGTTTGTTTGTTTTTCCCCAGCCCTTGGTGGCCTATTTGAAATTCCCCTTTTGTGTAGTGCTGTTTTTATATGTGAGTGATGTTTTGCCCCAGGCCTTCGGTATGTTAAATTTTCTTGCATGATATAATTATGGTTTGCGTCAATCCTATTAGCATTAACATGTTTTCATTCCATGTAAATATGCATTACCTTTCTTAAATGTGTGCATTTTTAATCGTCTGCTGACTAGATACTATGGGTAGAACTGCTAAGGCTGGCAGAGAAATTGGTATTTTAATTTTAATGTTTCCATCTCTTTCTGAGTTAATATGTAAATCATTGTAAACTTGTCTCTCCATCTTGGCTGCTCTTCAGATTATCAGATCTTCTATGATTTGGGAAATAAAGATGCATACACAATGTTCAGGAACTGGGGTGAAAATGATATTTGGCAATATTTTTAGGCAAAGAAAGATGGCCATCCAAATCTCCTTAAAAAAGATAAAGAGTCCACCATCATCCAAGGAAGTCTATTTCATAATAGTTCTTATAATATTCAAATTCTTGTAGATTAAATCCATTGGTTTATGTTCTAGTCTCTGGAGCAGCAGAAAAAGAGATCACTCCATCTTTTAAATTAAACTTTTTCATATATTTAAAGATGTCTGTAACCTAACAACTCTTTATCGTCTCTTCTCCAAGCTAAGGAAATCCAGCTCACCAAGTCATTTCTTGTAAGGCTTGGTTTCAAGACATTTGGTTATCCTGGTTGCCCTTTCCTGGACAAATGGCCCTCTTCCAACCCAGTTCCCCTTTCCCTTAGCTTGGATGGGTAAATAGGAAAAAGAATTTGGAATTGATAGAATAATAGACTCCTAGAGTTGGAAGACACCCCAAGGGCCATCCAGTTCAATGCCCATTTACCATGCTTTGACAGCATCAAAGCACCCCCAACAGATGGCCATCCAGCCTCTATTTAAAAACTTCCAAAGAAGGAGATGCTACCACACTCCAAGGCAGTGTATTCCAGTTTCAAAAAGTTCTTACTGTAAGTCTTTTCCTAATATTTAAGTGGAATCTCTCTTTCTATAGTTTGAATCCATTGCTCCATGTCATAGTCTCTGGAGTAGCAGAAAACAAGCTCAATATGACATCCCTTCAAATATTTAAACATGGCTATCATCATGTCATCCCAGTGTGATGTAGTGGATTAGGCATTGGACTAAGACTTTGGAGATGAGGGTTCGATTCCTGCTTGGCCATGATTACTGCGGCTTACCTTGGGCAAGTCACACTCTCACAGCCTCTGGGGAAGGCAAACGCCCTCTGAACAAATCTGGCCAAGAAAATCCCATCACAGGTTCACCTTAAGGTCGCCATAAGTCATAAACAACTTGAAGCCACACTATACACCTTATATCACCCTTTAACCTTCTCTACTCCAGCGTAAACATGCACAGCTCCAGCTCTTCATAGGGTAAGTCTCATTTGAACGAAGACTTTGCAGGTGGTAATTGTGGCCTCATTCCCACTTACAGATAAATCGGTGTGCGATCCAAATTGATGATTGATATGACATTGGGTGGTGGTTTACACTACACTTACCCCAATTGTATTTTCTGTCATCAAAATAACCTACTTGTGGTTCGCATTCAAGAATGAACTGATTCAAAATGATTCGGTTTCAGCTGGCTGAAGGGCAAATTTGAATTGATTCTGATCTGCATGTCGTTCACACTTGCATTGAATCGATTTGGTGAAAAAGATGTGGAAAAAAATCTGAGTCAAAAAGATGTGGGTTAAACGGGTCTGGTGCATGGGCCCCTCTCTTGGAATCAATTCAATAAATCGATTTACGTGGGAACCAGGGTCGTTTGAATTGGTTCAAACTGAATTGCGATCCAGTTTAAAAGGTAGTGGGAATGAGGCCTGTGATTCAGGGTCAAAAAGATGTAAACAGACATTGGAAAGATTCCCTTTCAGAACGGCAAATCCCAGAATCCCCACAAAACCAGTAACCATGTGTACTCAGATATTTCAGGAGCTGTAGTTACAAAAGGAACTTTCTCCAAGCACTGGCTTGGGAAGGATGGCCTATGAGTCAGTCATGGTTCGCTTGTTTGCTTTGCTTGCCTTCAGGGTGTGACGGACTCTCACACGAAGATGTAATTAAAGGGCACCAACAAATTTGCTGTGCTCCGAAATGACTATAATTATCCCAAAGTGTTTCTTTTCCTGTGGTTATCATTACTTGACTCTTGCCTCAGTAGAAATATTGTTATACCTCAAGGGTTTGTTTCCTCCCCAGTCACCTTTCTTTCAAGTTGGAATTGCATCACTCGCTGTATTGCTACAACGTCCAACCTTACATGCAAGTTGTTTCGGCAAAACTGATGCTAGGCGACCGTATGTCAATTCCTGAACTTCCTTGGCATCGATGTAGGAGACTGAGAGAGCCACTTTGCCATTCATTCAGCATAACTACTCATTGGAATAATTGACCAAACCCAAAGGGCTGTTTTGGGCATGCCCAAGAGGGCTGGATGGGACCAATTACATTTTTGCCGAGCTGTGAACCCATTCAAGAATATCTTGTTGGTTAATCATGGACTGCATATATACACCTTGGAAATGGGTGGATCCATCTGGTCTGTTTCTGCTGTCATTCGCTTTTCCCAGGCAACAAGCATGTCCCATCCCATGCATATGGAGATTTATGGGGAAAATAGCAAAGACGCATTGGTAAGCTGCTTTGAGTCCCAATCCTGGAAAAAAGATGGGGTATATAAACCAAGATAAGGGGTGGAGATAAGGAGAGATGGAAGGAGAAGAAATTTATTTGGCACATTTATATCCGCCTTTCCTCCAGTGAGATCAAGGTGGCAAATAACTCCTTCCCTGTATTGGATCTTCACACCAATCTTATGAAATAGGATAAGATAAGACAGTGAATGCCCAAAGATGCACCATAACGTATCATGGATCACTAGGGATTAGGGAACCTGGATCTTCCAAGTCAAAATCCATTACTCTAACCACTACACTAGAAGTGTTCTGCCCCAAAACAGGAGGAAAAGAAGGAGGGCAGGAAGGACTAAATAAGTCTGCTGATGGTTATATCCAAGAAGACAGCACAACGTTGTTTTATGACTTGGATTTACATCAGAATCCGACAGCAACTGCAAACCGGAACACAGTCATAATGCACAACAACTTCCGAGGAAGGAAGAACCTTAGCTATGGGATGAAACATCAGCCATGAGGAAGAGGAGTTGCAACATTACTCCCTTCCGCTACCTGGGTGTTCCAGGAGGGAAAATGTTATGAGCCATTAATTAGAAGTGTATGAAAGTAAAATGCATCATCCAGTCTTGGAGAATGGTATAAAAAGTGAGAAATCTCAAAGCAAACGTATTAGGTCTCTGACATTCTACCACAGTTGCATCTCCAGTGCAGAATCAGGTAAGTGTTGTTGGAAGCTTCTTTGTGTGGGAGTATTTAAAAAAAAAAATCTTCCTTTGTTTTAAAAATTGCCTTTACCAATTGCTTAGCAACAAAGTTTTATATTCTACTGGCTATGGACCTTATCAGACAGGAGGAATTTCTCTTTATTGCCAATGGAGCCAATTCGAATTCACGTGATTTCCTATTGCATTTGGAATGCGTTCAGAATGACTTCCCATTACCCGAAAATGACCCCCCCCCCCATTGCCTGAAATTGCATGAGATGCTTTAATTCACAATAAGGTAAAACCCATGATTGCATGCGGAATGACTTCCCTTTTGCCCGAAACTGCATGAGATACTTTAATTTGCAATAACGTGAAACCCCATGATTGCGTTCAGATTGCCATTAGATTATACTTTCAATCACCGACGTCTGATAAGGTCCTAACATAACAATATTTTAGAAGGAAAAACAAACTTTGAGTTGACTTCATTTATGGTTGATGTACATTTCAAAATATGGGGGATTTGGCTGCATACATTTTACCGGTTGATGGCTGGTTGATTCCGGCTTTCTCAATCAATCTCTTTGAGGGCAAGGGGAGGTTATAGAATCATAGAATCATGGGTCTCATTCCCACTATCTTTTAAATCAGATCCCAATTTAATTTGAACCAGTTCAAATGACCCTGGTGCCCCTTAAATTGATTCGCTGAAGCGGTTTGGAGAGGGGGGTCATGAGCTAGACCCATTTAACCCATGTCTTTTTGACCTCCCAGTTCGATTGTCTTCTGCAAGCCTCCCATCAATGATGGACGATAGAATTGGATCACAGCAAGATCATAATTTCATTAATGCTGGTATACTATATCTTTTCTCCATCCTTTAGATCCTACACACAAAGTCAGACAAGATGTCCAGTGGTTACACCCCGTGCTATTTCAGTTCTCCTCCCACTACTGTGACCATTCAGCCTCCACCTTTCACCCTGAGCATCCCGGGGCCATCTCTCTACTGTCCCAGTCAGCCTCTCTCCATTGATCAACACAACCCTTGTGCTGCAGCCCCATATTGTGAAAGGGGAAGATATGGGTCCTTATTTGGTGGTGCATCCTCTGGGTTCAGCTCTGCAAGTCTTCATTGCCAGAAATCACTCTCACAACGAAACATCGCTTGTGACCCCTGCCAGCGTTACTAGTTCCCGAAGCCACCTTGGAATGAAGAGTCCCCATGAGTAAGAAATGACTTGAAGGAACAGAACAACAACAAGAAAAATTCTGTATTCGCCTCATGGACAGTAAAACATTTCTCTGGATCCTGGGTAACATCCTGGACATGCTGGAGATTTTCTGGGCCATCATCTTCCATGGTGTAAGGAAGCATTTTAGTTGGAATATTTCACATTTTCCCAGATGTATTTCCACTGCTTTGTCTGCTTTCCTCTCTGATATTTGAAAGTGCAAATGGCACGTTTTCCCTTCTTTCAGAATAAAACCTTTATTGCATCCAAGATTCCAGCTTCCTGTCATATTCATACTCTTTCCTTTCACAGCAAAGTAATTATAGAAGGAAAGGGGTTCATCACCCCCAAATGGGTTATCCTTTCTTTTGTTTTTTAAGGCGATTCCCAGTGTGCAATGATATGAAAATTAAATGTATAAATAAATGCAGACGCAACCAGTCTTAAGCATGAATCACATTAAATACATAAATAAATATCATGGCTGGTATTATGTATGCAGTTTAGGGCTTCACAAATGGCCTTAAATGTGTGCAAAACTGAACTTGCAGCCTCCATATTCTCCTATGTTCTGCCATAAAATTGCAACATAAGGGCACCTGCTCTGCAAATCATGGGTGAATGAAGAATGGGTATTAATGCACATCAGGGTCCTCATAGATACACACCAAGTAGGATGTGCCAAAACACAAGAGGAAAACATGGTGCATATCAGAAGTCCTCTATGCACATCACAAAGTTTTGCCAGTGTTCAGATGCTCATAATTGCAATTGACTAGCAGACAAATGAATAATTCCTCAAACAGATCAAGCCCAAACTCTCCCTGGAAGCCAAGAGGTGTCTCCTCTCATTAGGGCTTCCTGTTTTATTATCTTTTTTAATGGACTCATTTGCCTCTGAAAGTCTCCTCTCTTGTAGAACAAGGCTTCATGAATCACATGGGTTACCCTGCATGCTAAACTCTCCTACTTCCTTCCACTGTGGAGAACTCTATTCCTTTGTAGAATTAACTTTCAGTTGCCAAATAGCAAAATGTCTAGTCTCACCACGCTCAAGGATTCATCTGGTGAGGTTATGAGGGACAGCCTTCTCTCTCATCTGGTGAGGACATAGGAGAGAGCTCTTAGGCTATGGAACCCATACTCAAGATAAGTTTATGGGGCAACCCTTTGCTTTCTTTATGACTTATTCAAAAAGGCCTTCACCAAATAGCTGGTTGAGGTAGGACCTGTGTGGGCAAAGTACTGGTTTTTTGTGACCCCAAGGGCTGCAAAGGGTTTCAAAATATACATTTTGGTCATCATTTATTTTGCTTCCAAATGTCCCATTATTCCCTCTAGGGCATAGGAGGAGCATTTCCAACATGTTTTGTGTCCCAAGGAAAATTGATGCTCAGGAGAGACCTTTTTCTTTGGAATCACAAAATGAATAGGGAATGGCTTCCTTTTGTTTAAATGTCCCAGGAAGACTGCCCCCAAAATGGTATAATTCCACTCCATGTCCTCTAGAGAGCAGTTTTATCCTGCTTACCTCTATTGAGAGTAGCACAGAAGGAATAGTCCAGAGTCCAGTCCAAAGGTCAGACAATACCAGTCAGTCAGTCACAGCTAAGGGCAGAAGCAAGAGCGTTGTCACAAGGCAAGTCCAGGGGTCAGATCACCAAAGCCATGAATCAAAGAGCAAGTGACACAGGAACAACCAGGCTGCAAGATCGGTTGTCAGTTGCAAGGAACCTCTGCAGCTGGAGGTCTTTTAAAAGGCCTCTACTTCTCAGCTGAAACCTATTAGCTCTTCTCTTGGCTTCTAGCCTGGAAGAATGCCTGAAAGACTCCTTGACCTGCCTTCGCTCCACAGGTTCTGGCACCTGCAGCCTAGAGTCCATGGAGTTTGTTTCCCCCTCTGCAGCCTCCTGGGCCTCATCTGAGACTGTTGATCCAGGCAGCCCCAGATCTGACCCTGTCTCAGCCTCCTCCATGTCTTCAGAGTCTGAGTCCTCTGACTGTGCCTCTACGTTAGGCCCAGGGCAGTCCATGACAAGTTTTGTTATGCCTTTCTCGGTTGCTCAACCCTGACGTAAGACTATGTGCAACGGTATGGAACCTGTATTTAATGTGTTTTCTTGCTTTCAAATTAATGTTTTCATTGGGTCAATAGTTCAATGCTTTTTTTAAAAAAAAACTTTTGTAGCTTATACTAATCTATCTATTTTGTTTTAATGCATTGTAGGTTACTTTGGATCCTGCACTGAACGAAAGGTGAGATATAAACCCAATGAACAAATAAGGGAAACCCGTGTGAACAGGAACTACAATCAGGGCCTCATTCCCACTACCTTTTAAATCGGATTGCAAATAAGTTTGAAGAAGTTTAAATGGCCATGGTTTGCACTTGAATGGAATTGCTGAAGCATTTCGGAGAGAGGGCCATGCAATATACCCATTTAACCCGCATCTTTTTGACACTGATTTTTTTCTGCGTCTTTTTGGATAAATCAATTCCATGCAAGTATTAGCCAGATGCAGATTGGAATCGATTTAAATTTGCCCTTCAGTTGGCTGGAGCAGATCCATTTTGATTCGATTCATGCATGAATGTGAACCACAAGTGGGCTATTTTACAGGGGGAAAATGTGATCGGGGCAAACGTAATGTGAACCACACTCCACTGTTCAATTGATCCACCGATTCAGATCGCAAACCAATTTATTTGTAAGTGAGAATGAGGGCCAGATATGGGGATGATGGCTAGAATTTCCATCTAAACCCAACTATGAGAGGGCATAGTTGGAATGCAACAGAAACTGGAATCTTTGATGCAGTAAACATTTATTCTCACAGCATTGAGACATACAGCACTTGTTGATTCACGTATCAAAGAAAGACAAAATCAGACACAGCCATAGGAACAGAAATGCATAGTAGATATGAGAAAATGGAATATTCAAAATAAATGGCATGCTTTCTCACATTATTGGGGATCATCTCCCACGTGAATGAGTGAAACAAATTTTGAAAGACACTTTAACAGGTCAACAAATTGGCCAAAAACGGTGGTTTTCAAAATGAGGAACTATTAAGACTTTTTTAAAAAATCAGTGTCTTCTAATGACATTTCTGTACTTATCTTCCTCTGCAGCATGCAGCCAGAGACAAAAATTGGATTCATTCTATGGAAAACACCCAATATTCAAGTTAATACAAAGGCCAAAACAACTTCCCACATGCCTGATTAAATTCATAGACGCTTGGTAGCTGCTGGTAACATACTACTGGTTAGAATCGGTATGCAGAAATTTCTCTGGAGATACTAAAGGAGATACTAAATTTGAAAAATGCTAGGCCATAACACAACGATTGACCACATATTTCTGAGACCCAGCTACACAAAGTCACTTGACTTCAAGATATTAGGTTCAACACCAATGTGCTCCGTGTTGTCTTCATTGTTTAAACTGTGCTTTCAGGGTTTAGAAGCGTCGGCAGGGACCACAGCCACTCTGGTTCCTTGACAGCGATTTCTGGGAATAAACGCTTGTGGCGCTGAAACCGGAGTTTGCACCACCAAAGAATGAGCCATATCTTCCATAGCTTCCTCCTTCATAGTATGGGATAGCAGCACAAGGGTTGCATTGATCAATACAGAGAGGCTGATTGGGACAGTAGAGAGATGGTCCTGGGATGCTCAGGACGAAGGGCGGAGGCTGAATGGTCACAGTGGTGGGAGGGCAGCTGGCGTAGCACTGGTTGTAACCAAAAGACATCTTGGATGGCTTGGTGTGTAGGATCTAAAGGGATACATCAAGGTGGAGATATAGTGAGCATATATAGCATCTGTGTAGCATCCAAAGATCAGTAAAATATGAATCTCAAAGTCATTGATCCTATCTTCCATGATTGTTTTTAGGATCTCCTGATGGTAAGAGATGTTTGACAATAGAATAGATTACTTTGGAAAGGGCTGGATTCCCCATCATTGCAAGTTTATTAAGAAAGATCATCTGTTAGAGGTGTCTTAGGCTGTGCTCCCAAACGCTGGGACAGACAGGCCAAAAACAGTATGCCACCACCAATACTAGCATTCAGGAGCACACAGTAACCACATGCTCCCGACCCCTAGCGTGTAACAGCCATGGCATCATGGCAGCGTCCCGTCCATATGGGCCATGATGATGTAAGCAACATGCAGTATACAGATGTCGTTGCATGTCACTTATGTCACCGGTGTGCCAATGGGGCAGCCATGACATGCGATGGGTGCCTTAAAAAGAACCTGATTTTTCTGGGTTCCGTTTACTGTAGAGGGACGTGGCACGGTTTGGCTGCTGTGGCATCCCTCTGGAGTAAAAATGGGTGCCTCCAGCCCACCATTTTCAGGTGATCTGTCAAGCCTCTTAGCTATGGTTTAATGAACTAATAGATGCTTGGACTACATGACCTTTGAGTTCCCTTCTTCTATAATTCTGTATAGGAAGCACTTGGGAATAGCTTGATGGCTAAATATATATCACCTAGCTGACTATTTTTGTAAATAAGTAAGACATTATAACAGTAGTATTTTGCCAAGTATGATCCCTATGGTATTGTATTTGCAGTCCATCATTCCTAATCGAGAAATAAAAATATATCTCCCTTCAGTACCACTCCAGTGGTCTACTGGATAGTTCAAATTAGAGTAGACCAGTCTGTTGTTAAATGGTGAGTGAACATATTACTAAATCTCACTGGTCTAGTTGCATCTACTCTAATTTGGACTAGGAATATGGATCAAGACTTCATTTTGTATTGGCGCTCATCTCCTTCTCAGAGGGAGACTCTGTGAGCACCAGCAGTAGCCTAAGGGAGCACATCCTAGAGTTTTACTAAGATCCAACACTGATTAATGCCACCTTGTCCTCAAGCAGCTCAGAAACAGGCAAAAAATGCTGGGATCGATCAATTAACTCTTAATCAATAAATCCTAGGACCTTATCAGACGTCAGAAATTGGAAGTATAATCCAATGGCAATCCGAACTCAATTATGGGGTTCCATGTTATTGCGAATTAAAGGATCTCACGCAATTTCGGGCAAAAGGGAAGTCAATCCGAACGCAATCATGGTTTTTACATTATTGCGAATTAAAGCATCTCACGCAATTTCGGGCAATGGGATGTCATTTTCGGGTAATGGAAAGTCATTCTGAATGCATTCCGAATGCAATAGGAATTCACATGAATTCGCTAAACTAGCGAATTCACATGAATTCGAATTGGCTCCAATCGCAATAAAGAGAAATTCCTCCCGCCTGATAAAGTCCTTATTCAGCTACATCACCCATGTTTGAAATCAGTGTTTGTTTTTCTCAATCTGCTAAGGAAAGAGTATGCAGTTTTTATGCAGAACAATTCACCAAGTTGGTAAAAGAAAGAAAGAAAGGAGATGTAAAAAGAAAATACCTAAAAACTTTACCTGGTCAAACTACAATTCAGTGGAGCTCACCTGAGTTTGACTTCCAAAATGCTGTGAGGATCGAATGCTTTTCCTTTGGGTTTCCAGAGCTTTTATACCATTCCTGATTAAAGGATGATGCATTTTATTTTCATAAGATTCTAATTCATTGCTCACAACCTTTTTTTTTTTTTTTCGCCTTATGTTACACCCAAACAGTTTCAGGGTGTAATTTTGCAACTCCTTTTCCTCATCGCTGATGTTTCACTCCGTAGGTGGGGTCCTTCTTGTTGTGAAAATTGTTACGGGTCATGTTTCATGGCCAAAATAATTTGTACAGTTACTAGCCAATCCTGACATAAAGCAAAGTTTGAAGTACACTTTGTAGTTTTTCCTTTGATGATTTTTGTATTGCTGTTTTTTTTCACCAATTTTTTATTTATTTAAACATATCAAGTTCAAATAACTCTGTTTTCCTTTGCACTCCCTCTAAAAATGGTGACAAAAAGTGATGAAAAATGATCATACGCTGTAGCCCCATTTGCTTGCTTTGTCTATTTTTAATGGATTGTTTTAATGGTCAATCTGTTTAGTTGATGTTTTAGGGGAGGGAGGGAATAACTGGGATATTGGGTTTTATATGGATTCTTTTAATTGTAAGATGCCTCCATTGTCTTTTGACAGAGAGGCTGGGTAAAAATAAAGTTTATTATTATTAATTACAGAATTATAGAGTTGGAAGAGACCATAAGGGCCATTCAGTCCAACCCCCTGCCATGCAGTATATTACCTACTTTCACCATTTTGAGAGGGACTTCTTATTACTATTACTATTACTATTATTTGGGGGATGTGTGGAGTTCTGGAGGTTCTTTGGGAGGAGGATGGGCATATGATATTTTATTTCATGATAACAGCCAGCTTGGCATGGTGTTTGGAGTACTGGACTACAACTCTGAAGAACAGGGTTTGATTCCCAGCTCAGCCATGAAACCCACTGGGTGACCTTGGGGAAGTCACAGGCTCTCAGCCTCAGGGGAAGGCAATGACAAACCTCCTCTGAACAAATGTTCCCAAGAAAACCCCATGATCTGTTAGGGTTGACCTAAGTCAGACACAACTTAAAGGCACAAAACAACAATGATGGGAGTATTTGTGTATGTTTTCATTAAGTGGAAGTGCTTTCCTTATGGTCTGGAGGGGGGGAAATGCCCCCTAAATAATGTCATTAAAAACAGGGGCTGGAGAGGGGGAAAGAAGGGGGTTCCGCGGGTATAAAAAGTGGGATCCAAGGGTCACATGAAGCCCACTATAATGGTTTCTGATCTAACAAGTGGGGGGGTTATGCATAATAACTCCAGTTTTTGTATGATGACAGTTGAAGGATTAACCTAGGTGTAATTCTGGTTTAGATTTGGTGGCAATGCATTGCTTCACCATTTCCCACAGCAGTAACGAAAATGTTCAAATCTGTGGTTCCTCCTCATGAACATTTTCAGAATTTGGAAATCAGAAATGTGTGTGGTGACCCATGAAGAGTTTGAAACTGGCCCTGACGAGAGACATTTTTTGATAGTGTGGCTAAAGAGAAAATATCTCCAATGTCAACATGTCCATCCATGTGCCATGCCACCATGTCTTTCCTTAGGACATTGGATGGTACTTTACTGTCATCTGAAGTAGCTCATGGTGGAGAACTGGGCTTGGTATAGTTGAAGTTTTGGTCCAGATGGCTCATAGATTGGGAAACAATCCTTGCAAAGGGTGGAACAATCAGCTAATGTGATATTTTCCATGAAACATCTTTGACACTCCTGTCATTTTGGAAGAGGGTAATCTGTCAGAGGGTGTGGTGAGGAAGATGCTGGGTTAGGAAATGGCTGGCTCAATATGGATTAGTAAGGGAATTCCTTGGATTTCCATCCAACAAGAAAGAAAAGAGGAATCCAAGGAATGTTATCACAGAAATAATGTGTACAATGGAGAGACGTGATAAGCAAGACACCTTTGCCATCTATTTATGTTTATGATGCACTGTAAAATTATCCAGTTGTCAATTGTAGAGTACAACAGGTACTAAGACCAAGCCAAGAGGATGAGCTTTTCATTGAAAAGCTGATTTCAGTAAACTTAGGGAAATACTGGTGGTGATGCCATGGCCTGAAATATTAATAGATGGGCATTTCTTAAAAGTGAGCTATTAAGGCACAATTTTAAAACAGTTCCAAGGAGGAAGATAAATAGGATTTGTCTAAAGAAACCATGATGGATGCCTGAAGAACTTTTGACTGAGCTAGAACTCAACATGTACAAGAAATGGTAAAAGGGGTAAATCACCAAAGAAGAATTCAAACAAGTAGCCAACTCATGTAGCGACAAAGTCAGGAAAGGTAAAGCAGAGATAGTATTTTGTCATTTTTTCAGGCTATGTGGCCATGTTCTCGAAGAGCTTATTCCTGATGTTTCGACAGCATCTGTGGCTGGCATCTTCATGCCAGCATTCTCTGAAGATGCCAGCCACAGATGCTGGCGAAACATCAGGAATGAACTCTTCTAGAACATGGCCACACAGCCCAAAGAACCCACAAAAAACAATCAGAAGTGGATTTCTGTGAATTGTCCATTCCTTATGTGTATGTGTATGTGATGTGCAAGCAATTATTAATCTACAAAACATCCTTGAATTGGCTCAGAGCAATGGAGAAATCAAATTGGTCCTGTCCAAATGTCTTGGGCATGCCTGGACCAATGACTGCAAACATGACTTCTTGTGACAGGCCTAATACGTCTTTCTGTCTCTCTCTTTTGCACGCAATTAATGGAAGTGACATATGTCTGTCTGTCTGGCCTCAGAGTTACTTCAACAACCTGTATGTCAGGTTTGGATGCTCTAACAAAACAGTTAGTGCCGCCAGCCCTATTTGGAAAGACAGACGACTCGGAAGGGAATAAACCTTTGAGGTATAATGATATTTCTTCTGAATCAAGAATGAGGTAATACTAACCACAGAAAACGTTTTAGAATAATTACAGTCTTTTCGGAGCACAGCAAATTTGTCGCTGTTCACAAATTATAGTTTCATGCAGATGGATGTACTTTGCCACACCCCGAAGGGGGCTAAAGAAAGAACAAAAGAATATCTTTGACAAAAGAGTTGTGTATTCATATTCTCTTGACACCAAATCACAATAGCTAGCTTTCACCTCTAAGTTTTATTTGGATTGTATGTCCCTCAAAATTATCTCTTCTGTTCATCCATTCTGTTGACTGGAAGGGGATTATAGAGGGAGGCATTTTCTACAAACATGGAAACTGTGGAAGTAGTTAATTGTGTATCACAACGCTAAGCCTGACCTGAAAAGTAAAGATTTTTAACATAAGCAAACAAACACTACATTAGGGTAGAATTCCAAGATATAGCTGTGTTAGTCTGTAGAATCAGTACGTAGAGAGATCTTGTAGAACCTTTGAGACTCACTGAAAGAACAAAATGCATCTGAAGAAGTAGACTGAAGTCTATGAAAGCTGATGCTGCCAATTTCTTTCTTTCAGTGAGTCTCAAAGGTGCTGCAAGATCTCTCTAAGCACTACATTGCTTGTGGTACAGTGGGCCTTTGGTATCCATTGGGGTTTGGCCTTAGGGTCACCATAAGTCAGAAACAACTTGAAGGTGTGCAGCAACAACAAAATGCTCATATCGATAACAAAGCCCTGTTTTTCAATCTGTTATTCAAAGATTTCAAAAGCTTTTTGAAGCAAAGAAATTATGAGCACTTCTTGATCAATGAGTAAGAATTTTGGTTTTTAATTCGATGTCCAGGATTTGTGTATTTTACATAAGCAAAGTTACCATTCATATTGGGTTTTTCTAGCAGAGGAATGTTCTTTAAACCTCTGCCAAACTTCCTTTTGACATGCGAATTGAGTTTGAAATGCCAGGTAATTAGTGTAAATGTTTGCCTCCCTTGTCTTTTATTTTCATTTCAGAAATCTGTGGAAAATACTTCTCGATAGGGAGAGAAAAAATAACCTTTTGAAAGTGGGACTTTTTGAAAAGAATATATTTTTTTTAAAAAAATCGCATCTAGTTCCTGATGGGCGAGAAGAAGAAAAATTGGTTTGTCACAACAGTAGTATCACGTTCTCTGTTTACTTGTATATTTCGGTTTTAATCTGAATTTATTTAGATTATTGTTTTTATACAAGTGTTTTATTAATAAGCATACAATTTTGAGATATTTTTTTTATCAAAGATCGTAAATAAAGATTGATTGATTGAGGTAAAAACCTCACCTACAGGGTAATTGCAAGAAAGTACAAAGGAGAACAAACAGTTACAAGCATCAAAATCCCTCCTTGGCTCTGTTAACATTTGTAGGGTATTAGGAAAAGGAAAAGGTTGTCAGCAGTTAATCAGAAGCTTAGGAAAGAAAATTTATCACCTTCTCAGATTAGTTACGCCTTCAGTTTTAAGGCCACGCAGAGCGACACGTCAGAAATGACTTGAAGGGCAACAACCAAATGTTATACATTATAATATTAAAAAATGGGGAGTTGTGTATTAACTCAATTATTTCTTTTGTGTGATGTACTGTGCCTGGCATTATCTGTTTAAACAATTTATTTATGTATGCATGACACCTTTAAGAATAAAATTTGAATTTTTTTATTTTAAAAAAGAATATGCATCAAGCAACCACTAGAGAGTGCCACTTTCTAAGGTAGAAGCAGTATGCAGGCAGCTATAACTATCTAGCAGATGGAATGGGTTTAACTGCTATAATCTAGACACAATGCTGATGTATATCATAAAATTTTTGTTTTGTAAGATTATGTGGATTATTTTGGGGAGGAGGGATAAGGGGATTATGTATTTCAATGTATATGCATTATGCATTTTATTTATGTGATTTTATTATTGTAACCCACCTTGATCCTGTTGGAGAGGTAGGATATAAATTGTTGTTGTTGTTCTTGTTGTTGTTGTCATTAGTCCTTAGACACAAGAAAGAGGATGTAGCCTTCTTCAGGCATCTCTGAGTTTTCAGTTTTGCTTATTTGTTTGTATTTCAATAACAATAGCAATCACATATTCTTTCCACTGAATTTATGAAGATACTTGCAAATGTTGGAAAGCTCTTCTACGAGTTAAGAGTTATGAATGTGGACAAGAAATAGACAATGGTTCAAAGGCCAGCAGGGAAATTGCAATTTCTCAAGGAGGTCTTTAGAAGATAGATATGCTATATAACTCTGTGCTTAGAGGAAAAACAGGGTTCCCATGTACTCTCCAGAATTCACAAGGAAAGCACCAAAGGCAAGGAAAGCCTCCATGCAAATCAAGGTATCCAAAGCTTGGAAAGGTAGGAGGTGATAATGGACTTCCCTGTGAAGAAAGCCATTAAATTGATTACTGAGGTGCAAAGGCAGCTGTGAGTAAGAGACTGGGAGTTGCTGACTGATACCAACCCAAGAAGAATAGATTATGCCATAGATATAGTCCCAGGCTCACATTAATTGGGAGTGAGAGGAAAAACCAAGTTGGTGCAGGCCCAATGAATGGTTATTCCTCATGCAAGGAAAATCCCATTGGACTTTCCTCATTGCATTTGGGATCAATATCAAGACTGCCGTGTCTCCTTAGTAGGTCAGTAGACGGATGTGATAATCAAAATATCCCGAAACAATGCAGTAAATCAAGAGTGTCAAAGGACATCATCACATGGGGATGCTTTCATCCTCTTCCTGTTATTAATTCAAATTTAAAGCATCCAAATAGCACAGTCAGGGTTTGCACCCCCATGCTTTTATTCCATCCTTCTCCCGTCAGTAAATCACTATTTGGGCGCTTTAAATTCAAATTAATAACAGGATGAGGATGAAAGCTTCCCCATGCGATAACGTCCAAAGAGAAAAAATACAAACAGACTAAAACTCTAGAGACTAGTGTTTGAATCATGCCATGCACACTTTAGATGGTAATGGTGCATGCATCCCTCCAGGCTTTATTTCAAATTTATTTCAAATAGCAGTTGAGAACATGTATTAATTTTATTACCTGCAGTTTAAACATTAGTGTTCTCCCTTCCGACCCTTCCATGCGTGTTAAGGGGAGAGTGCCGTTTCAATGAAAACCAATGCAAGCAGTTCCTGACTTTTTCTTTTCAACCAAATTCTAACTCAAGACAACAGTAGCATCTGTAGCCAAATTCCAAATGGCTGAATTGTCCACTGATGGTCAAAACATGTTTCGACAGTACCAATGGATGTGGGGCAATCCCATCTCTCAAATACAAATGAAAAAATTTCTAGAACATGCCACATAGCCCGGAAAAGCCATAAAAAACTATTTCCACTGAGACACAAGAAATATCTACTTCCAAAGACCTTGCTGCCTGAAGCAGACTACAGTAGAGTCTCGATTATCTGACATAAACTGGACCGGCAGATAGTTGGATAACCAAAAATGTTGGATAATCCGGAAGGTCCAAGAAAAGCTTTGAAATCACTATGAATTGCAAATGTATTGAAGTTTTATTGCAGTAACAGTAACAGTAAATGTAAAGAAGTCACTGATCAACTTTGTGATGTACAGTATAAACAGTTAAGTCCTCTGAAAATTTAAAGAAATCACAGCAGCCGCGACGTTGGATAATCCGGAATGTCGGATAACCAAAGGACGGATAATCGAGACTCTATTGTACTAGCAAATGGCACACACAGTTTGGGCAAAGGGTTTGTGTGTGGGTGTATGCCATTATTATTATTAGTAGTAGTAGTATTAAGATTTATTTATAAAGTGCTGCCAGCACTTTCAAGCCAACTGTGGGTGCATCCATGCTGCAGAGCAAAAGCATTTTGGCACCACTTTAACTGTCATGGCTTGCTTTTTGTGTTGTGCCTTCCAGCCTTGCTGAAGGTTTAAAACTGCCCTCGAACAATTAAGACTGGTTTGAATGCGTCACATCTATTTTGCAACTTCTTTATTCCTTGTTACAAGAATGCATGTGCACCGTGTTCTGTTTAACAACAACATCAACAACAGCAACCTTCAAGGGTGGTGTGCTGCACTCCTATCTGCCCTGGGAAAGTTTCTTCAAGGGTGGAGTATAAACAGATATCAATAACTGTAGTCCTACACATGTGTTTAATGGCTTTTATGCAGCTGAACATGATGGGGCTTCCTTGTGAATTGACTTCTGATTACATCGTGAATAAATAATCTAGAACAAATAGACAATTCAGATTAAAGCTAGCAGCAGACAAACAGACTGGGGTATGAAAAATAATATAGTCGACCTCCATAGCCTCAGATCCTTCAACCATTCATGGATTGATTTTTTAAAACTATATAAATTTCAAAAAATACAGCCTTGATTTTGTCATGTTTTAAAAAAATAAAAGACATAATTTTTCTATGGCATTAATGGGTCTTGAGCATCCACAGATTTTGGTATCCATGAAGAGTCCTGGAAACAAACCCCAGAGGATACCAAAAGCCCTTTGTAATGACCAGAATACCATACGTACTATTGACTAAAGGTTCAATGAGATTTATCTGTGTACAGTATTCACTTCTATTCAACAGTTGATTCAATGAGTTTCCTGTAGTTGGGACTAACCAATAAATGTTGATCTAATGAGTTCCCACACAAGTCTTTTCAGGATTATAGTGTTCATGGGGGCTAATGTATAGGTCAGTCAGTATAGGATTTCACTTGTATAGTGCAAGCTTATTATATATACCCAGAACCAATGGTATTCTATGTCTCTATGGTAGCTGGCAGCTCCCATATCAGTAGAGAAGTGAATCCGTTAAGGGTTTGGGTCTGAATATTAAGGCAATAACTCAGATTGCTGAATGATTTAGCCGCCACATCACACTGTTGACTCATGTTCAACTTGTGCTCTACTACAACTCCTAGATTCCTTTCTCATGTAGTCTCATACAGCCAGGTGTCCCTCATCCTATATCTATGCTATAGATATAGCATCCTGTATCAATCAACCCTTTCACAGGAGTCACCTAAGACCATTGGATAACACATATTTCCAATGATCTTCTTAGGAACTGAGACAGCACTCTTCTATCCGTCTCCAGGTCTCGGGGGTCACCACAACATGAGGAACAGTATTAAAGGGCTGGGGCATTAGGAAGGTTGAGATCCGCTGCTCTAAACTTTAACAATTCTATCAGATGGGCTGAGCCATAGCCTCAAGAAATATTCAGTACCTTGGAAATGTCCATTAAATTGAGAAGGTTCAATGTCCCACTCATCAGGACCATCAACAGTCATTGCCATAAGTAAGCCCAGATACATTCAATGGGATCTAACCCACAAGTTGGTGAACACAGTAGGTTTTCCCTAACCCAGCATCTTCCAGCTGTGTGGAGCTACAACAATCATGAATTCCAACCAGCAAAGCCAATTGTGAGTGGTGATGGTCCATGGAAGTTCAACATATCTGAAAGGGAACTTATTTCTCACTGACGATTTGTGAAGACGGCACTCCGAAGGTTAAGGAATTAGAAGAGCTCAGGATGGCAAATCTTTCTCCAACTTCTTTATCTTACCCTCTTTTGAATACCTTCTTTCACCACAAATTTCAGAAAATATTGGTTTTGCTAGTGTCATTGGCAGCAGCCACCCTACAGAATTATTCCAGCTTGATACCACTTTAACTGCCATGGCTCCATCATATGGAACTTGAAGTTTGTCGTAGAACAAGAGCTCTCCGGCAGGGAAGGCTCAATTCGTTACAAAACTACAGTTCCCAGATTCCCATAGCATGGACCCACTGCAGTTTAAGTGGTGTCAAAGTGCATTATTTCTGCAGTGCAGACACAGCCTATGAAATAGGGGCCATATTCCCGACTTGTAAGTAGTGTCGATGTAAGGAGTTTCATATGATGCGATTAGGAAAGGCATCCTGGTTTTTGTCCAATACAGCAGCCAAACATTTCCATAGAATCGGAACAACAGCTATGCAAAGAGAGGAAGAATTTAATTATACCAAGTGGGGGGTAATAAATTATCTGAAGTCATGACTGTGCCTTCAAGTTAAGCTCGCAAACAATAAGTGTGGGGATTTTTCAACTTGTTTGTTGTCATGTTTATCGCAATCAATTCTGCGGATCCATGGCAGCCAGGTGTCTTTGGGAAATAGGTGACATGCTTTTACAGTCGGGTCATACCTCACATTTTGTAGTCATTCCTCACCTCCATATGACTCAACCCCAGGCAGATGCTTATCTCCCTTGCCTTCAAGAGAATGTGGAAAGAAAAGATGGGGGTGGCGAGGGAAACCAAACAATTACTCTCTGGCGAAAGCCTTGGGCAAGGGATTGCTTTGAGCCAATTTACAGAGTCAGCAAGGCTGCAGCGAAGGGCTGTGCCCATTCTGGGTGGAGACGGAGGGAATCTCTGTTGTTATTAGTGCTGAGACAACATGTCTTTGCCATTTTTTTTTAACAACAGCTGCCATTTTGTTCCTCCTAAAATGTCCCGGAACAAGGATGCAGATCTTCTCATATACTGCTGTTGCATGCAGTGGTGGATTATTTCAAACCTGTTCCCTGCTGACTGCTCTTGCAAGACTTTTTGCACCATTTCAGCAAAATCTGTTTATATGTTTCTTGTTAATATATACTCCAGTTTTCACCTAATATGGAGCCCAAGTGGAATTTTCTGCAAAATGCACTGGTCCAAAGGGTGTTGTTAGTCCCAATTCCAGTATATTAACTGTATCTATTGGATTTATCAGTGTATAGACTCATTCAAAATAGATTTGATGAATCTACATTAGCTGGGGCTCACATACAGGATTCAGGTGTGTGTGTGTTTTCTGGATGGGTTGGCTTGCTCTCTGTCCTTAGAATTGTAAAATCAATGGACTTTTTCACACGGGAGGAATGTATGACCATTCCGAAAGAAAAGAAAGTGGGGCCAATTCGAAAATGCACGAAATTACGTACTGGCTCATCACATGCAATGCAGAATACAGCATCTAAAAGAGAAAGCAGTGCCAATGCGAATGAATTCATCATATCAGTACATACTAGTGATGTAAAGAATATTCATAAAAATTCAATAAACAGAAGAAATTTCTCTAATTCAAAGATTTCAAAACTGCATAGATACTACTTAGGCGGTATGAAGTGGTATATAAATGAAGCTGTTTGTTTGGGTTTTTTTGTTTGTTTGTAACAGGGGCAATCCCATGGCCAAACTGGAGTCGCATTTCATACCAATGCAAATTCGAATTGTCTGCAAATTCAGAATGGAAAAGGATTTGCCAATTCGATAGTTTTCGGAATACAGCTGTTTTGAGGATGACTGGTGATTGTATTTGGATTGCCTCCGACGCCATTTGATATTCTCTTTCGAAATAACGTGAAATCCCATGGATGGCCCCGTGTTGGCATTCAGTTAACCTTCCAATTTTCATCGCAAGAAAAAGTCCATAGTGTTGGAAGAGACCACAAGGACCATCCAGTCAAACCCATGCCATGCAGGAACACATAATTGACTTACAAAGGAAAGTTGGGCATTGGTGAAAGATAGCCAATGGTGTCTTATTATGGTGACCCAGTGGCTTCTGGTTTTTCCAGTGGCTAGAGTGGGCATGCGATACAATAAAGAAGTAAATAATACAAATACCTTTGCTAAACATGAGCACAGTCCTCAAAAGAAATGATACACTAAGGCTTCTCCACCCATAAACATAGAGAAGGGCTTTGAGAGGCTGTTTCACCTGCAGCTCTCCTCATTGGAATGCCATGCTTTTTAATCCCCCCGTTAAGAAAGGCAGTGTGTCAGGTACTAATTTACACGTCATTTCGGGCGGCAAACCTTTGTTCACTGATCTGGGAGTGAATTCCTGAGAACTTTGTGGGACTTAGCTCTGAGCAGATAACTTTAGGTTGCACTGTCAAAACACCAGCTGCCAAGGTGAAGCATCCTAATCTGATCTTCCCTCTGACAAATTCCTTGTTATGAATGGTCAAGGATCTAAGACCTTTTTTAAAATTAATGTTGATGGTATAGGTTCTAAATCATAAGAAATGTATTCCCCCATATGAGCCCGGCCAAGCACTGAGATCTTAAATACAGGGCAATTCAAAAAGAATGGCACAAAAGCAAAATTGTTCTTATTCTCTGAAGATGCCAGCCATGGATGCAGGAAACGTCAGGAATAAACTCTTCTAGAACATGGCCACATAGCCCCCAAAACCCACAAAAAAACTATGTTCTTATTCAGTTTTGCACCATTCTGTTTCAAACCTGTACAATGGCTTGAATCCTATTGATGCATCCCCACTCACTGAACAGAGTAAGACACAGAAAACTATTCACATCTTCTATTTGATGCGTTCTCATTCCCTGCGTCACTTTGCTTGTCTCCATTCTTTGGATGCCTAAACTCTGGCTGACGTTCTGTACTGCATTTACAACTGATCTATATCCACTAATTTAGAACACTTCCACAACCTACATGGACAGACTCTCAGAGATGGAGATATATTCTGCTGGCCATTAGGGCAAAAGGGGGATGACATTTCCACCCAACTGAAGAGGACCTCCCTTCCCCTATTCCTAGGAAACCATGCCTGGTGAATCAAGGATCTGACTTTATTTAAGGGAAGAAATTCATTTCTTTTTCCCACTCTGATAGACTAGAATGTGGTGTAGCGTGACTCAAAGTGGCAGTCCCATTGACCAGTTCCAGTCTCTGAAGGAAAGAAATGACTGGAGACAACGGTCACAATTTGGGTGAAGAAAGAAAAAATGGTTAAATTATTATGACCTTTGGAAGTGATGTAGACATGTTGCATTGAAGTCGCTTCAGTGACTTGACCTGAATTCAGCTCAACAATAAATGATGCACTAACACAACACGCCATTCATATATATTTGCCACCACCTTTCTGGCATCATTTACTTTGAGCAGCATTCAGAGGGTGCATTTCTCAGAGAACTTGAATGATTGACTACAGAAGTTGTATCCAAAACCATAAAATAGAGGACCCTTTGGTGAAACGTTTTCTAGATGAACATCACCCTTTGGATTCATTCAAATTCTGGTGCATAGATGGGATATCTAATATTAAGAACATAAAACAGTTACAAATATTGGAACTCAAATGGATTCATGGTTTGAAATCTGAATCCCCGGTGGGCTTAAATGAAAATGCGAACTGGTTAGTTTGAGCTTTTCTTTGTCCTTCCAAGTCTTGGCAGGATCGTTCCATTACCGGTTCAGCTGGATATTTAAGAGATTCTGGAAACAGGAAAAGAATATTATTACCCTTGAATTGAACAGAGTCATATTATCTGAATCCCCGATGGGTTTAAAGTAAAATGCGAATTGGTTAACTTTTTTTCAATGAGTTTTTCATTGTCCTTCCATACCCTAAGATTTCCCTAAGGTTTTTTTTTCCCCCCTGAGTCTTGGCAGGATCCTTCCCAAAACCAATTCAGCTGGTTATATAAGAGACTCTGGGAGCAGGGGAAGAACATTATAACCTTTGGATTTAACAGAGTCTCATTGTGTGAGCAGAGGAATTGATTTAAATTTTTTTATATATTGAATACTTATAGGCCACTGAGGAAGACTTTAGTCAAAACGTGTCTGGCCTTGAGTTTTGATATTTTATTATTATAATACCATTTGTTTTTTCTTATTTGCACAATTCTCAGTGGGGTATTCCTTTTTTTTCTGCTCCCTAGATTAGTCATCAGTTTATTTCTTTATAAAGTTGTCTTTTATATCGGGAAGTGGGACTACAGTTAGCCTGTTCATTTATTATCTTTGGCAGAACCTTTTTGGTTAGTGTTTTGGTTATATATATCTGGGTTCTTTGGTTGTAGGGACTTGAGTTGGTCTCTCTACTTTCAGCCACATGTGTCCTCTTGGTTAAATAAATAAATGCTGATATACATTGAAAGATCACACCAATCTGTTTCCCAAAATGTGTAAAATGCATTTCCCTCCTTTAAAAACAAAATTGCAGGTACGTATTTCTCACTGGAAACTATGCCTCTGTTTGTTCAGGGCAGTTCATATCAGTTCAGGTCATTGAAAATAACAACGATTGGTTGGGACGCATTGCTCACCAAGCCCAAGTGAAGTTTGGGGAGAAGGTACAGGTGACATCAACTATCAGCCGACATGCAACACTGGAATGCATAAAGAAGGGTGGTGTCATGGGCTTTGAGACAACTTCATTTCCATGTTCCTGACAGGTTATCATTAGCATTTCTATTTTCAACTCATGGCATGATTGTTTCAGTCACTTGGGATGTGGTATTCATGCCAGGGCATTGATCAATCGCAGGGGAATTGGGAAGGGTGAATGCGGCGAAATGCAATGCCACCTCTCCACCATTCATAATCTTGATTGTTATCACACAAAATGGAATTACATTTCTCATGGCAATGGGCTGCTGCATGGGGAGAGAAACAGCTCTTATTTCTATAGTTTTCTGTGGGGTTTACAGGCTATGTTCTAGAAGAATCTATTCCTGACCTGTCACCAGCATCAGTGGCTGGCATCTTCAAATGGCATCTTCATCTCCTATTTCTCTCAACGCAGAAGTTGTTTACAGGTTTTATAGTCTGGCAGTGCATAAGATACCTCTAGTTTAAGATTTGACACTTCCCTCCCTAAACTGCCAATAGGACCTAGATATCCTAAGGAGTAAAGGGTCCCATCTGACCTTGGAAGGTAAGCAAGATCACAGCTGGTTAGTACTTGGATGGGAGACCACCAATATATACCAGGTACTGAAGATGACATTTCAGAGGCAGAAACCACTTGTGTTTATTCCTTGCCTAAGAATCATAGAGTTGGAAGAGACCCAATCCAACCCCCTTGAAAATAAATTAAAAACAGTGCAGCACTATACAAGCCCACTCCTCACCTCTTATATTTCCAAAAGCTTGCTGGAAGAGAAAAATCTCAACCTGATGCTGAAAGAAAAACAAAGAAGAAGCCTTCGTAACTTCCTTTAAGGAGGATTCTGCTTCATAATCACTCTAATAAATAAATATTGTAGTGATTAACTTCATCCTTCTGGGCTCGAGAAGAAACCTTTCAGAAGTACTATCTGTTTTTGTTTTTTAAGAAAAAAAATATGATTTAAATAGATATAAAGTTCTCTGTGTTGATTTAAATATATATTAAAGTGATTAACTAATAGAACTAAAAACAGAAATGGAATGAGTCAAATGAGCTGATTTCTTCAGCTGCTAGAGTTAAAGGATCAGGGATCCACTCTCCATTCCTTGCAGGGAAAAGAAACATTGGTGTACTTATATGAGAAGCTCATTTTCAATGGTGGACAGAAGACATCTTCTCCACCCCATAGTAGCAGTGGCTGATGGGAATCCAAATCCATTGTTAGACCTGACTGGAGGAAACCAATTGGATCAATTAGATTTACAATTAAAAACACATGGCACCCATGGATGCCACATTGGTCCAACGGATCCAGCAGTTCGTTTCAGACAAAGAGTGAAATGTGTTTTAGTTTGTGAATGTCTCTTTTGCTTTTCCTTGGGGTATCTCCTTGCCCCTGTTACATCTTAATGGCATTGTTACGTGCCTTTGAGTCATTTCCAGTCCAAGGTGGTTCACAACTTTACAACCAACGTTTTTGTTTTGAGCCCCAAGAGAATGCATTTTGCATTTTGTGTTTTTTCACACAGTGTTATTGAGATAAACTCCAAGTTTTATGGATTTGCATTTTAAAAAAAATGAATTTTCTGAAAAATACACTGACCAAAATGCTACTGTTAGTCTCAACTACAGTATACTCACTGAATCTATTGGGTTTTCCAGTGTTGGGATTTATCATTCAACAGTAGTGGGACTCACGTACAAGAATCAGGCCGATGGTGATTATTTGTTGTCTTAATTATTTGTATTTGGGTCAATTCCATCTTACTGACATTGTTATGTGCCTTTGAATCAATTTCAATGCATGGTAATCCTACCATAGGGACTTCTTGGCAAAATTAATTCAGAGAAGGATTGTCTTAGGATGAGGACATGTGACCTGCTGAAGGTCCCTCAATGAGTTTCCATGGCTGGGCTGGGATTTGAACCCCAATCTCCCAAAACCCTAGTCCAATATTCAAATCACATCACTATGGTTCTCCAGATATGTCTTAATACAATGAATAAGAACTATAGTGTAAGACTGACAATCAGAAGTCACTCATTTTCTTTTCTATATTAAAAAATTCTACTTTTTTGGAAAAAGTGAGGAGAAGGAAGACACATGCTGCACTGCCGAACCGATCCATTGATTCGGATCGCAAATGCAGCCCAGGATTAAGCACTGAGGTCAACTAGTGCAGAAATCTGGCCACAACTATCTTCTGAATCAGTTTACAGGTCAGATGAGAGATCACTTCGATTCTCACTCACACACACATACACACTCCAACTTCAATCCCAT
Source organism: Urosaurus nigricauda (assembly GCA_034509955.1). Lineage (NCBI taxonomy): Eukaryota > Metazoa > Chordata > Lepidosauria > Squamata > Phrynosomatidae > Urosaurus > Urosaurus nigricauda. Next base: position 3,490,165 of record JAOEGL010000010.1, read on the forward strand.
CATGGAAGAAAAAGAGGACACAAGTGCTTCAGAATGCAAGTGATATTTTAATGTAAAAGGAAATGGACATGAACAGTAGCTGAGACAAGAGCTGAAATAGGCTGCACATTACTGTGACCCATATTCCACAATGCATTGCTTCTCTTTGCTGTAGGGAATGGGGTGGCGAGAAAGGTCAATGGTAGACTATGCATTTGCAAAAACAGGAAGGTTGTCCACTATTGGTAGGTCTTTTCTTTGTACATTTATACAGGAGTGATATAGAAGTTCTTCTTACTGCTGCAAGGAAAGGTTCCCAAAGCAGGAATCATTGGACAATTCTCCTCTCACTGTAGTTCAAAATAATATCCTAATAACAGTATTGTTAACACTTTCTAAGCCCCAGAACTATATTTGGTAAGAACCTGTGCAAGAACCTCTGCAAAACAGAGACCCAACTCATGTTCTGTTCCAAACCCTTAGATTGGATCAAGCAAGTGCATGTATCACAAGTTCTCTTTTCCTCAACTTTTACTTATCTTTGAAATACAAGCAACCTACAAGGGTTTTTAAACTAGCCATCCCCATCCCTGTTTCATAGCTAGAACCAACATAATGCTGAAATTCAGAAAACAGCCACCATGAGTGATAAATATAAGGAAAGAATATGCATGTGTCTAATTTTAAGAAGGGCAAAAACAGCAATACTAGCAAGGCAATGCACAGGATACAGCTCATGCCAAGTATGACTTTTGGTGATCAAAATATCTAAGGAAAGTTCTGGTGACTGGTTCAGATCTCTTTAGCTTCTCTTGCTTCCTTTGCCCCTTCCTTCTCATTTGGAGATTTCTTTGGGGTCTAGTAGGATCGGTAAGTGCTGTAGCTGAAGTTGTTGTAAGGCAGAGCCCGGGAGTAGAAGTTGGAGAAGTTGGAGGCTTCATTGGCATACAAGGCAGGGCTGCCACCACGGCCGGCACAGGGATTGTACTGCTCAATGCGGAAAGGTTGATCAGGACAATAGAGTGCAGGGCCTGGGATGTTCAGGACGAAGGGAGGTGGCTGGATGGTCACCGTTGAAGCGGGGCAGCTAGCATAGCACTGGTTTCCACCGGAGGACATCTTCACGAGATGAGAGAGGAGTCTGAAACCACAGGAACAAACTTGCTTATTAACCGATTGTCATCTCTCCAGAGAAGACATCACCCTACTGCATGACTTCCCAAAGGAGTTTAGAAAGTCAAGATACATAGTGGTTATGAGCACAAGAGGAACATGAGAGCAACCAGAGCAATGTTCTACCTCTACCTGGTCTAAGTCTTTTCCTACCTGGTACAGAAATGTATCAAAGACCAGTGAAGTTTCCTCCCATTGACATTGAGTCTCCAAATTTTCAGACAAACAGGGAACCTTTTCAAAATGGGCTATCTGTAGCCCATATTTCCTGAGATGCTGATGCTAATGATGGTAATAATAATAATAATAATAATAATAATAATAATAATAATTTGTTTATACCTTGTGGATCGAGGCAGCTTACATAAAATAATAGACGCTAGAGAATGAATCTGAGATTGATGTTTTTTATGCAAAGGATATAAATTTACTACCCAGTGTGACTACCAGGGCTTAGACCTTCTGTCCCCTGTAATTGATACATAGGTCTAATCTGCAGAAATAGAGTGGTTTGATACCACTTTAACTGTCATGACTCAAATGCCTGAACCTTCCTATGACTGACCCTCAGCAGCTTTAACAGACATCATCATTCTCCCTGCACATCTTGAAAATTCAGAGATCATAACTATAGATCCAAAATGCACTGTAGAAATAGTCCAGTTCAAGATTGCTTTAACTACCCTGGCTCAGTGCTAGGGAATCTTGGAAACTGTAGTTTATTGGAACACCAGAGGTCACTAACAGAGAAGGTTAAATGCCCCACAAAACTACAGTTTCCAGAATTCACCATAGTCTCAGAATCCAAACAGACTTACCTGATTCTCAAAGAAGCAGATAGGGAATTAAGCGGTTGGAGGAAGCCAAGAGGTTTAGCTTTTTATACTGTTCTTCTGGTGGCCTGAGGGATAATTAAGGCTCTCTTTGTTTTTTGGGATTAGCATGATGATCCGATCAACTGCTATAGCCAACACCTCAGATTGCAATCAACCAGTGATGGCCTTTTTTGATGATCAAATATCCATGAATTGTTTCTTAATTGCCCTTTTAAGTGTTCATCCTCAACTCGTTTCACCATGCTGTGTGGGCAAAGGACAGTCTAATTGACTGTGTATTGTAATTATTCTGAGAAGCAGCGTTTCCACATCATAAAGTAGGCCTTCAGATTTGGAGATCTCCACCTATGAGATGTTGTGGAAGAATGGTGTAGCTAAGGACCATCAAAGATGTCCATCAAAGGTATACTGCTTGGGTACATTGTGAGTCAATTAATGACTATGATGGCTAAGTAGAACTTTAGAGGTGTCCTCCTGGATCAAACCAAGGTGTCCTCGTGGATCAAATCAAGGAACAATGTTTTTCTTGCAGGGACAAGCAAACGCCTCTGGAACACCCACAAACAGGAAATGAAGACAACATTCCTCCATTGATTGTCACCTAAATTAAATAAACAGTACAGTGGGCTGTTGGTATCTTCTGGAGTTTGGTGCCAGGACCTGTGATAGATGCCAAAATCAGTGGATACTCAAGTCCAATTATATACAGTAGGGTAGTAACATGGTGTCCGTTACAGAAAATTGAAAAATCAAGGCCCACTTTCTGGAATGGGGTGTGTGTGTTGGTGATATTTTCAAGATGTGGATGGTTGAATCCATTGATGCAGTTTTTTTAAAAAAAATAAATTATTCATGGATGAATTCATGGATATGGCACACTTACTGTAGTAGGCTAGGTCAGAAGAAGGGGACTTTCTTAACAAGGATGGACAAATTTGTTGATTTTGTTCTGCTTTGTTTGAACTCAACAATTTAAATTCTTTCCATATGGGCTATCTGGAAATTCTTGAATTTTGGCAAATTCTTTAGCAATTTTCTTTGTTGTGGCACCCTGGGAGAAGAGAAGGTTAAGAGGTGATATAATAGCTCTGTGTAAATATTTGAAGGGATGTCATGTTGAGGAGGGAGCAAGCTTGTTTTCTGCTGCTCCAGAGAACAGGACTTGGAACAATGGATGCAAGCTACAGGAAAAGAGATTCCAGCTCAACAGTGATGGAGTCTCCCTCCTTGGAGGTCTTCAATCAGAGGCTGAATGGCCATCTGTCGGGGATGCTTTGATTGAGAGTTTCTGCATGGAAGAGGAATGGACTGTATGGCCCTTGGGGGTCTCTTCCAACTCTATGATTCTATGAAAAGTGGTTCAAAAATGAAATCAATTCCCAAGAGAGGTGGTGGGTTCTCCTTCTTGGAACACCTTCACAAAGAGTCTGGCCAGCTGGGGATGCACTCATTGGAGTCCCTCCTCTAAGGAGTGTGGTTGGATTTGATGACCTGTGGGACCCCTTCCAATTCTATAATTCCTTTCAACTGTCTTGTTTTAGCTTGTCATATTGTTCCACATGCTCATAGTCTATTTATTTAGATATTTAATTTGGTAAATTGGATTTGTAGTTTACCAGCCTTAGATATGGTGGAATATAAAGAGTCAGGATAGTGTAGTGGTTTGAGTGTTGGACTCGGATCAAAATCCCAGTTTAACTATGGATAATTTTGCCCTCCTCTGAGAAAGTATGATTTGCCCAATGTCAACTCCCCCCAATGAAGAAACATGCCAAGAAAACCCCATGACAGTTTCACCTTAGGGTTGTAATAGGTCAGAAATGATTTGAAGGGACACTACAACAGCAACTAATACATATCATCACCTTCCAAAACTTTAACAAGACAAATATTGGAAGGAAATGTAGTGTAGTAGATGCCACCTCTGAAAAGAAGCAACTGTTGAACGCCTTATTAGTGCATGCTGCAAGATCATACAGACCGACTATAAGACATGTCATGATAAAATGGCTGGGTCGATATATTGGAATCTGTGTAAAATAAATAAATAAAACAATTTACCATGTGACACACACACACACAAAAGAAAAGGTTGGCAGCATGATCTTTTGGGAAGGTATTTATTTAGCTTTGGTTCTTTCAATTCTGAATGTGAATAAATTTGCGAATTGTGGAAACTTTGGATTATAAAATAGATGAAAACAAAATTATTCCTAACCTTTTAGCTACTATGCCATATGAGTTGTCATTGTTTAGTGTCCCAGTCAGCCTTAGCCCATCCTGTCTCCATAGGAGCTCCAAACCATTTCTCTCTTCAGTTTTATGTTCCATCTCACATGGATATTCAATATTTGGAGTATCTGAACTATGTCCTTACTGGGCTGTTTTAGGGGTCCCTTCACTCCCTTCCTTTGTTTTCCCCTGCTCTAAGATTACAAATGTTGGGGCTAGTGATGCCCAGGTCAAGTGGGTTGACCACAAGTTGAATATGAGTCAACAGTGCAATGTGGCAGCTAAAAAGGCCAATGCAATTTTAGTGTCTAGATCAAGTGTCTAGATTTAGTGTCTAGATCAAGGGAAGTAATAGTGCCACTCTATTCTGCTTTGGTCAGGCCCCACCTGGAATACTGTGTCCAGTTCTGGGCACCACAATTCAAAAAGGATGTGGAGAAACTGGAGCGTGTCCAAAGGAGGGCAACTAAAATGGTGAAGGGCCTGGAAACCATGCCCTATGAGGGCCGTTCAGCAGTGGAAGATGGTGCTTCAGAGTGTGGTGGAGTCTCCCTCCTTGGAGGTCTTTAAACAGATGCTGGTTGGCCATCTGTCGGGGATGGTTTGTTTGAGAGTTCCTGCATGGCAGAAGGGGGTTGGACTGGCTAGCCCTTGTGGTCTCTTCCAACTCTATGATTCCATGGTTCTATGATTCTATTAATCTACCATGGGTTATAGTCTGATTTTTAAATGAGCTAACCAAGGTGCTGGAACTAATTTGAACACAGGTTTCAAGCTAGAACCCAGAGCTAGTCAGAGCTGACATCAATCAAAGCTACAAGCTGCTTCTGGATACCGCCTACTCTCACTGTTTTGGCTCATAAGTATTGGCACATGAAGGACAGAAATATTGCCAATATGTGTGGATGGGTGGTGATGGTGATAGCAGTGATGTAGTGTTTGTTTATGTGCCCATGGCTACAGTTGTCAGGCAAATGTGTCTCACCTGAGTACCAACAGCAGGAGAAGAATCATGTGTCAGTGGTAGAACATATGCTTTGCATTTCAAAAGTCCGTGGCATCTCCCGGAAAGAGAGTTCAGATTGGCAGCTGGCATATGGAGGAATCTTGCCAAGTTAGTCATGCTCCATGAGACAAGCTGTCTGGAGACATTGAGACAACCTGGCAAGAGTTTGTTTAACTCCTGAGATATTTCTCACTCCCCATGGGAGAAAGAAGTGACCAACAAGGACCTAACTAGAGTGGGCTAAATGAAATGTGTTAGTAGGATCCAGGGCACCAGACTAGATCCATAGAGTTGGTGGGATTTACTTATGTGTTGATGTACTACTGACCAATCCACTCCAGCTGGGGCTAGCTGCTAGGATTCAAACCAATAGGATAGGCCCATTAAATGAATGGGATATACTTGTGTGTTGGCTTACCTTTTACCAATTGAGTCAGTGGATCTACTCTAGTTGAGACTAGCTGATAGGGGTTAGGCCATTGCATGTGTGTGTATTTTAACTGGAGTTTCCACATTTTGCACAAAATGTCTCTGGGCCGAGACAGACGACCCAAAAATGGGGTGGCGGTGGCAATACTACGGTTCTGGACAGCGCAGCAATTGTAAGGTCCGGAACCCTAGCATGTAACGGTGGCATCTCAATGGCAGCGTCCCATCCACATAGGTGCCGCCATCTTGATGTAACGAAGCATAGTGTCCGCACATTGCCAGGTTCTATTTACTCCGGATAGACACTGCATAGTTTAGCGGCTGTGGCGTCCATCGGGAATTAAACCGGGTGCCTTCAGCTCACCATTTTCCAGCGGTCTGTTTCGGGCCTCTAAAAAAATGCTTTTCCCCTTTGTGAAAAGAAACCATACATGGTCATACACACATACACACCAAGTATAGAGGGACTAGTTGATTGAGCCAAAAGATGTCCATTCAATGCTTCTGGATTTTTAAAAGCCTGTGCAACAATGCAGAAGTCATTGTTGTTTCGCCATACAATGCAAGATGGTGCCCTTCTCCACTCCATCTTCAGGTCTGCCACTTATCTCTTCTTAGAACCCGCATTGCACAGATGTTTCCAAGTTTTGTAGACCACAACCATTTCAAGTAGAGTTTCCATGCAACCCTCCCGAAGCATGGCAGACCTGTGCACACATCCAGATCTTGCTGGGCTATGATTCCCACAATCCATAACCATAACTCCCATAGACCATGCTATTTGGGGCTCATGGATCTTTATGTCTAAAGAACATCTGGAGGGTAAACAGCTTCCCCAATCCTGATGGATAAGGAAAGTTTCAATTTTGTTTTCAAGGAAGTTGAAGAGCAAATGTGTTGTGTATATTTAGGTGTGAACAGAACACACACAAGGTATTACAATTATGAGGTTGCAGTAAAAGGTTTATTTGGAATCAGTTTTAAATTCATCAGCAACAAAATGTTGGCTTTCAGACAGGATGAAATTAAATTCCCTTGGAATATCACTTTGAATAAGGCATTTCAGCATCAGTTTGATTTTGACTTTGGCTATTCTTAAATTTCTCATAGCTGCAAATTTAAAATAGCACAAAATACATTTCATGTTGATATTAGATATAGTCAAGCGAAGCACAATAGCTAGATATCGTGATGGAAAGCAGAAAGCAGACAGATTAGTGCATCAAGCTAAATTGGTGCTGACATTTTGAACTACACAGGACTCCTCCACAGATGGAAGTTGTGAGGTGGATCAGAGTTGTAGGGAGTGCTCAAAATCCATAATCCAGCCAGAAATGTGACTGGAACATGTGACCTTTATGTAATTTCTCAGTGCTATGCTGAGGATTCAGTCATGGATTGTGCTTTGTCTTCGTTTTCTTCTATGACGATTCCGGGTGTGTTCATTCATCTGGCTTCAGTATGACTTGTAGATGCCGCAGCTGGATTGGGTGCAAGGCAGAGCACTCTGAGAGTAAAACTTGGAGCTATACAATGGGCCAGAATGTAGTGCTCCTGAATTGCTACCAGAGCCCAAACTTCCAGAGGCACATGGATTGGACTGGTCAATCTGGAATGGCTGATCTGGACAGTAAAGCGCTGGCCCTGGGATGGAAATAACAAAGGGAGGTGGCTGGATGGTCACTGTTGAGGCGGGGCAGCTGGAATAGCATTGCTGGTTTCCGTAAGACATTTTAGATACGGAGAGATCTGTCAAAAAACAAGATATATAGTTAAACAGATATGGGCCTATTGGTTAGTTCCACCAGGGAAGACTCGTTGAATCAGTTGGATTTATCTACTGGGTGATTCGCCATTCAGCAATTAATTTGGTACATCTGCTAATGAATAGGATTCAATCCATAAATATTTAGTATGGTGTCTGTATAGTGTAGTAAAAGTGTGGAAAGTTCCAAGAATTGTCCAGCCATCATGGCCCAAGGAAAGCAGACCCAGGAAAGCACCTGCAGAATAGTAAATCAACATATAGGGAAAAAATGAGCAGATCCATTGGGTACGCTATGCTCTGACTTAACCACATCATAACTATAGCTATAGGAAAGAACTAGTGTGGTATAAATGTTTGATCAATGGACTAGAATTCATGGAGATCAGGGTTGGAATCTACATTCAGAAATTCTTAAAAACCTAGGTGACCTTGGTCACACTGTTTCCCCTTCAGAGGAAGGCGATGACTACCCTCTTTGAATCAATCTTATCAAGAATACTCATGAGTCAGTGTTGACCTGAAGGCACCAAAATGAATAGCTATAAACATATAGAAGGATAATAGTAAATGCTACTTCAAGGCATGTGCAGGAAAAACCTGGAAAAGATAATTTCTGAGTAAGACAAGTGGGGCCAATAGTTGAAAAGAAGCTCAGACTACCTTCCAAAGCAACAGCAGCAGATGACTCCCATCTCAGTGGGATGGCAAACCAGTCTTTCATTTGAAATTTGAAAGAGCTTTACAAGATGCTGAGCTAATTTTGGGTCTAGGTTACTTCTCCTTTAAAGTTTGGACTAAAATCCTGGAAAGTGGACTCAGTACCCCACTGACAATGGAAGCCATCAGCCACCCCTTGTAAAGAAAGAGGTCTTCAAAGGAGGAGATCCAACTTGGAATCCCTTCTACAGCTTCAGGGGACTACAAATCAAAAACCTACAAATCACCATTACATCTATATGAGCCCTGGAACAATGTTACTTAATTCAGTCCCAATGGAACAAAAGCAAGGGGATTTAAAAGAGAAGAAACATCAAGAAAAGGGGTTAAAAAGCAAGGGAAAATATCGCTTCTATGCTCTGTCTATCCATCCAGCCTAATCCTAGTGTGACAAACCATTTTTTTTTCTTTCCTCCCATTGAGAACTAGATGCAATTTTTTTTAAAAAAATCTTTTTAAAAGTCTCACATTCAAAAGGTCATTTTTTCTTTCCCTGTCGAGAAGTATTTTTCACAGATTTCTTGAATGAAAATAAAAGACAAGGGAGGCAAACATTTACACTAATTGCCTGGCATTTCAAACTCATTTCGCATGTCAAAAGGAAGTTTGGCAGAGGTTTAAAGAACATTCCTCTGCTAGAAAAACCCAATATGAATGGTAGCTTCGCTTATGCAAAATCCTGGCCATCGAATTAAAAACCAAAATTCTTACTCATTGCTCGAGAAGTGCGCATAATTTCTTCTCTTTAAAAAGCCTTGGAAATCGTTAAATAACAGATATTTCTTCTGTTTATCGAATTTTGACAAATATTCTTTACATCACTACAATCCTATCAGGATTTTGAAACCAGCTTTCATTATATCTTGACAATGTCAAGAGAATTGTTCTTCCCTGCTTGTAAAACGAGAATACTTCATTTATCACTACCATCCTGGACTGAAGCAAAGATAATGTTTTTTAAATGTATAAAAACATAGTTTGGATGTCCTACCTGGTTCTCTGTGTTGCAAATGGTAGCAGAAGCAGTGGGGATGATGGTAACAGTGTCAAAGTGGATGCTTTTTATATGTTTTCCATGCTGTATGGAAGCCAATGACTCCTTTGAATGTTCTCATCTGCTGCGAATCCCACGGTGAATCATCAGACCACACATGTGGACTTTCAAGAATTAATTACTGTCCATATTGTGAATACTGCTTTTTAATGAGCACAGAATAAGTTGTCCCAACATAATGCTCTACATTACATCTCTTTGCAAAAAAAAGAAAAAAGAAAAAAGACATCCATCTTTCTTCCACAATTACAAATGCAAAACCGAGATCCCAATTTTCATCGTCAGTTTCCGCTTACTAAGTCGTGGATAGGTTGGCCTAGATTGGGCATATCTGGCTGGATGCATTTTTCGTTCTCTAAAAGCCTGGGGACTATATAGTTTTCTGACTACAAATTATGTCATTTTTCTTTATTTCCCCTCCTCTTTCTCTCTCACACACAAACATACCTTGGGCCTTGTGTGGGCGAGATATATTTGCAAAGGAAGCCTTAACCAAAGAAATTGCTCATGCTTCCTTGCTTAGATAAAGACTGCAACCCTAGTTAATCAGGATATTTGCTGGTTAATTATGATTGCATGGCATTATTATTATTATTATTATTATTATTTTATATTCTGTCTCTCCCTTCAGAGGTTGCTGCCTTGGTTGGCTTCAAAAGGGGATGAGACAAACTCTTGTGGGAATGAGAATATCAACTAATAGTAGTCAGATTTTCCTACAGCAACAAATGCAGTTTATCTCTGAACTGGGGATGGAAAGAATATTCAAAAATATTTGAAAAGTGGCTGAAAATATGTCTTTTGAGTGTTGAGGAACTGACAAGAAGAATTCTGGACAGAAAAGAATCTTGGCCATTTAGGACTTTTCTTGCAATAAAATAAAATAAAATATGAAAAATAGCATGTTGTTGTTTTGTGCATAAATCAGGAAATGCTGTACAGGAAAAGCTGTTTTCTATTCAAATCAGTAATGTGTGGATTTTACGTAGACTCAACTTCCAATGACAGGATTTTCTATGTTGAAGGCAGGACTTGCTGTGTAGGAATTAAATTAATTGTTGTCTAATGACGACCAAATCCACATCCATCTCCATCTTGAAGAGGGACTTAAGCGAAACATATGGAGTTCAATATGCAAAGAGGTCTTATAGCACCTTTGAGACCAACTGAAAGAAAGAAACTGGTAGCCTGATCTTTCATAGACTTCAGTCTACTTTCTCTGATGCATAGGGGAAGATGGCAAAAGGAAGTAGACTCACATTTACCAAAGCTCACATTCCCAACTTCTTTGTTTCACTTAGTCTCAAAAGTGTCAACGATCCCTTTGCATACTGATTTTCCAAATTAATGCAGGTATCACCTTGAATTCTTCCACGTGGAGTTCAAGATTTGGCTGTTTGTTCATTTGTTGATCCCTAATTCATATCACAAAGATGATAGTGACAACGACAAATATAGAAGGAGAACTTTCAAAAATTGAATAACGACTTGTTCAAAGGAACTTTGTGCTTCACTTAGGAGAGCTTTCTCTTCTAACTCTTTCAGTGGGTAAGAAAAAAAATTCCTTCTGTTGCATTTTGTTTTAAGCTCTCTGCGGTGATCAATTAAGAAAAACGAGTCATCGGATTCATGGAGCCACATAATTAATGCAAAGTTGGGACATATTTAGATTCTGGGTTGGGTCCTTGCATCTCGTAAGACTAAGAAGGTGGAGTCTGTACGTAGTGAACACATCAGAACTGCGAACACATTGAGTTGGAAAGATTCAACAGGTTGGAATGGTTTTGAAAGAAGGTAAAGGCAAGGTGGAATGATGTTGTCCTCTGGATATTGGTGGACTACAACTCTTTCATCCTTACAACATTGGTAGGGCTACATGATTGTATGACCTGAGATGGAGGTGGAAAAAAAAAATGGTAATGCTATGTATACAAATAAGAAATATGTTGCTATGTTCATAGCTGGGTATTCCTCTTTTAACAAATAAATTCTCTGATTTATGGCTTCATAGAAAACTCTCCAAATAGCTTTCCTCCATACTGAAGGATATCTGGATTACGTTCTGGATTTGCAGAATAATCTTGAACTGAAAAACTGGTCTTTAATCGGTTAAAGCCAATTGTCAGTCTTACCAAGTACCTTCTATTATGTTAAAGAAGTAGGCAAAGTGCAGTCTTCCGGATATTGTTGGACTACAAGTCCCAACATTTTTCAACATCAACTATGATGGGTAGGCCTGATGGAAGGTGTAGTCCAAAAAACCCAAAAAATCTAGAGGTCCACAGTTTACTCACCTATACTTTACAGGATCTTCTGCAAAAAAAACCTTTCCTTTCCACTACAACCCAATAGAGCCCTTAAACTACTGCTTACTTGGAGAAACTTTGGGAAGGAGAACCTCAAAGAGTTATTAGTAAAGAGATAACTGATGCTGTCCATTCAACTTCCCGAATACAAAGGCTTCATTTCCACTTACAGATAAATCGGTGTGTGATCGGAATTGATGGATTGATTCAACAGCAAAGCGTGGCTCCCTCTACATTTGCCCAATCACATTTTTCCTTCTAAAATAATCCACTTATGGTTCACATTCATGCATGAATCGATTCAAAATGGACCTGCTCCAGCCGGTCGAAGGGCAAATTTAAATCAATTCCGATCCGCATTTGGTTCCCACTTGAGCAGAATCGATTTACCGAAAGAGACGTGGAAAACATCAGTGTCAAAAAGACACGGGTTGAGCGAGTCTAGTGCATGGCTCCCCTCTCAGAATTGCTCCAGAGATTCAGTTTAAGTGGGAACCAGGGTCATTTGAACCAGTTCAAACCGATTTGCGATCCGGTTTAAAAGGTAGTGGGAATGAGGCCAAAGACTATTCCCCAATACTCCTGAGCTCTGTTTCTTTTCACTAGAACAAACGGAGCCATTCAAGGATAATTCTTGAGTTGGTATTTGGTGACAGCACTGTGTTGTTCTGTCCAGCCCAACCTTAGCTTTGTTGCACCATATCCTGCTCTGTGATTGACTTGTGTAGTAAAATTTCTTCTTGTGAGGTCTTCTGAAGGAACTTCAAACAGCAAGGAAGAGCTTTCATCTGCCATCAGCCTACTGAGGGTCACCCACACGTTCCTTGTGTGTTGGTTTCAAATAGCATAAACATATTGCTGTGTCCTATAAAGGTAGCCTGATGCCTTCAGGTGTGTTGCAGGATGTTGTCCCGTCAGCGGTTTTTGTTTGTTTGTCTTTTCCCCAATAGTATGTCTTATTTGTGCTTATAAGACAGCTAGAAAACAGGTTCCTTAGGTATCATACAATTATCTTGTAATGAAACAAGACTGCAGTCATCCTACACAGATGTGATTTTAAAAACTATACGGATACAGTATGAGCTAGGGTAATGCATTTCCAATGGAAAGCCAACATACTGAAATGTAATAAAAGAAGCTAAAACTAAACATGAAATAGTGGTGGATGAAATCATGAAAGAGCTTCTTGTTTCTTCTCTGAAGATGCCAACCACAGATGCTGGCAAAATGTCAGAAAGGAACTCTTCTAGAACATGGCCACATAGCCTGAAAGTCCTACAAAAAAACTATATTTTCTTGTTGTTAGTTGCCCTAAAGACAACCTCGATTCATGGCGGACCTGTGGATGAGACATCTCTAAACCCATGTCTTCTCCAATGCTCTGCCTAGGTTTTGTAGATAAAGGCCTGTGACCTCCCGGATTAAGTCTAGATATCTGGCGTGTGGTTTTTCTCTTTCTTCTACCTTCAATCTTCCCTAACATTATTGTTTTTAATAATAAGTCATGCCTTTTCATGATGTGTCCAAACTATGACATTCTCAAGTTAGTCATCTTGGCTTCAAGGGACAGTTCAGACGTGAAATGTTCAAGGACCCATTGGTTTGTCTTTTTGGCTGTCCACAGTATCCTCAGCACTCTTCGCCAGCACCACATCTGAAATGAGTTGCTAGTTTCTTCACTGTCCAACTTTTGAATCCATACATAGTGATGGTGAATGCTAGGCTTGGATAATTCTGACTTTAATGCTCAGTTGTATATATTAGGATGCGGTGGCTTACGGGTTAAGACACTAGTTGTGATGATTGGAAGATCGGAAGGTTGGCAGTTCAAGGTCCAAGTGCTGCCTGATGGGGTGAGCTCCTATCAATAGTCCCAGCCCCTGCCAATCTAGCAGTTCGAAAGCATGCAAATGCAAGTAGATAGATAGGTACCACTTCAGTGGGAAGGTAACAGCATTTGGTGCAATCATGCTGGCCACATGGCCACTGGAGTCATCTTCGGACAATGCTGGCGAGGAGATGGAAACATCAGCCAAGCTGCTTCCCAAGGACCAGTGGAACAGACCTCCATCACTTGCATTAACTGCTGCATGGTAAATGAGGATCGGAGGAATTTGGCTAGGAGAAGCTGCTTAGCAATGCAATAGAGGTAGCCAAGCAGGTGATTCAGAGTCATAGCCATCCAAATTAAAGAATTATTACAATTCATTGACATACTAAATTACAACGGATTCAAAATCCAGGAGTCATTTTGCATTACACAATTATAGCATTCTGATTCCACTCTAACTGTCATAGTTCCACCCTGTGGGATCCTAGGATTGACAGAGGATGGTGAGGTGCTTAGAATTCTCAGCCAGAGAGTTCTAGTGCCATCCCAAACTATAAATCCACAGGCTGGTAGTATACGCTTTCAGCGACTTAGACCTTAGGTATATCTGACTGCAAGGTAGTAGTTTCCAAATTCTGATCCTCCAGGTGATTTGAACTTCACTTCCCAGTATTCCTGTTTGATGGCCAAGCTGTAGTCCAAAATCCTTAGCAGACTGATGTTTTGGAACGTACACAGTACTGTTTATATATTAATACAGACTAGCACAGCTCTTTCCTTTAATATAGCAGCAAAATATATTGTCAACTCCATAAACCTTCTCTGGAGTATTGGGCAAGTTGTTTGAATTTTTTTTTTTTTTTTTTTTTTTTTTTTTGCGAAATTACATGAAATACCTTGGATTAACCTTTCATTAACCTTCCAGTTTTCCCCATGTGATAAAGTCCCAAGGCTTTACTCTTGCGGGCCCAAGGATACTAAAAGTGAGATTTATGGCCGAGTGCTGGTGAGGACTGAAGCAAGATCTCCTCAGTGCACAAGAGTATTTGTGTGCTCTTTCCTGAAGAATGTATTGTATGTCTGCTATTCACGGGGAAGACGTTCACAAAAGGAAATACTGCATTTCTTTGAAAGCATTCCACTGTGCATTGGAACGCCTCAACATGAGGGCAGTGATGGCTAACCATTATCATTTTTGGCCTATGGTGTTTTAAAATTAAATTCATCAGAAGGGTGTAACACGCATAGACCATATTGCACTGAAATGAGGAGAAACTAATTGCCACGCTGTTGAGAAGGTCAATTATTTTCTTAGCCGCAGACCAGACATCTCCAACAGGGAGGGGAACTATTTGCCATAAACCGAGGTGTCTCCCTTATAACAACACATGAGGAAATCCAGGCTTGGTGTCTCAATTCCTTCAGGTGATCTGTGAGTGTATAAAAAGCTCAGCCTTTAGGGTTCTTGCAGATCAATTTCCCGCAAGAGCTTTGTCTTTCCAAGAACTGGTAAGTTCCAAGGCGTTCTTTGGGTTGGGGAAATCCTTTGCTGGGGGAAACCTACTTCGTTTAAGGGGGTTCTTTTTAGTTGACCATTTGTTGCACATGGAGGCTTTAAAAACCATGGCCAAGGGTATGAAACAGAGAGTTTTTCTTTCCTTTCCTTCTGATTCAGTAGTTACTTTATTCTAGAGATGTGATTCTTCACTAGTTTTCTTCTTAAAGAAAGCAATGAATAATGTTAGCTATCTTTTTCCCCACTGTCAGACAGCCTTTACAAGCTGCACACTTTTTGATGTACTATTTGAAGTGCAGGATTTATTTATTTTTTTCCTGTATAAAATTCACTTGTGGTGCTTTAGCACAGAAAAACAGCTGTTTTTTCCCCAGAAAATTTGTGTTTTTTTACATAGAAACAACCACATACACATTTTGTGCAGAATGAGTCTTTTTTTTTTCAGGTCATCATAAAGGGTTTAATACAAATCAATGTATTTTCACTTCCATAATTTATCTACTTTCCCCCATTTCCTCCAGAATTTCTGTTCCGATTTCCCATTTATGAGTCTTGAGGTGCAAAGAATCTTCTCGGTCTAGGTTTCTTTTTGTCAGAGATTCTTGACACTCAAAAACACATTTGTGTCATATATATAAACATATTCCAATGTGATTTGCATCTCTACTTTCCTCACTTGAAAGCAGCTAGTAGAATGATGGCATTCTCTACAAATAGCGTAAAGAATTTGGAAGCTGAATATCTGAATATTTAAAAAAAAATGACTATGGGAAAGAAGTAAAAAATCTTAAGAGTAATTCAAAAGGCATGTCGATGTTATGATGATGCCTTCAGAAATCACATGTAATTTTACAGAACGAGAGGATATTAAAATTGGAAAGTATTCTTGTAGTTGACTAGTCCAGTTCTCTAAGTCATTGCAAGGATTTTGCAGCTATGTTAGATGGTTAAAATCAAGGGTTGGGAACATGTGGACCTCCAGATACATTGCCACTGTTGTACTGTTCCTCCCATCATCCCTAACCAGCATAGCCATAGAGAAGGGGATAATGGGACTTGCAGTCCAGCAATGTCTGGACAATTGCCACATTATCTCTCCCTCGTCAAAATACTTCCAAGGAATGAGAATCCTGGGAGAGTCTGTTCCCCTTTCTGATAGCCTTTTCTGTTGGAAAGTTTCATAGAACATTTAGGAAAGGAGGAGGCAGAATAACAATTGAGGTGACAAGAAGTTCCCATAAATTAGCAGCAGAAGAAAACACTCCTTGTGAATAAGAGTACCACAACCAAGAGGTGCCTTTCTCTTTGATGGATTTTTTCAACTTTTTTTACTGGGCGTTATCCCTCACATGCATAAATCAAACTGTCTTCTTGCTGCCTAAAATGATGCAACCCATTATGTCACCTCAGCTTCCAACCATCTCACACTACGGTAGGGATAAATCAGGCCTCAGGTTGTTATTGGATTACTTTTTTAAAAAAGAAAAGTCGTACAATCAAAGAATCCTGGATGGTATCTGGATGGGTCAGAATACTCTGAGTATTCTGGCCCCAAAGCTGTCCTGATGTCTCCTACCATTATGGTGGGCAGATGTTTGCACATGTGTCCCTATGTGCTACCTACCACTGCCACCATCATGCCTGGCATCCATAGTTTTTTGTGGGTTTTTCGGGCTACGTTGCTGTGTTCTAGAAGAGTTTATTCCTGACATTTCTACCAGCATCTGTGGCTGGCATCTTCAGAGAATGCTGGTATGGAAGAGAGCAGGGCATATATACTGTGTGACCCCACTCTCTTCCATGCCAGCATTCTCTGAAGATGCCACACACAGATGCCGGTGAAACGTGAGGAATAAACCCTTCTAGAACGTGACCACATAGTCCGAAAAAACCCACAAAGAACTATTGTCTAGACAGGTTGCATCAGAACTGGGGATTGGGTCATGCATCATCCAGATTGATGGTTGTCAGCATATGTGTGGGCTGGGATGGGAATGTGATGCTTGACCAATGAGGACACCTTAGAGTTGGAAGAGGCCACAAGGCCCATCTAATCCAACCCTTGCTGTGCATAAATACACAACTAAATTATTTCTGAAAGATGCCCATCCAACTTCTGTTTAAAGAGCTCCAAAGTAGAAGAGAAGAGCTCGCCACCCTCCAAGGCAGTCCATTCCACCGTTAAACAGCTCTTACAGTTAAGAAGCTCTTTTAGGTGGAATCTCATTTCTTAATCCCAATGGTATCAATTGTATTATACCATTTTAATGGTATAAACCCTATTGTTCACACAACAGGAGTAAATCCACCATTCAACATTTACATCACTGGCTCTCTCCCAGATGATAGGACCAAATGACAGGACTCAGGGCAAGGACTGAAGTTACTAACCAATTTCATGTAATCAAAGAATCCAAGGTGAAACAGGTTCAGCAATAGCAACGGCATTTCCATTTCTATACCACTTCATAGTGAACCCGGTGCTCTCTAAGGGGTTTACAATCTGTTGTATACATATCTGAAGATACATAGGACAAGTGAAAAAGAGCTTCTATAGTATTAGCACAGGTGGGGAATGAAGCTACAGAACTCACATGACTTTCTTCAGTTTACAACCTGTTTAACCTGTTTTAATGCTATTGTAAGCTGCCCAGAGATCTCCAGATATAGGGTAGGGTATAAATATTCTAATAAAGAAATTTCTGCACTGGTACTAGAAACTAGGGCTCTATTCTCACTTACAGATAAATCGATGTGCGATCTGAATAGATGGATCACTTCGACAACCGAGTGTGGTTCCCACTACATTTCCCCCAATCACATTTTCTCCCACTGCATTTGTCCAGATCGCATTTTTTCCCCTCTAAAATAATCCATTTCTGGTTCACATTCAGGCATTAATTGATTCAAAATGGACCTGCTCCAGACAGAAAAGGGTAAATTTAAATTGATTCTGATCCGCATGTGGTGCACACTTGCGCAGATTTGATTTATCGAAAAAGAAGTGGAAAAATTCAGCGTCAAAAAGATGTGGGTTAAATGGGTCTGGAGCATGGTTCCTCTCTCAGAATTGCTTCAGCAATTCGGATTAAATGGGAACTAGGGTTGTTTGAACTGGTTCAAACTGAAAAGTGATCTGGTTTAAAAGGTAGTGGGAATGCTTAATTCTGGGTATAGATCATGGGTTCAGCTGTAGTTGGATTGAAGAAACACATCTAGGGTTGGAAGAATTCATGAACAACAGGTCTTAAGAAATGCACATACTCAATGTTAGTCCCAATCTTGTGGTTTCAGACTACCCTCCAATCCTGCCAAGATGTCCGGTGGGGGAAACCAGTGCTATGCCAGCTGCCCTGCTTCAACGGTGACCATCCAGCCACCTCCCTTCGTCCTGACCATCCCAGGACCTGCGCTCTACTGCCCCGATCAACCATTGACCATTGAGCAGACCAACCCCTGTTGTGGAAGTGGCTCTGCAGCAAGTGTCTCTGGAGGTGGCAACCCTGCCCTATTTGCCAATGGTGGCTCCTATTTCTCCAACTTCTACTCCCGGGCTTTGCCAAGCAGCACATACAGCTACTACACCTACCGCTCATAGTAACTGCTGGAGATGGTGAATGAAGCAAGAAGCTAGATCCATAACTGGCACTTGTTTCCCAAACAGCTGAATGTCCATAACCATGCATCTAAACCACTAATGCTAGCATGTTCAGCATCCCTGCCCTTCAAATTGTAATGCATGCTTTCCAGCTGTTGCATATTCGTGTCATGTTTGTGTCTTCTTCTTCTCTGTGTATGCTGATGGATCACAGTTTTTGGGTACCTTTACATGAATCCAGAGATCTCCCTTTGCCCAACCACTATTCATTGTTGGCTGCTAGTAAAAGGTTGAGTTAAATCTGCTGGGATACATCACCTGTTAGAGGACTTTATTTGTGAATGTATGTAAAACCACCATCACTGAATGTGTCCCTTCATGTATCCCTTCTTGTCTTTGTTCTAATTAAAATTGTTATTGGTGTTGCATCCTAACAACATGTCCGCCTTCCTTGTTCTCACGACAGAGAAAATGGCCATCATGATGGATGTGGGTGGATGACTTTGTGGGAAGGGGACAGATTCAACTTTTTCATTCTTGTCTGCATGACCGGCAATGGCTTTTCAAGACTTCAGTCTCATCTGGAGACTGAAACTGAGACCGTCTAAACAAAAGCTTGGAGTCCCACCATAATACATGACCTTCACTTGAAACGTAGGGGGGAAACACTTCTTTGTACGCCAGTGTAGCTACATACTGGATTCTCCAAGGAATCCAGCCCAAGAGGGTTAGATAATTAATTTAATATAAAGTTGGTTTTCTCCAAACAATGCTTATTTCTGTTGGAGAACATGTGTAAATCTATTCTGGAACTCTATGGGAGTTGAGGATTATACTGCTGCCTAGTGGTACAAATCATTAAGAACATATCCTACTCTTTTGTCCTCTGATCCATGATAGGATCCCTGATTGATTGGATTCATCACTATGAATAACTGAGGAAGCAGAAAGAAATAAGTGTTATGGGGGTGAGGATTGCACTTCTTTCAATCCAGAAATCAGCATTGCCAATGAAATGTTCAGAATGCAGAAGCTTATTGTAATAGTACAAGTATGTGATCATGGCATGCTTTTACACAAAGAGACACACACAGGCATCTGAAAGCTCGTATCATAATGCTGGGTTTTTTTTTGTTTTTTGTTTTTTGGAGGGGGGGGGGTCCTTCATTTCTGCCAGCATATGTAAAGGTACCAAAAATGATGTTCTATTGAAGTCAATGATGCAAGACTGCACAGCTCCTACTTACAAAATGCATCACACCTTCACAAAAGTGTGTCAATTGTAGAGGAAGCAACCTTTAATTTTAATTAGAAAGAAGACTAATTTTGTCAAAAAATAATTTTAAAAAGTGTTCCAGTTTACTATACTAGAGCAAGGTCCATCCTTCCTTAATGATTTTGCTCATTTTCTGCCAGCTCCAATGCAAGGATGTCTCAGATGACAGTGACATTTGAAAACTTTGTTGTCTGCTCAACAAGTGAACAAAGCAAGAAAGGCTTCTCAGTTATTCTATTTCTTTGGCAGATGACATGATCACACTTGCTCTGAAACAAGCCCCAGAGTCTTAATCCCTTGATTCAAAGATCCAGAATTATTCACCTTCTCTTATATCATGGTTAGGAACTGAAATAGAATGGGAAAATCCATAATGTCAGTAGAGCTGATGCAAGAATTCCACCTAAACTTGAGCTGGAGATCTTTTAGCCCTTTAGATAATTTGCAATCCTTTCTCACGAGCCATGCTGCCTGTGTATAGAGATCCATCTACACTGTAGACTTAATTCAGTTTGATATCCCAATTGCCATGACACCATTGTACAGAATCCTGGGATTTCTAGTTTTGTGAGACACTGGCACTCTTTGGCAGAGAAGGCTAAAGACCTTGTAAAACTGCATATGCCAGGATGCCATAGGATGGAGCTACAGCACTAAAAAGTAGTGTCAAACTACATTATTCCTACAGTGTAGATATACCCTGATAGGTTGTAGGCCAAATATCTGGAGGGTTAGAGTTTCTCCATCCCTGGATCTGTCACCAAGCAAAAAGCAAATGTGGTGTTTCTTTCCATTCTCCACTTTTAGGCTGCAGTTGTGATTTCTCACCTTCATATATTAGGAACAGAAGAACAGATGATGACATGATAATTTCGTAAGAAGGGAAAGTCATTGGCAAATGGGGCAAAACCTACCATTAAATCTAATTGAGTGTGTCATGGACAGGAAAGCGCCTTAAGAGCCACTCCAGTCTCACAGATGCCTTGTGCAAGAAATTGGCAAGTGAGGAGAAACTCAATGGTCTATAGAAATTTCTATTTAATAGCATGCATTTAACTTACTATAATTTGTATGTCAACACATCTCTGCATTGCCATAAATTTTTTTGCCACTGGCAACATTCAAAGCCCGTCAGATAGGTCCTCACAGCCAAAACAACTGAGGAGTCTTTTTGGAAGATGACTCTAAAGAGAAACCTTTAACGGAGATTAGCAAAAATTTTAGCAAAAAAATTCTTAGAGGATTCCTCCCTCCTCTGAAGTGTGTATATGTTTCATGATGAGAGGGATGTACCCCATCAATAAAAACACAATTCAGGTAGTTATTGTTATGACAGCTGATCATTTATGACAGTCAAAAAAGTGGAACGAAATCAAGAATTGTGAAGTTGAAGGCTTTCGTGGCTGGAATCCATCATTTTTTTGTAGGGCTTTCAGTCTATGTGGCCATGTTCTGGAAGAATTTATTCCTGACGTTTTGCTAGTATCTGTGGTTGGCATATTCAGAGAAAAAAGATGCCAGCCACAGATGCTGGTGAAACATCAAAATTGAACTCTTCCAGAACACAGCCAGAACACAGAAACAGAGGTTTCTGACTTATGGTGATCCAAAGGTGACCCTATCATAAGGTTTTCTTGGCAAGAATCCTGGTCTCAAGCATGGGATTAACTGGGGGAGAAAAAGGAAAGAGGTGAGCAGGCTACATTGGCAGAAATGCATAGCTCTTGAAAGGAAACCACCCAGAGTCTTTGCTTTATTGTGGCAGCGACAGACTGAAGTCCAAACTATGTTTGCCTCTGCTCAGTTTGCATGGCCAGAGATTGGAAGCTGAGCCTTATGTAGGTGGAACTCATTAGCCATAACTCCGCAGCCCATTTAATTTCTAGTTGCAAATGTATGTGGGAGAACATTTCTCACAGTGCAATCTAGGGATGTGTGAGAACTTTCTTGCTGTTTGGTTTCATGTTTCCAAGGCTTTCCCCAAATGAGCAGATTTTGTTATGACTAGGATGGACAGAATTTGAGGTTTCCGATATTTGAATACATAAGAAACCAAAAGGGATAGCTCTATTGATTCCCTCCATCTAATCCCACAGTTTTGATGGGCTTAACTTCACAAACGCTGTGTCTAAATCACTTTTCAAGCTATAGGACTTTGAGAGAAACATCCCACTGACACCAGTGGGGATGAGGGTAGTTGTTACTGTCATTGTTGTTGTTGTTGCTGTTGTTGTTGTTGTTGTTGTTTGGAGGGGGAGAAGATTATCTGTAGAGTTGACATTCAATAAGAAAAGAAGTTTGAAAGGAGATAAAGTCCCGTCTTCTGCGTGATGGTTAAAAAACACTCTTATTTCTTAAAATTGTTATTTCTGCCTTATCACCAAATTATCTTCTTCAATTCTCAGAAATTTCTGGTGTTGCAGTCTACACTCTCTATACAAGTGAACTTTTGATTATTAGAGGGAAAGCATTCTTTATTCTTCGACTGTGAATGCCCACATTCCAATGTAGCCTCTTCTTTTGGTGAGGTTTTTTTAAAAAACACAAAACAACACAGCACAAGCATTACTGTCTTATACAAATACCTTCAAGTCATTGCTGACTTATGGCAACACTATCACCATGGAAGCTCACTGGAAGATCCTAGGCAAGTTGCATGTTCTCGGCCTCAAAGGGAAGGAAAGTTAACCCCCCTCTGAACAAATCAATCCGTTGATATGGAAACACTAAGGAAACAACTTGAAGTCATACAATGTTGAGTGCTTTTTGGACTCAAACTTCATAGAACGGCTTTGCAAAACATGTGCGCATAATTACATACTCGGGGGGATGAGTGATGACAATTCGACACAGTGAGCTAGTTAAATCTGGTAATTTGAGATGTTATTAATGAGGCAACTTCATGTAGTCAGCTTGCTAGGACATGAGGTGAAGAGTTTGATTTGATGAAGTTTTCTGGAAGAGAAGCATTGTCACGGAAAGGCAAGATTCATCTATTTATCTGTCAATCCATCTATATAAATATGCTTAAGTTCACAAAGCTTCTGACAAAGAAGTCACCTTTTAAAATAAAGTCTAGCTAGATGGTTTTAGCAGCATCACATTGGGTGGATGGTGAAGAAGATCTGAAGAAATGAAGACGGCTGCTGTTGTGTTGCAGCCGCATGGCTGTAGTAAACATTGCAACAACATCCTGAGCTGGGAAAGAATGTGCTTCTCTTGCCAATCGTACTCCAGCTGTGTGCAACTGCCAACAATAGGCAAAATAAATAATAACCGCTTGCTAAATCCACAGGACTTGGTTTCCATACCTCTCACCATCTCGTGACCTTTTTGTTGACCAAGTGTAGGAACTCTATGGCCCTCTTAGATCAGTGGTTCTCAACCTTTGGGTCTCCAGATGTTTTGGACTTCAATTCCCAGAAGCCCCAGTCAGTATGCTCATTGTTCAGGAATTCTGGGAGTTGAAGTCTCAAAATCTAGAGGACCAAAGTTTGAGAACCACTGATCTAGATGTTGGATTGCAACAACCAGTATGCCTCACCATTGGCCTTGATAGCTAAGGTTGGTGGTAGTGTTGTGACAAACTAATTTTTTTCCCTTCTCTCCCATCAAGAACTAGGTGCAATTTTTTAAAAATATTATTTTCAAAAGTTCCACTTTCAAAAGGTTATCTTTCTCTCTCCCTGTAGAGAAGTACTTTTCACAGATTTCTTGAATGAAAATAAAAGACAAAGGAGATAAACATTTACACTAATTACCTGGCATTTCAAATTCAGTTAGCATGTCAAAAGGAAGTTTGGCAGAGGTTTAAAGAACATTCGTCTGCTAGAAAAACTCAATATAAATGGTAGCTTTG
Organism: Urosaurus nigricauda; assembly: GCA_034509955.1. Taxonomy (NCBI): domain Eukaryota; kingdom Metazoa; phylum Chordata; class Lepidosauria; order Squamata; family Phrynosomatidae; genus Urosaurus; species Urosaurus nigricauda. The sequence goes on from JAOEGL010000010.1 coordinate 3,513,745, forward strand.
CTTAGGCAAAATACTTGAATCCTGGCCATCAAATTAAAAACCAAAATCTTTACTCACCTGAGAAGTGCTCATAATTTCTTCTTTTTAAAAAGCTTTCAAAAGCTTTCAAAAACAGAAATTTCTTCTGTTTATCGAATTTTGATGAATATTCTTTACATCACTAGTTGGGGGAGGTAGCAGTCCAACAACATCTAGAAGCACTCATGATTTCTATACTTTCTGTACTCAAACACTCTAATGGTTATTTGATATATGATTTCCCCTCTCACATCAAGATTATTTATTTACAGTGAAACAAGTGTACCATCTTTGGAAATACAGCACAGGCATCTATGTTTGCCATAGAGAAGGAAACGAGTAACACAGAGGCACATGGGAGAAATAAATCATGTGGGGAAAACCTTTTAGGAAGAATGTCCAATCAAAACAAACCTTGTGACACTTTCTTGTATTTCTGATCCTGTTCGTGGCATTTCTAGGTGGGGATGCCTTGCGGATCCCGCATGCCAAGTTGTCAGTAATTAACTCTGAGTATCTCTGGCATCCACAATGGATGACAAAACAGGTCAAAAGGATTTCCATAGCGAGTGGCTGTAAGTCATGTTAGACAACATACCAATCAAGATGAAGGTTCAGGTAAAAATGTGTCTTTCTAACATATGTGGTGTTCATCTGAACCTATTGGGACTGACAGTGAGCTTTTTGTTCAGCAGCTCAGATTTTAAGTGGGATGCCTCAAAACACTTTCCAAACTATGCAATGAAAAACACAACCGCAGCTAGGAAAGATATTGCTTCCTCTTCAAATTCTCAGTCTCTGAAGATGCCACCCACAGATGCTGGTGAAACGTCAGGAATAAACTCTTCCAGGACACAGGCAGATAACCCAAAAACCCCACAAAAAACTATGGATTCCACCTGTGAAAGCCTTCAACTTCACATATCACTTCCTCTATTTGAAGGCTTCAGGGGTTGGGTATAAAACAGCACCACAAGAGGGAGATGTCAGCAGGCACATGCATGCTGGAAAGGTTTCCAGAAGCACAAAAGTGATTTAAGAAACACATAATTTCCCACTGCAAAGAATTGGCCCACAATTTAACAGATAAAGTAGCTTTGCCAGAATGCAAAAGGATACAGTATCATAGAATCATAGAATCCTGGAGTTGGAAGAGACCACGAGGCCCATCCAGTCCAACCTTTGTAGTACTTTTGAGGCTAACTGAGTGAAAGACGTTGTAGAATTAAGTTTTGTATGCTTGGGGGTCGTTCCCACTATGAAAAGTTCTGAATCCTGATTCGAGCTTTATGCCCTTGGTTCCCACTGGAAATTGATCCTGTGAAGCCTGAGGATGTTGGAGACACATGTTATGACAGACCATTTTTTTCGTCTCTCCCATTAACAACTAGATGCAATTTTTTTTTTTAAAAAAAAAAAATTCTTTTCAAAATTCCCAATTTCAAAAGGTTATTTTTCCTCTCCCTGTTGAGAAGTATTTTTCACAGATTTCTTGAATGAAAATAAAAGAGAAAGGAGATAAACATTTACACGAATTCCCTGGCATTTCGAACTCAATTCGCATCATGTCAAAAGGAAGTTTGGCAGACGTTTAAAGAACATTCCTCTGCTAGAAAAAACCAATATGAATACTAGCTTTGCTTATGCAAAATACTCAAATCCTGCCATCGGATTCTTCCTTGTTGATCGAGAAGTGCTCATAATTTCTTCTCTTTAAAAAGCTTTCGAAATCTTTGAATAGCAGATATTTCTTCTCTTTATTGAATTTTGATGAATATTCTTTGCATTGTTAATCACCAGTAGGATGATGATATCTAGCTCTATTACTCCTTTCAGCATCCTCCAACGCATCCCATTCTACTGTTGAATACTTCTTCCAGTAAAGTTCTACCTAATTTGTGTGTGTATTTGTGTGTGTGTGTGTGTGTGTGTGTGTGTGTAGCAACATTTACAGATTTCTTCGTATCTGGAAAAGTAACAACTTGAGTTTTTTGTTTTGTTTTGTTTTAAATGAATGTGGGAGATGTGAAACTGGACAGATTTCCCTCCCCTTATTATCTGTGTACATGGACTTAACTACAGCTAAGCCCAGCCCTGTTCTTTTGAATCCAAGAGCTACACCCAACACAGATGATACACGTCAAACCCCAATTGAATAGGTGACACGCAACAGGGATGCAAAGCTGTAATTCAGAAAACTTTATCACACCAGAATCCAGAGACCTAGATTTGCAAACAAATGTCCTAAATCTGGATGGCCATGCTGAGGAAGGCAATAGGGAAATAAAACAGGAAGAACTTGGGTAGCCTTAGTACCAGTCAGGTGTGAAACATCCTTTTTATCCATCAACTCTGACAAATTCCACTGGTCTTTTCCAACTTTTGCAGTGTGCCAAATCTGGATGGACACACTCAGCAAGGCAAGGGGGAAATGTATGAAAATAAAATTGGAGGCACTTACATATCCTTAATACAGGGCAGGTGTGGACTATCATTTTCATCCATCACCTTTGAGAAATTTCACTGGTCTTCTCCAACTTTTGGCTTCCTTGGACTTGGAATCATAGGAGTTCTTTCACCTAACCATTAACCTCTAAAGAAGGGATGGATTTACTTGTTCATGCCTCTTTCTCCTGCATTCCTTTCCTTCAAATTTATAATTTGATTTATGGTGACTCTAAAGTGACCCCGTCATGGGATTTTCTTGGCAAGATTTGTTCAGAGGGGTTTTTTTTCCATTGCCATCCTCTGAAGCTGAGAGAGTATGACTTTCCCAAGGTTACCCAGTGGGTTTTCATGGATGAGTAGGGATTCTAACCCTGGTCTCCAGAGCCATAGGGTACTTTCACACGGAGGCTTACCACACTGAAATAGTTGGTTAAATGCTTCAGAAGTATGGAGGTGGGATAGCCGGTCACACTTCTGAAGCATCATTGAGGCATCCCTCTCCTCTCTCATTGATGAAGTGCTCACGGTGCAGACATTGCTTTAATAACAGGAACTTCCGTTATTAAAGAAATGGTTTCTCTATGAACACTTCATCGATGGAAGAGGCAAGGGGATGTGCTTCAGTGACGCTTCAGAAGTGCGACCAGCTATCCCACCTCTGCTCTTCTGAAGCGTTTAGCTAACTATATCAGCATGGTAAGCCCCCATGTGAAAGTACCCATAGTCCAATGCTCAAACCACTACACCATGCTGTCTGTTGCACAAGCTATAGGAAAACCAACAAAACAAACCAGAGATATGATGTCAAACCAGTGATTGTATCTCTAAGACCCTACTCCAAGTGGCATCTCTTTAATAGTATACTTCTTGTGGTGTTTCCTGTTTGTTGCTTGCTCTTACTCAACCGAACAAAGTTTGGAACATTCTTGGCGCAGCCGGTTCATAGCCATCAGTTCTAGGACTTGTGTGGCTTCACTGAAAAAAACTCAAGGCAGCAGCGATACTTTTGATCGAGATTTGTATCATTCTAATTGCACAAATGCCAGGAAATGCCAGATTGCATCTAGCCATGAGAATGCGGCTTGAGAGTTCGGAAATGCAAAGAACCTCTAGGGTGTAACATGCGCATGCTATTACTCTGAGGTTTGCGAGGCACTCGCGCTCATAAACAGAGCAGGCAATTAATTATTATAATTTGAGGTGTTTCCCACATGGAAAACCTCCACCTAGGAGGTACCCTTAAGATGTGTTTTATTTTCCCCTAAAGTTTAGGTATGATCTCTTTTCTTTTAATTTTTTTATCCATTTGTTTGTATTCTTGTCCTGGAACAGTAGAAAACAATCCTATTCCATCTTCTGTGGGGCATCCTCTAAGGCAGTGATCCCCAAACTTTGACATTCCAGGTGTTTTGGACTTTAGCTGCCAGAATACCAGACTATTGATCAAGATGACTGAGGCATCTGTGAACTGAAATCCAAAATACCTGGAGAATCAGAGTTTGGGTACCACTGCCCTAAGATGTTTAAAGACTATCATATCTTCTTTCCATCTTCTCTTCAACAAGCTAAACATGCCCAGTTCCCTAAACCATTCCTCACACACTTTGGTTTTCAGACATTTTACTATGATGTTTTCACACAAGGAAAATTGGAAAGATATTGCAATGCCTATCCGGGGTCATCCATGGGGTTTCACATTATTTTGAAAGAGGTTATCAAACGACGCAGAAGGCAACAGAAAGTCTCTCCGAACACAATCATGACTCATCCCCAAAGGAGCTAAATTCGGTAAACTATTGAATTTGTTAATCCTTTTCCATTCCGAATTTGCAGTCAATTTGAATTTGTATTGGTATGAAATGCTACTCCAGTTTGGTCATGGGATCACCCCCATTACAAACAAACTACAATTCCCATCTTTGCTGCAAATTTCCTTCCTTTGCTTCCCTGGCTGCCGAGACGAAAGCCTCCATTTTCAGAGGTATTAGAGAAGGGGGGGGGGAAGTTAAAATGAGGAGCCCAAGCATGCCTGCTGCCTCCCCCTATTTCTATCTACTTGTCACTTGGGGGGGGGGAGTCCTTAGTCCAGAACTGTAAAATCTAAATGCGATCCTATCCTCCCTGCGCATGCACAAACACACTATTTTGCAAGGAAGAAGCCGATGGGTATTGATTCGCATTGGCACTGCTTTCTCTTTTAGATGGATGCCATGTTCTGCATTGTGTGTGATGAGCTAGTGCATAATTTTGTATATTTTCGAACCGGCCCTACTTTCTTCTTCGTTCGGGATTGTGGTTCTTTCCCCGTGTGAAAAAGTCCTATCTTGGTAACCCTTTTCTGAACACATTCCAGCTTCTCCATATCCTTCTTAAATTGTATTGCCATCAACAGGCAGTTAATCCCATTGCTACAGTGAGTCTACTCTAGTTGAGGCCAACAATAGGACAGTTTTTATGGTTTTTTCAGGTTACGTGGCCATATTCTAGAAGAGTTTATTCCTGATGTTTCACCAGCATCTGTCCCTGGCATCTTCAGAGAATGCTGGCATGGAAGAGAGTGGGGTCACACAATAATATATAATCCACTCACTTCCATGCCAGCACTCTCTGAAGATGCCAGCTACAGATGTTGGTGAAACTTGAAAGCCTTTGACTTCACATTCCTGACAGTGTTAGAATCCAAGGGAAGTATACCATTGTACTGAAAACTCAAAAAACCCTATGCATCTGATGAGGTAGACTTTAGTCTACGAAAGCTCATGCTACCAACTTCTTTCTTTCAGTTAGTCTCAAAAGTGCTACAACATCTCTCTACATACTAAAATAAACCCTAATAAATTGACAGGACCACTGGTTCTGGTTTTTTAAAAAGCCAAAATGGTGAAGGTTCTGGAAACCATGCCCCATGAGGAGCAGTTTAAGAAGTTGGGTATGTTTAGCCTGGAGAAGAGAAGGTTAAGAAGAGATATGATAGCCTTGGAGATATGATATGATGGCCTTGTTTAAATGCTTGAAGGGAACATCCTGAACATCTGCTTTTACAATTACACTTTTCTGTCCCTTGTTCAAGTGTCCAGTTCCCTCTGCACCCAACCGCAACTCTGAACCTGCACCTACACTTTGATTCAAACATAGAAATATACAAAAACGCAAGAAGAACTCTACCACCATATATACTCAACTATAAGGTGACCTTATGTATAAGTTGAGGACAAGTTTTGGGGCCAAAGTTACTGATTTTGAAAAGACCCATGCATTAGTCGAGGGTAAAATTTAGGGGCATATAGCAAAGGATCTAAAGGATGAAGCAGAGGAAAACAATGTCAAAGAATGTACAAAATTCTAGTAGCCACAACTCTTTGTGCTTACTCTTAAGGCTGGATGGATGAGAGACTAGAGGGGTTCAGTGCTTTCAGGACAGATTATACTCTTGCCTTTTACAAGGCAATAGTTCCATCTTTGAAATAAGACTTAAGATACAGTACTTGCATTGACCCATGGATAAGTTGACTCAGGTTTTTGGGGTCAATTTTTTGACCTAAATTTCAAGACTTATACATGAGTATATACAGTAAATCATACCAGTGACCCATCTAGCAGAGCAGCTTGGTTATAGAGTGGCCAGTTCCTGATGGGAAGCCCACCAGCGCAATGGGACACCCGTCTCACGTTCCCTAGCAATGGATATACAAAGGCATGGTCCATCAAATTATTTGGTTGCCCACACATCATGGTGAAACATCTGTTTGGGAAAAACACTTACGATAGCAGTTTGAGTAACCTGTCGGCAATCATTTGATCATCAAAAAAAGGGTGTGGGCACTTTATCACAATCTGAGGTGTTGGCTTTGCCAAAAAATCTGCCTCATCATCATGACCCCAAAAAGGGAGTCTAAAATAGCCTCAGGCTACCAGACGTAAGGTATATAAAGCAAATCTCTCCAGGCTTCCTCTAACCACTGATCTTTCTTCCTGCTTCCTAGAGAACCAGGTAAGTCAGTTGGGTTTCTGGGGCAGTGATTATGGTGGTGTCTCCTGAATCTGTCCATTTTCAACAATGTGCAGGTTCAAGAAAGTGCACACTTCTTATGTGACCATTGCAAGCAAACATCATTTGCATTGCAGTTTCTCGGCATGGAGTGGTATTGCATTGAACCAAAAGGACCAGAGGCCTCTGGTCCTTTTGGTTCAATGTTATTTGCTACAAGGGACCACATTTCTGCAAGGCTGACAATGAGAAGTTATTGCCAGAAATAATAATCTGAGTTCCTGAACTGTAGATATTGGGGGTTGTATATGATGCTTTATACTTAGTTCTTCCACAGAGCTGTTACTACTAGGGATGTGGTACTTCATTAATTTTCTTCTCTAAGTAGGCAACTCATAATTGTAACAATTTTCTTCAAGCTATAACAAGGTAATAATAATAATAATAATAATAATAATAATAATAATATTTTTTGTGTGCAGAAATGTCTGTTTTCTGTAAAAAAAATAATAAAAATAAAATAAAATAAAAAATAACCATGTGCAAATTTTCAGTAAAAGATGTCCTGGGTTGTGAAGAGTCTTCTCAAGCCAAGAGTCTTCTTGTGAAGGTTTTCCTACTATTTTACAAAGCACTATAGTTGTTTTTTTCTAGTTAGCCACATCTTTTCATGATGTAAGTAAAGCATGACAGCTTCAGTTTGGACATCTTGGTTGTCACGAAAAGTTCAGGCTTGATTTGCTCTAGGACCCATTTATTTGCCTTTTTAAGCAGTCTGTATAAAACTCTTCTCCAGCACCACTTCGCAAATCATTTGATTTTCTTCTTATCCACTTTCTTCACTGTCCAACTTTCATAAACAGGCAGTGAAATAGGAAATATGTTGGTATGGACAACCCTAACCTTTAGTATCCAATGATATATCTTTAGAATTCAGGATCTTGCCTAGTTCCCCCTCCATTAAAAATTTACACTTCTGAAGAAAGTAAAATGTAACCTATGAGGCAGACCTAAAACCAATATTATGTGTGAGGTTGTCCATCACACCCATAAAATTATGTTGTTGTTTTAAGTATATGAGCTGTTTTATCTCTGTATATCTAGATCTATATCTGTATCTTTATCCTCAATCTCTATATCTATATCTTATATATATCTATATATATGGGCCAAAACACACTGCAGAAATCATCCAGTTTGACACTGCTTTAACTGCCCTGGCTCAGTACTAGGGAAATCTGCAAAGTACTCAGGGTGGTATCTTGAATCATCCCTGTGAACCACCCATTATGCCGACTTCTTATGTGAATTGATTCTCTTCCAAATTCACATATTCAGTACTATTCCAAATCCTGTGGTTTCAGACTATCCTCCAATCCTACCAAGATGTCCAGCAGCTATGGAAACCAGTGCTACGCCAGCTGCCCTGCCTCAACGGTGACCATCCAGCCCCCTCCCTTCGTCCTGAACATCCCAGGCCCTGCGCTCTACTGTCCCGACCAAGCTTTCCGCATTGAGCAGTACAACCCCTGTGCCGGCCGAGGCTACGGTGGGGGTAGCCTCTACGCCAGCGGCGTCTCCAACTTGTCTGAATTCTACACCCCGGCTTTGCCAAGCAACAACTTCAACCGCAGCACTTACCGACCCTACTAAACCCTAAAGATGTTGCCATGGAAGAAGGGAGGAGGGAAGTAGAAAAAGAGCCAAATGAAGACCTGAACCAGTTGCCCGAAGTTCCATTAGAAATGCTGAACATCTGCAATTGTACTTGGCATGAACTGTAAGGTGCCCATTGTCATGGTAGTGTTGATGCTTTATCCCTCTTTGAACTGAGACCCATGCATGCTTGTCTTTATGTTTGTCACACTTGGAGAGCTATTTTCTGAATTTCTGCTCTGTATCAGTTCTATCTGTTAAATGGGGATGTGTATGGAAATCCTTGTATCACATGCAGAAGCAAAATATTAGACAACGTGACTTTGTAATGCACAGACTAGTTTAATCCAATTTAAGGGTATGGAATGATGCATGTGATGGATCTCTTCTTCATAGAGGTTCATACACAAGTGGTTCCTACCAAACTGAGTTCTGGGGCTGAGGAAGATCCGTTCACCTTGTGTTAAGGTTTCTACTTTGAACTACAGAGAAAGGAGAATCTCCCCCTTTTTGATCATGCCCTTCCATCATTAAGGAGATCTTCTACGCCATCCCTGAATATACAAGAAGAATACTCACCACTGATGGCCTGTTTCTGTAAATGCATAGAGTATCATTCTGTTTGTGACTTTTCTCCACCTTATTCCATGAGGTTGCAGTGGGGAGGGGAACATACTTTATAGAATATCAGATATAGCATTCCACAACCTATCATCCCTCTTGTCTTGGCTACTGTTCATGTCCATTTGCTTTTAAATTAAATTATCACTTGCATCCAATAGCCCTTGTCTCTTGTTTTTCTTCCATGGTGGAACGGAAGGTGGAAAGCCTTGATATTCCCAGGTGGTCTCCAAGACAGCACACAATCCTATACTACCTTCCTCTGCCAAATTGCCAGATTGGGCACCCTGAAGGCATACCTTTTCCCCATCCTCCATTACAAACAGCTTTCCAATATTATCCCTGTAAAATACACCTGTGGTTCACATTCACAAATGAATTGGCTCAAAATGGATCCGCTCCAGTCAGCTGAAGGGCAAATTTAAATTGATTCCGATCCGCATCTGGTTCACATTTGCGCAGAATCAATTTCTCCAAAAAGATGCGGAAAACATCAGCGTCAAAAAGATGCAGATTAAATGAGTCTAGCATTTGGGGGCCCTCTCTGAATTGCTTCAGCAAATTGATTCAAGTGGGAACCAGGGTTATTTGAACCAGTTCAAACCAATTTGCAATCTGGTTTAAAAGGTAGTGGAAATCAGGCCTCAGTAGTTTTAACCCAGTCCTATCTGCACAGGGCACCAGGTTCACATTGATAGGGAGTAGTCCCATTTGTTTTGAAACTCAGGGAGAACTTCACTATATATTTTGTTGTTTCTGGCTGCCTTCAACTTGTTTCCAATTTATGGTGACCCTAAGGCAAACCAGCATGAGATTTTCTGGAGCTGAGAGCTTGTGACTCTCGAAAGGTCACCAAGTGGATTTCCAAGGCCAAGTGGAGAATTGAACCCTGGTCTCCAAAGTTGTAGTCCTACACCCAAACCAGTGCACAACATTGGCTCTCACAGTGTGTACATCCTGAAATCTCTCTCTTTCTCTTCGTCTCCTGCTTTCTGTCACTCTCACATTCAAATTAAGGGCCACAACTTTGTTGAATACAGCAAACAAGTATAGAGGGTTGGCCTTGCCACAAAATACAACAAAATCCAAACTGCTCCAAAGGGCATTTATTGGCCAATTGGAATGCCCAAAATATACCATGCATGCTTTTGAAGTTCCACTGACTTCTTCATCAGAGAAAAAGTGTTCGAAAAATAATTCAAAAGAAAAATAAAAGTGACCATGATAGAGTCAGAGGCCTACATTTTGTATCAGATATTGTTTCTGTTGTAGTTCAGTTGTTCTGGAAGGATTTCCATGAAGATTTCCATGAAGACAAAGGCAACTCCCCTTCTTGACCATAGGGCAATAAAATACTTTATTACCTGTTTTTATTGCCCCATTTCTCTGGTTTTCTCATGTGACCAAGAAATGGAGGAGGTGTCCTGCGCTGAGGTCCCTCCAGAACAACTACAACAGAAACAACATCTCTCTCTCTCTCTCTCTCTCTCTTTCACACTCACACACAAACACACTTTCATGTACGAAAAAGTGGCAGCATGTATGTGTTCATTGGGCAACTTTAAAGGAAAGTTTGTGAGCATGCTCATATTTATTTGGGGGGATGCTACACATGCAAAATGGAGACATTTAAAAACACAAATATGCACTTATCATGAGTGTTAAAAAGTGCACAATTTGGGGGAAAATATGTACTATAAATAGGTGCAAGATTATCTGGAAGGGTGAAGAAGGAGAGAGATCAAAATCCAACAAGGGGAAGCAGGGTGAAATGAAGCTAGCCTTAGAAAAATGAGACCTACCCCAGAAGATGGAAGTATCCCCATATGGTACCAAAAATGAATAGAAAGTTTTAGCTGAAGAAAGAAAGGCTTAGCTTGATCATTCACCATCCAGAGGCCAACCTTCCAGCCACAACGGAGCCAGGGAAGTTGATGCAATCTGATGCATATACTATAATTTAGCTATTATAATGCAATCAAGACTCTGCCGTATCACAGGCTGGGCTGCCCCCACTTGCCTTGCTTTGCATGCCGCAGCAACAGCCTTCATGAAGGCAAGTCCCTGCACCTTCATTGTGTGATACACCCAGATCTGAAGCACCTCTAAAGTTGAACACACCAAGCTTCTGAGGAAGTGGGCTTTCTTTCTTTCCTTCCATACATAAATTCCATGTGTATTGGGTTGAATGCCATATGTATGTTCCATTCTCAGTCAGCCTTTGGATGCGTAGTGTTCATTGATCCATCAAGTTATCAAAGTTTCTGGTTACCGCAAGGCCTGGTCTGCGCCCGTCCACTTTTTCAATATCAACTTGATATCAAAAGGGATGTTTTAGGCTTGCAGCTGAGAGGGTACTCCAATATAGGAAACTAGACATGAAACAAGGATGGAAGAAGCTCAAGAACACAAGGCCAGGATAGATCAATCAGGACTGGAAACTACATAGTCTTTTCATTGACAGAAATGATGGAGGGTGATTGACCTTGTGCTTACAAATGAACAGAAGCTCAAGTATCCTTCCATCTGGAGGAGATACTCCATTGTCCAGAAATGTTTGCACTGATTGTCCCGTAATCTACACGTTCTCTTCTCTTTCTTCTTTCCAGGATAAACAGGAGCCCTTTTTAAGTATTTGAAGGGGTGTCATATTGAGGATGGAGCAAGACTGTTTTTTGCTGCTCTAGAGAATAGGACCCAGATCAATGGATGCAAGCTCCAGGAAAAGAGATTCCACTTTAATTAGGAAGAGTGTTCTGACAGTAAGAGCAGTTGGGCAGTAGAACAAACTTCCTGAGTGTGGTGGAGTCTCTTTCTTTGGAGGTCTTTAAACAGAGGCTGGATGGCCATCTGTCGGGGATGTTTTGACTGTGAGTTCCTGCATGACAGAATGGGGTTTGACTGGGTGGCCCTTGGGGTCTCTTCAAACTCTATGATTCTATCATTCCTGGAAATTTCATTTGAATCCTAAAATCTGCATTGGGATATGTTTGCCCTATTAAATATTCCTGCCAAGGGACCCACAATTTGGTCTAGCTTGAGATTCAAAGAGACACTCTGTCAATCTCTCATTTGACTCCTCAGCATTGCTGGCAGCTTCTGAGCCATTTCATTTCACAGAATCCCCTGACTGTAACCTTTGCTTCTGGAACTGGTACAGTATTACCTTCTGCAGTCCTTAAGTCACTATCTGCTACCACATTTTATATTGTTATTTCTTGTGAGTGTGTGTGAATGAGTGGTGATCCCCCTTTACAAACATAACTACATTTGGACCTTGCATTCTGGAGTTCTGTTTCTTGGAACTGGCATACACAAGCTTGATCCTTGCTTTGAGTTGCCCAAAACCAATTAGCTGTTGTAATTGAGCTAATACAATTTTCCTATTAAATTCCTGTTGTAATTGAGCTAATACAATTTTCCTATTTCCTATTGATTGGAGATGGTCTCTTGGGTCTCTGGCATTTTGGATAAGAAACCATATGAAAGAAGGGACTGTAAAGTGTGCCAACTATAGTATGTTTGTTTCTTTATCTGTTTCTTGGCCAAGATTGTACATCAGAATGCATAGATCCTTGCGTGTGGACTTACACACTAATTGTCCTACCAAGCCATGTGTCGAATGAGTCCTAACTTTGCACAACTGAATCAAGACACCAAACATTCTAAACAAAACATTCTAAACTTCATATTCAGAAAAGGAAGAATGTATTCTCTCTCTCTCTCTCTCTTTCTCTCTGTGTGTCCTTTTTGGTAGGGGAGAGTATTTGCAGACAAATACAAGAGAAAGAGAAACTGACATGCTTTTTCATTTATAAACACACCAGTTATTTTATATTAACACTTTTGAAATGCTTCTTACCAGCCTCATTCCCACTTCCAGATAAATCGGTGTGCGATCCAAATGGATGGATCGATTCGACAACAGAGCATGGTCCACTACATTTGCCCTATAGCATTTTTTCCCTGTAAAATAATCCACTTGTGGTTCAATTCTGATCCACATCTGGTTCACATTTGTGCAGAATCAATTTATCGAAAAAGATGCGGAAAACATCAGCACCAAAAAGATGCGGGATAAATGGATCTAGCTCATAACCCCCCTCTCAGAATCGCTTCAGCGATTCGGTTTAAATGGGAACCAGAATTATTTGAACTGGTTTAAACCGATTTGCCATTCAGTTTAAAAGGTAGTGGGAATCAGGCCACTGTCTTCCATAATTTCTGAGTTGAAACTGAAAGGATCCAACGCATGAGGAATATATATGGGAGCTTCTTTTCTAGTTTTCACACTAGCAACAAACAGTAGTGACTGGTGACCTTCATGCCAACATAGTGGCAGATCCAATAGGGGATTTAGCTTAAAATTTAATTAATTTACCAAAGAAGCATGGTTCAATACTTGGGATAAGGTTCATTACTTGGGATATGCCTTTGAAATTCAGGAAATGACAAAGAGCAGATTCAGTATCCCTTTGGCATGGACATTACCAGGTACTATTGGCAATAAAGAGAGCCATTGAGTGAACCAATATGAAGTCGAAGGCTTTCATGGCTGGCATCCATAGTTTTTTATGGGTTTTTTTTGTTTTTGTTTTTGGCTCTGTGGCCATGTTCTAGAAGAGTTTATTCCTGACATTTCACCTGCATCTGTAACTGGCATCTTCAGAGAAAGATGCATCAATATTACTGTGTGAGAAGCCCAATCCAAATGGAATTCATGGAAAGGAAAATTAACTTTGGATCTCTGTGTTCAGAAGATGGAGATTACTTCCCGTCTTCTGGTCTGGTTGCACAGCATTCCTGATGACAACTATCTTGTTGGTTTGAACATTTTGGATCCCATTCTGAAGATAGCAAACAGTGGTTGAAAGTGAGGTGGCTTCCTCAAAGCCATCCAACAAGTACATGACTCCGCTGGCATTTGGATCCTACATCTCCCCACACCTTGGTGAGTAAGTTCCAACCCACTTAGACCGCACTGGGAGCGCAATTCGTAAGTAAGTAGGAGAAATTCATTGCTTAAACCACAGGTAATAACAGTTATTAAGAGGGTTGTTGACACGGCAAATCCGTACAATGTGTAATTGGAGTGTGCTTTTGGGAGCCAGATGATAATCACCTGGAAAAGTATAGCCAAGAAGGTGTAATTATTCATGATAAAATTCCACTCAGTGCTAGCTGGAATGCTTGCAGGAGCTGAATTTCCATATAGAAAATGATTACCAGGAATGTTAGCATTAATGAAGGAGGATGTATCTCATAATTCTGGCTCTGTTCCATATCTCACATCATTTTAATCTGATCTAGATTTATTTATTCTTAAGAAATCCTCATGAAGATGTCCTCAGAGGTGGAATACCAAAGACCTATCTGGTCCAGTATTCTGTTCTGACAGTGGTCAGTGAAGGGGAAATCTGGTCACTTTGGGTTCAGGGAAAAATGCATAGTGTATTGAACAACAGTTTATTTCATGACAAAGTGGAGGATCAGAGGTCACCTTTCCATCTGCACAATCTGGCACCGAAACAACAATATGTTTAAACATTTATAGCATATAAATTACCGAAGATAGATGCAGAGAGTGTTTGGAAAAGGATTCATAGCCTAATGGCTGAGATCTTACATGTTGATATACCTTTTGATCCTCGTCGTTTTCTTTTAAATATAACAAGCAATTTAGAAATCAATATAGAGAAGGATAATTTAAGAGTTAGTTTGTATATGGTTACAATTGCAAGAATTTTATAAGTAAAGCAATGGGGGGAAAAAAAGAGTTCCCCTACAAATTAAAAATGGATTTTGAAATTATATAAAGCCATGACTATGGACTTGTTATCGGCTCTAATGAGAGAAAAATCTAGAGAAAAATATGAAGATGAATGGAAATGTCTTAATAACAATTATGCATTGTTTAAGAAAGAATAAGAGATGGATTTGAGAATGCAATTTTAGTTGAAAGGCTAATGCATAATTTAAGAAATAATACAACTGTAATTCATAATTTGAGGAAATCAATTTATTTTCTATCTTGCAGGTAAACAACAAAAGTGTGGGAAGTCGAAACACTAGATGAATTAGAAAAGACTACATTAACACATATATCTTGGTTTTTCTTTGTATATAAATCTTTCATGTATTCATGTACAGTCTTTTTCTCTTGTTTATTGTTTTAACTGTATTTGATATTTTAATGTCAATGTTTATGTTTTTGTTCATATAAAATAAAATTTAATAAATAAATAAATTGTGGAAGATAGATTAGCCTATCAAGAAACAGCAATCAGTCAGCCATCATGGAAAATTAAAGAGTGCTGGTGCCTCACAAAACTACAAATCCCAGAATTCTGTAGGATGAAGCCATGACAATTAAGGTGGTGTCAAACTGCATTGTTTCTAAAGTGCAGATACACCCCCCAGGTACCTGGATTTTTTTAAAAAAATAACCACTTCTTTATAGTCATGGGAAATTAGGTTTTTTTTTATGTCCAAGCATGTCTACTTCAGGAGAACCACAAAGGGGCAAAGGTAGAGCAACCTTTCCAATTTTGGCAGATATTCCTTTGGCAGCCAAAGTCCCTTTACAGATCCAAAACAGAAAATACTTTGGGAGTGCCAAAAGAACAGGTTTCTATCCCAGGATTAAAGTCTTACTTGTAAGATTCCAGCCCAGAAGACAAGACTGAGCATAATCTTTTCTCCCACATCTTGGCAAAAGTGTACAATTGCAGGTCACCATCCCCACCCAAACCTTTACCTTCCATTTGTTCTAAAGCTCTGCATGATCCTCCTCCCCTTATCATTCAGCCCTCATTTCTTTTTAGTACCCTGATCAAGTTGTTGTTGTTGTTGTTGTAAACCACCCTCAAGTCAATCCTGACTCATGGCAACCATATGGAGTAGACATCTTAAGACTTCCTATTCACCACTGTTCTGCATAGATCCTATAAATTATTTCCCATGACATCCCTAATAGACCCTATCCATCAATGTTGCCATGTGTGGTCTTCTTCTCTTTCTACCTATCAATAGAAGTATAGTGTCTAGATCAAGGGAAGTAATAGTGCCACTCTATTCTGCTTTGGTCAGGCCCCACCTGGAATACTGTGTCCAGTTCTGGGCGCCACAATTCAAAAAGGATGTGGAGAAACTGGAGCGTATCCAAAGGAGGGCAACTAAAATGGTGAAGGGTCTTGAAACCATGCCTTATGAGTCTGAGAAACTGGAGCGTATCCAAACAAGGGTGCCATCTATCACCAGTGTTATTTGCCTTAGCAGTAGAGCCCCTTGCTGACTCTATTAGGAATAATCCTAAAATCCATGGTATGTGGGAGCATAAGTTAAACCTTTATGTAGATGATGTTCTTGTATTTCTTCAAGACATGGACACATCATTCCCTGCACTAAAACATGTTCTCCACTGCTTTGATGTAAAAGCAGGCTTCAGAGTCAACTTACAAAACTCCAAACTAGTTTGTCTTAATACACTTTCTTCTTTGACCTTCTTTAATAATTGTCCAAGTTTGTGATGGAAGATTCCTTGCCCATAGGGTGCAATTTCTTTCTTTCTTTCTTTCTTTCTTTCTTTCTTTCTTTTTTTCCTGGAAACCTGTTAGAAAATGGCAACCACTGGCTCAGGGACTAGCAGCTGTCAGAGACCATCATTTTGAGTAGCACTGGCCTGAACAATATAAAAGGCCCTCAATTATTCCTAAGCAGTTGTCCATGAACTGGTGGCCATCTCCTACTGGTCTTTGAGGGACATCGAGGAAAGAAAGAAATTGTTGCAGCCAGCGAGCGCAAATGTGGCACCAGCCCTTGGCACACTGAGGGAGGGAAGACTTGTGAGGTAGCTTAAGAGACACTTCTCTAGAAGACACTTCCATGGAAATCTGTCATTATATCTGAAATGTCAACTACAATTTCCATGCTTGATGGCTCTTCATGCCATCCAAGTAAACCTAATCTCCAACCTTTCATCTGGGCTTATAGTGCAGCCGATGAAAGTAAATTTTTCAGAGGATCACATAGTTCGGATTTCTAGAGAGAACCATAGGAAGGCACATGAATGGGCCAACCAGTGGTGTTTTGAAATAAAGTCACATGTTCAGGGTGTAATGTACCAAAGCACAGTGGTTGTTGAATCCAACAGAAACTCATCAACACGATTAAGGAGATTATTATTCACAGCATTTTGGTAATCGTCCTCAAGGATGTAATTATTTTTGCAACGTGAAGTAACACAGAAGGCTCTTTCTCACAAACTTCATCACCACCCCCCATTCTTGTTTTGTTTTGCATATAGGATGTTTCGCCCTGTGTAAGTCACTGAAAGAAATAGTATAAAAAGCCACAGCTCAAGGGATTTTCAAATCACTTTGGACCTCTTCTGATCCTCAGAGAAATCAGGTAAGCTCAATGTCAGAGTTCTTGTATGCTGCTTTGTTTCTGAATGCTTAGTTCAACAGGGCTGCGATCCTCAATAGCCCTTCAGAAAACAGCTCTCTTTGATTTCAGTATGCTTTAACATACAAATAACTGTGCTTAGATATGAGTATCTTGTTCTTTTTACAGAAGCTTGGAGATTCCTGTATATCTGCTAGTGGATCCTTTCGAATAATGGCTCCCAAACTCTGGTCCTTCAGAAGTTTTTGAGTTGTTGTTATTATTATTATTATTATTATTATTATTATTATTAGCTTTATTTATAAAGCACCATAAGTATACACGGTGCTGTACAAAAACCAAATAAAATCAAGAATATGTAAAATGCCTGCCTATGGCATACAATCTAGAGATTAACTTCTGGAAGATCCAGCCAGCTTGGCCAATGCTTCAGAAATCTAAGAACCGAAGTCACAAAAAGTTGGATGTCCACAGTTTGAGACTCAGTGCTCATTTTTTTTTTAAAGGGTGGCCCTATTGTATATTTGAAGCTCCTTTGTATGATCTACAATGGAAAATAAAACCTTAGCTAATCAATGTTGGTGAATGCTTTCCTTGTCAGTGGGATAGTGAATGCACTCCGTATCTTAGCTGAGAAAGCCTAAGAGCTCTCCAACAAGCTGCACCATTTTGAAGGTATTTGAAGGTGCCTCAGATAGTTCCTTTAGAGTGAAGTTGAAGGCTTTCATGGCCAGCATCCAGAGATTTTTGTGGGTTTTTCGGGCTATGTGGCCATGTTCTAGAAGTGTTCATTCCTGACATTTCGCCAGCATCTGTGGCTGGCATCTTCAGAGAATGCTGGCATGGAAGTGAGTGGGATATATATATATATATATATATATATATATGGAAGGAGCAGCTCTGTTCACATTAGTGCTCTCTACCTATAGATAGAAATGCAAAGAATATTCTCCATTGATTTTTGTGGGTTTTTCAGGCCATGTGGCCATGTTCTAGAAGAGTTTATTCCTGATGTTTTACCAGCATCTGGGGCTGACTTCTTCACAGAATACATTCTATGTATTCTAAGTTCCTTTAGACTTCAAACTAAAGCCTGGAGTAGATTCATATATCAATGACATGGAAACCATCAGTTGAACCTAAGATAGATTCTGCTGTTGCCACTACCATTTTTATTTCTTGAAATTGATTGCCTGATTGATTTTATTTACATGGTTCTGAAAAATACATTGCTCTGAAAAATATAAACCTTTATCTTTATTCCAACACTTCTTGAGCTTATGACCTTGGCAGAATGTACGCCATTTCTCTAAAACAGCAGTATCTTACGGCATATTGAGACTGCAGAAGTAAAAGAGTTTGATACCACTTTAGCTCCCAAGACTCTATCCTACAGAATCCTGGAATTTGTAGTTTGGTGAAACACTAGAGCTCTCTAACAAAGTAGACTGATGCCAAATGCCTTACAAAAGTACAACAAAATCAGGATCGTAAAACAGAAGATGGCTGGATAAGATACGAGATCCCTATTTGTTTTTTTATGAAGAATGATTCTTACTTATAATATCGGAATGTTAAAAGGATGTTAAGTAATGACACAATTTTAGAAGTAGAAGTATTTTTTTTCCTGTGTGATTACTAATATGAATTTATCTTTGTGTGGTTCTCCTGTAGACCAGCCAACATTTTTGAATGACGCATTTTTAAGAGTTTTCATAGAAGCCTTGTGCTGAAGTTCTGGCTCTGTTGAGTTTTGCTTTTCGTCACATTGCCACCTTAATAAAATGAAACAAAAGGATTCCCACCTCCCAGAAAATCTAAACAAGTTCCAACAAAAACTAGCAAACTATGTTGAGCGTGCCTATTTTGATTCATTAAAGGTCCGAATGCCGAAATAAAAACTCACCAATATACAGCCTTCGTTGTGATGGTAAACATAAAAGGTGATTGTTAAGGCTCACAGATGCAGTTGCAGACCATCATTTCCTATTGCTGGCAAAGAAAGGTTCTGTCGACCAACTGCACAGTTAGAACCTAAAAGTTAGGACATTATTTAGTTAACAGTTCACTAAATGTATTCCACTTCCCAAGAAACAGGAAGAGGGAAGGGCCGTAGCATGGCTCATTGCCTACAGTTAACATAAATGTTCTTTATGGAGGTGATTAAAATTTTTTGGCACCTATTAACACCAGTTTTATCCATCATATTGTCATTGTAAATCTGAAGTCAGAGTCATGCAACTGTCTAGACATGGTTGGGCTGCACCTACCATCAGTCCATAGGCAATGGGCAGAAATGCTGGGAGCCGCAAAATTCCCATCCACTCTCAGTCCCACAGCACCTTTAGAGTCATAGAATCATAGAATCATAGAATTGTAGAGTTGTAAGAGACCACAAGGGCCATCCAGTCCAACCCCCTTCTGCCATGCAGGAACTCCCAATCAAAGCATCCCCGACAGATGGCCATCCAGCCTCTGCTTAAAGACCTCCAAGGACGGAGACTCCACTGCACTCCGAGGGAGTGTGTTCCACTGTCGAACAGCCCTTACTGTCAGGAAGTTCCTCCTAATGTTGAGGTGGAATCTCTTTTCCTACAGCTTGCCTCCATTGTTCTGCATTCTAGTCTCTGGAGCAGCAGAAAACAAGCTTGCTCCCTCCTCAATATGACATCCCTTCTTTTCATTTGAAAAACCAGAGATAGAACCTGGATATGCTTTTTTGTGTGTTTGTGTCTAGGAGAGGTATTATATGTTATTGATGCCACCTCACATTGCTATGCGCATGTAGTTTGTCATCGCTGTCAACGATTCAGAAATGTCCTTAATTTAGACATTTATTACGGCATAGAGCCAGCACAAAAAATAAAACTGTTACAATAATAACAGAATAATCATGTAAATACATTGTATTCTGATAAAGCAGAAAAGTACAAATACAATATTTAAAAACTGTTATAATTGTCTCTTTTACTATTATTATGCTAAAGTGTATTTTATAATACTTGACAGGTTAATTGGATTTTAGTTCTTTGATATATTGTATTTTTTTCCATTTTTTTTCCTTTTGTCTTTTTGTCTTTTTTTCTTCTTCCAGGTATTTCTTCTGTTAATATTGTTTGGATTTGAACCTGTGCTGAGGGACTGGGAAAGGGATCATTTATGAACTTTATTTGATTTGTAATGCTTTTATGTTTTCCATCTGACTGCCATTGTATTTATATTGTTTATTGATTTTGTTTTTAAATATTGGTCAGTGGATTGGGAGGGGATTGTTTGTATTATTGTATTTCCTGTATTGTATTTTTATACTGTTGTTAGCTGCCCGGATTCACTGTGATTGGGCGGGATATAAATACATCTATATTATTATATTATTATCATATTTTTAAAAATGACCGCCTGTACTGAGGTCTAATGAGATATACCTGATTGCAAGGGGATTTAACAATGTTCTAAAATATAACTTTGGACTAAACAGCTGACTATCTACAGACAGAATATCAGTTTATCGAAAGTACTTTGTGTGGCGAGAACAAAATATTAACCCTTCAGCATTAAAAATTGTTAAAAGAAAAAAAATCATCCAAATTTAAAGAGATTAAAATCCAGACATCATATACCATATTGGCTAAAAAGCAAAAAAGGCCAATATCATTTTCATAAAAGTTACTGCAACTGTATTAAGAACTTTTGGCGAGAGATAATAGCAGCTGCAAAAAAATTAGCAACATTGATAGTTACGTGCTCACTGAAGTCTGCAAGAAGATAGTCAACATGGTAAAGTGAACTGAATTCAATGAACTGTTTACTCATTTACTCATCTTCTCTCCCTATTGTATTGTTCCAGATCTATCTACGTACCCCTCACTATGAAACAGTGCAGACCCCAGTGCTATGCCAGTTGCCCACCAACAACGGTAACCATACAGCCACCGCCCTTCTGCTTGACCATCCCAGGACCATCCCTCTACTGCCCTGACCAGCCCCTTTGCATTGAACAATGCAATCCTTGCACTCGCCAGGGTCACGGTC
Organism: Urosaurus nigricauda; assembly: GCA_034509955.1. Classification (NCBI taxonomy): domain Eukaryota; kingdom Metazoa; phylum Chordata; class Lepidosauria; order Squamata; family Phrynosomatidae; genus Urosaurus; species Urosaurus nigricauda. The sequence continues at coordinate 3,534,914 of JAOEGL010000010.1, forward strand.
ATCACGGATTCCTGAACAGCAGCTTTGCGGAGTTCCCAGATGCCAATTGCTCAAGCAACTGGAGCCTGGCAAATTATTATTATCCCAGGTCATCGTTTTTAAACCGTAGCTACAATTACAGCAGCTATTATTGAACCGGGATGGAAGGCCAGGAAAACCAAGCCACGGAGACCACCAGCACCAGAAGACCACCTACGCTTTCGGCACCTCTGTCAATTCAGTCTGCTCCAAAAATCTTTCACTTCTCACTCTAAGCTACAGCCAATTGTAAGCATTCAGCTAAAGGGTTTTCCAAGTCGAGTATCCTGGGTTATGAGTTGCACTAAAACGATTCCTCATATGAACATTGTGACCTAACTTCTCTACAACCTCAATGTCAGCTCAAACCACATTAAGAAGGTCACCACATTGAGATGGTCTCCCCGTTGAGATGGTCACCACATGTTCTACTGAAAATTGAAACGTTCAGAGCAAAGGGAGTTTGGGGAATGTTTTGTTCCACTGGAACAGGCACTAAGGTTGGTTCCTTCCAAATGTCCGTCCCTTCCGGTCATTACTTGGGAAGTCATTTACTCAAAAAAGGTGCGATGGAAGAGAAGACACAAAGTTTAGAAATCACCTTGAATGTATTAAAGACGTCAACGTTCCTCCTCTGTATTGAATGTGTGATCTCACCCACCTCCATCCAAGCAAGGTTCCTCATGCACAGCAGCAAAACTACAAATGAAAGAGTTGAATAAAAAGTCTTCTCTTTTGGCCTGATCACCAAACACCTAAAAATATCATCTCTAGACCATTAAAATGTGTGATGTAACTGATTCGTCTCCTCCAGTCCATTGAAAGAAAAGATCTTGGGTATTGTGTGACATATATGTGGCAATGAATCCTGTCTTGGGGGATTTCTCCCACTCCTACTGTTAGATGGAGATACTGTAACGGTTATTCACAGGGTGGTGTGGAGAAAGGGAATCATGTCTATCTGTTTATGAGCCATGACCTACTGTACTTGAAACCTGACTAACAATGCTCAAGACAATGTCTTGCCTTTTCTCTGCCTATTAAAGCCTCCGCAATGATGCTTGATAGTGGTCTGCATGTTGTTTATCAGTAGTTCTTTTTTAAAAGAAAAAAAGGGGAGGGGGGAGGCTTACCTATGCTGAAGCCCAGGAAATTATATTCCTGGAAAGAAATGTCCCATATATATTATACACACAGAGATCTATCTATCTATCTATCATCTATCTATCATCTATCTATCTTTGTGTATACACACACACACACACACACACACACATATAGTGGTTCCTTGTTATGTACTGAGAATTGGTTCCTGGAAACCCATGGATAACAAAATCCGTAGATGCTCAAGTCCCGTTAAATACAATGGCATAGTAAAATGGTGTCCCTTACATATAATGGCAAAATCAAGATTTGCTATGTGGAATTTATACTGTTTTGGTATATTCTCACATCATGGATGCTTGAATCCATAAATAAAAAATCCGTGGATAAGGAGGGCTGTATTGTTTCCCCCAAAATAAGACATCCTCTGAAAATAAGAACTAGTAGAGGTTTTGCTGAATTGCTAAATAGAAGGCCTCCCCCGAAAGTAAGACCTAGCAAAGTTTGTGTATGTGTGTGTGTGTGTGTGTGTGTTCTTTTTTTCTTCAACAATAATTATGAATTCTTCTTCATGGAAAAATAAGACATTCCCTGAAAATAAGACCTAGCACAACTTTGGGAGCAAAAATTAATATAAGACACTGTCTTATTTTCGGAGAAGCACAGTATGGGACATTTCTTTCCAGGAATATAATTTCCCAGGCTTAAAGGTTCACTCTCACCAAGATATAGATATAGATAAATAATAAAATAAACGTTTATTTATATCCCACTTTTTGTTAAAACAATCAAAGTCTTATACAATGTTAAAAATAATACATCAGTATATACATAATATCCCCCCTTAAAAAGGATTAAACAGTTTAAGATTAAAATTACAAAACATTTAAAATCAAGAAATCAATAATACAACAGTGAGCAGAATCATCACATATATGGGAGAATCTTTACATATATGGGAGATATAGATATATTGCAAAGTGAAATATATTTCTCTTGGTTTCCCCCTTCCTTTGAGGTTTCCCTGACCCTGCTTCTAGGGTTGGGGCCATGGATGGAGTCATTCAAATAGCTTTTTAAATTGTCAGAGTTATCCCGAACACTCAGGTTTTCATAGTTAAGGATGAGCAACTCATCATCTGCACATTCAAGGCCATTTATGACAGTGATATTGCATATGATGGTTCCCCCATGTGGCAGAAGATAATATGTGCAACACATGTCCTTCCACAAGTGTACTGAGTTCTCTTTATAAATTCTATTTACAATTTATTCTAACGCTGACAGCTAATATTAAAGTAAAGGAAACTAAAATGAGTATGATAATGGTTGTCCCCATTGGCAATAGTACATTTCGAGAATACCAATTGCTCTCAAAGTGTGACACCATAAAATAAAACTCTGATGAACACCTAAGGGCTCGAGAAAGGGTTTGGGGGCATGGTGTGGTCTATGGAATGGATATTGATCACCCTGATCAAATTCAGTATTGTCCACTCTGAGTCGCAGTGGCTTCTCAAGATCTCACCAAAGTTCATACTGCTTGCAGATCTCTAGGACTGAACCACAGATCTTGTGCATGCAAAGAAGATGTTCTACAGAGTGATGGCTCTTTCCTGAGCCTTTCTTGAAATCCAGTGAATGGATCCAAACTCTGGTACCCTGTTGGCAAGTTGCATCATCATAAACCATCTTGATGATTGCATAAAGTTGACGTAGACCCTTCAACAATGTTCACATTCTTGGGAGGGGAGAGGAGTACACCACTGGGACTATTGCAGAAGTGGAACCAGCAGTGCAAGTCCCAAACTGCAAGTCCCAATGCTCAACGTGTCCTGTTGTACAACAGGGTTTCCTATTGTTCAATGGGACCCATGTTGAACAATAGGACATCTGGTGTGGCATATCATCACAATTCACTAGCATAGTTGTGTGTCATGTCACCATCATTATAGAGTTGCATATTGTAGCTTCTGTTTCATGATCTTGGTTGCCAGGTTTGCTGATCCATGGGTAGAAGTAGATTCAATGGGCATCAATGTGAGAAGGGGAGATTTTAATTTAGAGGCAGTGGGTAAAATGCAGCCCTCCAGATGACTTTTTAAAGTCCAGATTTTAAAAAAAGTAGATTCACCACATCACTGAGTTAGCAGTCATCAGCCATTGGTCAATAGCCAGTGTTCTCTGTTGACATTGCCAGTATGAATATTGTGCCCTCGTGTGTCGACTGCTGGTACTATCATTTGACTGGCATAAAATCACAGAATTGCCATCTTGGTCTTATCTGTTCTAAAACAGAGAGACAGAAGATGTTAAGCCCTGGGACTATGTGTGTGACTGATTGGTGACGGCTTATTTTTTCCAAAATCTCTCTGCAAGCAAGCATTTGAGACATCTGGCAGCAAAGATCTGTCCCTTCTCCTTGCAGAGCTAGGAGAGGATGGGTGGAAGAGAGCAAAAATTTGGTACAAACACCTCCACTCCTCTTTTGGCTTACCAGGGGTGCAACTATGGGTGAGGTAAAATAATGACATTGTTGCCCCCCAGATAATAATGTTCCCACCCATTGATATTTTCCTAGTACTTATCATGCTCATTGGACACTTGAAATGCACATTGGGCTCTTTTGATCTGTACTAGATACTGCTGATATGCATTGGGCATGTCTCATGTTTATTGAGCACTTGTCATGCACACTTGGCACTTCTCATGCTCATTGGGCACTTGTGATGCACACTGGACCCTTCTGATGTACATCTAACGGTTCTGGTACACACTGGGCTTTTTAAGGTATAATGGGCAGTCCTGTTGTGCTCCAGCACTTGGTAGCCTGTGTCAGGATGCACATCTGGATACTCAAATGTTTATTGGGGCTCATTGCACATAGGGGCCATAGGGTATAAATTATGCCAATGGCTACCATTGCAAGAAGCACCCGTATGTGTTAATGTCACAGCAACAACCCCAACAAGAATACAGATGTTGTACATACAATTCCACTTATGAAGACATATGTCCCATGCTGAATTCCACCCCACATACTCATGACAGGAAAAATGCAAAAAAGGTGTGATTTTTTTTTAAAAGACCACACAAATTAATTTAGTGATGCAAAAGCAGTTTTAATGAGATGAATAAAGGAGATAAATAAATGCATTTTTAAGCAGGGGAAAACATTGATAAATACGATCCAAATCATTGTTGGACTGTGATATTGATTCAGTAGACACAGATTTTCAGAGGCTTCACTGGCCACAGTCTGAGTTTTTCAGAGATCTTTTCAAATGCATATATACATTTTGTACATAAATTTAGGTAGAAATTCCTGGCAGGATGGAGAAAAAAAAACTGGGTTCTTAGTCTTCTCTTGTCTTAGTCGTAGTCACAAATGTAGCAGCAGTGGAACTTGGAGAGGAAATGATTGTGAAGTTCTTTCTTCTTGTATGCTCATATGGGACACAGAGAGACAGAAAGAATTCAGATGCAGACATGCTGAGACTTCAGTTCATGGGGAATGTCTCAGCAGGTGAAGGAAAGCTTGGGGTGTTGAACGCACGTCTGTTGGTGCAAGTTCAGTCTCTTATTTCATCTTCTTGATTGGCTGTGGCTTCTGGGTCACATCTCATCCACATTTAATTACAGGAGTAGCAGATGGAGTTTGCAGTGCTTGGCATGAGTGCCAAGACCCCGCCACCATAGGAGCCACCGTAATAATTGCCCCCACTACCTCCACCATAACCACGGCTGACAGAATATTTGATACTTCTGCCACCATATCGGCCACCACTGTACCCACCGCTTCCGTATCCACCACTGTATCCACCACTTCCGTATCCGCCATATCCTCCACCATATCCACCACTTCCATATCCGCCACCATATCCACTACTTCCATATCTAATGCCATATCCACCACTTCCGTATCCTCCACTTCCATATCCCCCACTTCCATATCCCCCACTTCCATATCCCCCACTGCCATAACCCCCACTTCCATATCCACCACTTCCATATCCACCACTGCCATAACCACCACTGCCATATCCTCCACTGCTGTATCCACCACTACTGTATCCACCGCCACCACTGTAACGGCGACCACCACTATAACGGCGACCACCACTGTAACGGCGGCTACTGCTGTATCTAGTACTGCTGCCACCACCACCCAAGCTGCCTCCTGATCCACCACTGAGACCACCAGTCATGCTCCCTCCTGACCCACCAATGCCATAACCACTACTAATGCCACCACCCACACTTCCTCTTCGCCCTCCACTGCCAATACCACCACCTATGCTCCCTCCTGATCCACCACTGACAATACCACCGCCCATGCTCCCTCCTGATCCTCCGCTGACACCACCACCCATGCTACCTCCTGATCCCCCACTGACACCTCCACCTATGCTACCTCCTGACCCACCAATGCCATAACCACTGCTAACGCCACCACCTACACTTCCTCGTCGTCCCCCAGTGCCAATACCACTTCCTACACTGCCTCTTCGTCCACTGCTGCTCATGCCACCACTTATGCTGCCCCTACGGCCACCCCCAATGCTGCCTCCTGATATGCCACTGCTTCCACCACCCAAACCACCACTGGAGCCACCTCCCAGTCCACCACCACCACCCAAACTGCCACCACCCAGGCTACCGCCACCCAAACTGCCACCCCCAAGTCCACCATAACCTCTACCCCCCAAACCACCTCCACTCATGCCACCTCCAAGGCCACCCATACTTCCACCACCACCCATACCTCCTCCGCTACCACCCAAACCACTGCCTATGCTTAAACCGCCACTGCTGCCTATACCACGGCCACCACCAAATCCTCCTCCACTGCCTCCCATGCTGCCATATCCGCCGCCAAAGCCTGCACAAGGGTTGTATTGTTCAATGCCGAAGGCTTGGTCTGGGCAATAAAGCGCTGGCCCTGGGATTGTTAGGACGAAGGGTGGTGGCTGTATCGTCACTGTGGATGCAGGACAGCTGGCATAGCACTGGTTGCCGTATCCCCCAGCAGACATCTTTGCGAGATAGTGGATGTTCTGAAAGAGCGGGATTATACTTGAGTAATATATGCAACACTTTGTTCATTCAACTTATTTCAAGTCATGTATATTGGTGGAGAGTTCAGATTGTATTTCTTGATTCACAAAAGAATCCATAAGTATGGATATGTATTTTGAGAGGTTTCCAGGTACCTTTAACCTTTAAACTGGAGCATGTCCAGAGGAGGGCAACCAACATAGTGAAAGGTCTGGAAACCCCAATCCCTATTAGGAGCAACTTAAGGAGCTGGGTATGTTTAGCCTGGAGAAGGGAAGGTTATGAAGTGCAAGATCACCATGTTTCAATATTTGAAGGGTTGTCATATTGAGAATGGAGCAAGTTTGTTTTCTGCAGCTCCAGAGAACAGGACCTGGATCAATGGGTTCAAATTATAAGAAAAGAGATCCCAGTTCACTATTAAGAACTTCCTGACAGTAAGATCTCTTTGACAGTGAAACATCTCGGAGTGTAGGGGAGTTTATAAGCCCAGGAAAGTCCTTTTACTTAAAATAAATAAATAAGGAAGTGAACAGGAAGCAACATCTGATTGCTTCATGTTGCTATTAAAAGACCTCTCTTTGGCCTAGAAAAACAAGAGAACACAAACATGTAGTCAAAATGCTAACCATGACTCTGGGAAATTGGGGGGGGGGGGGCATAGTGGACTAAACAAAATTGTAGAGATGTGTTGGAGAGTGTGCCTTCCAAGCCTCCTTCAGTTGCACACTTCTGTATTCTGTTTAGGATACAATGGAGTAGATGGACTATCCTTTAAGGACAATGGCTTAGGTATAGACTTCTAGACTTGGATGGTTCTAAAACTGGGACAAAATGAGATCTCTTGTGGATAAGAGGCAAAGGAGAGGGTATGGCCGGATCTGTTGCAGTGCAACACCACTTTAGAAGATGTCTTAATTGGATAACTTGTCAGGTGGTAGTTATGTTCATAAGGATTGTTCTGCTATTATCAGGGATGGATCATGTAGGAAAAGAAATCCAAGGGAGTGGATCTCTTACAATGGAAACCGAAGCTCCGTTTCTCAGAAGCAAATCTTTCTGAGCACAACATAACTCTTTTATAAGTGAGCAATCCTCATTTAATTGGTTCTCCTCCACCTTTGTGATGGGACAATCACTGTAATGGCATGGGAAAATGTTGCAACCTGCCCTTAGGGAGTCACAATGCAAATCTGAAATTATGTCTACAATAAACATTTTAATTAAACCATTAGGGTGATCTTTTCAGAATCTGGCCCTGTAGCTACATGGAGATCAACTCAAAAAGGCCAGAAGTCCCAAGGTCAAGTGTACTGCAGTCTTCACAATTAATGGATAATACTGATGAATTATTTTCAGCTTGCCTCAGATTGGATGGATTTAGAAAATAAATTGTACTATTTCCTCTAAAATATTTCTGTATGATAATCAGGACCTTACTTTCCGGAATGCTAGAAAGGCGTTGAAGAAGAAAGAACAGAACCCTCTGCTTAGTTAAGGAAGTATTATTTAAAGATGAGGTTTTAAGAATCAAAGGTACATGGTAAATAAATTGTAATTATGCTAGGCTTAGTTTTTAATCCAAGTCATTGGGTGGGTAAAGTTTACTAGTTCATAATTCAGACTTCTCTATTTCAGTTCATCTTTGCAATAATTTATCCTTGCATATATACATACCTTTGCACAGATCTGTGTGCACACAACGATGTATAGAGCAGAACTGATGCAAAGGAAGTAACAACTGCAGGAATGTATGACTGCATTCAACAGTTCTCTGTTTCGGAGGGATGCAAACTCTTGGCAAGTTTCATTCTCACAGAGAAGAACAAATAAATTTACCATTTTTCTTCTATATGTATGAACGTTATAATTTACAGCAGTCTCTGAAGGCTACTCAGAATTGATAACTTATTCTGTATGACAATGTGGGTGTGTGTTTTGTACAGAAGCCATCATTTCCTCTGTAGAAAATTATTGTTTTCTGCGCAGGAAAGTGAATTTCTATGCAGAAAATGGCATTTTTCTTCCTCTCAGAAACATGGGTTGTTATTGCTGTTGTTGCTTGCATAAGCTCAATCTCAATCTCGTTGCGTAGGATACTCCTTTCCAGGGATACCTGATGCACACTTAAGCTACATATTTATGACTGGGCTATGTCATATGGACCAAATCAAAAAGTAAATGATTATGAACTGGACAGTAAAGCAAAGAATGCTGGAAAATAAGGTTTGGTGGACCTTCCATAGTGGGAAGGTACAGAGATCAGGGTGCTACCACTATCGAGGTCCTGTGTCATGTCTTTAAAATCATAACCTTGGGGAATGAGAGGTCATGGAAGAGCATGACACTTGAAGCACTTGTCGAAAAGGGAAGATAATCCCTTTGGAATTAATCTTGTAGAATAACCTTTAAAAAAATGCACAGATATAGGATGGGGGGAGCATCTGACTTAAGGAGACTACATGTGAAAGGGATCTAGGAGTCCAAGTAGACCACAAGTTGAACATGAGTCAACAGTGTGATGTGGCAACTAAAAGGCCAATGTGATTCTAGGCTGCATCAATGGAAGTATAGAGATTCTAAAACCATCTGTTGAATGGGATCTGAAAGAAAGAATTTGTTAAAAAAGACCCTCTCCTCTCGACCCCACCCCCCCACCCCCAAAATAAGTCTAGCTGTAACATCACCTCTGAAATGAACCTGATCTTTCTTACCTCTTTCTTTCTGGAGGAGCTGAAGAGTCAAGCGAGGTGATAGTGGAAGACCTGGAGCTCCAATCTTTTTATACTCTTCAGTCCACTACCAGGAGGGTATGACACACAATTGGGCGTGACGCCATCCATTGATACCTCAAAGGGAGTTGCGGTAAGAAATGACCCACCCTCCACACACTTCAGTGTTTGATTATCAAGATGATAGTCCTAATCACCTTCTTGGTTGTGTTTACTATGCTTTTCCTTTGGGCTCAGCACAATAGGAGCTCCACCTAGCAGGGTTGCCAAACAGAGGTGATGAACTCTAAGCATTAATACCTTAAGTGTAGGGATGCTTGAGCCATACACCTTGGTGTAAATATTTACACACAGCTACATGGAACTGCATGCAGTGTACGTTCTAATAGTCCTAAATTGCCAGGGAAGTCCATACACTAATGTCCCTATGTTGGCCATATCCTGCAGCTATTCAGTGAATTGTGGAATATTCGGGACAATAAAAAAGGACATATTTAATTTGTTGTTATTATCTGCCCTCAGGTCAACCTCGACTCATGGTGATCCTAAGGATAAAACATCTCCAAGACCCTCGGTCTTCCAGTGCTCTGCTTAGATCCTATACATTCAGGATCATGTTCACCCTGACTGAGTTTATCCACCAGATGTGTGATTGTCCCCTCTTTCTATTACCCTCTACCTTTCCTAGCATTATTTTCTTTTCTAATGAGTTGTTCCTCCCCATGATGTGCCCAAAGTATATCAGTTTGATCATCTTTGCTTGCAAGGAAATTTCAGGCTTGATCTGTTCAAGGACCCATTTCTTTGTCTTTTTGGCTGTCCACTGTATTTTCAGCACTCTTCTCCAGCACCATATCTCCAAGGAGTTGGTTTTCTTCTTATCTAAGGTTTACACTGTCCAGTTCTCACATCCATACATGGTGATGGAGAATCTTTAGAAAGACTTAAACCATAGAATCTGCCATCAGAATGTGTAGTGATGGCTGCCAATGTAGGAGGTTCCACAATGAAAAGTTAGACATGGAACTTAGACATCTTCGTTCATGGAAGATAAGGTTATATGAGGTTGTGAACTTCCACCAGAGTCATCTTCTCATTGCATTTCTCTGCAACTTATTGGCTTTCTCATGCCATCCTGATTAAAGCTAGTGGATCCAATGTCAGTAGATGGCTATTTATTGATTTGATTATCTGTCTTTCTCTAATGGGACTCAAAACATCTTACAATATAAGTTAAAACAAAACAACTAAAACTGGGAGGAAGTTGAAGGACTTTTTAAACAGGAGGGTCTTTGCCTGTAGGCCAAAAGAGATTGTAGATGGGGGAATCAAATCTCCCATGAGAGAGAGAGGTCCATCATCCAGAAGCAACCACCAAGAAAGGTATCTCCTGTATCCTCACCAAACAGGAGCGGGAAGGTGGTGGAACATAGAGTAAGGCCTCCCTTGGGGATCATACCATTTAGACATTCTTATATGGGGAGGTCTAGCTTTTTGGATAGTCTGAACCTAAGCCATACAGGTCAAAATCAACACTTTCAATTGTGTTCGGAAATGGACTTGCAGCCAGCAAAGCTTTTTCAAGAAGAGAGTTATATGCTCGCTACAATGTTGGTTTTGGATCTGCTTCACATTGCAATGTGAAGAAACTGTACAAATTGCTGAACTTATGGGGGTGGGGGTGAGCACCTTAAATAGCTCCTTGTGGAGTTGTCCTCATGGATCCGAAGAGCTGTGTTCTTCCCAACTTCACATCATCCAGTTCAGACAATTCAGGCCAAAACCCAATTCTGGTAGACCAAACATGGTCTAGTTTCTAAGATAAACAGCCTTTACCATGGGTCAATTTGACCCCCTGGCTGTTTTCATGCCTCCCTCAATTCTTACCTTTCCCACCATCACTGGTACTGAGAAGCCCCTATTGCAATGTCTGACACAGAAACAGGACGTCTGGCCACATAAATGCATCCAGACACTCCGTTTCTTCATTAGACATTAGAGCTGGATGGATCTCAATCCCAGTGTCAGCACTGCAAAATAAGGAAGTCCTGGATTTGTGCAGGGATGGGTTTGTAAACACTCACCTGTCCCCATGCTGACCCAGGGATCAACCCAGGTGACCACCGTGACCTCACCAACTGTTTAAAAAGCAGAGAAATATAAGCTTGACCATCAAAATGGAGATCCTACTCCACAAGGAGCTGGGTGATGGAACTCTCTCTCATACAAGAAGTGGAGACTGGTGATGCAACAACAAGAAAAACCCTGGATGCATTTTGGAAGAAGTTGTCATGTGGTCTCTAAAAGGTTCCATATATAGTTTACTTATGAAATAACCTGGTTGCTTCATTTCACATGTGCATATTCTTAGTCTTGAATAAAAGGTTAGCTAACACCTGTTGTTCTTTTTCTCATTCTGTAGGAACCTCTCTCTGATCTTTCACTGTTATTTCTATCTCTCATACAAAATTTCCTGTTAAAGGAACAAATCTTCTTTATGAATTAAACTATATCTGTTTTTGTGTGGTTCTTTTGGGCTCTGTGGCCATGTTCTAGAAGAGTTTATTCCCGACGTTTCACCGGCATCTGTGGCCATGAAAGTCTTCAACTCCACAATGTGTGCTAAACATCTATATCTGTACTGTATTGTGCATTTAACTTGGAATTGTTTTAAATTGTTGAACATCTTTTCGGAGACCTGCACAGTTCCCACACCTGGCCTTTAATTCTTATTAGTACAATATGCTCTAATGATGATTCTTTGTAATTCAGATAATTTTTCTTCAGTTTCTCTAAGAATTAAACTAAGGGATAGTTCAATTAGAAACAAGTTTGGAAATTTTACATGTTGGGTAAAAATATTCAGCAATTTAAAGCCATCATGGTAACTGAATTCATAACTTCTCTCTACTTTATTTTTTGTATTTACTACATGTGTTGGGAAAAGAACACAAGTGACCACATAACACGAAGGTTGCCATTCCACCACATTGCTGAAACTCACTTTGAAATCTTGTCTACAAGATGAAGGATTTCCCCCCTAATATATATTTCAACTCCAAGAACACACTTGGAATTTAAAGTAGTGGAAAATTGTAATAGTCTTTCAAAAATTATAGTTTTCAACAATTTTCATGCAGTGTGAAGAAAATTTCAAAAATTTCTCATTGTTTCCTTCAAACACAGGGAAAGAAGATTCAAATATACCTGAAAAATAGTAAAATGAGAAGTGTTTTTTTCAGTATGTTTATATGCAATGGCTATTCATAAAACAAAATAAACTGATTTTGTTGTTCCTGAAAAGAAGCATCCTAAACTGACAAGAATCTCTGCAGTTTGGGACTTATTTTGCACAAAATGTGCATATGATGGTTTTCCAGAAAAGGGGGGGGGGAGCTTTTTCTGCACATAAAATAATATTTCCACATAGAAACATTATTTCATGTCCAGAAAAAGTTGTTTATCGCACAGAAAACGTTGTGATTGTGGATGTTCAATGCAATGCAACATGTGGTTGATATGCAGTGAAATCAATACATTTCCTTCTCAGGAAACAGCATTTTCTGTGTATGAAATAATATTTCTATATAGGAATATTAATTTCTGTCCAGAAAAAACTGTATCGCATGCAGAAAATGTTGTTTTCTGTGCAAAATAATAACATGCAGATTTTGCACAGCATAACTCCTTAATTGCAAATAGGCTTCAAAAACTGTGGTTTTTCAATGTCTTTCTCATAGTGGGAAGAATAGTACTAAAATTACATGTTACTTCAAGAAGCAAATTGGTGGCAAATTGCCTCTTTAGCATAAATGAGAATCAGCAAATATTTGCATACCTGATTTATGTGTTTTTTGGAATACTCTCCAAACATTTATTCTGCAACTAGCTGTTCTGCACAAGCTTGCGAAGGAAAAGGGGATGAGCAAATGGACTGGAACTGTTTCCTTTAAAAAAAAAATAATTTCAGCAATGAATGAGGAGCATTCATGCTTAAGAAATGTGCAATGCCATATGCAATCACATTGTGGAGCTGGTTGTACTAAGATAATAGTCTCGTGCTCAATGTCAGCAGCATTTTCTAGCTACAGAGGTGGTGAGAGACTTCACTACATTCCGAGGGAGTGTGTTCCACTGTTGAACAGCCCTTACTGTTAAACTGCCCTTACTGTCAGGAAGTTCCTCCTAAAGTCTAGGTGGATTCTCTTTTCCTGCAGTTTGCATCCATTGTTCCAGGTGCTAGTCTCTGGGGCAACAGAAAACAAGCTTGCTCCCTCTTCAATATGACATCCCTTCAAATGTTTAAAAAGGGCTATCATCACCTCTTAACCTTCTCTTCTCCAGGCTAAACATCCCCAGCTCCCTAAGGCTTTCCTCATAAGGAATGGGTTCCAGACCCTTCACCATTTTACTCACCCTCCTTTTCCAGTTTCTCCACATCCTTTTCGAATTGTCTGTCATGGTTCTCAGAACTTCACTGTGTTTAGTAAGAAATACATATCTAAATGTGCACCAAGGAATCAACTGAAAGTCATCCCGGGGTTGTAGTGGGATTAAGAGTCAGCATGAGGTTGTAGTTGGCCAGGAGACCAGGGTTAGAATATCTGACAACCAGAGCTCAACTCCTTACTCTGCCATGGAAACCCACTAAGCAAGCTTGGGAAATTCCCATTCTCTCACCATCAGAGGAACAGAATGGCTAAGTTCTGTATAAATCCCGAGGACTAGCATGGTGTAGTATTGCCCTAGGATGCCAGGAAACAATGGTCTGAATCTGTAGCTTAGCCCTAGAAACCCATTGATTGGGGATGTCACCTTCTCTCAGACTCAAAGGAAAACAATGGTAAACCTTCTCCGAATCAATCTTGCTAAGAAAACCTCAGGAGGGGGATCATCACACGTTGGAGTCAGCTTGAAGTTGTGTAACAATCACGCCACCTCAAATACCGGTTCATTTCATGCACCTCAAAAAATGGACTGTAGTCCACAAAATAAATGTCACAATAAATACATGGGATGGAATTCTGTTGGAGGTTTACGTCTTTGTAAGTGGACTTATGCATTTGGTACACAATGGAACCAATCCACAATGGGACTGAAGCACAAGTGTCCCCTTGGGCATCTGTCCCATCATGTATCGGGACACACGCTAGGCAATGCAATGTGCATTGGTGGAGCCCAATGTGCATTGGACACTCTTGCCAATATCCAATTACTCATCATCAAAAATCCCTCTAGAATGTGCCTGTAATATGTAGCTCAGTATCTGTAAAATTGATCCAACAAGGCGTACTTTGATTGTTGGACAATGCCTCTGGAGACCATCAGAGTTTGATTCCTTGTTCAGCCACGAAACCCACTGAGTGACCTCGGCCAATTCACACTCTCTCAGCCTCAGGGGAGGGCATTGGCAAACCTCCTCTGAACAAATCTGGCCAGGAAAGCTCCACAATAGGTTTGCCTTAGGGTCACCATGTGAAGGCACCCAACACACACATATGTAAACTTACATAACAAAGGCCATGGTACAGGATTTTGGTGCATTAATTTTACAGTGCTCTAGGACTCTGTTGTTTATCAGATCATATGCGCATCTGCTTCCAATATGTGTCAAGTTTGAATTTGAGGTGCTTGTGATTACATTTAAAACTCTAAATCAGTTAGGAACTCACTATTCAGAGCATTGTGTCTCCTTCTATATTTCTACCCAAGGATTGAAGGTTGCTGCCAGGGTTCTGTGGCCCTCACTATATGAAGATGTGGAAGAGGACCTTCTCAGCTGTGGCACCCCAATTGTGGAGTGCCCTCTTCTTGGAGGATAAATTGGCACCAATGCTGGTTTGGATTCCGTCGTAAGTAAAAACATTACTGTTTATTAGGAGTTCATCACACTGGGGCTAATTTTGGTACTAAACAGAGAGTAAAGCGCTTGTAAAGCATCCTACAAATAAAGCAGAAATGGCGAGTAATTGTGTGAATGATTATCACACGCAATTGTGCAAATAAAGTGCTATCAGAAATGCTTTGTCGCTGAAATCCCGAAAATAAAAAGATGCAAGTTAATTGCTTCTTTTTGACCACTTTAATGGCGGGCTTTGTGCGTGTGAAATCATTTTGCATATTTACGTGGTTTTGGCAGGATATTAATGGGATAAACCCCTGATCTCCTTTGTATGATAAACTCCTCTGAGATGTTTGGAGCCTGATTTATTTCAATATCATCATACGCTTATTTGAAAAACTGTACCTTTTAAAAAAATAATACCTTGCTAAATGAGCAAATAGGCTTTAAGTCTGCTTAATGAAGTCAACTTAATTCAAGTATTTTCAACTGTTTGAATTGGTTTTACTTGTATGTCACCCTGAAGTATCATGATACAGAGTGAGATAGAAGTATGTAAATGAATCAAATAAAGATAAATACAGTACATTTTGCAGCCACAGGGTGGAATCCTTTCAACAACTTTTGCAGGTATAAGTTGTTTTATGGGCAGTGCAAAAGAGGAATGGATAGATTGTTTGTATGTAACTTATTTTAATTTAATTTAATTTAATTTACATCTCACCTTTCTCCTGGTATAGGACGCAAAACAGCTTACAGAAAATTAAAGCAAAGTACTATTTCCTCAGATGATTTTAAAATGTTCTGGTTTCTTATTCCTCTTCCCATTTGCTTTCTTTGTCCTCACCTTAAGTCTATGGCTTCAAACTGAATTCAAAGTGAAAAATTAAGTGTGTGCACTATTAGTCCAGTAGAAAGAGACAGGGTAGGGACAGATTCTTGCCTTTCCTTTTGTCATAGGCAAAACTAAACTGCTGCCGTCTCTCATATATATATATATATATATATATATATATCATGAGAGAGCCAGCATGGTGTAATGGTTTGAGCATTGAACTATGATACTGGAGAGCAGGTTTCAAATCCCAGCTTGCTATGGAATCCCACTGGGTGACCTTGGGCAAGTCACACTCTCACAGCCTCGGAAGAAGGCAAAGACAAGTCCCCAAACAAATTTTGGCAAGGAAACCTTGTGATAGGGCCACCTTAAGGATCCCCATATATCCAAAACAACTGGAAGGCACACAAGAGCAACAAATATTAGGAGGAACTTCCTGACAGTAAGGGCTATTCGACAGTGGAACACACTCCCTCGGGACTGTGAATAAAGAGGCTTAGAAGAATCTGTTAATTTTTTGTTTCCCTATTGTTCAATTAGGATTTACTGTAAACTCAGAGATAATTCATTTTAGTCTCATGAGGCTTCACCCAACCTAGGGCCCTCCGGATGTTTTTCCTGACAACTCACACAATCACTTAACATTTGCCATACTTACTTCGGACTTATTGGAATGGACTCCAAAGCACCTGGAGGTCACAAGATTGTCCATGCCTACAGTAATGCACCCTGGCATGAATGAGTAGACATATTAAAATAATAGTTATAATATGAATCAACATGAAGGTAAATCCAACTGACACAGTGTTTAGGAACCTCCTTGTCTGCCTTCAAGTTGTTTCTAATTTATGGCAGCTTTAAGGCAAATATGTCAGGAGGTTCTCTTAGCAAGATTTGTTCAAAGGAAATAGATTTTTGTGGGGGGGTTTTTGGGCTTATGTGGCCATGTTATAGAAGAGTTTATTCCGTCATCTGTGGCTGACATTCTCTGAAGATGCCAGCCACAGATGCTGGCAAAATGTCAGGAATAAATTCTCTAGAACATGGCCACATAGCCCAAAAAAGCCCACACAAATTTATGGATGCTGGTCATGAAAGCCTTTCAGCTTTGCATGTTCAGAGGAGATTTGTCACTGCTGTCCTCTGAAGCTGAACAACATTGACTTGCCCAAGATCAACCAGTGGGTTTCCATGAATGAGTGGGGATCTGAACTCTTGTCTTCAGAGTCATAGTCCAATGCTCAAACTACTACACTGCAATGGCTCACTTTGGAACATTAGTGGGGTGGAATAGACTTATGCACGAACCATGATATGTCCCAGTAATCACATTCCTCCTCATTCCCTCCCATCTGCCCTTCTCGTGGCAGAACATAACTCATGACTTCCTTCAACTTTCTTCCTCTCAAGGTGTGTTTTCAAAGTTGTTCTATTCTTGGAATTGAGGAGGAGTGGAATGCAGGGGCGATGAAAGCAGAGGTAGGGCATCAGGCACATCTCATTTCCAGAATTCATCCAGTGTTATCTAATCCAGTTGGCAACGTCTCTCTTCCAGCTGTTCAACATTTGATTCATTAAAAATATATTGTGCCATGCCAGTTATGGAACATGTGGCCTCTTAACTTCAAAAGATGTGCCCTGATGTTGGAGAATGGGTCCTTGTCCTAGATGGTTTGTGCAACTCCAGATCTACCGCTCTAGCAATGAAACAAGGAAACATCTAATCACACGTTTTGCCAAACAGGAACGAAACCTATGGACACACCTTCCCTCAGCTGTTTTAGCTCTCTGTATGAATCAGCTTCTGGTGACAATTCAATTCCACCTGACAAAGGGATGGATGGTAATGATATTTGATGACCCTATTTAATGCTTTTCCCATTTGTGTCTGTACATGTCTTCAGTTTGTGGGTGGGTGGGTTAGTGTTGTGTGCCTTCAAGTCATTGCCTAAGGCAAGGTTCTTCAGAAGAGGTTTGCCATTCCACTTAGACTGAGAGACCATGACTTGCCCAAGGATACCTTGAACATGTAAAAATCTGAAACTGCAAGGAATTGAAATACGTATATTATGTTCTAGTAGCCCTATAGTACTAAAGAGGGCAAACAAAGAGAACTCCATGAAAAGGGAGGAGAAGACAGACAGAAGAAAGGAGGAGGAGGAGGAGGAGGTCATTCAACAACATCTGTAGGGTCATATGGTTCCCAAACTTTGGTCTTCCAGATGTTTTGGACTTCAGCTTCCAAAATTCCTAAAATCATAGAATCATAGAATCAAAGAGTTGGAAGAGACCGCAAGGGCCATCCAGTCCAACCTCAGTAGGTTTTCGTGGCCAAATGGGGAATTGAACCCTGGTCTCCAGAGTCAGAGTCAGAGTCCAACACTCTAACCTCTACACCATACTGATTCCTATTGATTTACAGTGGACCCATTCATTTCATAGGTTTTGTAAAACATAAGCAATACCCAGAGATGGCTTGCAATTGTCTTCCTCTGAAATATAACCTACAGCACCCAGTATTCCTTGTTGGTCTCCCATCCATGTACTAATCAGGTCTGACTCTGCCTAGCTTTGAACAGCAGACTTCATCTGGTGCCTTCCGGGTTCCCATTTAGCATCTTTTTACCCACCCTTCCTCCAAGGGACCACACATATATTAGCTTCCAAGTTTTATGCTGATAAGAATCCAAAGAGGGGTGCCAGTCCGAGAGTAATTGACCCAAATTCACCAAACGAATGGCTAGATATTGTACAGCTTTATCTATGATTAATTTCTGTCTACTCAGTTAGTTTGACAGAACCTTTCTTGTGTGAATTTGGCTCCTCTAATTCCAATTAACATCCACATAGCTCTTCCATTTCCTTCATTCTTAGCCATTCAAAGATAAGAGGCAAATAGTGAGACCCCACAGCTGCCCCGACTTGCCCCCATTACCTCGGCCTCAACAAACTACAATTCCCAGAATTGCATCGTGTTAAGCCATGGAGGTGAAAGTGGTGTCAAACTGGATTATTTCTGCAGTGCAGATGCAGCCTAAAATACTCTTCTTCTGAAAGAAATCAATAAAACAAGCCACTTCCTCTGTGCGGAGTCAATAAAACATGGGAAAGCCATACCGTTTGTATGTAGTTGATGCAAATGTGTGAGAATTCTGTTCCAGCTCATTTTTACATATCTTATGGACATGTATAGATTTTCTTTATCCAAATATTTAGGCAATTAAGAACATCCATAAATCAGATATTTGGGGATGGAGATGGCTGTAGGACAAGACTAAACTGGCAGATTTTTCCCATCCCTTAAGACCGAGCACAGGTGTAATGTCTTCTTGTTTATCCACCTAGAGAAAAAGATACTAGTCAACTAGTGGTTTGGCTACCTCCCTAAGAGAAGAGATCCAGATTAGATATACATGCAAGCTCTCATTAAAATGTTGATCACCTCTTAAGTGTTTCCTGATTGGGGTTAACCACTTGGCAAAGGGCACCCTACAGCATGCCATGGAAAGCAACCCCATCCATTATGAAAATTCACGTGACAAATGGATCTTCTCCAGCTTCTTCTAGTCATACCCTATTTCTTTCAAATTGGGGTCCAAAAGAGGAGTGTTCAATGAGGTTTTCTTAGTCTCCTTAAGGATACCTTGAAAATGTAAAAGTCTGACACTGCAAAGAATTGAAATGTGTACATTACACTCTAGTGGCCCTACAGTACTAGAGAGGACAATGTTTTAATAAGGAGAGCTCCATGAAAAGGGGGGAGGAGGAGGAGGAGGAGGAGGAGGAGGAGTAGGTCATTTAACAACATCTGGAAGATCATATGGTTTTGACCAATGATCTAAATCAGTGGTTCCCAAACTTTGGTCTTCCATATGTTTCAGACTACAGCTCCGGGAATCCCTAGAATTATAGAACCATAGAATTGGAAGAGACCACAAGGACCATCCAGTCCAACCCCAACCCCAATCAAAGCATCCCCGACAGATGGACATCCAGCCTCTGTTTAAAGACCTCCAAGGAAGGAGACTCCACCACCCTCTGAGGGAGTGTGTTCCACTGTCGAACAGCCCTTACTGTCAGGAGGTTATTCCTGGAGCTTGCATCCATTGTTCCGTGTCCTAGTCTCTGGAGCAGCAGAAAACAAGCTTGCTCCCTCCACAATATGACATCCCTTCAAGTATTTAAACAGGGCTATCATATCACATCTTAACCTTCTCTTCTCCATGCTAAACATACCCATCTCCCTAAGTCTTTCTTCATAAGGCATGGTTTCCAGACCCTTCACCATTTTAGTTGCCCTCCTTTGGACACGCTCCAATTCCTCCACATCCTTTTTGAATTGTGATGCCCAGAACTGGACACAGTATTCCAGGTGAGGCCTGACCAAAGGAGAATCAATATGTCAATGTCTGATCCAAAGTGTAGCAGCATTTTCCATAAATGTTTGAAATGTTTGACTATTTCAGAACTGGAATTTAGGATTGATTTTAGACAGCTCTCAAAATAGTATCTTAATGTATTTTAAAGGTTTTACCTTTGCATTGTTTCAACTGGTTTTTGGTTGTTCATTTCCTCAGGAGCCCTTGTGGGCTGGGAGGCCATACAGAAATATCTTAAATCACTCAATCAGTCAATCAATCAATAAAAAATCCTGATTGTCAATAAGGATAGGATGGATATTTAAAATAGTTTTTTTAAAAATTTTTTAAAAAAGAGAATGCTTTTCAAGTGCCAAGAAACCCTGACAAAAAGAATCCTAGACTCATGAGAATTTTTACATTTTGTGACTTATCGTACGCAAAATTCGTGTAGGGTTGTTTTTCATGGAAAAGAGCATTTCTTTCCCAAACACAGCAGTTTCTGTGTACAAAGTAAAGCTTATCCACAGAAATATTATTTTCTACACAGAAATGTTGTTTCTAGTGCAGGAAAAATGCTCCTTTTTGTCCAAAAATGCCACATGGAAATCATTGTACAAAATAAATTTCGGACTTTTTTGCAGCCAGTAGAAAATTGCTAAAATTATTAGTCAAAGAAAGAATTGGCGTGAAATTAGTGAAGTATTAGTAAAGAATTACATCTCTAATTGCCAATTATATGTAATCTGCCGTTCATAACTATGTACTTTTATGTAGATTTTTAGTTGCCCAGAGTCCTGATGAGGAAAGGCGGGATGTACATCAAAGAAATAAACAACATTGGGAGGTTCCATTGAGATGCTGATAACACTGATGGATCTCACCTCCACCTTCATGCGCAATCTCCTTTGAATGCTCTATAAGCCAGTGGCCACCTACACATCCTGGGCAAGGGAATTCCACAGGTTAATGATGCATTGTGCAAAAAATAATTTCTTCTGCTTCATCCTGAGTCTTCTGCCTCTCTGTTTCATCAAATGTCCTCATCTAGGATTCTCGGAAGGCTGCTAAGACTTGTCTTGCTTGCCTTTCCTGCATTCACCCCAACATCACACCTGGCACTTTAGTGAAATATACGTACTTTCCATATCTCTGCAGAGACACCCTTCTCTTTCAGACCAGACCCAAAATATTGGGTAGAGACAGGTGTCTCTGGGTTAACTGAAACCACCAGTTCATTTTACTGAATCCTATCATTATTCATACCTCCAGCAGACCCATCAAACCAATGATGGACCTCATTCCCATTACCTTTTAAACCAGATTGCAGTTCAGTTTGAACCGGTTCAAACAACCCTGGTTCCAATATAAGTCAATTTGTTGAAGTGATTCGGTGAGGAGGGCCATGCCCCAGACCCATTTAACCCACATCTTTTTGACACTGATTTTTTTCCGCTTCTTTTTCACCAAATCGATTCAAAGCAAGTATGAACCAGAAGCGGATCGGAATGGATTCAAATTTGCCCATCGGCCAGCTGGAACCGAATCATTTTGAATCAATTCATTCATAAATGCAAACCACAAGTGGGTTATTTTAATGCCAGAAAATGCAATCGGGGCAAATGTAGTGGGAACCACACTTCAATGTCGAATTGATCCATCAATTCAGATCACACACGGATTTATTTGTAAGTGAGAATGGGGCCTGTGAATCCACATGTTGATAAATCCCATTGATTCACTGGATCTACTTAGGCCAGGTAACAATAGGATTCAGTTTATTGTGGGGATTTTGCTG
The DNA here is from genome assembly GCA_034509955.1 of Urosaurus nigricauda. Classification (NCBI taxonomy): domain Eukaryota; kingdom Metazoa; phylum Chordata; class Lepidosauria; order Squamata; family Phrynosomatidae; genus Urosaurus; species Urosaurus nigricauda. Next base: position 3,556,662 of record JAOEGL010000010.1, read on the forward strand.
ATACAGACATTGGCATCAGGTAGCATAGTGGTTTGGGTGTTGGACTATAACTCTGGAGACCAGGATTCAATTCTCAGCTTGGCCAAGTCATATTCTCTCAGCCTCAGGGGAAGGCAATGGAAAACGTCCTTTGAACAAATCTTGCCAAGAAAACCTTAGGGCCACCATACATTAGAAGCAACTTGAAGGCACACAATAATAGCCATAAAAAAAAATCTTGCTATTAATTTAAATGTGGAGAAACACAGATCTTGCTGCTGAATCTGACCTGACTTGGAGTCCAACCCGCTGAACTTCCCCAGATGGCCATATTCCTTTCTTAATGGCAGCATCATGTGGTGGCTTCCCATATTTTGTAAGTTTTCTCCCATTCTAATAAATTGAAATGGCTTTTGCTGTTGACAGTAACAGTTTTAGCATAAGCTATGTCAGTATTTTGGGTCCCACCCCTGTATATTAATATTTTCAGTAGTAGACCTGAATACAGTTGATAGAACTTCTGTAGACATAAGGAATCAGTGAGATTTAGGTATGCATCAAGCCACTGTTCAACAATTGAATGTTGGTTCTACTCTGCTCTACTTATGGCTTTCCTAGAAGATTCAGGCCTCAATATTGATTGATTGGTTGATTGATTGATTAAGTCTTCTAATATAAGGATTATAGGCATATGATCTTGGAAGATAAGCAAGGTCAGCCCTGGTTAGTACTTGAATGGGAGACTGCTAAAGAATGCCAGGTGCTGTAGGCTATATTCCAGAGGAATGCAATGGCAAACCACCTCTTGCCTCACAAAATTCTAGAAAATGTATAGGTTTGCAATAAGTCGACAAGCGACCTGAAGACATATAACTGTATGCAATAGTATTACTGGTGCCATCCCATCTTCAGTCTTATACATTACGGGAATCAACTTGATCCAGTACTTCTGTGAAACTGCATTTGGCCAATGGGATAAAACAATTCAATATCCCTTGGTTCATCCACATTGTAGAAATTACCCAGTTTGATACCACTTTGACTGCCATGGCTCCATCCTATGGAATCCTGGGATCTGTAGTTGGGTGATGCCACGCCACACTTTGGCAGGGAAGCCTAAAGACCTTGTAAAACGACAAATCCCAGGATTCTATCAGATGGAGCTACTGCAGTTGTGCCAAACTGCATTAGTTCTACAGTGTAGATGCATCCCTTGTGTCAAGGGAAGCTAAACCCAGATGTGATTCCTCTACTGAAAAATACTAGAATGAAGGCTCATTCCAGGATCACTGGTGGAGGGAAAACAAACAAACAAACAAACAAACATGTTGTTTTTTCATATCTGGGTGACTTAGCTTGCCCCCACCCTTTTTTTTTAATGCCTTGATTCTGTTTTTACCATTTTAAGTTACAGCAATTCTAGAAGTTTTGGGTTTGCTGGGGAAAGTTTCATTTTGTATTCCTTGTTCTTTGATTCATGACTCTGGTGATCTGACCCCTGGACTTGCCTTGTGACTACGCTCTCGCCTCTGTTCTTTGCTGTGACTAACTGACTGGTATTGTGTTATTGTTACCTTTGGACTGGACTCTGGACTATTCCTTTGTGTGTGCTGCTCTCAGTAGAGGTAAGCAGGACGTGAACAAATCTTGCCAAGAAAATTCCACGATATCCTTAGGGTGACCATAAGTCAGAAATTACTTGAAGGTACAATTATGTTATGTATTGTTGCATATACCTATGTAGCAGAATTGCTAAGAAATCCAGTTTTGGAGTTGTGAAGATGTGTAATGAGACACCAGCAAGACAGATCAATGCACATTGATGCCCAGTGTTCATTGGGACAAATGTGATGCACATTGGGACCTATGCAATACATGTCATTCTTGCACACTGATCCCATTATGTATTGATCAAGCACTGTTGAACATTGGTCGCTCTGACAGCTGTACTAAATAGTAACATAACAGCAGCCCTATATTGAATATGAATGTTGTTCAACAGTGTAATTCTAATTCCCACAGATGTATGTTCGCTTACAAATACACAAGTATTCCAAGTATCATCAACACCACCACCACACCATCATTATCATTTGTGACTTCCCAAATAGCATCTCCTCACAATTCCTGGCTCCCAGGTGGTCTTCAGAGCTAAGGCATTCTGGGAAAACTGACTTGGAAACCTACCTGGGAACAGACAATAAATAAGTCAACCTCCTGGAACAGGAGAAAGACCCCAGTAACAGATACCATGATTAAATGGGCCTCCGATCTTGGACATCCCATTGATATGGATAGCTGGTCTTTGGCTAGATCAAAGACTAAGAAGTTTACAAAATCTTTGTGAAGACTACTGGAAGGTGGAACATAGGTGGTATCTGACACCTAATAAGATAGCAAAGATTTATAAATCAAGCCCGAACTCCTGATGGAAATATCATAAAGCAATAGGATTGTGGATGCACATGTAGTAGAGGTGTTCAAAATTAAAGATTTATTGGAAAGGCATACATAGGGGGATTGAAGCAATGGTAAATATGAAATATGAAATGAGTCCTGAAATTCATTTACTAAATATGTTAAGTAAAATCTCACCACTGATAGAAAAGAAGTATCAACGTGTTTTACTTTATATGATAACAGCAGCCAGGATCTCACTCGCACAATACTGGAAATGTCAAAATCTACCAGCAATAGAAGATTGGAGGTTGAAGTTATAGGAAATGTCTAAAATGGATAAATTAACCAGTTGCTTAAATCACAAAGATATTGAATTAATAGAAAAGGAATGGGCCCCAACACTGTTATATAGAAAGAACAAGCAATAAATGCGCAGGTTATGGATCAATATGTGAATATTACATTTTAGCAACATTTGAAACATGGACACAGATAATCTTTTGTTAAATATTTTGTGGAAACGAGGATATTTGGATATGGAAAAATGAGCATTATTAATTATAATTGGATTTGAGATCAGATATTAAGGGTACGTAGGATGTTGTTTAGTTTTATATGTATTTATTTGTTTTAGAGGTTAATGAGCTATGTTAACCTTTAACTCTTTTTGGAAACATTCATAACGCTTTTTAAATATGTTTTGTAAATAATGTATAAAAATAAAAATAATAAATAAATAAACAAGTCAACCTTCCCAGAAGGCCTTCAGCTCATAGAACCCACCTAAAACCCAGGTTTTTCAAAAGGGGGCAATTTGCTTTTCAGATGGGGATGACACAGTGTTCTTTGCCTTCTTCCTACCATCGCTGTACCATCTCGAAAGAACGCAAACTACGCATTCCTAATGGATGGTTATGCCAGTGCGGTGCACCAACATGATTCCCAGCTGCATTATTATTATTCTGATTATTGACAAAAATATGAGCTCAGGTTTCAATCTTCTCATCGTTGGAGCTGGAGAAGGTTTCAATTAACACCCTTTTTAACATAAAAGAAACACGAATGATGGCATTCTTATCATTTATTGCAACAGAACTCACCTTCACAAACCAGGAGCCAAATAATTAAAATTCAACTGGTGGAGCAAATATGCCATTAAATTGTGGTTGAACATGAATTTGTATCCTCTGTGTGTGGGGGGAAGAAAAAATGGCTCATCTCCCAGATCCTGCCCCCAAAGTCTTATAAAAAGGAGAGCCTCTCAGGGCACTAGCATCTTCCTCCTGTGTCTTCTCTGAGATTGAGAGAGATGCACCACAAGATGCAGGTAAGACCAGCTTCTCCAATGATCCTTGGATAACATGCTTTTTATTTTCCTTTAGGGATTAAGCCACAGTTTGTAGTTTAACCAAAGACAGCTAAGGCAGCAAGCTAGGAAGATATCATGACTCTTTGTATACGATTGTCTGTGTGTTTGGTTTTTGCCGACGACTAACATATTGAACCTTGACGTTGGCACACAAATAGATTTCAACTGGCTTTTTTGGAAGGTCGGGTTTCAAATCTTTTCTCCCCTTTCTTTTTCTTCCTCTTTTTCCTTGTAATGCTTTGTTCTGAATTAATGTATATCTTCCCTACCAAAGGCCTTCTCACACTACTCAGTTATAGCACTATGGCTCCACTTTAACTGTCATGGCAGCCTCCCAAGGAATCATGGGATTTTGATGTCAAGGGAAGGTATTTCCAATTCTCTTCCAAAGGGTTCTAGTGCCTTCCCAAGCTACAAATCACAGACTTATATAGGATGCAGCAAGAGGAGCTCAACCTGTATCACGGTTCTGTAAATGTATAGTGTGAAAGGGCCTTAGGTCTAGTTGGAAAATAACTGGAGTTTCCCAGTTACATTTCCTTCTTCTTCAAGAGCAGGGATGGCGAATCCATGGTCTTTCAGATGTTGCGAGACTACAATCCCCATACTTCTTGATCACTGTCCATGCTTCATGGGACTGATGGGAAATGGGGGTCCAAACTATTGCACCCTCCAAGGGTTCCAAGTGATGAAGTCTCTGTCATCGCACAATTTTAAAAACTAGTTTAAATTGTGCGATGACAGATGTCATGGTAAATGGCAACCATTTGGTGGTAAAGCAACCTAGATGTGATATGAATAGCTGCCTTAAGATCCTCCCATGTGGTCTTATATACTCCTGCACATGTAACCCAACACATGTAACCATGTTGAGATAGACAACATGCTTTTAAAAGTAATTTTTTTAAAAAAAAATATTGAGCATTGTGTGCATACATCATTTATTTATATTATTTTAGGGATTGATTTTCCTCTAGCTGAAAGAGATTTGGATCCCTTCTTTTTGCATTGGGATCCTGCAAGAAAAGTCTGTAACATGAAAAGAACCCTCTTGTTCAGGGTTCCAGTCAGCATCCTCTTCCAGGATCCCATTATATTCTACTTTTTTCCCCTCTCTCTCCACTAACTTCCTATGTTTCTTATCCAATAATCATCCAGCATCCCATGCCTTCTGGATAAGTCCAGTTCTCCTCCTCTTTAGTTCCTTTCGATAGGTTAGTTTTGGCACTTTTGGAAATCTTGTGGCTCTTCATTGCAAGTTGATATCAATATGACCTGTTTGGTTGATGCTTGTTTTGCTAAGTGAGGACTGATTCTCAACTAACAGAAATAGTATTTATGTACTAGTCAGTCCTCCATATTCATGGATTCGTTTTCCAAGGATTCCACCATCCATGGCTGGATTCCCAAAAGCAAACCTTGATTTCTCCATTTTATATAATGGGACTTGAGCTTTCATAGATTTTGGTATCCACAGGAGGTCCTGGAACCAAACCCCATCTAATACCAAAAGCCCAATATATATCAATTGAGAACAAAGAAGGCAAGATTTGTAAAACATTGGGCAAAATCCTGGTCATATATAGTAATTTTTAGAGGGGAAGCGAGCTCCAAAATGGCCAACCATAACCACTGGCCATAATGGATGGGGGTTTCTGGGATTATTCATTCAGAAATAACTTCCCCAAGTAATAGCATCAATGTTCATCAGCTTCCAGGACTGGAAACCTGGATAGGCACATTTGAAGTTGTTGTAGCAGTAAGCTTGACTGTTGCATTCAACACTGTTGCACTGCAGAAAGAATGCCATTTGGGTACCACTTTAACTGCCAATGCTATGGAATTCTGGGATTTGTAGTTTTTTGGAAATATTTGGCTTTCTCTGGATGCATCTGCACTGTAGAAATAATGCTTTTTGGCACCACTTTAACTGCTGTAGCTCCATCCTACAGAATCCTAGGTTTTGTAGCTTTACCAAGTCTTGAGCCTTCTCTACCAAAGACTGCTGGTGCTTCACAAAACAATTAAAGCAATGATACTGTAGGATGGAGCCAGGGCAGTTAAAGTGGTGCAGTATTGCATTATTTCTGCAGTGCAGATGCAGCCTAAGTGAACTTCCAATGGCAAACACCATCATTTTCATAGTTTTTTGTGGAGCTTTCGGGCTATGTGGCCATGTTCTAAAAGAGTTCCTTTCTGACGTTTTGCCAGCATCTGGCGGTGTTTGTCATTTTCGAGCTAGAAGATTGTTTTCTCCAAAAACCCATATACTCTTCCTCCATGTTTCACTCTTTGACTTGATCTCTCATTCCAGCGCCAGAGCAGGCAGCCTCAGAAGTTGTCCGGCAGATGCTGCTACGCATCGTGCCCCTCGTGCACAGTCACAATACAGCCACCACCATTTATGCTGACCATCCCAGGACCTTCTCTTTACTGTCCTACGAAGCCTCTGTGCATTAAGCAAAGTGGAGGAATACTGGGAGCACTAGGAGGAGGTGGCGGCGGCGGTGGTGGTGGTGGCAGCAGCGGTGGTGGCGGCGGAGGAGGAGGAGGAAAAGGCAAAGGACAAAAACAAGGAAAATACAACTTCTTTCTCGCCGATGATGCCTCCTCTTGCTACAATGAGCCTCTGGAATATTTCTATGAAGAACCAGCACCCCTGGAATACTTCTATGAAGAGCCATCCTATCCAGAATGGGAGTCAGAATACGGTTCAGGATATGGTTCAGGCATTGCAACCCTGTACCGTTCCCGGATGGCCCTCCCTTACAGCTACCCACGCTTCTAACGGATCGACGGCGAAGACCGATGTCAAGCAAGAGAAGACGGAATGACGCATGGACAATCTCTTTCAAACAGATGTCGGGAAAACCCTACATTCTCCAATTAAGTCATGAAGAACTGCAATTGGCTGGAAGTTCTGAAAAATCAGTTTTAGTTAAACCAGTTCTTCTTATTGCTACATTTTAGAATTAAGGGTTTTCCCCCTAATCTGCCTTGTCTTTCCCTCTGTGCCTTGTAAATTCCTAATTTTCAAGCTAGGAGATCTTTAGACTACTATTATAAATTGTAACAATGTGATTAAGAATAATAAGCAGGAGGAGGATGAAAGGAAGAGGAAGAGCAGGAGAGGAAGAGGAAGAAGAAGAAGTCCATTAACTTGTCTTGTTGCTAGTGGTAGTAGTACTTATGGTGTAGTATTTCTCCTCTACTTCTGCTTATTGCCATCTTGTCTACCGAAGTTGTAAGCTGTCCTGTACTCACTTCTTGATCTGTTTTCGGCATTGTCACAAAAGTCTGCACAATGTTGTACTTTCAACTTCACTGTGTATTAAATCTTGCAATCCATCTCATGTCTCATGTGGTTTCCATGGTGTGAATGGCTAAGAAACTGAGGCTGCAATCCTGAGTGTGCAAACTGGTTCCAGTGAAGGTTCATAAGGGAAAGGGGAATAATGGGAAAAGACCCACTGGAAACACAAAACACACAGTTCTCATTCACACGCCCCAAAATACCCAAAAATTTGAATATCTCAGATATCTCAAAGAATATAATCGAGAGCCTCCTGCAATATCAAGGATAACTCCAAAAATGTATTTTTCCTTTAGATGGACATTCACCCATGCCAGAAGCAGCATGGACCATAGAATTTGGAGTTTGCATTGAACACTGTCATTTCTTCATAAAAAGTGCCACCTTCCATAATTCCTAAAAGAAGTGAAACACAAGGTTTAGTTGACTTGTGCCATACCTTTATCGCATTCACGTATCCCAAGCATGGACAATCTTTAGACCTGTTGGATCAACTTAGTTCTTTGGCTAGAATGCAGACCATTCACCGCTGGCAATTCTATTTCTCATATTGCGCTACCGTTGTTGACAAACCTATTTCAGTCTTGCATTACACTTCACTAAAGGGGCAGTAAAGAGACAGCATGGTATAGTAGGTTCAGTATTGGGCTAAAACTCTGGAGAAAAGGATTTAAACTCCATTCAGCCATGGATAAAAGGGTAAAAAATAAATAAAAGTCCATGGATAAAAATATAAAAATAAAATAAAACAAAACATATATAAAATAAAAATAAAAAATATAAAAGCCACATGGATAAAAGCTACAATAAAAGGGACAGCATATTCATTTATACCATCTATTTAAAATATTTGTATCCTGCCCCCATATTGCAAAACCTCTGGGTGGCTTCAAATCCATTTGAATAACTTAAGATTCCAGAGAAGAGAAATTGAAAACAATAAAAAGGATTTAAATATTTTTCAAACACACACAAAAAGAAACCAGCTGCTGAAGAATTTTAAAAGTTAAACTTGCACGAAATCAAAACCTATAGAATCATTAGCGCTCAGAGACATTTATAAAAAGCCAGGTTTTAACTTGGTACAGGAATGAAACCAATATTGGCACGAATTGGGCTCTAAGTGGAGGACATTGCCAAAATGAGGGGCCACAGAAGAAAAGACCCTTCCATGTATATTTCCATCACTGTTGGGACAAAGAAGAAGGTCCTCTCAACAGAGCTTAGTAGAAGTTGCATAAAGTACCCAGGACAATGGGTGGGGGGGATCTTACATAGATTTGAAATGACCAATCTATAGGGCAGGATAATGGGCACCATGCCACCGAATGAATGAGGCCCTGGAAAGCATCACTCTGGGTAAAATAATACCTTCTCTGGCCTAGGCATGAATGTCATGTACATCCACCTATTTCCTCAACCAACCAACCAACCAATCAATCAATTTATTTATTTTGGTCATTGGCCAGTATAAAAATGAAATTAAAATATAAAAGCAAAATGAGTAGAATAAATACAATTATTAAAACAATAGTAAAAATCAGGATTGATCTCTGCCTTCCAACATCAGTTGCTTCCAACCATCTGGAGAAGTGTTTTACACATAACGGAGCAAAATTTTGCTACCTAAGTATGACAGTTTGGTTCTGGCTATCCAACAGATAACATAATTTTTTAAAAAAAAAACAAAAACAAAAACAAAAACCATGTGTCCTGGAAATTTAGTTACAAGAGGGGAAATCAACTGTTGGCGAATGTCCTTATAAAATTGACAATACAAAAAAATATGTGTGCTGTGGTTTCTATGGCACCAGTATCACAAGGAGAGAGTCAGAGTTCATAGGGGATTTTCCCATATTTCCCTCCCAGTACTGCTGTTGGGAGTACATTGAATCGGGATAAGGTTAACACCTATTTCTTCATTCTCCTACCTTTGCTATCATGGGAGTTTATCAGACGGGAGGAATTTCTCTCTATTTCAAATGCAAATGTGAATTCTAATTGCGTTCAGAATGCATTCAGAATGACTTCCCATTGCCTGAAAATGACTTCCCATTGCCCAAAATTGCGTGAGATATTCTAATACGCAATAACATAAAACCCATGATTGCATTCGGAATGACTTCCCTTTTGCCCGAAATTGCATGAGATACACTCATATGCAATAACATGAAACCTCATGATTGCGTTCGGATTGCCATTGGATTATACTTCCAATTTCCATTGTGTGATAACATCCATGGACACATTGTCACCTTCATGTTGTCCTACCAGACATGGTGGAGGAGGATCTCATATGTTGCTACTGGGTTTTCCTCTCTGACCAAGAATGTTCTACATATGATCTTCTAGGGATTGCTTTTCCTCCTGTGAACTCAGTGCATGAATCTCCATATGACAACAGTGTTCACAGAGGTGCTCACGGTGACTGCCCAACACCTTTTGGGTTGTCTTCTGGCCCGGATTAATTTCAGTGGGATTAACTGCTGGGAGTAACTTTGATCTTAATCGTGTCTGGTTTAACTGTGGTTAAGACATGTTCAGAGGAGCATTTGCATTTGAGATGGATGCATCATTTTCACAGCCTTATGTAAGTCTACACATTGAGAGAAGGAGGAGGAGAAAACAAAAGAAAAGGAAAATGAGGAAGAAAGAGAGAAGGCAGAGAAGAGGGAGGCGGGGGAAGAGGAAAGAAGGGAGGGAACACCAAAACTCAAATGCTCAGGTTAGGACAAGCAACTGGGATGTCTATCTGAGAAAGTTTATCAGAGGACGGAAATTGGAAGTATAATCCAATGGCAATCCGAATGCAATCATGGGGTTTCACGTTATTGTGAATTAAAGTATCTCACGCAATTTTGGGCAAAAAGGAAGTCATTCTGAACACAATCATGAGTTTTACATTATTGCGTATTAGAATATCTCACGCAATTTCGGGCAATGGGCAGTCATTTTCAGGAAATGGGAAGGCATTCTGAACGCATTCCTAATGCAATTAGAATTCATGTAAATTCGCTAAACTAGCAAATTTATGAGAATTCGAATTGGCTCCATTCGAAATAGAGAGAAAGTCCTCCCATCTGATAAACTCCTAAGGAAGGAGAAGGATTTCAATACCATTCATTAATGTGTAAAATAGGGATTCAAGTAAAGGGTGACTGCTGAAAAGAAATTAAGTGAAGTGTTTCCCCACATAGGCATCCAGCAGTTTTAAAATGTTGCATACAGAAAAAAAATGAAATAAAAGTTTAAAAACGGCAGCAACCGAAGAAATAATAATGAATAAAACAATTACAAAAGAATCAGAATAAAACACACATTAGAAAAACAAAAGCTCGCTAGAGAAATCAAGACACCCTCTGATTATGATCCGTAATATTCCAAATATATGCTAATATGATAACTATAGCATAAGAAGAGGCTCACTGTCTAGTGAAAGATTGAATGAGTAAATTTTGAAGCATGGGTAACACATGGTGTTAGGGAAACGTGTCCAAGTCATTTGGTTGGCTATATTAGACTAGTCCAATATTAGACTCTTAGGCTAGATGGGCCTTTGGTTTGATCACCCAGGACTCTTCTAAGTTTCTGGTGTACAGCAGAAATGCAGTGATTTGAATACCGTGGTTTGCAGTGGTTTTGCACTGGTTTTAAAACATAAAAACCCAGCTGCACCTTGAACATGAACTCCACTCTGGTGAAGACTCGAGACTGTTCTTCTTCCTGCAAGTCATCATTATTATTATTATTATTATTATTATTATTATTATTATTATATAGTGCCATAAATTTGCATGGCACTTTACAGGCATTATCAAAACAGCATATCACCTGCCAATGGCATACAATCTAAAAGTCGTAAAATCAAAACTATACAAAGTGAAGTAAGCTGTGCAATTAAAATGCAAAACTGTAAAAACAGATGATACATACCCTATAGTAAAATTTAAATTTTAAAACAATATTAAACTAGAGTACAAAATGCTTCCAAAAACAAGAAAGCCTCTCATCCAGATATAAAGCTAGGTACCGAAGAAATAGTTTACAGATGTTTAGGGAGGCAGTTCCAGGAGTATGGTGCAGCAAGTGAAAAAGGACAAACCCTTGGCTGGGTAAGAAGCCCCGAGCTCCTGGACCGCAAATCTTGAAGAGGATGGTGAAATGAAATAAGGACTGACAGATAAGGGGGGGGGGGGGCTAGGTTGTGTAAAGCTTTAAACATTAAGAGAAAAGGCTTGTACCAAATCCAAAAAAGGAATGGGAAGCCAGTGAAGAGATGCCAGAAGTGGGGTGATATGATCAAAGCAAGGAGCTAAAAAGATTATCTTACCAGCAGAACATTGAAAGGAGGCCAGAGGACTAGTCCGAAGAGACAAGTCTTTTTTTATGCAGTCGAAGGCTTTCATGGCCGGCATCCATAGCTTTTTGTGGGGTTTTTTGGGCAATGTGGCCATGTTCTAGAAGAGTTTATTCCTGACTTTTCACCAGCATCTGTGGATGGCATCTTCAGAGAATGCTGGCATGGAAGAGAGTGGGGTACGTATGTATATATACTGTGTCACTTCACCCTACTCTCTTCCATGCCAGCATTCTCTGAAGATGTCAGCCACAGATGCTAGTGAAACGTCAGGAATAAACTTTTCTAGAACATGGCCGCAGAGCCCCCAAAACCCACACAAAAAAAATCTAAACTTTTTAAAAAACTTATGATGACCCTAAGGCAAACCTATCATAGGGTTTTCTTGGGAAATTTCTTCAGGGGGGTTTACCATTGCCAGCTCAGAGATTGAGAGTGTGTGACTTGCCCAAGGTCACCCAGTGGGTTTTTATGCTCAAGCAGGGAATTGAACCCCGATCTCCATAGTCACAGTGCAACGTTCAAACCACTATGCCACACTGGCTCAGAAACCGTTGGGGAACCAGATCAGAGTCACTCATTCTGGCTTTGTGGTCCCATTTTCTCTATTTTGTGGTTTGTCGATGGAGCTGGAGTACATCCAGTAAGCAATTATGTCATTTGATAAAACCATCAGATGTCACCCGATGACACTTAAGCTCTTGGAGTCAGGATGCCATTTCCTCTCTTCCCGTTAGAGGGCACTATGCTTCCATAAGGAACCAAAGAGCCAGTGGATGGAAAGCATTGTTGAAAGAAAAGTTGTGTCCTTATCTCAGAGAACATCTGCTTGCATTTGCGTCCACATGTGCCGGAGGTTGAAAATTAATGAAGGCAACGCCAAAACCTGCTGAGCACATCTAAAATGGCTTCTAAGGTGTGGGAGGAAGGAGATCACTCAAGAAGAAGGATTCCAATGAAGAAAAGTATACAATTGGTTGAGCTATGAAGCTGGCCTATCTGGACCAGGACTGAAACAAGTTCTCTGGAGTCTCAGGCTATACTTGCACTGCAGAATTAATGCAGTTTGAAACCACTTTGTAATAATAATAATAATAATAATAATAATTTATTTATATCCCACCTCTCCCTATGGATCGAGGCGGGTTAGAGAGATACAATTAAAGCAATAAAATACATAATAAAACGAAATCAACAAAGCATAATCCCCTATCCCACCCACCAAAAGAAAACCAATAACAAATAAAAATGCAGATTGAAATAGTTTAAAAGGCCAATTGAAGAGAGACAATTTGGGGCAGGGGGGCAGTCAGTGTCAGAGTAAGGGGAGGTCAGTCTGGGAAGCCCTACCGGAAGAGATCCGTCTTTGACAGCCATTTTGACATCTGCTATGGATCAACACAATCGGATTCTATTGGGCCGAGACACACAGCCCCAAAGTGGCATGATGGTGGCAATACTAGGGTTAGGGAGTGTGCACTGTCTGCACGCTCCCTAACCCTAGTACCTGTGGGGCCACCATGATTGCGCGACCCCACCCATATGTCGCAAATGTCTGTGACATCGCATGTGCACCGCATCCAAATGGTGTAGTGAACCTGCAACGTCACAGTGCTGTCCTACGGTACTCATGACGTCGCAACTGTGAATCACAAAGGAGCTGCCTCTATGCTCTCCTCTTTTTTTGCTGTGCAGTGGTACCATGCCATTTGGTTGCTGTAGCAACACTGTGCAGCAAAGAGAAGTGGCTCCAGCCCACCTTTCTCAGGCAGTTTGTATTGACCCATTGATAATTTATAATGTTGTGGTCTATTTATTCTTCTCTAGAGTTTATCATACGACGGAATTTGGGGGTATAATGCAATGGCAATCCGAACACAATTATGAGGTTTCATGTAATTGCATATGAACGTATCTCACGCAATTTCGGGCAAAAGGGAAATCATTCCGAAAGCAATCATAGGTTTTACGTTAATGTGTATAAGAGTATTTCACGCAATTTCAGTCAATGAGGGGTCATTTTCAGGAAATGGGAAGTCATTTTGAATGCATTCCGAACACAATTAGATTTCATGTAAATTCGCTAAACTAGCGAATTTACGTGAATTTGAGTTGGCTCCATTCAAAATTGGGAGAAATTCCTCCCATGTGATAAACTCCACTGTCGAAGAGCTCTCATGGAATAAACAAACGACAAATTGTTTTCTGCCCAGGAAAAGCTGGCTTGGGGACATAAGTATACACCGTGTTTATGGCATGACTATTTGACTATATAACCCCTTGCCACTCACTCATTGATTGCAATGCCATCAACCCTTCAATTTGCCCAAAGCCCATAGTTAAAAGACAGCTGGAAGAGAGCAACACAGGCTCCAGAAGCCATAATCAATTTGTTCTTTCCCGTGTCCTATAATTTTCTTTCCATGGATGGATACCACAGTCATCATTTGCTATGAATACGTCTCATCCTCAGGTCCTTGACTGACTGGTATTTCTTCTTCTTCACAACTGCAACTCGGAAAGCATTTGTTTTCATCCATTCCACTTTTGCTCTTGGCCTAGACTTGGTCAGAAAGCAGAGGACCAGTTCTGCTTTGTTTTCTTCGCTAGACAATAAAGACAGAAGGTGATTCAATGGGGAAGCTGTACGTTTGACATCAAAGCTTGGCAGGGATTTGGAAGCTGTCTGTATTATTATACTTAATTAAATTTCTACCCAGCTCTTTCTCAAAGATATAATGGAATACAAAGTCTCTTCCCTCACCACTCTGCACTCATTCATTACACAAACATTGTTGTCTTTGGCACCACATTCATTACAAACGGCCTAGGATGAGACACAGGGATCGGCCCAAAGTCCTCCGGTGAGCTTCAGGGCCAAAGGGGTTGGGGATGGAAAATCATTTAGTTGGATTACTCAACAGAAGCAGCCTTTCCATACTTCTCAAGACAGGTTGGGAGGAGGAGAACAGCTGGCCTCAATAATTCAGGAATGTCTGAGGCTTATGGGACAGGTCAGAGAAGCGAAATGTGTGCATCACAACGTACACATTTGTAAAAGGTGTAAGGATAAAATGTGTGTCATAGAAAAAGTCAGCGGAGATCCGACATCACAGGCTGTGTCCGTACCGGCCAAAAACAACATCTTCTTCTCGTTTCCACCAGTGATCAGTCTGGATGATGCAGGATCCAGTTCATGGTTCTGGTGCAAACTGTTAATCCTGTCTCTGATTGTTCTGATGATTTTAATTGTATTTTATTATTGTCATGTTGGAATTATTATGTTGGTTTCTTTTACGGAGGGAGGGGATAGTGGGATTTATTTTATTATATTTTATGGAGATGATGATGATGATGATGATGATGATGATGATGATGATGATGATATAAATGGGCAGTTCAGTAGTGAACCCAGAGAATACTCCCCTAAACAAATTTTTTAAAAGTCACATTTTCCTTTAGCTCTTCCCAGATGATCCAGAGCCCTCCAGAACAACATAAATAAAGGCTGGATGACCATCTCTCAGGCCTGCTTTGATTATATCTTCTTACATGGCAGGGGGTTGGACTGGATGACCTTTGTGGTTTCTTCCAATTCAATTATTCTATGATTAATTAGTACAGTTATTAATATTAATAACAAGGCTATGAATCACACAAAAGATCAGTACTAGAGGTTTTTGGTCCATCGATGTATATCATAAATCACTTATATTTTACAATGCATCCTGTTGCTGCAAGTCAGAAAGAGGTACGCAGCCATGTGGTCAGTGATGGGAGCCTTGTTCTGGCCCCAGAGGGAGCAACACATTGCAATGAAAGCAGTGGACTGCACAATGGGATGCCCATATGAAGAGCTGCTTGGTACATCATTTCAGAGTGCCAGGTAACTAGAGGAAATCAGGGCAATTTCAGAGTCAGAATACTCTGAGCTGATCCTGGAGTATTTTGGCCCTTGCAGACATGACCACAGTCAACGTTTTGTAACTTTATGAAATCTGTAGCTACCAAGTCAGCCCTGATTGGTACCTGGATGGGAGATTGCCAACAAATCCTAGGTGCTGTAGACTCTGTTTCAAAGAAAGAAACTGGCAAAACTACCTCTGAGTACTCCTTGCCAATGAAAACCCTACAAAATTCACGGGGTTACCAGAAGTTGACAGGTAACTTGAAGGTGCATGCACAGCTACGTTGCAGAAACGTCTCTTCCTAGTGAGACTTGGAACACAGCCTGCCTACTTCTTGGCCAGAAACCTGATAATGCACTCAGAAGTTGGGCTTACACACACATATGTTTGGGTTTTGTTTGTTTGTTGGGATTGAGTGCAAGTTACTATTCTGTAATCCTTTATGCAAGATCTAAAACTTGCCACACACTCTTACACACAGCTGTCAGATTCTGGGAGGTGTTGCCGCTACTGGTTATCACATAGGAGGAGTGAGAGTGGAGAGGCAATTCAGCCAATTTATTTATGAAAGGGAGAGGCAGGAGGTACCGTCCGTTTGAAAATACGTTCCTGTATTTTCTCCACCTCAGACTGAGATATTAAGGACTGAATTGCCTCCTGGCTCTCTCCCTCTCCACTGTTAAGCAGTTGTAATACTCCCCAGGGGCTTGGCTGTTGTGGATGAGTGGGTTGCATTGGGTTAGAGAATATCACTTTGTTGTTGTTAGCTACTCAACTCCGGCTCATGGCAATCCTGTGGACATCTCCATGATCTCCTGTCCTCCACTTCTCTGTTTAGTTCCTGCAAATTCATGTCCGTGGCCTCCCTTCAAATTCATGTCCGTGACATCTCCATCTGGCATCTCTCTGACATCTCTCTGGCATATTTAATCTCTCCATCTGGCAAATGGTCTTCCTCTCTTTCTACTACCTTCCACCTTTCCTAGCATTATTGTCTTTTCTAGCAATCCACGCCTTCTCATGACGTGGCCAAAGTACGACAGCCTCAATTTGATCATATTGGCTTCCAAGGAGATTTCGGGCCCGATATGTTCCCCTTTTGCAACGTGACAGGCCCGTTCCAGGGCCTGTGCGATAAACTCCATAGTGTTACACTCTAAAATGTGACTTGTGGCCAAATGCAGACACGTAAGACCATTTTGCCTCCCACCTCAGAAGTCCTCCCCCACCCCAAAGAAATGTATCTTTTAAAAAAAAACCCACCATGTTTCAGGGCATGCTCAGTGCAGATGAAGCAAACCATTAGTCTTATTGTGTGGCCTCTTCCCTGCCATTTCTTTACTCACTGGTTCCATCTCCAGTAGTAGTGGGGCAGTCACCATCATTTCTACTTTGGAGTTTATCACACGGAAGGAATTTCTCCCAATTTCGAATGGAGCCAATTCAAATTCACGTAAATTCGCTAGTTTAGCAAATTTACATAAATTCTAATTGCGTTTGGAATGCATTCAGAATGATGTCCCATTTCCCAAAAATGACCCCCTCATTGTCCGAAATCGTGTGAGATACTCTTATACTCATTAACGTAAAACCTATGATTGCGTTCGGAATGACTTACCATTGCCCAAAATTGTGTGAGATACACTCATATGCAATAACAAGCAACCCCATGATTGAGTTCAGATTGCCACTGCATTATACCCCCAAATCCCATCATATGATAAACTCCCATGTCTTCAAATGTAAAATGTGATGCTATTATAAGTCTTGATTATTTGCCCAAAGCTCTCCCTTCAAGACACTGGATGGGATCATATGAGTTGCCGTTGGACATGCTCATGTCACTCATTAGAGTAAAGGTGTGGTGGATGTCTCTGGAGGGGCTTTTGGGACTGACTGTATATGAAATAGACTATAATTACCATGAACTATTAGTGAGTATAACTCACTTACCTTGCTGAGTTGTCTTGCTACACTTGTCTCAATTACACTCCACCCTTCAGTAGCTAAATTAAATAGAACAGTTGTGGGTGTTTGAAGTAAGCGATAGAGAGCTTAATGGGCTTCGTATCCTTCCTGCACAATGTCCAGACCCATCTTTTTCAATGTATCAATGTCCAGACCACATGTTAATTTTGCACAGAGGACTTGCCAAACTATGGAGATTCTAGTCAGCCCAGGATTTCTTGCAACGTGCAAAAGTCAAGTTTTCTGAACATTTTTTGAACATTTTTTAAAAATGTCCATCCCGACCTGGGGTCAACTCCTCAGAACTACATCTGTTCCAATGAGTTGAATCATAATACTGTTTTTGTCCAAGGTCAACATCAGTTTCTGATTTCTTTTAAAAACAAAGATATGGAAAAGTTTGCGCTTGTTTTTGTGTGCAACTTGCTCTAACTTTCATAGTTGGGGATAAGACCGAATGGCCTTGGATCCTGAATGGTCTTAGATCCCTCTCTTGGATCCTGCCACTTCCACCAGAAATGGTGATTCATTCTTTCCCCTGAAGCCCCCGTGCACCCTAATGCTTTCTCTGAAATTCTGGGAAATCATCTGAAGTTTGTTTTGGGTAGAGAAGAGAAAGAAACCCCCAGGTGTTGTATGCAGAAGAACCCTACTGGTACTTGGCCCATAAATCTGAATCTGAAGTTGAGTTCACTCCGGGAGCCACCCAAAGCATCCTGGTCCTGAGGTTGCTCCAGTATCCTCCTATCACTCCATTGTGATGCTGGACAGTTATTTTAAACCACTGTAAGTGTGGTTTGAGTGTTGGACTACAACTCTGGAGACCAGGGTTCAATACTCAACTCGGCCATGAAACCCACTGGGTGACCTTGGGCAAGTCACATATCCTCAGCCTCAGTGGAAAGCAATGGCAAACCTTCTTTCAAACCAATCTTGCCAAGAAAACCCCTTGATAGGTTCACCTTAGGGTTTCCATAAGTAGGGAATGACTTGAGGGCACACAACAAATACACATAGAGACAAGCAGGGGTATACCTTGGGTTCAGTTTGGAATTTATTGCCATCATCGTCTGGACAGTTTCCACCAGAATTGGGGATTGAGCCATGTGCCATTGGAACAGGATGACAGGGGAAGGTCCTTTTATTTGGTCCACGTGGAGAACCCCTAGTTTTAGTCATAACTTGAGTAGACCCATTGAACCAATAGTTACATAAATACTAGTTTTCCAGATTATCTTCGATGGAATGAGGCTAATCTAATCGAGGTTAGTAACAGGGGATCAGACAGGACTGGGAATTATGGGTTCCTCCAGATGCTGTTGGACTACATGTTCCAACACCATTTCCCATTGGCAGCGATGGCCGTCAACATCTGGAAAGCTGGATGACTCTGCCCATCTCAGTATATGATTTTCTTTTACTGGAGGTGATTTTAACAATACCAGTTTGTTCAGTTTAATAAGTTCTGTTGTTTTTGTTTAAAGTTGAGGGCTACACCTCAGCATTCAGAAAATCATTCAGAGAAGAGGAAGACTGGTCTGCATATTTGTCTAGGGAATTTTTTAAAAAACTGAAACCACAATCCTGCAGCATTGACATAACTATGACCACAAAGCTTTCTCATCATAGCTGATGATCCCATCCTACCTTCCACCATCACTTTTTCAGCTGGATAATGCCCCAGCTGAAGTTTTTTTCTGGAGTGCTGGAGATGGGAATCATAGAACCATAGAGATTGGAGGAGACCTCTAAGACCACCCAGGCCAACCCAATTCTGCCATGCAAGAAGATATAATTGAAGCAATCCCTGTGGGAGATGGCCATCCAACCTCTGCTGAAAAACTTCTAAGGAAGGAGACTCCACCACTCTCCAAGGCAGTGTCTTCTGCTGTCAAACAGCCATTACTATCAAGAAGTTCTTCCTAATGTTGAGGTGGAATCTCTCATCCTGTAGCTTCCATTACTTGTTCTGGGCCCTATTCTCTGGAGCAGCAGAAAACAAGCTTGCTCCCTCCTCAATATGACATCCCTTCAAATATCACCTCTTAACCTTCTCTTCTCCAGGCTAAGCATCCCCAACTCTCTAAGTTTTTCTTCATAAGGCATGGTTTCCAGACCCTTCACCATTTTAGATACCTCCCTTTGGACACGCTCCAGTTTCTCAATATCTTTTTTGAATTGTGGTGCCCAGAACTCGACACAATATTGCAGGAGGGGCCTGACCAAAACAGAATACAAAAGTTCACTAGAATCATAGAATCATAGAGTTGGAAGAGACCCCAAGGGCCATCCAGTCCAACCCCCTGCCATTCAGGAACTCACAATCAAAGCACTCCCAACAGCTGGCCATCCAACCTCTGTTTAAAGACCTCCAAAGAAGGAGACTCAACCACACTCCAATGGAGTTTCCACTGTCAAACAGCTCTTATTGTCAGGAAATTCTTCCTAATGTTTAGGTGGAATCTCTTTGGGCAATGATCACTGTAGTAGATGGAAGGACTTCCTCGGGGTCCGGCCACAATTGCTTGTTTAAATGCATCCCATGACTGGGACAGCAATTCAGACACAGCATTGCTCAGCTCCCCAGTTTCCAGCACCTCAGAAATGTTTCGGTCATGATGCTCCCAGGTAAGATAGGTATGTTTTTGGGGTCACGTTCAGTGGTTTGAGACTGAAAAAAATGATTCCCTAGCAGGTACAAGGTGGTAATTTGAGTTTACAATCCCATTAAATGCAGAGCATGGTATCATCTGCCATCCATATGAAATCCTCCACCATCTTCAAAACATGTTGTTATATTAATCACATTTGCAATACCAAGAGCGTCTGTACCCAAAAGCAATGTCCCGAAGCGCAATACAAAGAGACGATCACATCCTGTGTGTACATTTCAAGAAAACAACAGCTGAATATTGCATGAACAACCTCTCAGATGTGGCTGACAAAATATGAGGCTGACCCAGGGAGGTGCTGGGATAAGATTTCATCCAGGGGTTTCTTCTGAATTAGGCAATACAGAAGCCTACACAGGAAGGAAAGCGCTCCTCAGCAGAAATCTTCTCCCGAGTGTTGCCCTGTAAGAAGGAGACCTAATGCAACGCAGTCTAAGAATTTGGTTTGTGGTTGCGTTCATTATGAAGTCAATGGGTTGGTGCGTTCAGTCGCTTTGGCCTATAAAATATCCAAACACATGTCATATACGAGGTCCAAAAATAAAAGCAGACAGTTTCAAGTCGGTCTCTTGGCAATTATAGCAAATGGAGCATGTGCAGCAAATTCTGGTTAGGATCTAATTAAGACCTTGGTGTTCAAAGGCTGGCTCATCCCCTTAAGGCTAAGAAATCTTTATAAAAGCACCTGAGACTCTAAACCAACTTCTTTTGAATTCAGCTGCTGAGAGAAGCAGGTAAGTCCAACTTGACGGAGACTACTTAGAGTTATGGGTAGGATGCTTTAATGATTGTTTCTACTGAGACCAACTCTTTAACCATACTACTCCTCCCACAACAAAAAACCCACGTACACAAGAAAACCATCTCAGATTTGTGAGATGTCATATTGAATTTTATTGGGGTCAGTCAGCCTGGGATAAAAATATTTATTTCAGGGTGCATCTGCGGTGCAGAAACAATGCGGTTTGACCTCAGTTTAGCTGGTGGAGCTCCATCCTATGGAATCCTGGGATCTGTATTGTACTTTTGCAAAGTCTTTGGCCTTTTCTGCCAAAGTGTCCTAGTGCATCAGAAAACTACAGATCCCAGGATGCAGTAGAATGGAGCCGTGACAACTAATGTGGTTGAAAACTTCATTATTTCTACACTGTGGATCCACCCTATATCACACTTAAAGGAGTGAAGAACGTTAGGGAATAGAGAAGAGTTTTGAGATGGAGATGTTGAAGTTTCACGGTGGTGGAAGGGATGAGAAGTAAATTAGAAACGAGTAAAATGGACAAAAATGTGTTTCAAGAAACACATTTGTCCATTATTTTTTTTTACTCTTTGTGTTGTGTATATTTTTACCATGTGTTGAGAAACCCTGTTGAGAAGACTCCTTGGCTGATGAGAATCTTCACAGTTTGAGATTTATTCAGTGCAAAATTTGCACGTGGTTGTTTACACTATTTTTTGTGCAGAAAAATGCTTATTTCTGGTCGAACATGCTTTCTCCTGCATGGAAAATATTGTTTGTACACAAATAACATGGGCAAATTTTGTACAGAATAGGTCTTGAACTGCAAATAGTCTTTGAAAAAAGCACAGTTTTTGAAGACTTTCTTACAGGAAGAAGAAAATTGGTAAAATTACTCCTTAGATCCTCCAAGGAGCAAACCAGTGAAGATTTGAATCCCTTGGGGATGTCTGGTTACTATGTATTTTCGGGTTGACCTCAATTTATGTTGACTCTACAGATGTGAGAAATAGCGCTCATTGTATTTTCGAGCCCAAATTGACCCACTGGTGGTTTGCCCATGTCTAGATACAAGCGACTCCAAGCAGACAACTTTGTATAATTATGTTACTTTGATCCAATTGTGTGTATGTGTGTGCGCGTTTTGAATTAGACAAAGTGTGTATAGTCAGCCCTCCATATCTGCAGCTTTGACTTTTGCGGATTCGATTATTTGTGGATTCAATTAATATGTTCTCTCTAGGAATCCCTAAGTCCTCCAGCGCAGCTCTATGGGCAATTTTCTCCAGATGTCGTATTGGGGCGACCTAGAGATTCCTAGAGAGAACACTTATTTAGGCATATGCATGTCCTCCAGCACAATTCTGTGGTTAACTTCCATCAAATGTTGGACATGGAGTTATGCTGGAGGTCCTAGAAATTTCTAGTGAGATGTTCTTGCAGGTAAAACTATGGGTCACTCGCTCCAAGGTCAGAATGAGATGCCCAGCATCGATCACACCAGTGGGCATTTTGTTCTGACTTCGGACTGAGCGACTTGCCAGGTTTGTAGCTGTGCCAGGCAGCACAGTGAGATGCAAGTGTGAATGGCTGCCTGGCATTGCAATGGAAAGCTCTGCCCCTTCTGGGAAGATCCAGAGCAATTAACGATTTTTATACCATGTTGGGAAAGGAAATGGGTTGATTCTTTGAGCTGATGCAAGAGAGGAGTTTACAAAACCCAACTCAGCATGTTGTTGTTCTGTGCTTTTGTGTTGTTTTTGATTTATGGCTGCCCTGAGGCTGATCATGGGGTTTTCTGAGGTGAGAGTATGTGACTCACCCAAGATCACCTAGTGGGCTTCCATGGCTGAGCGGAGAACAAAACGTTGGTTTCCAAACATGTAGGCCTGCACTCAAACCCACTACACCATGCTAGGTCTCAACTTCTTTTAAAGGTTGTATAACCTAGATTTGGTGCTGAACTGGCCGGACATCATCCAGACTGTAAAGTCAAAGGCTTTCATGGCTGGCATCCATAGCTTTTTGTGGGTTTTTCGGGCTATGTGGCCATGTTCTAGACGAGTTTTTTTTCCTGACGTTTTGCTTGCATCTGTGGCTGGCATCTTCAGAGAATGCTGGCATGGAAGAAAGTGGGGTCACACAATATATATGCCCCACTCTCTTCCATGCCAGCATTCTCTGAAGATGCCAGCCACAGATGCAGGCGAAACGTCAGCAATAAACTCTTTTAGAACATGTTCACATAGCTCCAAAATCCCACAAAAAATATCATCCACACTCTTTGCATCAGAAGGTAGATTGGGATCTGCATTGTCAGGACTTCTTGACATGGAAATGGAAAAAGGGTGTTTTATTTGGCCCATGCAGACATGGCCTAGAACTCGCAAGATGGCATCGAGTATATGAAAAGGGGTTTTCAGAAATTTCTATCAAGGTGTGGCATGCCCATTGCCTTATACCTCCCTCCCCAACAAATGTATTGGAAAGTAGCTCCCATC
This sequence comes from Urosaurus nigricauda, assembly GCA_034509955.1. Lineage (NCBI taxonomy): Eukaryota > Metazoa > Chordata > Lepidosauria > Squamata > Phrynosomatidae > Urosaurus > Urosaurus nigricauda. The sequence continues at coordinate 3,579,868 of JAOEGL010000010.1, forward strand.
ATCCTCTGTGAACAGAGTCATGTGTTGGTTGACACACAGCATAATCCCCAGCCAAAGTGGCCAGTATCTGGTTGATTGAGGATAATGGGAATTGCCATCCAACACATCTGCATGGGACATGTTTCACAGACGTTGGTCTACATCAGGGGTTAGCAATGGTCTAGCCCTCTCCCCATGGAAAATCTGTGGGTTATGTAGATTTCCACAAATGCTTTAAAAAACCAATGCAACCTACAAAAACTATAATCTCCACTCTGGGATGCCACCTGGAGACAAAGGCTGAATCTGCACTGCAGATTTAATGCAGTTTGTCACTGCTTTAAGTGCCGTGGCTCAATGCTATGGAATGCTGGGGTCTGTAGTTCTGTGAGATATTTATCCTTGTTTGTCAGAGAGTTCTGGTGCTACAACAAACTACAATTACCAATATTCCATCAGATGGAGCCATGACGGTTAAAGCGGTATCAAATTGCATTGACTCTGCAGTCCAGTTTGCCCTACTCTGGGTAGTCTGGAGTGACCAAGGAGTGCAAGAAGAGCCTTATGGGGGGGCACATGAGTTTGCAGGGTTTAGCCATGCCTATCTCTGCCCTATACCAAGGCAGAAGCCAACAGGAATGGCAGGTCTGTCTTGAATTGAGGGTTCATTCAATCCATGACTCCTCCAGACAAACCAGTTTCCCCACTTACCACCACAAGACATGTAATAGAAACCAAAGCAGCATTTCCTACAATCTGTCCAAACAAGTTTGTTTAAACGCCGCCATTAAAATAAAAGAAGACAGGTTCTGGAATGCCATCCCCACCCTGTTCTGTGTGCTATAATTTCACTAAAGATGCTTTGTAAATTGCCCGAGTGTCTCTGACAAAGCAGCATCCACTTCTACAGAACAAATACTTTGATATTAGTCAACAATGTTATTTTTTCCCTCTTTTCATCTCTTCCTCCACTCTCTTTCTGTCTCTTTCTCTCTCCCTCTTTCTTTCCACCCCTGTAAAACAGTCCACCAAATGTCTTTGGCCACTGAAAATATTAAGGGACTACTTAGTGTAAGGGTTTTGCATTTTTTAAAGAATCAGAGCTCTGTCCTTTGTTATATACAACAAAATCCGAAATCCACAAAGCAGTGATATGTTCATTCAGCCAACTCCAAAGTATAAAATAGACTGGTGGCTTGTATTGAATTAGAGAAACTTACCTGTTTCCTCAAAGGTGATGACTGGAACGATGAGAAAAAGGTCTGGGATCCGCTCCTAAAATCCCTGGAAAAGAAAGGAGAAATTTTACAAATTTTAAAAAGTTAATAATATAAAGAAAGAAAGAAATCCTATTAAGTATAGGTATATTAGAGATTAGCATTAAGTACTGGTATATTAGAGAATATAGGTACTTGGTTAAAGATTAGAATATTAATACCAATACTTTAATTGAAATATTTTAGTTAGATGTTTATAGAACCTGTCTGTTTTCAAGATTCTTCTTGGTCTATTGCAAAGATTTAAATTATTGATTTAGAAGACTTTGGTGTTTTCAGTAGATAGGGATAATCAGCTTGAATTTCAAGACGTCACCCATCAAGATCTATGTTTGTATGTTTCTCTTTTGTATTACATATTTTGTACCTATATATAGGTATAGGATTTTGGGTATATGTTAATATCTGACTTGTGTTTTGTTTTTGTTTTTGTGATATATATATATATATATATATATATATGAAATACATCATGCAAACTTTTAAAGTTTCACAGCCTTCTTCGTCAGGCAAAAATGTCAAAAATCTCACTGGAGGAGGACAAAAGATTATCTTAGAGCCACAGGCCAGTGAAGCCTCATAATATTTTGTAATAAATTTTATGTTTTGGAGTTGGTTGAATAAAGGTATCGCTGTCTTTTGGATTTTGTTGTACAGTGGATTCTTGGTATCCACTGGGTTTTGGGCCAAGGCTCTCCCTTGAATATCAACATCCATGGATACCCAAGTCCCACTAAATATGATGGCATAGTAAAAAGGTGTCCCTTATACAAAATGGCAAAATCAGGGTTTGCTTTTCAGAATTGATATATTTTATAATATCTGCAAGCCATGGATGTTTGAATCTATGGATTAAAAAAAATCTATGGATACAGAGTGCTAACTGAATTTTGCTTCATGATCAACAATGGCCACACAAGATATGTTCCCTATGTTATAAAGCCTCATTCAGAAGGTCCCAGTTTCAGCCCACAGCGTCACCAATTGAAACCGGACTAAATAGCAGGTATCCAAAAAGCCTTTCTCTGGTCCAGCTGCTAGATCATGGATGAGAATGATCCAGGGTCCCTATTTTATGATTTCTTATATGGAAGAGAGCATGTGTGAAGAGCAGAAAAACCCCATCGTAGAAAGGCAAGGGAGGGATCATTTGTGAGGTTCCCTACAACGAAGGAGAAAGCTCCAGAGAAGAAAGGAACAGACTCTCTTTCTCTTGCAAGTTTTCAATACTGTACAGAACCTACCTTCTGAATCCTACCAGATTCTAACTGCCATCAGCTAGAAAAAACAGAGAAAGAGCAAACACTTCAAAAGTACATAAAAAGAGAGTGCTATGGTTTGAAGAAGCAGCTTCATGGGTGTAGGTCTTATATCTGAGTCATCTTACGCTGCAGGGGAAGGTGGAAATCAAAACTGAAGATGGCCCATGCATGATCACGAGAAGGAGGGGGGGAAATCTCCATACTCTGTTAGTGCGGTATAGTGGTTAGAGATCTGGACTAAAACTCTGGAGACCATGAAAATCCACTGGGTGTCCTTGGACTATCAGGCTCCTTCAGCCTCAGAGGACGGCCAAGGCAAAACCCCTTGATATGCAACAGTCAAATTCTTTAGAAGTTTTAAAACAGAAGTTAGATGACCACCTTCAAGAGTGCTTTGATTTTGACCTCTTGCATGGCAGAAAAATGTTGGACTGGATGGCCCTTGAGGTCTCTTTCAAATTAGGGCTGAGACAGATGGGCAAAAAGGGGTGTTGCAGCGGTGATTCTAGGGTTGTGGAGCATGGAGCAAACAGCATGCTTCGGAACCCTAGAACATGCTGGCAACGGCATCATGGGTGCCACCATGATGGCGTCGCATGAGAGCCATGTCCAAATGGCACGGCGCGTGCGTGACATCTGCATGCCACCCCAGGCCATTTATGGTGACCTGGCTGCAACACGGAAAGGAGCTCTGAAACAGAGCTCCTTTTTTGGGAGCAGATCGCAACCACGTGGCAACGGAAACAATCCCGAGGAGAAAGGGGCTGCTCCCTTCTCTTCATGGTTCCCAGGGTGTCCAGGGGCATGAAGCCCCAAGGACATCCCTTTTCCATGGACACCCCTTTTCCAGGCCACAGAGAAGTGACATTTTGCTGCTTCTCTGTGGCCTGGAAAAACACCGGATTGGGTGGGGCTCATCTGTTCAGCCATAAAATTTCATGAAATATTGGGTTTGTCTTAGGGTCACTATAAGTATCTTGGAAATGACTTGAAGGCACAGAAAAGGAACAAACAGGGAAGGCTAAATGGCTCACAAAATGACAAATCCAAGAATCCCAATGCACTGAGCCATGGAAGCGGCGTCAAGCTGCATCATTTCTGGCTCCTTGTTTGAAAACACTCATTCTGGGATGAGGATGACTCCCCTTTCCAAACCAGTCTAGCATGGCGTCTCCTTCCATGCAATGCCCCTGAGCAAATCCTCGGCTTTCGAGAGTTGCTGCTAGAGTTCCTAATTAGCAATGCTGAGAGGAAGGAATTAAAAGAAAAGGGAGTGCCTGAGTCCTCTTGCAAGCTATAAAGCTGAGGAAATAGCTCTATACTCTGCACGAGTGGAGTGAGATTTCTTAGTGACAAGCCAGAGAAAAGCAGGTACGTAGATGAGTTAACGTTTCGGAAAATGAAAACAAAGGATTCTTGCTAATCTGGATTGGGAAAAAAGAGGGAAGTGGAACAGGTTAGATAAGGGAGGAGAAAGTATGACCAGGAAGAAAGGCATGGGATGGGTGGCGCTTTCGGAAACCAAGGGTGGTCAGGTCTGGAGCTCACCCCCGCAGGAATGGGTTGATTTGGAATTTCTGTGGGTCGTGCTATGTAAAATAAAGATCACGAAAAGAAGTAGGCCATGCAATGTCTGTGGGAGGTGTAAAGAAGCCAAACTGGTAATTAAGAATGGCATCAAGAATTGGAAGAGGGATGGGACCAGTTTAGACCAGAGGAGGCAAGTGGGTCACTTGTGACTGAATACAATTGGCATTTTTGCAAAGCCAGTTGGATAAAATGGGCCAAGAGTACTGGCCTCATTTGTTGGTGCCAGCAGTATTAAGTACTATTAGAGTGGGTCCTTCTTATCCACTGGGGTTTAGTTCCAGGACCCTCTGTGAAGAACAAAATCCATGGATGCTCATTTCCCATTAAATATAATAGCAGAGCAATATGGTGTCCCTTATACAAAATGGAAAAATCAAGGTTTGCTATTTGGAATTTATAATATTTTTATATATATATTCAATCCTTAGATGCTTGAATTTGTGGATTAAAAAACTGTGGATAACAAGGGCCGACTGTATTTGATTTATTTATACCCCACATTTCTCCTGGTACAGGGACTCAAGGAGTCTTCATGAGCATGTGAGGATTATGGGTGTGCAGAGAGATCTATAGAATCTTTGAGACTAACTAAAGAAAGAAGTTGTCAGCATGAGCTTTCCTAGACTTCAGTCTACTTCCCCAGATGCATTTGGACCTTCATCTGAGGAAGTAGACTGAAGTCTAGGAAAGCTCATGCTGACAACTTCTTGCTTTAGCTAGTCTCCAAGGTGCTACAAGATCTCTCTATATACTGATTCTACAGCAGTGGTTGAGAACCACTGCACTAGAGTATTATAGATTATTGTGCCAACCCTGGGTCTTAGGCAACCCCTGTGAAAGGTTGTTTGACCCCCCAAAGGGTTGCAACCCACAGGTTGAGAACAGCTGTTCTACATACTAACATGGTTACATCTTTGAATTCTACCACTTAGAATTATGTGGTTACATGTCATAGTGGCAGCAACACTTAGGGTGGATCTACACTGGCCAGAATGCCCCAGCTTGCTCCCAGAGTATTCTAGCCCTAAAGGTGGAACACATTCCCTCAGAGTTTAGTGGAGTCTCCATCCTTGGAGGTCTTTAAGCAGAGGCCGGATGGTCATCTGTCGGGGATGCTTTGACTGGGAGTTCCTGCATGGCAGGGGGTTGGACTGGATGGCCCTTGTGGTCTCTTCCAACTCTATGATTCTATGATTCTAAGGCAGTCTGCAGTTGATTTGGGGCTTTGGTCATGGGAGGGACTGGCTTATTTGGCCTATGTAGACATGGTGGAATTTCAATGAATTTGGAATCATAGAATCATAGAATATTTCTGAGTATATTTCATGGCTACCTGAGCACAAAAACTCCCCAAGAAATAAGAAGAAAGCTAAAAATCATTTTTCTAGAATGAGAAATTTATCAGAGGTTGAGGGTCCATCCAAGCATGTCTAGATCAAGGAGTCACTAGAGCTGTAAATATTCATTAATTTTGAACAATTCATGAATGAAAATGAATAATCAAAATGGGTAATTTCATGAACATTCTTCTCCCTGCAATAAAGTCATTGAAAACTGGTGGGGGGAACCAATCTCCATAGCTAAATGTAATTCTGTTTCTTTTCGATTTATCCTGTTTTCCTCCCAGGCTGATCCCCCTCCCGTCAAAATGTCTGGCCCAGATGTGAAGTGCGTGACAGAACCATGTGTCTCCAAATGCCCAGATACCAAAATGATGATATACCCCCCGCCCATTGCTGTCACCATTCCAGGAATCTCTCTCACCACAAACCCTGGGAAGTGTCTGGTGGAAACCAAGACTTCGTGTCTCACCAACGGCTCTGAGTTGTGCGGAGATGGATGCTCCACTGCAATAGCCACCAAGTCGTCAGGTCTACGCGCCATTTCTGGTGGAGACACCCCATGTAGTACGGCCACCTGTTCAGACTCGCAACTTATTATCTATCCCCCACCGGTCTGCATTACGATACCAGGGGCAATGCTCATCAGCCATCCCAATGAATGCCTCATAGAGACCTCAACCCCCTGTGAGCCCACTGGTTCCCACCCACTTGCCATTCAGCGCTCCACATCTGTTTCCGACTGCTCCCTTGCCCCACATGGCATGTATCGCTCCACCTCAGTCCCATGTGAGCTTAACAGTGATGCCCAGTGTGTGATACAAGGAGAGAGTTCCAAGGTGGTAGTATACCCACCAGATATTGAAATCACCATTCCTAGCCCTATGGTTGAAATTCTGGCAGAGGAGTGTGTGGTGGAGATCTACAACCCATGTGAAGGACCTGAAGCCATCACCAGTGGGGAACGATGCGCCATCACCAATGGTGAGGAAGATGGAGGTGAAGTCAAAATCCTAACAGCGCGTGCAAAGGACTGTGCTACAGTCCGTGGGCTGTTGGGTTCTTCTTCATGCATCTCTGAGGGACCAGAGATGAAGTTTGTAGTGAGGCCACCTCCAGTAGAACTAGAGATACCTGCACCAATTCTTAAAGTTTTTCCTGAGACATGTAAAGTGGAAGTGCTGGAACCATGCACCCAGGATTCCCCTGCCTTGGAAAGCAATAAGACCCATGCATTGTGCAGCAAGGAGACAACAACATCAACGGCCCTTGCTACCATGGGCAGCTCTTTGTATCCCATGAAACGTCCTCTGCCTGACATAAGAAGGCCTTCCCGGCCCTGGGATAAAATATATGGCAGGTCCATAACACCAAGAAGCATCATGAATGAGCCACCCCGTTTCTCAAAATACCATAACAGCTTCAACTCCATGAGCCACCGGTCATCATACTAACTTCTAGAGAAAATGAGACACCGGAGATGTTAGTAATAAGAATATGGCAACCATGAATTACTTGATTGGAATGAACCTTTATTTTTAATGCCTTTTAGGTACTTGGATATTGGGGGGGGGGGACCCAACAAGAGCAACATAAACAAAAACAGAACTATTTTTCGGTGCTATGGAATTCAAAACCCAAGATGTGTGTTTTCTCTGATACCAACTTGAGTTGAACTGAGATAAAAGCACAATTTTAGGCCTAAATCTAATTGCTAACCTATTTGGTTTTATTTGTGAGCCACTTTGGGTTCCTTTCTGGGAGAAAGGTGGCATAGAAATGAAGTAAATAAATTTATTAATAAATAGTCCCAACTAGCATTGTCCCATTGACTTAACTGCTGAATGGTATTTAAACATTTATGACAGGCTGCATCTACATTGCAGAATTAATGACGTTTGATACCACTTTAACTGCCATGGCTCAATGGGAATTCGGGGATTTATAGTTTTGTGAGACACTTAGCCTGTTCTGTCAGAGAGTTCTAGCAAATCCCAAGATTCCATAGGACAGAGTCATGACAATTAAAGTGGCATAAAAATCTCATTGCTTTAATGGGTCTGCCATTGTTTGTGCCCAGAAACAGCCAGTGGGTCCAATTCAGGAATGCATTTATATATTTTCCCCCCAGTTCATTTCTTAATATAGTTTGGAGAGAAGCCATGACAGTTGACATTTACAAGCTTGTATTCTTTTTTTGGGCTCTGGATTGTAAAGGTGACACATTATAAGGTCATTCTGTAAGCTACTAGTCCTCAGGATTTATGGAGCACCAAGTTGACTTATTAACTGAAGTGAACATATTAACTGAAACAAGGTCAAGAAATAGATGAAGAAGGTCAACAAAGTCAAAAATAGATGAACAATTACAGGGATGTAATTATAGAGCTCCTTCGTAGAGAAGCTATGGGAGGAAGAACAGTAAAATAGAGAACAGATTCAACCCCCCTGCAGTGTTGAATGCACTAGCTACCCTTGGCTAGGACTCACAGTATTTTATCACAACAGAATTTGATCAAATAAGGATCAGAATCGATTTGGAGTGGGAATGATGGCCATATAACCCGATTTGTGATTCGCTGTTAATTGTAGTGGGAATGATCCCACAGTAGATTTTAGGCCAGTGGTGGGAATGGTTTTACACTCCAGATGTTGTCAGATTGCAACTCCCAGCATTCCATACTCTTGCCCGTACTGTTTCAGGCAGTCCAACAACATCTGGAGAGCCATACAATTCCCACCTGTTTTGGGCTTGAGATTTCAATGATTTATGTGCAGCTTTACATATAGGGGCCATGACCAAAAGTAGAAAAAGAAACGCTCCTCCTCCATTCATGTACATGGGGCCAAAACATGTAGAACATATGTGCAAACCATTCTTTAGGGTGAATCTCTTGAGCAAAACAAGTCTCCGTTTGCCTTGAATCAGGCCAGAAGCTCCAGAGAATCTTCTGGTTATACAGACTGCACACTGGTACAAGGATAGAATCATAGAATCATAGAGTTGGAAGAGACCACAAAGGCCATCCAGTCCAACCCCCTGCCATGCAGGAACTCCCAATCAATGCATCCCTGACAGATGGTATCCAGCCTCTGTTTAAAGACCTTCAAAGAAGGAGACTCCACCATCTTCCATTGAAGGAGTATATTCAATTGTCGAACAGCCCTTACTGTCAGGAAGTTCCTCCTAATGTTGAGCTGGAATCAACTTTCCAGTTCTGTTGCTCCATTGCGTCCTACTCTCAGATAACAGATAACAAGCTTGCTCCCTCCTCAATGTGACATCCCTTCAAGTATTTAAACAGGGCTATCATATCATCTCTTAACCTTCTCTTCTCCAGACTAAGCACCCCCAGCTCCCCAAGGCTTTCCTCATAAGGCATGGTTTCCAAACCCTTCACCAATTTAGTTACCCTCCTTTGGACACGCTCCCCTTTCTCAACATCCTTTTTGAATTGTGGTGCCCAGAACTGGACACAGTATTTCAGGTGGGGTGTGTGTGGGGGATGAGAATCATTGGGTGGTTGGAAGAGGACACCCTGGGCTGGATGAGCCATTGATCTGGACACAATGTTTGGACAGTGTTGGCAGTATCGGACCATTGTGGACACAGGTTGTCCTTTCCACAGATCCAGAGGCCCTGACTGTAAGTTGGAGTTTCCTATCAGTGCATACACAATCGGTTAATTCCCTTTGTTTTAGCCTTGTTTCATTTCATAAGGCAGCTTGGAGTTACGCCAATCCAGAGGACTAGTGGCTTCAAGTCATCTTTGGTCACCAACAGCATCACCTTTACACTCAACATCTCAAACAGGGATACTACCTTCTAAATCAGCAGTTCCCATACTTTGGTCCTCCAGATGTTTTGAACTTCAACTCCCAGAAGCTCCTAACAACTTGGCCAATCATCAGGAATTCTGGGAGCTGAAGTCCAAAACATCTGGAGGACCAAAGTTTGGGAACCACTGTTCTAAATATTTCTGCTTCAGATGTCATGGCTTCTCTCCATTTATGTTAGGAACTCAGCTGAAAATAAATTCATTGCCTCCCCATAATAGTCCGGCCTGCTATTCTGGACAAGGATCACGCAGATGTTTCTATGCCCATGGAGTGGGCATGTTAAGACAAACAACTTTCCTCTCTGTCATACCTGTTGGAAGATCACCAGGTCTTTCTTGACTTCCAAGTCAGCAGTATATTTTTTGGTAATGAGCCCATGACTATTATATATTGAGTGGAGAAATCCATCCTTTGATCAGTCATGAATCTATTGCCAAATCAATTTGAAATCAGTGCATACGTATCTATGTGGATGGGTATGTTTACAAGAGAGGGGATGGGGTTAGGAATATATTGAGGCGATGTCATAGTGGGTCTTGGATGATTGTGGATTATTACAATCAGACTGCCGAGAAGAAAAATCTTGAAACACAGAATGGATGCAATCCTCTGGATTTGTACCACTAGCGTAGACTTACTCAATTGTTTAGTGTGAAGTCAACACAGTTGATTCGTTGCGTCTACTCTAGTTTGGAAATGTAACAGAATTTAGAAAAACAACCAAAAGTAATCCTACAGTCACTTCTTGGTTATGTTCTATTGTAATCTCAAGCTATGTTATGGCTCATGTAGATGCTCCTAAAGTCTACTGGGAAGTGCAAAGGAACATCATTAAGACTGGGAAGCATATTAATAATGACTTGTTTCCATGTTTTAAAAAGTGGATTTCCCAATGATTGGAAAAAACCCTTGTGAAGAATAATAAACCTATGAGGATTTTGCAAGATTTTTTTCAATTTCCCAGAGAGTTATGAGAAACTATTCTGCAGAGGGAGACAAAAACAAAACTGTTTTCTTGGCAGAAAATGGGTTTTCGTGCAAACAAACAAAGAAAACAACCATATAGTTTTCTTTTTCCTGTAGAATAATTTATCCTGTAGAATAATTCAGTTGCAACAATTTGGGACATTAAAATACAAGCAGAAAACTTAGGGGGAATATTTGTTTTCTCCTATGCTGGGGAAAAAGACTGTCATTAATAATTTATCCTCACCTGTGAACACAAAATATTTATGGATTTACATACTTGTATCATGTCTCAAATGGAGATTTGTTCACCGTTTTTCAGGGAGTAAGTCCCATCAAGCGCAATAGGAGGATCTTCTGAATAGCAAGGAGAAGATGTAAATATTCACGAGTAGGCAGACTTTCATTAGATGGAGATTTTTGGAAAGATGGTGATCTTTCGGGACTATTTTAGCTGTGGATCCCTGCACTGACAGGGGGTTAGACTAGATCAGAGGCAAAGTGTGGTTCCTGGAGGGAACATTTAAAAAGTTATACCCCACAATTATAGGCGCCATTTTTACATTTTTAAATATTTTAAAAAAGTTTATCACAATATAAATAAAAATAAAAGGTTTTAGTGGGTATGTGTGTGAAAATTTATTTCTTTTCTTCTTTTTAAATTGCCATTGTTGAATTACAAGTTTATCCAAAAACAAATCATGTTTAGAATGATCAAATCAATGTTTTGAAATGCTTTAGTGAGAAGGTCTGAAGTACTTCCACACATGGTTGGAAGAGCTTCAGATGTTCAGCTCAGAAAACAATAAATTTAGAGGGCACATAATAAGCAGGTTCAAAGTCCCAGGAGAAAAGAAGTAACATCTTATGGAAAAGAGAAGAACCAAGCATACGCTTGTCTTCTTTCATTATCATCATGTTCCTCTCTGTCTCTTGGAACTGGTCTCCTCCTTAGCTTGGGTTGAGTTATTAGCTATGTCTCTCTTTGCATTCATCTAGCTCCACCTTGAGGCACTAGGCACATACAGACTGAGAGATGGACTACCATTTAATGGTGAAGGAGATATTTTTCGTGTTGAAGAACCCAAGTTACATTTTAGCTTCATTCCGACCTACAAAGAAATCAGTTTGCAATCCGAATTGATGGATTGATTTGACAGGGGAATGTCCACATTACATTTGCCCCAATTGCATTTTTCCCTATAAAATAACCCACTTGTGGTTCACTTTCACAGATGAATCCAGTCAAAATGGACCTGCTCCAGCCAGTCGAGGGGCAAATTTAAATCGATTCCAATCCACATCTGGTTCACACTTGTGCCAAATCAATTTATCCAAAAAAGACGTGGAATAAACCAGCATCAAAAAGATGTGGGTTAAGTGCATGGCCCCCTCACCTAATCACTTCAGCGATTTGGTTAAAGTGGGAACCAGGGTCATTCGAACCAGTTCAAATTGATTTTCAATCCAGTTTAAAAGGTAGTGGGAATCAGGCCTTTGAATCTCTTCAACTGACACAACTGTTTGGGACCTTCCAGGGATCAAGCAGGGTTAATTCTTCTCGATCCATGGCCACATTACCCAAAAACCCACAAAAATACTAAGGGTGAATATGATTTTTCAGTTCCAAGTACAGCAGATTCATTGAGTCAGTTATTGGCATAACATGAACATTCTGCAAGTGGAATTATGTTAATAATAATAATAATATTAACAACAACAGGGTTTTAAAAATAATAAGTGGCTAGAATCCACTATCATGAAGATGCCCACAACTGAGGAATGGAAAATAAAACTACATGAGTTAGCTGTAGTGGATAATCTCTCCATGATTGCCAATGGAAAAACAGTACAACAATATAATAAGGAATTGGGGGGGGGGGGGATTCAAGTTATGGCTTTAAATGTAAATGTACAAAGGTTTTGGGGGGGAAAAGATACTAGGGAAAAATGGCTTTTTGCATAAGAAATAAGTACAGGTTGCATATAAATATAAAACACAGTTAAAGGAAAAATAATCTAAAAGATTTAAAGGAATGTAACATAGTAGTTAAAGGTATGCTTTGTTAAATGAGGTTTATATAGTAGAAGAATTACGTTTAGAGAATATGAAAGATAAAGTCTCAGTTAAACTATGAACCATGTGTTGATCCATATGTCATATTTATGTTTTACATAAACAACTCTGTGTGTGTGTGTGTGTGTGTATAGATCTTTTTTTTTAAAAAAAAAAATTAAGACTGTTGGAAATATAATAAAATATTAATAATAACAGCAGCTGCTCCCTTGTAAGGCGGATTTGGGGTGGGGTGAGGTGGGTGAATAGGGCCAGGAGATGCAGATTAGTTAAGTATATGTAACTAAGTAGCTGATCTAGACTTTTGGCTGGTAATGTTAAATGTGAAATAGGACAAGAGGGACGACTCAACAGCCCTAATGAAAAGGGAAATCATTGCTCCTTGGGGCTTCCAGGTACAGCAAATCATTCTCATTCTTGTGATGCAGGGTATCTAGAAGGGCAGAGGGCCTTAAAAAGGAAGTGTTGGGGACTCACATAGCCCCATGGACACACATTATGCACCCTGAATTAAAAGGATCAGCTGTCAAAATGGGTACTATATGCTGTGGTAGTGGCAGCCTTACTACATTGGTCATAGTTGATTTGCAAGTCAGTATTCAACCACTGCCTAGTCCCCCCCCTACAATGTATGTACATCATCTTCATTAAGAACACACATTTCTGTCCTCTAATCTGTATAAATGTTTATTTTCCACATAGTAGATATATATATACTATGGGAGAGAGAGAGAGAGAGAGAGAGAGGTTTCAATAGTATATGGAATAGTTTATCTGAAACCCGTACCCTTCTGGAGTGTCAATATCCCTACACAAGATTGCTGCTGTGCAGAGATTTTAACACTTGAATTGAGGCTGGGTTGAAAGAAGTGGAGGGTACTAATTTTGGACGAGACTGTCACATTTTTTGCTAGGGTTTCCCATGGTGTAAGCATGCACAATCCAGGTCTGAGTATTTTAGAAGTCTTGTCCTTGCAGCATTTGCAACGTCTTAATGGAACTCACCCTGATACAACGATGGTGCCTACGCCTACGTCGCCAACAGTGGGAGCTAACACAATAGATCATATTGGAGTTTCTGCCAATCCGCTCCTTGGCATTCATAGATTCAGTGGCAACTCTAGTGCTGGTTTTACCCAGAGCAGGTGCCTTGAAGAGGGTGCCAGTGTGCTACTGGTGGAGTACCTCCCTTCCCACTGCCTTGCTCATCTGCCCGCTTTCTGAATACCAGGCGTCCTACTGCCTAATGAGACCCAAACAAGATCAATATTCAAAATGACCTTAATAGATTAGAAAGCTGGGCCAAAGCTAACAAAATGAATTTCAACACAGAGAACTGTAAGGTACTGCATTTAGGGGGAAAAAAATGAAATGCATAAATATAGCATGAGGGACAGCTGGCTCAACAAGACTGTGTGCGAAAAGGATCTAGGAGTCAAAGTAGACCACAAGTTGAACATGAGTCAATAGTGCGATGCGGCAGCTAAAAAGGCCAATGCAATTTTAGGCTGTATCAATAGAGGTATAGTGTCTAGATCAAGGCAGGTAATAGTGCCACTCTGTTCTGCTTTGGTCAGGCCCCACCTGGAATACTGTGTCCAGTTCTGGGCACCACAATTTAAAAAGGATGTGGAGAAACTGGAGCGTGTCCAAAGGAAGGCGACTAAAATGGTGACGGGTCTGGAAACCATACTTTATGACTTAAGGACTTAGGTATGTTTAGCCTGAAGAAGAGATGGTTAAGAGGTAGCCTGATAGCCTTGTTTAAGTATTTGAAAGGGTGTCAGATTGAGGAAGGAGGAAGCATGTTTTCTGCTGCTCCAGAGCCTAGAACATGGAACAATGGATGCAAGCTACAGGAAAAGAGATTCCATCTCAACATTAAGAGGAAGTGGTTTGGACTGAATGGTCCTTGTGGTCTCTTCCAGCTCTATGATTCTATCAAAGAGGGACACTGTTGGTGATGGTGGCAGGTTACCCTGCTTTCCCTTTTTCCCATTCACTGCATCACTTGAACAACCACCCTCTTAACAACCCATCCAGATGCCCATCCAGGGCTGCCTGGGGCTATGTGGGTGGTTGGTCAAGTGGAGCAGCAGGAAGGAATAGAAGGGGCATGTAGTGCCCTCCTTCTCTGGTTCCTTGTTTCCTAAAAGTGCTTCTCATACTTTTCCATCACAGCTAGGGCTCATTATTTCCATTGTGATTTGGGGTCTCATATCTACTGGTATGCCCAAGAGCGGACCAGTCATCGCTGGGCAAATTTCATCATGGCAATGGTACAGAAATTTTAGCAGGCTTTACAGAGCTATACCCTTGGGAGATCACCTGTCTATTGGTTTCAAAACTACTTGTTTCCCCTATTGGTCCCATGTGCCTCTGTCAGAGATAAAGAGGTTGACTGCAACTCTTGCTTTGAGGAAAGACCCAGGAGAAAATATGTTGCCTCCAGAAAGATTTAAATACTTCCCCGAGGGGTTAGTAAATGTTCTCCACCCCAGTTTAAAATAATCCTAAAATATCTATTAAAGGGGAGCTGGCAACAGCAGAGGAGGTAGGAACCATCCCACCACCATCCTGGTTCTCCACAATGGGACACATTGGCCTCTTTCACACTTACAAAAAAGGCAGTTTGTGATCTGGATCGATTCAAAAGTTGAGTGTGGTTTCATTACATTTGCCCCGATCACATTTTTTCCCTGTAAAATAACCCACTTGTGGTATCCAATCACAAACGCATCGGTTCAAAATGGACCCGCTCCAGATGGCCAAAGGGCCAATTTAAATTGATTCCAATTTGCATCTGGTTCACACTTGTGCAGAATCGATTTATCCAAAAAAAGATGTAGAAAACATCAGCGTCAAAAAGACGTGGGTTAAATAGGTCTTGTGCATGGCCCCCCCTTGCCGAATCACTTCAGCGATTCGATTTAAGTGGGACCCAGGGTCATTTGAACCGAATTGCGATGCAGTCCAAAAGGTAGTGGGAATGAGACCATTGTCACATTTGGGTGCACCAGAAGTGATGTCATGTCATTCTGGCTACTGGTTGGGCTGGTTTTCAGAGACATTTGCTTTTGGGGAATTTTGGGGTGGCTGCTAAAGGCTTCTGGATTGGAAGTAAACCACCCGATTTGCAGCTGAATGAGTCACTCAGAAATCACCTAAGGATCAACAACTTTTAAAGACATAGTTGGATCAGGATGTTGCTGGAACCACACTTGGAAGGTCCCAAAGGCCACATGTGGCCTGCAATCTAATCTTTGTCCACCTTTGGTTGAAGAAAATACTTATTTGGAATCTCTCATGCAATCTCCTTAGGTTCCCCCCACTCCATTTAAATGATTATATGGTTTAGATGTCCTCATAGGTCCTTTGAGAATTCCTTAAAGAAGGAGCAGAGATATTCATTCTGCATTTTACCTTTGGGGCAATTTTAGTGGAAACACTACTTAAGCAGATGGCCCAGGATTCACCTCCACCCATGTGTTGCCAAGAAGGAAATCTGGGGATAAATGAACTAGACAAGCCGATAGTTTGCAATGCACCAGAGATTTTAATGGTAGAAGACAAAAGCTGCATACAATTGAAAAGCAAGGTGAGCCACAGTGCCTTAAAATGGGCACCGTAAGAGTATCAGTACATTTGATCAAACCTCTCTGAGCGGAGGGGAATAAACAATTAGACTGACCATGGAAAAAAACATTAAATAGAATGAATATAAAAAGAATGAAAAAAATCAAGTAACTATTGGCATCATTATCTATCTATGTATAGATAGAAAGAAAGAGGTAGAGAGACACCAAGAGGAATGGAAAGAGGCCCAAGACCTCCGTGTCCCATCAAATTCAGCAAGATGGAGGAGGAAGGGTCTTCAGCACTACATTGTTCAGCCATGTTGTGTCTTGTTCCTGGATTTTCCTTGTTCTGGGGTATTGCTTGTCAGGTCTCAGCAAGGCCCACAGCATGAGTCGGCACATGAGCTGGTCACATCAGCACATTGGTAACTGCTGCACAGGAATTTCTTTGGTATGCACACATGGCAACCTTCTTGTTGCATTTGAACTAACAGACCTGGAGAATTGCCTCTTCCTCCTCTTCCTCCTCTTCCTCCTCTATTGAAAGACCCAGAATCACAGTGTCGGCAACAGTCAGCGGCACAGATTTCATAGCAACGTGTTCGGAAATCACCGTTGCCATGCATAAATGGTGGTTCGTATATCAGAGTGCAACCCTGGTGGTCGATGCAAACTTGTTTATCGCAACCAACATCAATTAGCTCTCCGATGCTTCCACCAGCTCCTCCAAAGCCCCCGTGTCCACCGTATCCACCACCATATCCGCCACCACATCCATTGCCGCAAGATGTACCACAGCAGGCCATTTTGAGGATGTCAAGTAAATCTGAAATGCAAACGAAGTCAACAGTCATAGGTTTTTTTTTGCAGGAGAAAATCCTGTCAACAACGCTTGGATGGTCCAAGCACACCATGAAGAAAAACAAAGCCATCTTTGCTATGAAATGTCTATTAGTGTTGTGAGGAAAAAAAATTCTTCTCTCCCAACGAGAACTAGATGCGATTTTTTAAAAAAAATAGTCTTTTCAAAAGTACCACTTTCAAAAGGTTATTTTCTCTCTCCCTGTCAAGAAGTATTTTTCACAGATTTCTCGAATGAAAATAAAAAACAAGGGAGGTGGACATTTACACTAATTACCTGGCATTTCAAACTCAATTCGCAGATCAAAAGACAGTTTGGCAGAAGTTTAAAGAACATTCCTCTGCTAGAAAAACCCAGTATGAATGGTAGCTTTGCTTGGTTTTTTAATTTGCATTCGAGAAATCTATGAAAAATACTTCAGGAGAGTGGTGAATCTGCTCTAGGATTGACTTAATTTTTCTTTTTCTTTTTTCTTTTTTTATATCACCATAAACAATACAAATAAACAGACAAACCAGGACATTCCTTCATTGTACATTTCGTATTATGCCATCTATTTCCTATTATATTACAGATAGATTTCTTAAGATTTTTATTCATGTATTATCTTTCTTTTAACTAAATTGTTAGTTAATATCTGGCTGTATGTATCTTTTAGTATTTTACATTCTTATCTTATTTTCCCACAATTTTGACAATTCTTTCCATTTTCATTCATATTGTTGGCCTGTCCTTCTATTTACTTAGATTGATAAACTGTCTAGTATAGCTAAGCCATTCAGTTTTATCATCCATTCATCTACTGATGGTATCATATTTGATTTCCATGTTTTTGCATATAACATACAGGTGACAGTTATCATATAAAGTAGTACACTTATTTCATCTTATATGAGATTATCTACTATTATATTTGTTATATTTAACAAAAAAAAGTTCTGGCCTCAAAGATATATTGGAACGTTAAAATAAGAACTTTCCAATTAAGCATTACATTTATTTTATAATGTTATTTTAGACAAAAACAGGATCGTGTATATAGAAATTTAGTGAAGAGAACATTTAGCTAGGAAAAATACATCCACTGCTTTAGGTTTGGAAATCATTATTTTATCTATTGAATGTTTATCTGTACTGTCAATTTTGGTGTTCTGCTAAAATGAATGCATTTTCTTTTTGTATTTTATTTCTTTTTCTTTTTTTATGTCTTGTTTTGCGTAATTGTGCAATTTTTTGGATTTGTACTGGTTGTATTTTAATATGAATATCTAATAAAAATTATTTTAAAAGAAAGTTCTGGTCTTAATGGGATTTTTGTGTGTTTGCGTAATATTTCTTTGATGGTCTTATGTATTTCTTCCCAGAATTTTTTGGCCTTTTTACACTGTCACCACATAGTATATAATATCCCCATCTTGTTATTACATTTCCAACAGTTATTTTTCCCCTTCTTTTCTTTTTTTTAGGTTTAACTCATTTTTTAAAGGGAGCTATCCATGATGCTTAAGTCATTTGAGGAGAGGAGAGGGTTCAACCCCTTGGATAGCATTAAAGGCAGTCTAAAACCTAGATTGGATTGACCCACCACATCACCCACTGCATACCGTTGGGCATTGGACAAAAGCAATGACTTACCTGGGTCTCCAAAGAGAAGTCTTGAGAAGCAGTTGTATGGAAGTCAACTGAAACCGATGAAAGACAGCTTAGCTCCTGGTGCTTTTATACAGTCCTGGGCAGCTGAGTAGAAATGACACAGTCCTGCATCAGCTGCCAATTATTGGCACCGCTGTGCTTGGATCTGGTTGTGTGACTCTACAAAAAGCTTGCTAATTGTGGCCTTCTCCCAACGCCATTTAACAAGGCATCTCTATTATGCTCCAGGGATTCCTTTTTTTATATACTTTTATGGCTGGCCAGGTGACAAGGGAATCAACTTGGCTGCCTTCATTTTGGGAAATGCCATGAAATAAATTATTACTTCCCTTGATCTAAGCACTATACTTCTATCAATGCAGCCTGGAAGTGCATTGGCTGTTTCCGCTGCCACATCACTCTGTTGATTCACATTGGGCTGAACATTATGTCACCTTTAAAAAAGTTTTCTTTTGAGTTGAGACAATAAAAATAACAACAAATCAATACAACCGGAAAATAAATAATAGACTCATAGAGATAGAAGAGACCACAAGGGCTATTTAGTCCAACCGTGTAATGTGGAAATACACAGTCAAAACTGTCCTGAGAGATGGCCATCCAGCTTCTGTTTAAAAACCTCCAAAGAAAGAGACTCCACCGCTGTCTGAGGCAGCATGTAGTGATGTAAAGAATATTCGTCATAATTCGATAAACAGAAGAAATTTCTGTTTTTTAATTATTTTGAAAGCTTTTTAAAGAAGAAATTATGAGCACTTCTCAATCAACAATTAAAAATTTTGGTTTTTAATTTGATGGCCAGGATTTGACTATTTTGCATAAGCAAAGCTACTATTCATATTGGGTTTTTCTAGCAGAGGAATGTTCTTTAAACCTCTGCCAAACCTCCTTTAGACATACAAATCGAGTTTGAAATGCCAGGTAATTAGTGTCAATGTTTTCCTCCCTTGTCTTTTATTTTCATTTGAGTAATTTGTGAAAAATACTTCTCATCAGGGAGAGAAAAAAATAACCTTTTGAAAGTGGGATTTTTGAAAAGATTTTTTTTTAAAAAAATTGCATCTTGTTCTCTATGGAAGAGAAAAAAAAATGGTTTGTCACAACACAACGTTCCACTGTGAGACAGCTTTGAAAAGGAAAAAGGAAAAGAAACTCTAATTGAGAAGAAATGTGGAAAGACTTGACAACTTTAGAGCTACAACTATGCTTGGTCTGGGAAGGAAATAACACAAATTATGCAGTCAAGTTTTCCTCATTTGGAGAAATCACATTGGATGCCATTTAGCCTTTTTTAGAAAGAAACGGTGTACTTCAGGTAAATGTTGGCAGTGCAATGGAGACCATGATTTCTCAAGGCATGTGATGTGGGCATGTTTACTGGTTATTCTTTTTGGCTGGCTGTGTTACAACATATACCTTTTCAAAAACACAAGAGATAATGAAGAGGACATAGAAAAGAGAAAAGGAGAAAAATCTACTATTGTATATATTAGAAGAAACAATAAAAACCATAAAGAAGAGACCAGTAGAGAATAACACAAATTTTAGGGAAATTTTTTTTATAGGAAACCTGAGTTATCTTTATTAAATATGACACATACTTTAGGGAAAGAGACAGAGAAGAATTATAAAAAATTAGTATTGTATATGGTAACAACTGCAAGGATATTATATGCACAAAAATGGAAACTCTCTCAAACACCAACGATAGAAGACTGGTCAAAGAAATTAATAGAGATAAGAGAATTAGATAGATTATCAAGGAGAATAAAGGAAGAAAGTAATATAGAGACAGAAGATGATTGGGACTTAGTTGTAAAGTACTGGAAAGTGAAATATACAGAGAAATTTAAAAATATATACACTAGTATATGGAATAAGAAAATCCCAAAGATATAACATTAGCGGTAAAGAGAAAAATAACCACACAGAAGAACTGGATCAACATGGATGAAAGGAAGGTTGAAAGATAAGCTATGTATTAATTGTATGTAACATATTGTAATATATTGTAGAGAAATGAAGCGAAGGTGTTTAGTTGTGTTTTAGGTTGTATGTTTTAATTTACATAAAAATTAAAAAAAAAGAAAAAGAAAATATTCTTATCATGGGAAGAAAATGGCTAAAATTAGTTGCTGCTTCATTTGAGAATGAAAATTATCGGTGTGTTGCATTCATACCGGGGAAAAAAAGAGAGACTTAGATAGCATAATCATGACCACAGAAAAAGACATTTCAGGATGATGAGTAAGAAAATGATGACACAACATCATTTTGATCCCAACTTTTCAGTGAAACCCAATTCATCCGGACTTGACCTTGAAGGCCCAAAATGGAAACCTGCATTTAATAACTCAATAATGCCAAGCAACACCTATTTGTGCACTATTTTTACGTGCCGAGCTGATGCTGGATAGTGGCCATGTTTTAATTATATCTTTTAGTAAACCCACAAGAAGTACATTTACAGGTACGAGTCCCTACAAAGGCTTCAAATGAAATGCATCAAAGCCATCCTTATTACTGTGCCAGCAAGGTCAACTAAAACAAAGAATTCCTCGTAAACACACTAAAGTACATGTATGCTAACAACTTCTTTTACGTGGATAAGAATTAATTATGGGCCACAGATGCAACAATGAGGTCGACAAAGATGATGTACCTGCGACAGACTCATTGTGGTGGGTCAGTGGATTTTGAAGGCCAGGTAATGGTGTCCACCTCCTCTCCAGCTAATGGAAGGTGCAAAGCATTCAAAACCCATGACTGTCTCAGGACTATCTTGATAAACAATTTACTTTTGATGTGTGCTACTTAGTAAATGAAATGAGCCAAAACTTAATGGTCAGATGTTTAGTAGGCACACAGTGGTGGTCACTATGTTCAGAATGGTGTTTGAAAAAATACTTCCAATTTTCAAGCTTCTTGCCCTTATATTTATTTCAGGTTGCAGTCCTATGCGCAGCTACTTGGAATTAAGTGTCATTACATTAAGTTCGACTTTCAGAGTTATTGCATAGAAATCCACGGCCTCATTCCAACTACCTTTTAAATTGGGTCGTGATTCGGTTCGAAACGGTTCAAATGACCCTGGTTCCTACTTAATCCGAATCACTGAAGCAATTGCAAGAGAGGGGGGCCATGCACCAGACCTATTTAACCCATGTCTTTTTGACACTGATTTTTTCGATATTTTTTTTCAATTTTTCCGCTTCTTTTTCGATAAATTGATTCTGCGCAAGTGTGAATCAGATGCAGACCGGAATCAATTTAAATTCCCCCTTTGACCAGCTGGAGTGGGTCCATTTTGAACTGATTCATTTGTGAATGTGAACCACAAGTGGATTATTTTACAGGGGAAAAATGTGATCGGGGCAAATGTAGTGGGAACCACACTCCGCTGTCAAATTGATCCATTGATTCGGATTGCAAACTGCTTTTTTTGTAAGTGGGAATGATCGGGGCAAATGTAGTGGGAACCACACTCCGCTGTTGAATTGATCCATTGATTCAGATTGTAAACTGCTTTTTTTGTAAGTGGGAATGAGGCCTAGGCCTACAATCCTTGATCAATGCCTTAAAAGAATATTCTGAAAAGGTCCTGTTCTGATTGACTGTGAGATCAATCATTCTCTTGAGTTTACTAGAAGTATTAATTCAAAAACCAATTTTATCCACTCAAAGAATTAAGTGAAGAACTCTTCAATAAGTACATACAGCTCATTCTATTGGGATGGAGACCTTTCTATTTATTGGTTTTATACCTTGTCCTAAAATCCGCAATATGTAAAAGAATCTTGTAGCACCATTGAGACTAACTGAGCAAATGAAGCTGTAGCATAATATCTTTTGCTCAGTTAGTATATCCAGGCATAACCAGATTGTCCATACAGCAAAGTACAATGACATCCAAAATCCATAAAACAGCGATTACTTTATTGGAGCAACCAAAATGCACAAAATACATGTCTCAAGCTTTCAAAGCTCCACTTGCTTCTTCATCAGGCAGAGGTGTTAAAAATCGCACAGAGCAAACCAAAGTGACAATATATAGAGTCACAGGCCTACATTTTGTCACGACGTTGTCGTTTTCACTTAAGTTGGTATGAAGGGATATCGGGTGCAATGAATGTAGGAATGAAGGATGATATGAAAAAAGAACTTTATTGTTGTATATTGTTATCAGTGCATATTGTTTGCAGGTTACGTGTGTGTGATTTAATTTCTAATGTTTATTTGTGATTATTTTTAACAATAAAACGATTTTTTTTTTAAAAAAATGGTATGAAGGGATATTCATGCAGGCAGAGGCCATTCCTTCTGGTTATGCAGGCTCTGGGAAACAAAGGGCTCGATAGACCGCCTGAAAAAAGTGGTCTGGAGCCTGACCTCAAGTTGAAGACCCTCTCTCCACTATCTGACCTATGAGGGAGTGAAGGAGAGGCCTAGCAACACCATCGGGCCTGGCTTCAAGTTAAGGAGCCCTCCCTCCATGACTACACCATCTGGCCTAGGAGGGAGTGAAAGAGGAGAGGCCTAGCAACATCATCGGGCCTGGCCTCAAGTTGAAGAGCCCTCCCTCCAGTCCATCTGCCTTGGTCGAGGCCTCAGAGGGAGAGAAGAACTGCTAGACCTGATCCCTTCCCCTCCACCATTCCATTCTTCTTTTGTGTCGTGTCTTTTTAGATTGTAAGCCTGAGGGCAGGGAACCATCAAATTAAAAATAATCATTGTAAGCCACTCTGATAGCCTTTAGATTGTTGTTGTTGTTGTTGTTATCCCTTTCTTCTGTGGAGGGACACCACAGCCGCCAAACAGTGTAGCGTCTTCTGGGTTCTTTTTGGGGCACCCGTCTTATGTCACAAGTACGCCATTGGTGCACTCATGACATCATTGACGCACAGCGGCATGCAGACACTGCATAGTGGCAACATCATCATAGTGACACTCATGTGGATGGGACACTGCCATGATGGCATCGACGTTACATACTGGGGTTCCAGACTGTGCAGTTGCTGTGCAAACCTCTAGTATCACTGCCGCCACCGACTCAAGACTCAAAATCTAATCTAAGTTTAGCTGCTTCCACAACAAATCTGGCAGTGTTAAACATAACAGACTTAGCTGTATTAGCTAACAAGTGATTTTTTTTTGCAGGTCATTTTGGTTAGCTACAAGTTTTAAACTTCTCTTCAGAAACTCATCTCTTGGGGTTTTCTATATACTACAATGTAGCATAATAGTGTATGGTGTCTTCAGTATCCCCACTTCCACAAATGCAAACATGCTGCTCCTTGGGGATCTTTTTATATTTTCTTCAATGTAACTGGTTTTCATTGTCTGGAATTGTAGGGCTATAAAGCCCTATGAAGAAAAGGTTGAGTAATTTTGGCTAAATATTTTTCCTCTCCAAAACTGCAAGTTCATTGAGCGTTATAAGTAATTTCTCTTGAGTAGGAACAACTGAGTCCTTCCAACGTTATGCACAGAGCAATCTAGCTGTAGTTGTCATATATTGTACAACTTTGCCATTCTTCCTTACCATTTGCACTCATTTTTTAAAAGCTTCCCAATATTCTTTTTTCGAAAGAACTTGGTCCTGCTCCATTCCTGCTGTGAGTCTGTTGAGTCATTGACCTCTGAAATCTAGGACAGTACAGGACGCTGTCATAATATCTATTCAGAAAATAAATATGTAGTTTACAGCATACCATGGCAGCATCTCTTTTCACTACCCAAACATTATTCATCTATTATTTTTTCTTGGCTTTTCCAACTGTGTACGTGATGTTTTGTGCTTGACAGAAACTCTAACAACATAGTAGCTGCGTCCTTCTCTTTATACAATGGCTAAAGTGGCCTTTTAGCTAGAAATATCTTTACTAGGCAATAGTATGCATATTTGTTGGGGGAGATCACACTTCTGGATTGAATGGAATCTGTGTTGCTTCATAGCTGGATGCAGAACAACAGAAAACTAAATATTTATTTATTTATTTATTTCCTTCTTTCTTTCTTTTTTTCACATGTTCCAGAATCCGGTTATCCAGCATGGCCAAAAGGAATCTAGAGATGGTGGTCTCCCTTCCCAAAAGATAACTTTTTCCAAGTTCTGCTTAGAAGGGACATCGGAGTTCAACCAAGCTAAGCCTTGGACTAATGCAGAATGAGAGTATAGTATCTTTAACAGATGCCTCTGCTTGAATATCTCCAGAAATTGAGAATTCATCACATCATGAGCCATTCTGTTCCACTGTCACATCTCTTAGGAGTTTATCAGAGGGGAGGAATTTCTCTTTATTGCGAATGGAGCCAATTGGAGCCAATTCAAATTCATGTGAATTCGCTAGTTTAGTGAATTTACGTGAACTCCAATTGCGTTCAGAATGCGTTCAGAATGACTTCCCATTACCTGAAAATGACTGCCCATTGCCCGAAATTGCATGAGATGCTTTAATACGAAATAACGGAAAACCCATGATTGCGTTCAGAATGACTTCCCTTTTGCCCGAAATTGCATGAGATGCTTTAATTCGCAATAACATGAAACCCCATAGAATAATAGAATCATAGAATCATGGAGTTGGAAGAGACCACAAGGGCCATCCAGTCCAACCCCCTGCCATGCAGGAACTCTCAATCAAAGTATCCCCGACAGATGGCCATCTAGCCTCTGCTTAAAGATCTCCAAGGAAGGAGACTCCACTACACTCTGTGGGAGTGTGTTCCACTATGTTCCCATGATTGCGTTCGGATTGCCATTAGATTATACTTCCAATTTCCGTCATCTGATAACTTCGTTAGAGTTAGGGCATTTCTCCTAACATTAAGCTAAAATTTGTTTCACCAGAATGTCCACCCATCATTTCCAGTCCTGCTCTTCTTCAGAGGCCCTCCAGGTATTTGAAGATAGTTATCCTTGGCTCATATGTTACTCCCAACTAGACAAGTGTTGACTTACTATTCGACAATAATTTCAATAAGTTTAACCTTACTGGGATTGTCTGCAGGGCTGAGGCTATTGCCTTTCCTTAACTATCTTTTCTCCAGGTTTAATATGCCTAACTTGTTCAACTGTTCCATACAGGATTTGGTAACCTGGAAATACAAAAGGAATGGAACTTAGAGGGAAGGAAGTGAAATGCTCAATAAAAGACCAAACTTTGGCCCTCCATGTGTTTGGAATACAATTCCTATAATTTTTTATCCATGGCCAGGCTGGATGAGCTTTTTTGAGAAGTGGAACCATTTGGAGGGCATCCAAAATATCCAAAGAACTCATTGCCTACCCATAGTATATACCAGATGAGATGTTATTATCTACTGCATAGTTTGGTCCAGAGCAGCCCCAATGACTGTCAATGATCCCTTAGCTTCCCCAAGAAATAAAAGTGCTCAGAATTCACTTAATAGTGCTGCTTTGGAGGACAAATAGCAAAAGTATCACCCCCGACTAGGTCACTGGATTATGGAATGATATTGTGAAAAGAGATCCCAGGGACCATTCTAGTCCAATGAACTATCATGTGGGAAGCCACAGGAGATTATCGCACATCTTTTCCTCCTAAGCTGGGCAGAGGTTTAAACCATTTCAACATGCATGTTGTCACATGTCTCCATGCCCAACTTGGAGACATCACGTACCCAATCTGGACTTCTCCCAGACTTCACAAAGAACAGGACTTTGGAAGTTCCTCCTAATGTTGAGGTGGAATCTCTTTTTGTGTGGTTAGAATCCATTGCTTCGGGTCCTATTACCTGGAGCAGCAGAAAACAAGCTTGCTCCATCCTCAAAATGACAATCCCTAAAATAGTTAAACAGGGTGATTGTACCATCTCTAACCATGTCTTCTCCAGGCTAAACATACCCAGCTCCCTAAGTATTGATTCCCTCAGGAAAAGGCGGAATAATAATACTACTAATAATAATAATCCAATGAACTATAATAATAATGAACTAGAATTATATTATTTTTATTATTATCTTCACACAGGGCTTTATGGTTTCCAGACCCATCACCATTTTGGTTTCCCTCCTTTGGACATGCTCCAGCTTGTCAACATCCTTTTTGAATTGTGGTGCTCCAGGCTAAACATACCCAGCTCCCTACATCTCTCCTCATAAGACACAGTTTCCAGACCCTTCACCATTTTGGTTTCTCTCTTTTGGACACACTCCAGTTACTCAACATCCTTTTTGAATTGAGGTGCCCAGAACTGGACACAGTATTCCAGGTGAGGCCTGACAAAAGCAGGCTGCCACTACCACCATCCCAATAGCACTTTCTGGGTCTGGCCAAGTGGAACGTGGGCAGGTAGATGGGCAGATGAGACAGGTAGCAGAGGGGAGGCAGGGGATGGCAGGGCAGCAATGCTTGCTGGGTAGTTGCATCTGTAACACCAGCCCTAGGGTCCATCACCTTTAACATTGTTGAACAGCTCTTACACTCAAGTAGTGTTGTGACAAACCATTTTTTTCCTTCTCTCCCATCTAGAACTAGATATGGATTTTTTTTAAAAAAAAAATATTCTTTTCAAAAGTCCCACTTTCAAAAGGTTATTTTTTCTCTCCCTGTCGAGAAGTATTTTTCATGAATGAAAACAAAAGATAAGGGAGGTGAACATTTAAACTAATTACCTGGCATTTCAAATTCAATTCGCATCTCAAAACGAAGTTTGGCAGAGGTTTAAAAAACATTCCTCTGCTAGAATAACCCAATATGAATGGCAGCTTTGCTTATGCAAAATACTCAAATCCCAGCCATCGAACTAAAAACCAAAATTATTTCTTGTTGGTTGAGAAGCGCTCATAATTTCTTCTCTTTAAAAGGCTTTTGAAATCTTCGAATGACAGATATTTCTTCTGTTTATCGAATTTTGATGAATATTCTTTACATCACTTTGCGAGAGGTTCCATGCTGCTAAAAGAGGCAGGTTGTTACTATTTTAAAAAAATGCCTCCCTGGAACTCATCATTCTTGATCTTTAATATTCCATTTTTGGGCAAGTGGCCAAACATATATTGGCCATTCATCTCCAGGGGTTTCCAAATGTGACCAATTATCTAGCTACATTTCAGCTGTCTGCAGGCTTATTTACGGGATGGAAACAGCACTGGTCATCTTGGTAGATGAACTACATAGGGTACTAGATAGGAAGAAGGTCTCCCTCTTGCTGTTTTATCACACTAGCAAGCAAATAGAATTTAAATGAGAGTTAAACAGGAAATGCCCTATGTTTATCATTGGACATTTCCTGTTTAACTCTTGTTTAAATCCTGTTTGCTCCCTAGTGTGATAAAGCAATATGTCTTGCTGGACCTCTTTGTGGTACCACTGCCCATGGTATTCTTATGGGATATCTCCCTGGGATGTGATTAGGAGACATCCCACTACACCACTCTGGCTCTCACATTCACCTATTTATATTAACAGAAATTGTGTTTGTTTTTATTTTTCTTCAGTTAAATTTCATTTTAATGGAGGTCTTTAAGTACAGGCTGGATGGCCATCTGTTGGGAATGCTTTAATGGAGAATTCCTGCATGGCAGAGGATTGGACTGGATGGCCCTTGGGGTCTCTTCCAACTCTATGATTCTATGATTCTATGTTTCTATGATCACTGATTGACACACTTATGATTGACATGCATTTTGAAGTGGCGCAAACTAGTGTGGACAACAATTGTGCCACAAAAGAAGTCTCTAGGAGATTACTTTACCTTTAATATTAGTGTTCCAAATTCTTGGAAAGATTTACAACATATATACAAGATATATAGTATGAGTGTCTGTGCAAGTGTGTGTCCCCACGCACACACATGTATATAGGACTGGGTATATTTAGATGTATAAATGCATGTTGTTTTTGATGTTGCTTAAAATCATAAAGTCATAGAGTTGAAAGAGAGCCCAAGGGCCATTCAGTCCAACCCTCTGGCATGCAAGAACTCACAATCAAAGCATTTCGGGCAGCTGCTCATCCAGTCTCTGTTTAAAGACCTCCAAAGAAGGAGACTCCACCACTCTCCGAGAAAGTATCTTCCACTGTTGGACAACTCTTCGTGTTAAGAAGTTCTTCCTAAGGTAGAGATGGAATCTCTTTTCCTGTAGTTTGAACCCATTGTTCTGGGTCCTATTCTCTGGAGCAGCAAAAAAGAAGCTTGCTCCATTTTCAATATGAGATCCCTTCAAATGTTTAAACAGGGCTATCATATCACCTCTTGAGATGGTTAAGGCTAAACATACCAGCTCCCTAAGCTGCTCCTCATAGGATTTGATGGTTTCCAGACCCATCGCCATTCTAATCGCCTTCCTTTGGACACGCTCCAGCTTGTCAACATCTTTTTTGAATTATGGTGCCCAGAACTGTACACAGAATTCCAGGTGGGGCCCGACCAAAGCAGAATAGAGTGGCACTATTGATCTTGATCTTGATCTCTTAGACGCTATACTTTTATTTATGCAAACTAAAATGGCATTGGCCTTTTTAGCTACTGCATTGCACTGTTGACTCATGTTCAACTTGTGGTCTACTTGGACTCCTAGATCCCTTTCACATGTAATCTCCTTAAGCCAGGCATTCTCTATCCTATAGCTTTGCATTTAATTTTTTTTCTGCCTAAGTACAGTACCTTACATTTCTCCCTGTTGAAGTTCATTTTGTTAGTTTTTGTCCAGCTTTCTAGTCTATTCAGGTCATTTCGAATTTTGATCCTATCCTCTGGGGTATTAACTACTCCTCCTAATTTGGTGTCATCTGCAAATTTGATAACTATGCCCCCAATTCTGTCATCCAAATCATTGATAAAGATGGTGAATAGCACTGGACCCAGGACAGAACCCTGTGGTACCCCACTGGTGACTTCTCTCCAGGATGAAGAGGAGCACCCTTTGGGTTTTGCCAGTCAACCAATTACAAATCCACCTAACAGCAGCAATATCTAGGCCACATTTTACTAGCTTGGTTGCAAGAATATCAAGAGGGACCTTTTCAAAGGCCTTACTGAAATCAAGATAAGAAGCATTCCCTTCATCTATCAAGCTGGTTACTTTATATGTATGTATAAAAAGAGAATCAACTTAGTCTGGCATCTTTTGTTTTTGAGAAGCCTAGTTTGACTTTTTGTGATTATCGTATTCTTTCCTAAATGTTAATAGACTCTCTGTTTAATGATCTGCTCAAGAATCTTCCCAGTCAAACTAGCTAGGCAATAATTGTTTGGATCCCCCTTTTTCACCCTTTTTTGAAGATGGGGACAACATTTGACCTACCCCAGTCAAAACTGTATTGCTAACTTATTTATGTGTCAGGGTAATATTAACTTGCAACATCATCATTATTAGCATCATCATATTGCATCAAAGGCTTGTTTTTTTACCAGTGATTCCCAAGATCTGACCTTTCAGGTGTTTTGGACTTTGGCTTTCAGAATCCTAATGTATTGACTGAGATAGCCAAGGCTTCTGGGAGATTAAGTCTAGAACATCTGGAAGACCAGAATTTGGGAATCACTGTGCTATATCATGAAGCGTGCAGAATTCTCTTAATGTGTTTGTGTTTATTTCAAAGATATAGCCATGTTAGTCTGTAAAATCAGTATGCAGAGAGACCTTGGAGCACTTTTGAGACTATCTGAAAGAAAGAAGTTGGCAGCATGAGTTTTCGTAGACTATATTAAATGCATCTAAGGAAGTAGACTGTCATCTATGAACGCTCACGCTGCTAACTTCTTTCTTTCTGTTAGTCTCAAAGGTACTTCAAGATGTCTCTGTGTGTGTTTATGTGAGTCATCATAGAAATCCTGAAACCCTCGATACACATGCGGTGAAGATGAACACATAATCTATAAACGGAATTACATGAATTAAACCAAATGGAGTGTTGTTGTTGTGCTTTAAAAAGAAAGCTGTTGAAAGACAAGACAAATAACACCCGGAGACTGAAATTTGCAATGCTGTGTGAAATTTTAATGAATAAAAGAAGCATAGTAAGCCGTTACAGATTTGGCCATTCAAGTTAGCACGCGATCCCTCTCTAAGAAGCACCCATGACACGGGATTTTTGCAAAAACAGATCTCGTAGAATCATCAAGTGGTCAACCATTTTGTCAAACCACAGAAAACATTCTCCCCTTTGAACCTGTTGTGTCTCCTTTAGCTGATGTTCTTTTCTAACAACTTAAAGGAAGCGGCACGCCTTTGGAGCCTCCCCTTGATTTAGGGTCCTGTTCAAAACCAGCGCTCTTTTGCTATCTATGGACAAATCCGGAGGGGTAAATATTGTTCTAGAACAGGAACTGGCAAAACAGGACAGCCAGGAGGGGAATAAATGGATTTTTAAATGACCCTTAACATCGCCATACTTCCCAGATTGACATTCTGGCTTAAGCAAGAGAATGGATTCCAAGTACAACAATTTATCATTTAAATAGGTTGCAAGACAACTAGAAGTAGAGTTTTAGCCACATTTGGGCATTTTGGATGTTTGTGGTGGTCTGTGTGCCTGCCCCCAAAGTAATATAAAAGTGGCCCCTGTCCTGTTCTAGATATCCAGCTCTGTTCTAGAAGTATAGATGAACACTTGCCACCACCTAGGCAACTTAGATGTAAGGGAAAACATGCCTTTCTGACCTATTAGTAGAAAAAAAAGTATATGTTCTTAAAAACAAATGAAGGAACATGGAAATAAATAAGGAAGTGGAAAGCATGGTGAATTAAACCATGAGAGTGAAAAATAATAATAACCACAAAACAAAAGCAATGATAGTTAGCATATGAAGAGAGACCCTTTGGGAATGCATATCCACAAGTACTGTCTGCATGCCACTCCCACCGATTCCGGTTGGATTGGCGTACAAGCATCCCTTCTGGAAATCATGCCCCTGAGCCTGGATGTCTGTTCATGTCTTCAGTGGTTCCTTGGATCCTTGGTTTTCAGCTTGTCGGTTTAATACGACCCACCGCATGAATTGGTGCAGCCTGAGGCATGTGCTTCCCCACAATAGACTCTGCTGTACATCTTTGGGGCTGGCAGGCACACCACGTGACTTTGGTCATTCATATCAACGCACAGGCCTCCACCATTGTTTCTTACATTTCCAGAGAAACCACCATGGCCAGTGCCACAAGGTATGCAACAATCAGAGGCGCACACACTGCTGCAATGCACGTAGAGACCGCCAAAATCTTCCATATGTGGCCCAGGAGCTACGTAGCGGACACAACCAGGCTGGATGCACCAATCTACAGCTGGACTACAATCAACCAGGGTTCCATTGTTTCCATTAGATCCTCCATAGCCACCACCATAGCCACCACCATAGCCACCACCGCATCCGGAACCACAGGATGTACCGCAACAGGCCATTTTAAAGAGGTGAAGGAAATCTGAAATGTGGAAAAAGATAACAGGAGTAATTTCAGTGCACAAATCTTGGATAGTCCAAGCAAACCATGACAGAAAAAAAAAAAAACCAAACAAAACAAGACGAAAATAGAACCAGTTTGGGCACATCTCAAGATAGCATCCAGTGAGCAGATTTTAGATAGTTATAGAAACCATGAACAAACATTTAGTATTTTTTTTCTTTGTTCTTTCCAATTCTGGACAGTACCACATTACTCAGTATCATAAACACCCACCAAGGGGGTGATGGGGGAAGGCTACATAAATTAAGGGAGATCCATACATCTGGTGATATAAAGAATATTTGTCAAAATTCGATGAACAAGAAATTTCTGTAATTCAAAGATCTCCTTCTCTGGACATCTTCAAAAAAGCCTGGGGGATGTTTCAGGTGGATTTCGTGCATGGAGGTGGCCTATGGGCCCTCTTCCAGCTCTATGATTCTGTCTTCAACCACGGAAAATTTTAAAGTTTCTGAATAATTAGGTTTTTCAGAACTGCAAGGAAAAGCGCATTAAGCACTTCCAGAAAAAAATTGCCCTTGCCATTGACAAGCTGAAACTTTCTGTTAGTGGCTTGTTTGTTAAACTGATATGGCTCCATTTGTCCAAGATCAGTTTTAAGGCACCTTTCTATGGCTAAAAAGAAGATTTGCTAAAATAAAAACCTTCTTGATATATATATATATATATATATATAAAATAGTTAAAACACTGTTGTGCAATCAACACATAAAGACACAATTATTATTATTATTTAAAGGAAAGTATAGAATGATGTTAAAATAAAACCCCATAGCAATAAAGTTAATAATATTGGGAAAAGATCTTTGTCGGCTAGAGAAAGAAGAACAGAGAAGGGGCTAGCCATGCCTCCCATGAAATGGGAAGAAGCCACTGAGAAGGCTGTCTCTTTCTGTTGAGAAGATAAGCTGTAATATGAAGGTTCAACACAGATGGATAAGGTCAATAGATTCAAATGCAACTCACCGAGTTTTGCCTGAAATGCAAAGTTTGGAGATTCAGCTGGAAGACACTGAGATCTGTTGGAGAAGTTGTGAGACAGTGAGTGCTTATATATGGTTTTGGGGCGTCACGTGGCGGATGAGACAACACTCATCTCTTCTGGATGCCATAAACAGTGATCTATGAATTACATTCCCCTCCTCCTAGAAAACCTAACTCCATCAAATGTTTAATAACCACTCATGCCTGTGCTGGGGATGGCATAACAAGGCGTCCAGATTAGACGCTGTAAATTCCTTTCTTTTTATATATTTATGGGTATGGTCCTTGCCCGGGCAAGCAACTGAATAAATTACATGCTTTCATTTCAAAGTATAGTCCAAGTTGAGCTAGCATCATCTGTTGATTCATGCTTGATATATGGTTTATTGTTTTACCACACAGAGTCTAGATGCTTGGCAACATTATACTCAGCGATGGATGGAATCCCTAGCCGTGCCTGGCCTTAAGAGTGATAAGCAGCACATTGAATTGGAAAGAGATGGATAGTCACAGCAGCTGGTGTGTCAAAGGTGGTCACCCAGTCTTGACAGTTAGCACCAGTTGAGAATATTAAAAAACATGCTGTAAGAATGATAGAGAGGAAAGTGTCTATAACCTACACCTGCGAGTTAGTTATCCTACATACTGCTCTTGCCTTCTACTGGCTAAAGTTGTTAACCATGAGTGATTCCAAGCTTCCCAAAAAAATGCTTCTTAGAGCCGTTATCTGTTAATTCTCCAAGCTCCTGAGTATATTTAGTAAGAACGATACTCCAGAGCTATGAGATTAATGTGGACTCGCTACCAAATTTTGCCACCCCACAAGTCAAGCAACTGATCAAAGAGAAAATTCATCTTGCTTCCAAATGGTCCGACTTACATTCACTCTCGAACTCTTCTTTTTCTTTGTGGTACCCACTATACAAGACTTCGTTTGGGTTAGAGCATTACTTTTTCCATCTCACTCTGGCCCCTATTAGAAAAGCATTTACAGCTCTAAGGTACCAATGTATGCTTTCTGCCTATTTGATGGGCAGATATAATACCACCCCTGTCCATCTAAGATTATGTATCTGCAATACCGGGGAAGTAGAGAACATCAAACATTATCTTTTACATTGTCCTCTTTATGTATCTCCCAGACAAAGGTTTCTGGAAGGTATTTTACATTCTCTCTCTGACAGATCTCGTTTCCAGCAGATTTGTACCCTTCTGGCTCATAATGATGTATTTTTCACTTCTATGGTAGCAAAATTTGGGTTAGCTGCCTGGCCTATCCTCCAAGCTCCCCTTAAAAGGCAGTGGCCAGGAGGAATGGATGCATAAAGTAAATGAATTTAGAGAATTGGATAGACTGAATTTACAGTCAATAACAAAAATATCACAAAAACAAGGAAAGATTGGTGAAAATTTCTAGACTTCTACGTATGTAGTGTAATATACTTGAGCTTCCATATTTTTTCCCATCCATGGGGCACCCATGGATAGGAAGGGTCCACTGTATCATAAGGACTCTGTGCATACTCACCCATTGGCCATTTTTGGGTTAGTCAAAAAATTCTTGTAACATGATGATTTTTCCCCCCGGTCTGCAAAAGCTAAGGTTCATTTAATGAATTTCAGTTTGCCATAATCAGCTTCTGGACCAACAACCAAACTGAGTCTGGGCGTGTTGACCAATGTGTCCACCACAAGCCTGCTTAACATCACTAGCACCTAACGTCATCTTGGAAAATACAACACTTTTCCTGATAAGGGAAACTTTGACTCAACAGTCCCCACACAGAGAAGGCTTAGAACATGACTTCAATAACCTAGCCCTTCTAGAAATAGTCAAAAAGGACACTCATCATACATAGACATTAGATGTGTTTTGCCAGACCAATGAGTTTGGTCTAAACAGGTTACAGAAGGTTGCCCTAGATGCAATTCAGGACTCTGTCTTTGCTTCACGAGATTCTTAAAATAGTTGTTTTTACCACTGCAATGCTGTTCAGGATATATAGTTATTATACTCAGCATCAATGGAATAATAATGGCCTTTATTATAGCTTGGCTTCAGAGTTCTGCTCATAAGTTTACATAACCTGTAAAAAGGCAAGCGGGACTAGCTGACGCTACAATAAGCTTCCTTGGCTTATTATGCCTATATTAATAGAAGGCTCAATCTAGTACCTTGATGCTAGAGACTGACAAATGTACCATGTCTAACTGATGTCACATTTTACTTGTATACCCTCTTTAGAGTTGGATGACGGCTGGAAGACCGGTTGGTTAGTCTGAACTAGAGTAGATGCACTGTATCATTAGTCAAGTGGTGGGTCAACATATAGGTAAATCCAGTTGATTCAACTGCTCTAATTGGGACCGACTACAAGATTTAGGCCAAGAGTTTAATTTTGTTTTTAATTTTTAAAATACTGACGTATTCACCATTCTTCATATTTGGGACAAAAGGAATTTGGGGTCAGGGAAGGATATATTTTTTAAGCAGAGGCTGGATGGCCATGTGTCAGGGATGCTTTGATTGGGAGTTCGTACATGGCAGAATGGGGTTGGACTGGATGGCCCTTCTTGGGGTCACTTCCAACTCTAGGATTCTATGATTCTAGGTCATTGGAGTTCTTTTTATTGAATATAGAAGGAATGGAATGATAGCTTTGCGTATCCAGGTACACAACCTATGCTTGCAATCCTTGCACCTTCAATTTTGTATGTCCTGGTCTATAATCAAAAGGTGGCCAGCAAGGCATAGTGGTTTGAATGATGGACCAGGACTCTGGGATACCAGCATTTAAATCCCCGCTCACTGATGAAAACCCACTGCTTGACCTTAGGCAAGTCAAATTCTCTTAGACTCAGAAAAAGACAATGGAGTTTATCACATGGGAGGAATTTCTCTCAATTGCGAATGGAGCCAATTCGCAATTACGTGAATTGACTAGTTTAGTGAATTTATGTGAAATCTGATTGCATTCAGGATGCGTTCAGAATGGCTTCCCATTTCCCGAAAATGACTCCCCCATGCCTGAAATTGTGTGAGATAATCTAATACACAATAACATGAAACCGCATGATTGCATTTGGAATTCCTTCCCTTTTGCCCGAAATTACATGAGATACACTCATTCGCAATAACGCAAAACCCCATGATTGCATTCAGATTGCCATTGCATTATACCCCCAAATTCTGCCATATGATAAACTCCAATGATAAGCCTCTTCTGCAGAAATTTGGCCAATAAATCCCTAGGATAAGGTCATGATAGTTCTAAATCCATAGCAAAGCTGGGATTTGAACCCTAGCATCCTGGAGTCCAAGTCTAACACCAAACCATTGCACCAGATGGGTTCTCGGCCTTACTCTATATTTTAAAAATGCATTTTATATTAAGAACAGTATTTTGTACTAAGGACTTTATAAAGCTTTCAGAATCTTTGAATAACAGATATTTCTTCTGTTTATCGAATTTTGATGAACATCTTTACCTCACTACTTATGAGGACCCCATCATGGGGCTTTCTAGGGCTGAGAGTGTGTGACTCGCCAATGTCATGCAGTGGGTTTCTATGGGTGAGTAGGGAATTAAACCGTGATCTCCAGAGTTGTAAAACAATGCTCAAACCACTACACTGTGTTGGCTCTGTATTTATAATATAGAGTAAATATTCACACAGGTGCATTCTTCTTTAGCCCCAATAAACGCGGTTCTATGGGGAACACCTCAGGGATGCTCTTACGATGCCCTCCAGTGGAGATCCATTTTATTTTTCATCTCCGATTTTATGATTTAAAGAGAGGCGTCAGGACCTTGTGACATGCAATTTGCCCTCACTGTATGTGTGGAGTGTGGTGTATTTTAGTCTTGACACGTTCTTCAATGGAGCTAGGAATATAGAGGGCATGTTCATGAGTGATGAATCGCGTTCCTCTGTTATAGCTTGGAAAACAATTACACGGCTGAGTTCTGAAGCTGGCACCATCATTTGCTCCTACCTATAATTAAAAAAATAAAAGCTGCATGGAAGCTCTGTATAAAAGTGTTTTAAAACCCATCAGAGCTTTCCTTGTCTCTCTTGACATCCATTTCTCCATCCGCAGCCCAAAGAGTCAGGTAAGTGTTGCTTCGTCCATTCTGTTTGACCATTAACAAAAGGAACGTAGCTAGCTGCTATATTAGACATTTGAGAACTTACTGAAAAAGAAAATGTGGATGGGAGGGTCCTTAGACAGAGATCATTTTACAATTGTTGTGTGCCTTCAAGTCATTTCTGACTTACGGTGACCCTAAAGCAAAGCTATCATGGCAGTTTCTTGTAAGATTTGTTGGTGGGGGAAGAAGTTGCCAAGACAATGTGACTGGCCCAAGATCAACCAGTGGGTTTAGATGTCAAAGTGGATATCTAGGAATGCTCAAACCACTGCATCATGCAGGCTTCCATGTTATGTGTCCTTGAGTCGACTCAAATATATGGCAACCCTCTCCTAGGGATTTCTTGCCAAGATTTATCCAGAGATTTGCCTTGGCCTTCCATTGAGGCTGAGGACCTTAACCTCTTTATTGAGAATGGAGCCAATTTGAATTCACGTGAATTCGCTAGTTTAGCAAATTTACGTGAATTCCGATTGCGTTCGGAATTACTTCCTATAACTCAAAAATGACTGCCCATTGCCCGAAATTGCGTGAGATGCTTTAATTCGCAATAACGTAAAACCCATAATTGCGTTCAGAATGACTTCCCTTTTGCCCGAAATTGCGTGAGATGCTTTAATTCGCAATAACGTGAAACCCATGATTGCGTTTGGATTGCCATTAGATTATACTTCCAATTTCTGACGTCTGATAGGGTACTGAGAGTGTGTCTTCCCTAGAGGTCATCTAGTGAGCTTGTTTGTATGTTTATTGGATTATTTTTCCATCTTTCTCCCAAGTGAGACAGAAGGCAGCTCACTCATGAATTAAAAGATGGTGCATGAATTAAAAACTAGTAGTCAAATAGTTAGAGCACAATGAAATAAGGGACCATATAAAAATGTAAATACAGTAAAAAGTTATGGTGATCATGACAACCTTATAATGTAGCAATGCAATACAAACTAAACCTCTAATGAAATTAAATTATTTGTCAATGTCATTTCCCCTTTCCCTGATAATGTGAATGAAATCAGATACACTAAAAAGCTTATCAATGGCCATCTTAACATGTTGACCTTTTCTTGTTCACTTACCTATTGCTGGCTATTAACCATGAGAGTTTTAAAATATATATTCAAAGGTTGCATATATGAGTACAGGTTGAATCTTCTTCATCTGCAATTCCAAAATCCTCCAAACTCCAGAGCTTTTTGCAAGGGTAGTTGAGAAAGTGACGCTTCTGCTTTCCGATGGTTCAGGGCACACAAACACAAAATTATGAAAATTAGTGCATATAAAATTAGTTTCAGGCTATGTGTATAAAGTATATACAAAACACAAATGGTTTTCCTGTTTGTGTGTGTATAAAGATGGGGAGCTAAAATAAACAAACTCTTGTTAAAACCTTGTTGAAACAGTGAATCAAGTGATCACTTCAGCAAGCCATAGAGACTTGTTTTTCCATGTCTTCTCTAATAACAAGAAAACCACCATAATAGCTTAAATTAAGAGCCAATATAGCATATTGGTTTTAGCATTGGACTAGGACTCTAGAGATCTGGGTTTAATTCCCCACTTATCCATTGAGACCCAATGGATAACATTGGAGTTTATCATATGGGAGGAATTTCTCTCAATTTCCAATGGAACCAATCCGAATTCACGTAAATTTGCTAGTTTAGCAAATTTACATGAAATCTAATTGCATTCGGAATGCATTTAGAATGACTTCCCATTGCCCAAAAATGACCCCCCATTGCCCGAAATTGCGTGAGAAATTCTAATACGCAATTACGTGAAACCCCATGATTGCGTTCAGAATGACTTCCTTTTTGCCCGAAATTGTGTGAGATACTCTAATACGCAATCATGTGAAACCCCATGATTGCATTTGGATTGCCATTGCATTATACCCACAAATTCCGTTGTATGATAAACTCAGTTAAATAAGTCTCACACTCTCAGCCCCAGAAAACCCATTGAAATTATTATTTTATTATTATATTTATATATATCCCACCCTTCTCCCAAGACTGGGACCCTGAGGTTGCCTTGCAACATTAAAAAACGCCATACAGTTAAAAACATACCAAAAAAATAATGTTAAGAATGGGATTAAATTACTACAATATTTAAAACAAATCCAATACTAAAATATCAAATATTTTAAAATGATAAAAAGCTTAATATATATTAAAACAATATAGTACCCCAGACCGTTCTTTAAAAACAAGAACAAAACATAACTTAGAAGGCCACTGTGAAGCTTTGTGCAAATGACGTGTACTGTATAATACATTATGAGCTTCCTTATTTGCTACCTGCATTCCATTTTAAAGCTATTACTGTCATTGTAGTTTATTTTTTTGTATTTTACCTTAATTATATTGAATTGTGAAGGCTAAAAGCTTTTAGTAATAAACAGACTTGGAACATAGTGGTTATGAGCAAAATATTATATAAAAGCTTGGTGTTGTTATTAGTAACCAAAACTACAGTGTGTGTGTGTGTGTGTGTGTGTGTGTGTATCCCAAGTTTGAATCACTGACAACACAATTAAATACATATATACATCAATATAAAGTCTTATGGGATTTGCTCTTGCAGTTGTGTGCCTTCAAGTCAACTCCAATTTCGGATGATCTTCTCCTAATGCCGTGACCTTTTAATATGTTCTGGCGACTCCCAACCATAAAATTCTTCCAAAAACCCTCGGAAATATGTGTTTTTCGATGGTCTTAGGCAACCCCTGTGAAAGAACCATTCGATCTCCAAAGGGGTTGCAACCCACGTTGAGAACCGTTGTCCTAAGGTTTTCTTGTCCAGGTTTATTCGGAGAATATTTGCCATTGCTTTCCTCAAAGGCTGGACGTATGTGGCTTGAACGCACTCACCCAGCGGGTTTCCATGGTTCAACCATGGTCACTTGTAATCCTAGTCTAACACTCAAACCAGTACATCACTTTGACTCCTTATGGGACTTAAACCCCACATCGATGGGCAAAGAATTGCAATAAAGAGTTGCAATAAAATAAATAAAATAAAATATTGCAGTATAGAATGTCCCTTAGCTACGGTTCCATCTAGCTTACTCAGGGTATTCTACTTCTCCATCTCAATAGCTTCCCAGTTCTCCCCCATTCCTAGGATCAACAACTGTTTGGTGCCCACTGGGCTTCCTTAGTCCATAACT
This sequence comes from Urosaurus nigricauda, assembly GCA_034509955.1. NCBI lineage: Eukaryota > Metazoa > Chordata > Lepidosauria > Squamata > Phrynosomatidae > Urosaurus > Urosaurus nigricauda. The sequence continues at coordinate 3,620,034 of JAOEGL010000010.1, forward strand.
GAGCTGGCCTGTTCCTTCTGTGAATATTTTTTCTACTTTTAGCACATTTAAGTCTTCCCCCTCCCTCAGTAAAACATTCTGGCATTCCTTGGTTTCCTAAGGAATCTCAAAAGGAATTTGATATTAGAATAGTGGAGAAAGACCCCCAAAATATTTTGCCCAATTTGACAGACAGAAAGAAAGAAAGAAAGAAAGAAAGAAAGAAAGTCAAAAAGAAGTAAAGAAAGAAAGAACAAACATCAAAAAGAAATTAAAATAAGACTTAGACTACTTCTCTTGACACATTAAGGAGGGTTACATTCTGTATTACCTTATGTTTGTTCTATTGGGGTTCTCATAGCTTTATTCCCTGCCTCGATTGCTCATTCAATTATTATTATTATTATTATTATTATTATTATTAATCATTTCATTCATTCTCTCCCCTCTTATATCTCACAGGGTCCTGTCACTCCTTCAAAATGGCATGCTGCAGTTTGCCCTGTGCTTCCCATGGCGTTGGCTCCTGTAAGAGCAAAGACAATGACTGGGTGCTTGTTGATTCTGCTCCTGACAGACTAGTGAGGATTATCCCGGGAAAGAGTTCCGTTATTATCCCACCTCTCAGTATTAGCAACACCAACCAGCCCTTCAAAGTATCATGCCACATGGTACGTGAGTCTAAAGGGTCAAGGGGGGATGGTGGTAGTGAGGGAACTAGCTAAACCACTGCAATTAGGGTTTAATTAATCTTCGTTTAGGGGGTCAGGTGACTTTGATGACCCACCAGGGAGTCATGAGACCAGACGCATAGAGGCTGGTTAAATAAGGGCTACTTCATTGACCTAGAATCCATTTACATCATGATGATCTTGGAAGTTACAAGAAGGGGGATCAACTCGATGGAGGTTCAGTTGAGGTGTCACCACTTGAGTACCTCTTTGTCTTTCTCTTGGGCAAAATACCTGACCCTGTGGGCCATCCAATGACCAGCTGGCCTTCAATTGAAAGGTAAACTCCAGGTAAACCTAAGCCTCAGGACTACAAGTGAGAGTGAAGCCCCTAGATATACCTATTTATTGCCGCTAAATTGGTGTCCCACAGGGTTCTGTCCTGGGCCCAGTGCTATTCAACATATTTATTAATGACTTGAATGTCAGAATTGGGGGCATACTTATCAAATCTGCAAATGACACCAAATTAGGAGGAGCAGCTAATACTCCAGAGGACAGGATCAAAATTCAAAATGTCCTGAATAGACTAGAAAACTGGGCCAACGCTAACAAAATGAAATTCAATGCAGAGAAATGTAAGATTCTGCACTTAGGACAAAACAATGAAATGCATAGATGGGGGACACCTGGTTGAATAAGACTACGTGTAAAAGGGATCTAGGAGTCCAAATAGACCATCAGTTGAACATGAGTCAACAGTGCGATATGGCAGCTAAAAAGTCCAATGCAATTTTAGGCTGCATCATTAAAAGCATAGTGTATAGATCAAGGGAAGTAATAGTGCCACTCTATTCTGCTTTGGTTAGGCCCCACCTGGAATACTGTGTCCAGTTCTGGGCCCCACAATTCTAAAAGGATGTGGAGAAACTGGAGCGTGTCCAAAGGAGGGCCCCCAAAATGGTGAAGGGTCTGGAAACCATGCCTTATGAGGAATGCCTTAGGAAGCTGGGGATGTTTAGCCTGGAGAATAGAAGGTTAAGAGGTTATATGATAGCTTTGTTTAAATATTTGAAGGGATGCCATATTGAGGAGGGAGCAAGCTTGTTGATTCCAGGTCAACATTAGGAGGGACTTCCTGACAGTAAGGACTGTTCAACAGTGGAACCCACTCCTTCCTCGGAGGGTGGTGGAGTCTCCTTCCTTGGAGGTCTTTAAACAGAGGTTGGATGGCCATCTGTCGGGGATGCTTTGATTGAGATTTCCTGCATGGCAGAATGGGGATGGACCTTGTGGTCTCTTCCAACTCTATGACTCTATGATTCTATGAACACCCCTATGCCCAACATCCCAACCCAAAGGCCTCTGGTTTCCCTCCATGAAGGCCATCAAACGTGGGCCCTCACTGACAGTGCTGTACATCTTGCAGGTTCAGAACTCCATTTTTCTCATACAGGTAGTGATGAAATAACTAGACGAGATCCTAAAGTGTAAAGATATAGAACAAAGTACTAAAGTTAGAATTTTTCAAACCATAATATTCCCTGTCACCATATACAGATGTGAGAACTGGACAGTGAAGAGAGTGGAGGAGAAAACCAACTCATTTGAGATGTGGTGTTGGAGATGAGCACTAAGAATACCCTAGATGGCCAAAAGGTCAAAGAAAATCGGTCCTTGAACATCTCTAGCCTGAACTCTCCCTGGAAGTTAAGATGACCAAATTGAGGTTCTTGTACTTTGGTCCCATCATGGAAAGGCATGACTCATTAGAAAATATAATAATTTTAGGAAAGGTGGAAGGTAGTGAAAGAGAGGAAGACAGCATGCCAGACAGATAGATTCAATCACAGAAGTCATAGGCCTAAATCTACAAGACCTAAGCAGAGCAGTAGAGGACAGGGGTCTTGTAGAAGTCTCATCCATAGGGTTAATATGAGTTGAGGTCAACTCAAGGGCAGCTAACAACAACATCATCATCAACAACAACATCCAGATGTACGTACAATGGGGCCTCCTGCCCATGCTTAGCAGAATGATGGCCACTTCATTGCCCATTTGCTCTACTTACTGCACAGCTACACAAAAGTGTTCTGCAAATAAGGCGGGTACCACAAGGTCATCTCCTTGTTGTCATACCATGTTCACTATCATCTCTTAATAGCCCTCTGAAATCTGTTGGAAGAAGATGGTTCTGCTGGCAAAGGTGGACAGGGAAGTCTAGTGCCTAACCTTAATACAGGGGCAGAAGGGAGAAACTGGACCCACAGGTATCACTTCCTTCACCAAGCAATCTCTTGGTCATCAGAAGGAAAAGGGTGCCATGGGAGGGCATAAACAGCTGCGAGATTACAAAAAAAATTCTTTGTGTCCCTGCTTCATGCTAAGGCTGCTTGACATCTTGAGTATCAAGGTGGGAATTAAACCACAAATGGGAAATGCTACAGAATGTCAAGGTTTAAATAGACAGGGAAATTGTACTGCTCTAGACTGCTATCTTTGTGCTTTACCTTATAATTTCAAGCATGGATCCAAGATGCCATATGGTCAACGGTTCGCACAACACTGTTGTCTTCTAAAAACAAAACAAAATAATGATACTTTGGGTAGACCTGGGTCCTTTTGTATGTATATAAAATGTGGGTGGATGGATAGATAGATAGATAGATAGATAGATAGATAGATTACCATTTGTGCATGTAGAAATGGACAAAGTGTACTCTTTTCGTAGTCATATTGGCTCATCTAGGTTCAAGCATGACTATTCTAACTAGGAGTGTTGTGAAACTAATATATTCTATTTTAAACACTATTGTTTAGAAAGATGCTGGCTGCTCCACTTCATCGCTTCTGAAATCTTGCTGGTCTCAAGGCTGTCGGATTTATCCATCACGTACTGGATCCTGTGGAGGAAACACATCTTCAACAAGTCATGGGACTCAACTGGAAGTACAACGTCAGTGCTGTCAAGTGACTTTCCCAGGGGCACACCTGTTTAGCAATATCCATAACGGCAAAGTCTCCGTCTCCACCGCCCCAGATTCTAGACCATGTTAGAATCAAATGCAAGACCTATTAGGGTTAGAGGCCTATTAAATGGGATGTATGAAATCTGCACTGGCTTGCCATTATTGTGATATAACACAGGACATGCTGGCAGATCCTGGTATGCATTTGCAGTCGTGAAGGGCTAAAGGGCTGCTCCTTTTTTGCTTTCTGTTCCCAGCATACATCTCCCACTGCTTCAATATTGGTGAGACTTCCTTCTGGGATATGATCCCAACCATGAAGGGATCATCATATCACTATGCCCAAATAATGATGGGTTGTTGTTGTTGTTGTTGTTGTTGTTGTTATGAATGGTGTCATTCATAATGGCAAGCCAAACAAGTTGTAAATGGCTGTATCATGCAACCGCTTTCCACCCCAATACAAAGTGTATTTGTATCCCTTTCTGAGTTAAGGCAACTGAGCCCTTCAATAAAATCCCAATACTTTTCAGCTCTGTTTGTATGTCTACTTGGTTGTTCCACGGGTTTATTCCATGTTCACTGTGTACCAAAGCCACAGATGTCAATCCAAAGATGACACAAATGCTACACACCTGCTGCCATCCTAATCTGATCCTCCTCATATGTGGTCCCTACTGATGGGGCTCAAACCCTTGAACCACAGATCGCTGGTTATGATACACCTCTCCCACCTGCTTTTGCTCCTCCATCTTGCCTCCTCAAAATCTCCGGTCAAGGGGGCTGTCTTGCTTTTTTAAAATGAATTATACAAAAAAAAATAGTATTTATTACATTTCTATGCTGCCTTTATCCAACAAAGGGATCCAAGGTGGCTCACAATTAAAAACCATTTTAAAACTTTACGATAAAAATGTAAAAGTAAATTAAAATCGACAATCCAAAAAACAACACAAAATCATATAAACATGCAAAAGTTAGAAACATGACTAAAACACATGCCCTATATAATGCCTCCCTGACACGATTATACATTGAAAGTCTATTCGAATAAAAATATCTTTGCCTGCCGATGAAAGGAAAGCAGGACGGAGGGCAATTTGGTCTTCTATGGAAGAGCATTCCAGAGTCTGGGAAGCCTATCTCTCATGTTCTCTCATGGGAAGCCTATCTCTCACAGAGAAGCCTGTCTCTCATGTTCTCACCAAGCGAGCTTGGGATGGTAGCAGGACCAAGAGAAAGCCTTTCCCCATAGATCTTTGGAGCCTGACAAGTTCATATGGGGAGATACAGTCTTCCAGATAGTCTGGACCTAAACCATGTAGGGCTTCATAGGTCATGACCAGCATTTTGATAGAAAGCATAACTACAGTCAACACACACATGAGGAACATTGTGGAACTTGCACAGTACATAAGAGAATGATCAGAGCATCTATAGACTAAAGGGATTTAAGTCAGTCTCCACAGACAGCAATGGAACATCAATGGAAAACATGACATCAACATTACTAATGGAAGGTCCGGTTAGTGAAAAGCAGAGTATCTTGGAAGGATGTGGCTATGATTATGTCTCTCGACTGCATAGTTATATTTTTCAAAACAGTGGATGTTATGAAAAATATAGCTGTGCAATCGAGAGACATATTTATTGCCACATTCTTCCAAGATACTCTACTTTTCACTAATCGGACCTTCCATTAGCAATGTTGATGTCTGTCTTCTACTGATGTCTCATTGCAGTCTGTGGAGTTGTGGTCAACCTCACATCGGTAAGCTCTTTCCATTTAGTTCCATTTTGAGGTCTACTCATCTTCCTCACCGTGACCATATCTGGCATCTCAAGGAATGGTCAGAGCTGGTGCAGTGGTTAAATGCTGACATTGCAGCCACAAGGCTGTGAGTTCGATCTCAGGGCTCCGAGGTTGACTCAGCCTTCCATCCTTTCATAGGTCCATAAAATCGGTACCCAGCTTGTTGGGGGCAATTGGCTTGCACACTGTAAACCACGAAGAGAGTGCTGAGTTCACTATGAAGTGGTAAAGAAATGTAAATGCTATTGCTATTATAATTATGAAAATGCAGCCATGGTTGTTATCAGCTTCAGCTGATACACCAGCGTCACCCCTTCCTAGAAGACCTAAAGATGGTGGTGCACATGCTAGTAAACTCAAGGATGGAGTTTTTCAACACTGGGCTACACTTGTACCAAGTTTGAAAACGTCAGTTAGTTCAAAATACAACAGCCAGATTGACCATTGGGATATCTAGAACTGAGCACATCACACTAATATTAAAACCACTCCATCAGTTGCCAGTTAGTTCCTGGACACAGTATAAAGTGGTGGTTATTACTGTTAAATCCCTGCATGGCTCAGGCCAGGTTACCTATGAGGCCACCTCCTCCAATATAATCCGCCCCATACACTCAGGTCCTCTGGTGACATTTACTTCAACCTGCCATAACTAGACTTTCACCAAAGCACATTTTCATCAGCCGTCAACAGTTGGACCACATGAAGAACTTTCCTGACCAGCCTCATATTTTCTCCTCAGCCATGACTAATCTCATCTCAAAATTTAAATCTGATAAAGTACCAGGACCTGATAAGATTCCCCTAGCGCTCCCTAAGGTTAATGTTGAGTACATGCACTGGTAACCTCACGACTTGACTTCTTCAATGCGCTCTCCATAGAGCTACCCTTGCACCTTCTCTGGAAACGTCAGCTAATTCAAAATATGGCAGCCAGGGTGGTCACTGGAGGATCTAGAGGTGACCATATTACACCTATATTAAAGTCTCTTCACTGGCTGCCCATTAATTTGCGGGATCGCCTTCTCCCATTTAATCCGCCCCACACATTGAGGTCCTCTAACAAAAAACCTGCTGCTTCCAGCTAAAACTAGGCTGGCTCCAGTTACCCTGAGGACTTTATCTTCCGCCACTCCCAAATTATGGAATAGCCTGCTGGAAGAGATTCAATATATCTCTAGTCACAATTGCTTTAAAAAGGCAATCAAGACATATCTCTTCCTGCAGGCTTTCCCAGATTAATATTCCAGCAAACTTGTATTTAATCATTCAACAACTGCCCTAACTGCCTCTGCCCTGTATTATTATTATTATTATTATTATTATTATTATTATTGGAATTGGAGCGGCTTAATTGGAGCGGCTTAATTCTTTTAATAATTGTTCAATAATTTAACTGTATTTTATTGTGGATGGGAGGGTTAGGGAGGGCTTGGGATATAATGGTAAAAGTCAGTTATTGTATTTTATGGATTTTTTTTAGTGTTAGCAACTTTGATCTTCTGGAGAAGTGGGATATAAATTGTTGTTGTTGTTGTTGAGTGGTGGATCCCAGTTTAGCAGTGCTGTTTCATCTATATAGATCTCCAGTATGTATATCTGAACACTTGGGGATGATGATGATGATGATTTTATAGAGAAGGGGGGGGGAGGAGACCAGAAACTGTTAACCTGTTAATCAGTCTGTTAAGTATTGTTTTGTAATATTGTAAGCTGCCCTGAGTGCCAGTGTTGGCAGAAGAGCAGGATATAAATAAATACTGTATAATGTATAATAATAATAATAATAATAATAATAATAACAACAACAACCACCACCAATAGGGGATTGCTTTTGTTGTTGTTGTTGTTGTTTTAAATTTCTTTCAATTGATTACAACATCCATTTGACCTCCCCAAAAACTAAGAACATGTATAATGAAGAACAAAAATGGAAAAATTATATGAGATAATCACACTAGGGTCAATTCCAGAACCATCCCACAATTATCCCATTATTGGCAATGAATATCCCATTATTGGCAATGGGATAATTGTGGAATGGTAATGGGATAATTGCGGTATGGTTCTGGAATTGACCCTAGTGTGATAATCTCATAAGATCTAATTCAAAAGCAGGATCAGTGCACTACTTCCTAATTGGAAAGTCTAAAATATATTGTTATGTATATTTAGTTATTGATTATTAAATAATTAAAATGTATTGGTCCATAATTTCATTTGATTTTCAGTGGCTTTGAATGAGGTTGTTTAAAACTTTGTGAATAAAAGAAATGGAAATTTCGTTGAAGTGCATTGGCCTCTTTCATTTGTCTTTTAGATGCTCTTATTTACTGTGAACACAATGAACCGTGTACTGTTTATCTAGGAATGGAAAGATATATCTATAGGTACTTAGGGTGCAGATGTGCAGCTGTCAGGTTATAGAACAACACCTTTTTACTGGTAAGGTGTAATTGTGTTGTGAGTCTATTGGTAGAAGAGATTATTATCCCAATTAGCTCTAGAAAATACACAATCGGTTACATGATGAAAGAGAAATGGATGGGTGGCTGGGGGAAAATTCAGCACCAAACAATTTCAAAACATGTAGATGGAAACTGGAGCAGGTCCAAAGGAGGGCAACTAAGATGGTGAAGGGTCTGGAAACTGTGCCCTATGAAGAATGCCTTAGGGAGCTCGGGATGTTTAGCCTAGAGAAGAGAAGGGTAAGAGGTGATATGATAGCCTGTTCAAGTATCTGAAGGGATGTCACATTGAGGAGGGAGCAGGCTTGTTTTCTGCTGCTCCACAGAACAGGACCTAGAACAATGGATGCAAGTTCCAGGAAAAGAGATTCCACCTCAACATCAGGAGGAACCTCATGAAAGTAAGGGCTGTTGGACAGTGGGACACATTACCTCGAAGTGTGGTGGAGTCTCCTTCCTTGGAGGTCTTTAAGCAGAGGATGGATACCCATCTGTTGGGGATATTTTGATGGAGAGTTCCTGCATGGCAGGGGTTGAACTGGATGGCCCTTGGGGTCTCTTCCAACTCTATGATCTAAGCATGGGAGAAAGTGGACTAAGATCTACAAAATTTCATGTTATGAGCTTCTTTCTTTCAGTTAGTCTCCAAGGTGCTACAAGATCCCTTTGGATTCTGCTGCCAAAAATGACGTTCACTGTATGTAGGGGTCTTCTCCACGAACTGAACTGAGAATGATCTGTCAGAACCACCCAAGTGTCACTTTTCCAGAAAACTAGAGAAGACAGTACCCCAAAATTAAAATGCGGATTGTGCATTAAAAGGCTACCTTTCCTCCAATATCAATAGGACATCTGGTTTTAGCTGAATTGTCCAGTTGTGTGAAAATCCAAATTCTTGGAGAGATGGGCAATACAGAAAAATATCTAAACTTTTTCAATGTTTGTAATATAAAAGTGAACTATACCTATACTACATCCCTCTCCCCTTAAAAGACCTCACTTATTTTTCCTGTGAAGGAGTGCTCATATTAGACTTTGAACATTTCCTTGAAGAATATTGGGATCATCTAGACATGCGTGGGATTCCCTTCACTAGATGTGGAAATGATCCTTCTCAAATGTAAGAAGAGTCCACCCATGTAACAGCATTTTATTAAAATGCTGGATAGACCCAATTAGATTTCACTTCCCCTTTGATGCCATCCAGTGGAAACGCTAACCAAAACTGGTCTTGATTTTGTCCTGAAAGCTTGGCACTGAGAGATCACAAGGAAAAAGGAGCCAGACAAACAATCGTATGATGCTCTGAAAATTTTTAATGACAGGTGTGGAAACGCATCTACAGTTGAAAGAGCAGAAAGGATGCAAAGAAGGATCAGTAGTTTCCTGTTTGATGGAGGATAGGTTTCCAACTGAAAATGTCTCATTGAGTAGCATGAGGCCAGAAGGAAGGCAAAGAGGTCGAGGAGCTTTAAGCATAGAATCATAGAGTCATAGAGTTGGATAAGCATAGGAAAGTAGACAATAAAGAGAGAGAAGGGTGGGGAAGGCAGCCACCAAGGATGAAGACCCAACCATCCCCCCTATTTCAGAAGTCACGGTGGGTCCTCAGCGGGAGTCACGCCCAGAGTCTTCAGCCATTTCATAGGTCACTCCTGGGATTTCCTTGATGTGAAGGTTTAGCATGGCCCACAGCATGAATCGCAGCATTGGGCAGACACACTGCCACTGCCACAGGACATCAGATATCCACCAGGTATCACCATCTCAGAGGGTCCTGAACTTATGTCAACTCTAAAACCTGGCGCATTGCCACCGCTGCCACCACACCCAGAACCACAGGGGATGCAACACTCGGAGCCACACACACAGCGGCAAGACACTCGGACTCCACCGTTTTCCTGGAGACTGCATCCTCCGATTATTACTCTGCAAGGACCAGGAGTGACGTGCACCAGTCCTCCTCCGCCGCTGCCAACCACTGTTCCATTGGAACCACACCCAGAATCACAGCAGGCCATCTTTGGGAAGTGAAGATCTGAGAAAGAGAGAGAGAGAGAGAGAGAGGCAGGTGGAAACGATTCAAAAATAAAGAACAGTAAATGTTCAAAGAAGTTAGATCAGCGGACTCATACATATTCTTCTTGCTTAGAGGAGTTGCCTGACATTTGCTGTGCTATCAAGAAAGTTCCCATTGTGCCAATGTGACCTTCCCAGGTGAACAACACCATCATGGCCACAAAGGGAACAGACCCCAGAACCATGTCCTGACAGTTTACCCTCAAAAACCTTTGAAAACTGTCATCAGATGATGAGGAGTGGAGGGTCAGTGTTGTATTGTGTCAAAATTCAATAAACAGAAGAAATATCCATTATTCAAAGATTTTGAAAGCTTTTTAAAGAGAAGAAATCATGAGGATTTCTCAATCAATGAGGAAGAATTTTGGTTTTTAATTTGATGGCTAGGATTTGATTATTTTCCATTAGCAAAACTACCATTCATCTTGGGTTTTTCTAGCAGAAGAACCACTGCCAAACTTCCTTGTGACCTGCATTTGCTTTGCATTTTCTCTTGAGTGAAGGACCTTGTCATCATCACTCATCCTCCCTTCACACATCTCCACTTGAGTCATATATGGAGGATCAGCCGTCTGAGAAGAGGTGGGATTGTCAAGGAGGCAGAGGCAATGATGCACTTTTATTTCGTGGCTGATCCAATATTGGCTTCCTATAATTCCTGGTGTTCTCCCACAATTCATGGGAACTACTCAAGGCTTCCCAAAGAGTCAAGCTGTGTCACCAGAAGTGGTTGTTGGTGCAGCTCAAAAGTAAAGTGAAGGCAAATAGATTGCTGAAGAGTCAAAGAATGGAGCTAAAAAGAGTGCAATCTGTTCAGGAGATTGTCCATTCTGCATTAAGCAACTTGGGTTAAGGACCAGACTTGGCTAATCCTGGGGAGGACTGGGTTTCCTCCTTCATTCCATCATCATAAGCATCAAACCAAAAGTACTAGTTCTCCCCCAATGAACTTTCATGGAAGGGAAAGGATAACATTTTGGAATTCTAGCTGCAATGCTGCTTATTATGGCAGATAATAATGAAAACAGAGAGAAGTCAAAAGAAGACAAAGTTGATGATGAGATATATTAGAAAAATAAGAGAGAAAGACTTGGATCATACTTACTTGAGTTCTCAGGAAGAGATGCTGTCTGAAGTCAACTTCTGTTGCTGGAGGAGCCTTCTGCTCCAAGCCTTTATGTAGTCTTCACGATGGTCACATGAACATGCAAATTCAATGCGTCAAAAACCTAAAATGGGTTGCCTGATGAGATTTGCTCTTTATGTAGCATATTAAATAAGATTCATTGATTTACTCATTGCTTGGGTTCAATCATCAGCTTCACATGAGAAGCTGGGCTTCTTACAAGCGGTGTGTTCCTCTCTTTTAATAGCCCATGGAGTCCAGCTCTTTTGTGTGTCATCTCACCAAGCTTTCCTAAATTGGAAAGGAGGAGAATAATTAAAAGAAAAAAAATAAATAGAACTTTGTTATAGTTATGATTTTACTTTATGCCTCCAATTAAGGTTCAGCCAAATTGTGAAGGACATTCAGGTCTTGTCAGATAACCTCCTGTTGAAAATCTGGAAAGAAAAGAAAAGAGAAGGAGCCTCCAAAGAGAAGGTTCACATGATGTTTATCCTTTGATTTGGTGGAAACTGAGAGATCTATTGCATTCCTCAACCTAAATTTTGTTGGGCTTCAAATTAGTGTGACGTATACAGATCCTGGGATCTGAAAGAATCTCCACAGGTTCCAGATGCTTTCCAGGTCAATCCAGGTTCTGAGTTCTAATCTGGAGCCTCTAGAAACCCCTTCCAGATGTCCACCTCTGAAGAAAACTCTGAGACTCTGAAGCCCACAAATAAAAGGGGAAGGGGGAGAAATGTTCATAGTGAAGGAAAAACCTTCCAAGAAACATAGAATTATAGAGCTGGAAGAAACCCCAAGGGCCATCCACTCCAACCCTGTGACATGCAGGAAATCTCAGTCAAAGCATCCCTGACAGATGGCCATTCAGCCTCTGTTTAAAAATTTCCAAGGAAGGAGACTCCACTACTCTCCGAGCGAATGGTCTTCCATTGTCAAACAGCCCTTACTGTCAGGAAGTTCCTCCTAATGTTGAGGTGGAATCTCTTTTTCTGAAGCTTATATCCATTGTTTTAGGTCCTGTTCTGTGGAGCAGCAGAAAACAAGCTTGCTCCCTCCTCAATGTAACATCCCTTCAAATATTTAAACAGGGCTATTATATCACCCCTTAACCTTCTCTTCTCCAGGCTAAACATCTCCAGCTCCCTAATCCGTTCTTCATAGGGCATGGTTTCCAGACCTTTCACCATTTTAGTTGCCCTCCTTTGGACACACTCACGAGATCTAAAAAGAAAGGTGGCTATGAGGAAACCATTCCTACTTTCCCAACCAGGTCTCTTATTTTGTTGAAAATGGCACAGATATGAAACTGAATGGATGTTTCCATTTCGTCATGCTGTTGATGGAGAATTTTGGGTTCAGGGTACAGTCTGAAGGGTATGTTGTTCCAACATTTCCTCCCTCATTCTGGTATTACCCATTCCTGGTTGAATGTTTATGGACCATATGACCTCATAATTGACTCATCCAGGTAACAGATATGATCGTTCTGAACTCTATACATGTGATGGAATTCATCTGTCAGTTGTAAGCAATGGTATCTTTATTTGGGATCCACAATCTAGCCAGAGGGCCATCTTGCAGAGCCCCTTGGGGCCTTGGAGATAAGTTGTTCTTTGGTGGTGGAATTCCATACAAAAGGGGGAATACTTCAGTGACAAGTGGGCATCTTTGGTTCATCTTTTTGTGATAGCACGTTCATTAACATGCACATTGAGTTGTGCACAGCTCAGAAATGGGAAGAAGAATGATTTTGGGGGGTAATCCATGTATTTATTCTCCTCCAGATTGGAAGTCGTGGGTTGGGTCCTTGAGGTTCTTCCTACTCAGTGTCCGGTCACCAGGGGTGAGACCATAGGGTTATGGGGGACATCAGGGCAAATGTGATCATCCACATACAATTGAAGAAGTGGTCAAGAAGGACTTACCAGGCATCACTGCAGAAATTCGATATTTAATAATGTGGCCTTTAGTTTACTATATGTTTAATAAATGTGGCCCTCCATTTACTCCATCACTTATGTTCACCTTATTACTGCTGCATTGGTATGTGAATAACTATTGAGGAAAAAGATTATTTGCATTCATTGTTGCCATTCGACAACAGATGAACCCACAGATTAACGTGTAAATTGCTTCCTCTCAACCAAGGGTCTCATAGTGTGTGTGTGCATACACACACACAAACACACCCCACTCACTTCCATGCTACTCACTTCTATTTTTTGAAGATACCAGCCACAGATGACGGAAAAATGTCAGGAATTAACTCTTCCAGAACATGGCCATATAGCTTGAAAAACCCACAAAAAGCTATAAATTTATTTTGCATGCTACAATGAGCCATCTAAAGCTATGGATATTTTATCCATGGATTCAAGCATCCACAGTCTGAAAATATTATAGATGCAGATAGATTGATATAGATATTTCAAAAAGTAAAGCTTGATTTTTCCGTTTTTATAAGGGACACTATTTCTCTACCCTATTGTATCTAATGGGTTCCTGGAAAAAAAAAACCCAGTGGATCACAAGAGCCCACTGTGTTTAGTTTGTCCGATTAAGTGAAATATTTGAAATATGGGTCAGTCTCCAGATGCCTTGAAAGCAACCGGTTGCTCCCTTGCCCACTAGATGTCCAAATGCTTATGTCATGTACTCTGCAAGCAACACAGGTAAGTCACTCACAGGTAAAGTTTGGCCCATGATGCATTATTCCATTCCTGGGCTGCCTCTATATCTCCACATTTAAAAAATAATTCAGTGGAAACCCACTGGGTGACCTTGGGCATCTCACACTCTCTCAGACCCAGAGGATGGCCATGGAAACCCCCTTCGCAAGAAAATTGACAAGAAAGCCCCATTATACGTTCACTTTAGGGTCACCAGAAGTTGGAAATGACCTGAAGGTGCACAACATCATCATCAACAACAATCCTTTGGATAATCCTAACCACAACGTCATCTTTGAATATTCAAGAAGAACCCCAAGTGGAAGGCTTCCTGTGGCCTCCTTTTCCAACCTAAAAGGAGATCAGGAGAGAGAAAGGACGCTCCCTCGAATGACACATGAAGCCAGTTAGTTGTGTCACAGAATATATAAAAATAAAGACGTTTCAGGCATTCAGAGACCCAAAATATTTTACAGTGCTAGGAATAGATCAGAAGCAATGACTACAGCAATTATCTCCATTCAACCTGCAAGGCTGGCCAGAAATCACGGCAGGCCACTCATTTAAGAGCTTTGGCTCATCGAAGCATCATAGCCTCATGACCAGTCAGAACCCTATATAAGGCCTGGACCGCCAAGGCTTCACCATCGACACTCTTTGACTTCCAGAGAGATCTCTCCTGAGGCTGAGCACAAGTGAGTACATTCAAAGTTCTTCCCTTTTCTGTGTCTCTTGGGTATCTTGAGATATTCTGGTTTTGAATGTAAGTGAGGGAGATCCTGGTGAGGAAGAAGAAAGAAGCACCCAGTCTTGCAATGTGACAAACTTTTCAGGCTTGGTGCTTCAGCTCTCCACCTGCCATGAGTACTGACTGAGGTTGAAAATTCAATTGCCTTGGGTTGGTAATTGGTTCCATAGCACCGTTTTCACCTCTGTGGAGACAATAATGGAACAAGATAGGAAAGAAGGTGGTCAGGGAAGAGAAATTCTCATCTGTTTCCTGATGCTTAGGCCACTCTCTTGTGTGGGAAATGAGTCAAGCGATCTGCTGAAAGGTGGAAACCTCACGCTCACTTTCAGGACTAAGCACAGGCAGGTTGAGGGAATTGTGATGTATTTTCTATCGGTTGTGTAGGTGTTCCTATGTTTACCAACTAATATGTTTGTCTTCTCAGATTCCTTTTCACGTTCCCAAGATGGCATGCTGTTGTGGAAATAATTCTGGAGGTGGGAGCTCTGGCAACGTGGTCGATTATGGTAGCTCCACACAAGTGACCGCCAGAGGTGGCAGTTCAGCCTTCATACAAGCAGGACCCCATGCGGTTTCTTTTGGCAGTGTCAGTGTCAGGTGCCGTTGTGTTTGTAGCTCTGAATGTTGCCCACCCTGCGGTTCCTGCTCTGGGGGACGAGGAGGCTCTGGCCCCGGCACAGTGGCTGATGTGTATCTTCCAGGCTATACCATAAAACAATCTGGTGTCGCCTTCTTGTCCAACGTGCACTGTGCTAGTGTTTCCCAAACATGCCTTGATTCCTGCTGTGGGCCATGCTAAGATCTGAAGGATGACACCAGGATGATGGGAAAAACCAGGAACACAACATGGGCTTGGCTGAAAAATTATGGACATTTCTTCACAAAGTCTGGGGGACCTTCTACTCTCTCTGGTTTGGTGGGACCTCTTCCTTTCTGGCTTGCTTGACTCTCTTTATCTTTCTTTCTCTCTCTCTTTCTCACTCTACCTATAGATAAAGGACAGATCTATAGAGAGAGAATTGACTTCCCTACATTCTCTTTTATCCCAAAAACTGCTTAAATGTATCTTTGCTCTTTTTCTGCCTTGGGTTATATGATCATTTGAAACCCTTTACTGTTTCAGGGGGAGATGTGTCTATTGTAATCTGCTGTCTTTCTTTTTTCCCCTGTGCATTGTGCAATTCTTTTTGTTTTCTGTCATTAAAATATTCACAGCATCACATATATGTATCATGTGTGTGTTTTTTTTTCCACCCATGAGATCTCACTTTCTGGGTCATGTAACTCCTCTTGGAACATGTATCCAAAGTGCTGATTATTAGGCACCAGCCAACTCCTGCAAATATTAATACTCTCAAACTTCTCTTCCCTAAAACATCCCTTTGAAATAACTGCAAAAGTTGGTACAAAACCCACGAAGCTAAAGAATAACTGGAAAATTTCCTGAGGGGGTTGATCAGCCCAGCCTAAAACCAGTCAATTCCCAACAATGGGGGAGAGCCCAGACTTCAAGGTGTCAGGTGCGATGCACGGGAGGTAAGGAACCATCTCTTAGGTGAATGGAGTTTAATGAAATCATCAAGGACAGTATTTATAGCACCTTCTGTCCTATGCTTTTCATTCTGTGCGGGCAATTTTATTTTTAATGCTTAATCCCTCCCTTAATTTTGCTTGTGGTACACACACTTTTGCAAAGGCTAGACTAGAATCATAGAATCATAGATTCATAGATTCATAGAATCATAGAATCATAGAGTTGGAAGAGACCACAAGGGCCATCCAGTCCAACCCACGGCCATACAGGAACTCCCAATCAAAGCGCCCAAAAAGATGGCCATCCAGCCTCTGCTTAAAGACATCCAAGGAAGGAGACTCCACCACTCTCTGAAGGAGTGTGTTCCACTGTCAAACAGCCCTTACTGTCAGGAAGTTCCTCCTAATGTTGAGGTGGAATCTCTTTTCCTGGAGCTTGCATCCATTTTCCAAGTCCTGTTCTCTGGAGCAGCAGAAAACAAGCTTGCTCCCTCCTCAAAGTGACATCCCTTCAAATATTTAAACAGGTCTATCATATCAACTCTTAAACTTCTCTTCTCCAGGCTAAAAATTCCTAGCTCCCTAAGTCGTTCCTCATAGGGCATGGTTTCCAGACTCTTCATTTTAGTCACCCTCCTTTGGACACGGTCCAGTTTCTCCACATCCTTTTTGAATTGTGGTGCCCAGAACTGGACACAATATTCCAGGTGGGGCCTGACCAAAGCAGAATAGAGTGGCACTATTACTTCCCTTGATCTAGACACTATACTTCTATTGATGCAACCCAAAATTGCATTGAACTTTTTAGCTGCTGCATCACACTGTTGACTCATGTTCAACTTGTGGTCTACTTGGACTCCTAGATCCCTTTCACACATACTTTCATTCAGCCAGGTGTCCCCCATCCTATATCTGTGTGTTTCATTTTTCCTCCCTAAGTGCAGAACTTTACACTTCTCTGTGTTGAATTTCATTTTGTTAGGTCTGGCCTCGCTTTCTAGTCTATTCAGGTCATTTTGAATTTTGATCCTGTCCTCTGGGTTATTAGCTACTCCTCCTAATTTGGTGTGATCTGCAAATTTGATAACTAGGCTCTCAATACTGTCATCCAAGTCATTAATAAAGATATTGAATAGGACTGGGCCCAGGACAGAACTCTGTGGAACTCCACTCATCACTTTTTTCCAGGATGAAAAGGAACTATTCCAGTCAACCAGTTGCAAATTACATGCATTAGAACCAGATACACTTTCAAGTGGGCAAAACGAATTATTCTGGCACTGGAATATGGTACTCTGGAGTATGGTGGAGTCATAGAATTCTTTGTATTCTATATAATGCATGGGCAAGACATGTCCTATTGTCAGTTAATCCATTCTTTTACTTCAAATCCCAAGTTTATTACCTCTAGATGCCTCCAATGACAATTTGAATGAGGATGTACCTGCTGTCAGCCAAGGGGAAAACACTAGTTTGGCTGCATGTAAAGACAGACTTTTTAGGTTTAAGCTAAAATCTTATAGTTTAAGCTAGCATAAGAGCAATTAGATCACACTAGGTACATCTATGGATCAAGTCATTGGCAAGTCACACTCTCTTAGCCTCAGAGGGTGGCAATGGCAAACATCCTCTAAAGAATAATGTCAATAAAATCTCATGATAGGTCATCATAGGTTGGAAACAACTTGAATGAATGCAGTAACAACTTCAGCAAGCACATCTATATCAAAAAGGTGTGTCTCAGGAGGTCTCAGAGATGTTGATGGAGTCCCCGAGACTTTTGCTCCAACAAACCATTAGAGACCAGCTTGTCAGGTGCACCTCAGGAGTTTATGGTACCCATGACAAAAATGGGCCTATTCCAGTTGATTTCAGGACCTAAACATTTGGCAGGTCACAGCCATGATGTAGTTTTCAGCTTGGAATATATGGTTCTGTGGGCAGGAGCGACTAATACCTCCGTGTTGTCATGTACAGATCATTTTCTGGTCAGGGCTATCATCACAACTGCAGGGGTGGGGGACCTCACCTGGAATACAGGGTCCAGTTCTGGGCACCAAATTCAAAAAGTTGGAGTGTGTCCAAAGGAGGGCAACCAAAATGATGAAGGTCTGGAAACCATAAAACCCTATGAGGAGAGATTTAGGGAGTTGTGTATGTTTCTCCTGGACAAGAGATGGTTAAGAGGTGATATTATAGCCTGTTTAAATATTTGAAGGAGTGTCACTTTGAGGATAGAGCAAGCTTGTTTTCTGCTGCTCCAAATAATAAGGCAATGGATGCAAACTACAGGAAAAGAGATTCCATCCCAACATTAGGAGGAACTTCCTGAGAGTAAGAGCTGTTCAAAAGTGGAAGACACTCCTTCAGAGTGTAATGGAGTCTCCTTCTTTGGAGGTCTTAAAACAGAGGCTGGATGGCCATCTGTTGCGGGTGATTTGATTGTGTATTCCTGCATGGCAGAGGTTGGACTGGATGGCTCTTATAGTCTCTTCCAACTCTAGGGAGTTTATCAGACAGGAGGAATTTCTCTTTATTTCGAATGGAGCCAATTGGAACCAATTCGAATTCACGTGAATTCGCTAGTTTAATGAATTTACGTGAATTTTCAATTGCGTTCGGAATGGGTTCAGAATGAATTTTCATTATCCAAAAATGACTGCCCATTGCCCGAAATTGCATGAGATGTTTTAATACACAATAACATAAAACCCATGATTGCGTTTGGAATGACTTCCCTTTTCCCCAAAATTGCATGAGATACTTTAATATGCAATAATGTGAAACCCCATGATTGTGTTCAGATTGCCATTAGATTATATTTTCAATTTCCGTCATCTGATAAACTCCTAGGATTCTAAGATTGTATTCTAAGAAAATAGTCTACCTTTGAGGGATAAGGGATCCTTTGAGATCTCTATAGGCCTTGGAGGGTGATAAGGCCAGTATCACTGATGAGCTTGTCGGATCACCGGTTGATAAATGGAAGCAAAATCTAGGCAGGGCTATAGACACAGTCACCCCCAAATATTCTCTCTGACCATTTGTAATGAAACTCCTTGGCATACAATGACCCTCAGAGAACTGAAATGCGAAGGATAATGACTAGAGCACAAATGGCAGAAAACCTGACTTCTAGTTCCCATGACATGATATAGACATTATCTTTGCTCCTATAATCATAGAATCATAGATTTGGAAGAAACCACAAGGGCCAACCAGACCAATCCTCTGCTAAGCAGGAACACACAATCAAAGTGCCTACAAAAGATGGCCATCCAGCCTCTGTTGAAAGACCTCCAAGGAGGGAGATTCCACCACCCTCCGAGGGAGTGTGTTCCACTGTCGAACAACCCTTACTGTCAGGAATTCCTCCTAATGTTGACCTGGAATTTTTTTCCCTGCAGTTTGCATCCATTGTTCCATGTTCTAGTCTCTGCAGCAGCAGAAAACAAGCTTGTTCCCTCCTCAATATGACATCCCTTCAAATATTTAAACAGAGCTATCATATTACCTCTTAACCTTCTCTTCGCCAGGCTAAACATCCCAAGCTCCCTGGGTTTCTCCTCATAAGGCATGATTTCTAGACCTTCACCATTTTAGTCGCCCTCCTATTAAGTGGCAATACATGCAGCAAGGATAGGTTTCTTTTCTGCTCACATTGAGTCTACAAAGGGACATCCAGCTGAGCTGTTCCGGATGACGAGAGGTCTAACTGGGCCAACATACGTTTCAAAGAAACAAGTCATGCCAGAAAAATCTGATCTCTCTCTCTCTCTTTTGATAAAATTCCCAGCTTTGAAGATGAAGGGAATGCTGTGGATATAGTATATCTTGATTTCAGTAAGGCCTTTGAAAGGTTCCCCGTGACATTCTTGCAAACAAGCTTGTAAAATGTGGCTAGACTAGGTAACTGTTACATGGATTTGTAATTGGTTAACTGGCAGCACCCAAAGGGTGGTCAACAATGGTTCCTTTTCATCCTGGAGAGAAGAGACCAGTGGGGTCCCACAGGGTTCTGTCCTGGGCCCAGTGCTATTCAATGTCTTTATTAATGACTTGGATGACAGTATTGAGGACCTAGTTATCAAATTTGCAGATCAGACCAAATTAGGAGGAGTAGCTAATACTCCAGAAGGCAGGATAAAAATTCAAAATGACCTGTATAGACTAGAAAGCTGGGCCAAAGCTAACAAAATGAAATTCACAACAGAGAGGTGTAAGGTTCTGCACTTAGGGAGGAAAAATGAAACACACAGATATAGGATGGGGGACACCTGGCTGAATGAAAGTATGTGTGAAAGGGATCTAGGAGTCCAAGTAGACCATAAATTGAAAATGAGTCAACAGTGTGATTTGGTAGCTAAAAAGGCCAATGCAATTTTAGGTTGCATCAATAGAAGTATAGTGTCTAGATCAAGGGAAGTAATAGTGCCACTTTATTCTGCTTTGGTCAGGCCCCACCTGGAATACTGTGTCCAGTTCTGGGCCCCACAATTCAAAAAGGACGTGGAGAAACTGGAATGTGTCCAAAGGAGGACGACTAAGATGGTGAAGGGTCTGGAAACTGGACCCTATGAGGAAGGCCTTAGGGAGCTGGGAATGTTTAGCCTGGAGAAGAGAAGTTTAAGAGTTGATATGATAGACCTGTTTAAATATTTGAAGGGATGTCATATTGAGGAGGGAGCAAGCTTGTTTTCTGCTGCTCCAGAGACTAGGACATGGAACAATGGATGCAAGCTCCAGGAAAAGAGATTCCACCTTAACTTTAGGAGAAATTTCCTGACAATAAGCGCTGTTCGATACTGGAACACACTCCCTCGGAGGGTGGTGGAATCTCCCTCCTTGGAGGTCTTTAAGCAGAGGCTGGATGGCCATCTTTTGTAGGCGCTTTGATTGTGTGTTCCTGCTTGGCAGGGGATTAGACTGGTTGGCCCTTGTGGTTTCTTCCAAATCTATGATTCCATGGGGCTTTCTAGATCAGCAGGAAAGGAACACACTCCCTCGGAGAGTGGTGGAGTCGCCTTCCTTGGAGGTTTTTAAGCAGAGGCTGGATGGCCATCTGTTTGGTATGCTTTGATTGGGAGTTCCTGCATGGCAGGGGGGTTGGATTGGATGGCCCTTGTGCTCTCTTCCAACTATGTGATCCTATGATTCTATGACACACCTTGAAGTCTTGGCTCTCCCCCATTGTTGGGAATTGACTGGTTTTAGGCTGGGCTGATCAACCCCCCTCTGGAAATTTTCCAGTTATTCTTTAGCTTTCATGAGTTTAAAATCAACTTTTGCAGTTACTTCAAAGGGATGTTTTAGGGAAGGGAAGTTTGAGAGTATTAATATTTGCAGGAGTTGGCTGGTGCCTAATAATCAGCACTTTGGATACATGTTTCAAGAGAGTTACATGATCCAGAAAGTGGGATCTCATGAGTGAAAACAACAACAGGAACAACAAAAACAAAAACAAAAACAACAACAACAGAGAGACACACATGTGATGCAGTGACTATTTTAATGACATCAAACAGACAAACAAACAAAAATTGCACAATGCACAGGAAAAAAAAGAAAGAAAGACAGCAGATTAGAATAGACACATTCGCGGGGAAACAGTAAAGGGTTTCAAATGATCATATAACCCAAGGCAGAAAAAGAGCAAAGATACATTCAAGCAGTTTTTGGGCTAACAGAGAAAGTAGGGAAGTCAATTCTCTCTCTATAGATCTGTCCTTTATCTATAGGTAGAGTGAGAAAGAGAGAGGGAAAGATAAAGAGAGTCAAGCAAGCCAGAAAGGAAGAGGTCCCACCAAACCAGAGAGAGTAGAAGGACAATTTTTCAGCCAAGCCCATGTTGTGTTCCTGGTTTTTCCCATCATCCTGGTGTCATCCTTCAGATCTTAGCATGGCCCACAGCAGGAATCAAGGCATGTTTGGGAAACACTAGCACATTGCACGTTGGACAAGAAGGCGACACCAGATTGTTTTATGGTATAGCCTGGAAGATACACATCAGCCACTGTGCCGGGGCCAGAGCCTCCTCGTCCCCCAGAGCAGGAACCGCAGGGTGGGCAACATTCAGAGCTACAAACACAACGGCATTTGACATTGAGGTCGCCAAAAGAAACCGCATGGGGTCCTGCTTGTATGAAGGCTGAACTGCCACCTCTGGCAGTCACTTGTGTGGAGCTACCATAATCGACCACGTTGCCAGAGCTCCCACCTCCAGAATTATTTCCACAACAGCATGCCATCTTGGGAATGTGAAAAGGAATCTGAGAAGACAAACATATTAGTTGGTGAACATAGGAACACCTACACAACCGATAGAAAATACATCACAATTCCCTCAACCCGCCTGTGCTTAGTCCTGAAAGTGAGCGTGAGGTTTCCACCTTTCAGCAGATCCCTTGACTCATTTCCCACACAAGAGAGTGGCCTAAGCATCAGGAAACAGATGAGAATTTCTCTTCCCTGACCACCTTCTTTCCTATCTTGTTCCATTATTGTCTCCACAGAGGTGAAAACGGAGCTATGGAACCAATTACCAACCCAAGGCAATTGAATTTTCAACCTCAGTCAGTACTCATGGCAGGTGGAGAGCTGAAGCACCAAGCCTGAAAAGTTTGTCACATTGCAAGACTGGGTGCTTCTTTCTTCTTTCTCACCAGGATCTCCCTCACTTACATTCAAAACCAGAATATCTCAAGATACCCAAGAGACACAGAAAAGGGAAGAACTTTGAATGTACTCACTTGTGCTCAGCCTCAGGAGAGATCTCTCTGGAAGTCAAAGAGTGTCGATGGTGAAGCCTTGGCGGTCCAGGCCTTATATAGGGTTCTGACTGGTCATGAGGCTATGATGCTTCGATGAGCCAAAGCTCTTAAATGAGTGGCCTGCCATGATTTCTGGCCAGCCTTGCAGGTTGAATGGAGATAATTGCTGTAGTCATTGCTTCTGATCTATTCCTAGCACTGTAAAATATTTTGGGTCTCTGAATGCCTGAAACGTCTTTATTTTTATATATTCTGTGACACAACTAACTGGCTTCATGTGTCATTCGAGGGAGCATCCTTTCTCTCTCCTGATCTCCTTTTAGGTTGGAAAAGGAGGCCACAGGAAGCCTTCCACTTGGGGTTCTTCTTGAATATTCAAAGATGATGTTGTGGTTAGGATTATCCAAAGGATTGTTGTTGATGATGATGATGATGTGCACCTTCAGGTCATTTCCAACTTGTGGTGACCCTAAGGTGAACATATAATGCGGCTTTCTTGTTAATTTTCTCCCGAAGGGGGTTTCCATGGCCATCCTCTGGGTCTGAGAGAGTGTGAGATGCCCAAGGTCACCCAGTGGGTTTCCACTGAATTATTTTTTAAATGTGGAGATATAGAGGCAGCCCAGGAATGGAATAATGCATCATGGGCCAAACTTTACCTGTGAGTGACTTACCTGTGTTGCTTGCAGAGTACATGACATAAGCATTTGGACATCTAGTGGGCAAGGGAGCAACCGGTTGCTTTCAAGGCATCTGGAGACCGACCCATTTTTGAAATATCTCAGTTAATCGGACAAAGTAAACACAGTGGGCTCTTGTGATCCACTGGGGTTTGTTTCCAGGAACCCATTAGATACAATAGGGTAGTGAAATAGTGTCCCTTATAAAAACGGAAAAATCAAGCTTTACTTTTTGAAATATCTATATCTATCTATCTGCATCTATAATATTTTCAAACTGTGGATGCTTGAATCCATGGATAAAATATCCATGGCTTTAGATGGCTCATTGTACCATGCAAAATAAATTTATAGCTTTTTGTGGGTTTTTCAAGCTATATGGCCATGTTCTGGAAGAGTTAATTCCTGACATTTTTCCGTCATCTGTGGCTGGTATCTTCAGAGAACAGAAGTGAGTGGCATGGAAGTGAGTGGTGTGTGTGTGTGTGTGTGTATGCACACACACACTTTGAGACCCTTGGTTGAGAGGAAGCAATTTACACGTTAATCTGTGGGTTCATCTGTTGTCGAATGGCAAGGCCTCAGGGTGGGAGGATATATATTTGTTCATTGATCAACAATGAATGCAAATAATCTTTTTCCTAAGTATTTATTCACATACCAATGCAGCAGTAATAAGGTGAACACAAGTGATGGAGTAAAGGGAAGGCCACATTTATTAAACATATAGTAAACTAATGGCCACATTATTAAATATCGAATTTCTGCAGTGATGCCTGGTAAGTCCTTCTTGACCACTTCTTCAATTGTATGTGGATGAGCACATTTGCCCTGATGTCCCCCATAACCCTATGGTCTCACCCCTGGTGACCGGACACTGAGTAGGAAGAACCTCAAGGACCCAACCCACGACTTCCAATCTGGAGGAGAATAAATACATGGATTACCCCCCAAAATCATTCTTCTTCCCATTTCTGAGCTGTGCACAACTCAATGTGCATGTTAATGAACGTGCTATCACAAAAAGATGAACCAAAGATGCCCACTTGTCACTGAAGTATTCCCCCTTTTGTATGGAATTCCACCACCAAAGAACAACTTATCTCCAAGGCCCCAAGGGGCTCTGCAAGATGGCCCTCTGGCTAGATTGTGGATCCCAAATAAAGATACCATTGCTTACAACTGACAGATGAATTCCATCACATGTATAGAGTTCAGAACGATCATATCTGTTATCTGGATGAGTCAATTACGAGGTCATATGGTCCATAAACATTCAACCAGGAATGGGTAATACCAGAATGAGGGAGGAAATGTTGGAACAACATACCCTTCAGACTGTACCCTGAACCCAAAATTCTCCATCAACAGCATGACGAAATGGAAACATCCATTCAGTTTCATATCTGTGCCATTTTCAACAAAATAAGAGACCTGGTTGGGAAAGTAGGAATGGTTTCCTCGTAGCCACCTTTCTTTTTAGATCTCGTGAGCGTGTCCAAAGGAGGGCAACTAAAATGGTGAAAGGTCTGGAAACCATGCCCTATGAAGAACGGATTAGGGAGCTGGAGATGTTTAGCCTGGAGAAGAGAAGGTTAAGGGGTGATATAATAGCCCTGTTTAAATATTTGAAGGGATGTTATATTGAGGAGGGAGCAAGCTTGTTTTCTGCTGCTCCACAGAACAGGACCTAAAACAATGGATATAAGCTTCAGAAAAAGAGATTCCACCTCAACATTAGGAGGAACTTCCTGACAGTAAGGGCTGTTTGACAATGGAAGACCATTCGCTCGGAGAGTAGTGGAGTCTCCTTCCTTGGAAATTTTTAAACAGAGGCTGAATGGCCATCTGTCAGGGATGCTTTGACTGAGATTTCCTGCATGTCACAGGGTTGGAGTGGATGGCCCTTGGGGTTTCTTCCAGCTCTATAATTCTATGTTTCTTGGAAGGTTTTTCCTTCACTATGAACATTTCTCCCCCTTCCCCTTTTATTTGTGGGCTTCAGAGTCTCAGAGTTTTCTTCAGAGGTGGACATCTGGAAGGGGTTTCTGGAGGCTCCAGATTAGAACTCAGAACCTGGATTGACCTGGAAAGCATCTGGAACCTGTGGAGATTCTTTCAGATCCCAGGATCTGTATACGTCACACTAATTTGAAGCCCAACAAAATTTAGGTTGAGGAATGCAATAGATCTCTCAGTTTCCACCAAATCAAAGGATAAACATCATGTGAACCTTCTCTTTGGAGGCTCCTTCTCTTTTCTTTTCTTTCCAGATTTTCAACAGGAGGTTATCTGACAAGACCTGAATGTCCTTCACAATTTGGCTGAACCTTAATTGGAGGCATAAAGTAAAATCATAACTATAACAAAGTTCTATTTATTTTTTTTTCTTTTAATTATTCTCCTCCTTTCCAATTTAGGAAAGCTTGGTGAGATGACACACAAAAGAGCTGGACTCCATGGGCTATTAAAAGAAAGGAACACACCGCTTGTAAGAAGCCCAGCTTCTCATGTGAAGCTGATGATTGAACCCAAGCAATGAGTAAATCAATGAATCTTATTTAATATGCTACATAAAGAGCAAATCTCATCAGGCAACCCATTTTAGGTTTTTGACGCATTGAATTTGCATGTTCATGTGACCATCGTGAAGACTACATAAAGGCTTGGAGCAGAAGGCTCCTCCAGCAACAGAAGTTGACTTCAGACAGCATCTCTTCCTGAGAACTCAAGTAAGTATGATCCAAGTCTTTCTCTCTTATTTTTCTAATATATCTCATCATCAACTTTGTCTTCTTTTGACTTCTCTCTGTTTTCATTCTTTTCTGCCATAATAAGCAGCATTGCAGCTAGAATTCCAAAATGTTATCCCTTTCCCTTCCATGAAAGTTCATTGGGGGAGAACTAGTACTTTTGGTTTGATGCTTATGATGATGGAATGAAGGAGGAAACCCAGTCCTCCCCAGGATTAGCCAAGTCTGGTCCTTAACCCAAGTTGCTTAATGCAGAATTGACAATCTCCTGAACAGATTGCACTCTTTTTAGCTCCATTCTTTGACTCTTCAGCAATCTATTTGCCTTCACTTTACTTTTGAGCTGCACCGACAACCACTTCTGGTGACACAGCTTGACTCTTTGGGAAGCCTTGAGTAGTTCCCATGAATTGTGGGAGAACACCAGGAATTATAGGAAGCCAATATTGGATCAGCCACGAAATAAATGTGCATCATTGCCTCTGCCTCCTTGACAATCCCACCTATTCTCAGACGGCTGATCCTCCATATATGACTCAAGTGGAGATGTGTGAAGGGAGGATGAGTGATGATGACAAGGTCCTTCACTCAAGAGAAAATGCAAAGCAAATGCAGGTCACAAGGAAGTTTGGCAGTGGTTCTTCTGCTAGAAAAACCCAAGATGAATGGTAGTTTTGCTAATGGAAAATAATCAAATCCTAGCCATCAAATTAAAAACCAAAATTCTTCCTCATTGATTGAGAAATCCTCATGATTTCTTCTCTTTAAAAAGCTTTCAAAATCTTTGAATAACGGATATTTCTTCTGTTTATTGAATTTTGACACAATGCCACACTGACCCTCCACTCCTCATCATCTGATGTCAGTTTTCAAAGGTTTTTGAGGGGAAACTGTCAGGACATGGTTCTGGGGTCTGTTCCCTTTGTGGCCATGATGGTGTTGTTCACCTGGGAAGGTTGTATTGGCACAATGGGAACTTTCTTGATAGCACAGCAAATGTCAGGCAACTCCTCTAAGCAAGAAGAATACGTATGAGTCCGCTGATCTAACTTCTTTGAACATTTACTGTTCTTTATTTTTGAATCGTTTCCACCTGCCTCTCTCTCTCTCTCTCTCTCTTTCTCAGGTCTTCACTTCCCAAAGATGGCCTGCTGTGATTCTGGGTGTGGTTCCAATGGAACAGTGGTTGGCAGCGGCGGAGGAGGACTGGTGCACGTCACTCCTGGTCCTTGCAGAGTAATAATCGGAGGATGCAGTCTCCAGGAAAACGGTGGAGTCCGAGTGTCTTGCCGCTGTGTGTGTGGCTCCGAGTGTTGCATCCCCTGTGGTTCTGGGTGTGGTGGCAGCGGTGGCAATGCGCCAGGTTTTAGAGTTGACATAAGTTCAGGACCCTCTGAGATGGTGATACCTGGTGGATATCTGATGTCCTGTGGCAGTGGCAGTGTGTCTGCCCAATGCTGCGATTCATGCTGTGGGCCATGCTAAACCTTCACATCAAGGAAATCCCAGGAATGACCTGTGAAATGGCTGAAGACTCTGGGCGTGACTCCCGCTGAGGACCCACCGTGACTTCTGAAATAGGGGGGATGGTTGGGTCTTCATCCTTGGTGGCTGCCTTCCCCACCCTTCTCTCTCTTTATTGTCTACTTTCCTATGCTTATCCAACTCTATGATTCTATGCTTAAAGCTCCTCGACCTCTTTGCCTTCCTTCTGGCCTCATGCTACTCAATGAGACTTTTTCAGTTGGAAACCTATCCTCCATCAAACAGGAAACTACTGATCCTTCTTTGCATCCTTTCTGCTCTTTCAACTGTAGATGCGTTTCCACACCTGTCATTAAAAATTTTCAGAGCATCATACGATTGTTTGTCTGGCTCCTTTTTCCTTGTGATCTCTCAGTGCCAAGCTTTCAGGACAAAATCAAGACCAGTTTTGGTTAGCGTTTCCACTGGACGGCATCAAAGGGGAAGTGAAATCTAATTGGGTCTATCCAGCATTTTAATAAAATGCTGTTACATGGATGGACTCTTCTTACATTTGAGAAGGATCATTTCCACATCTAGTGAAGGGAATCCCACGCATGTCTAGATGATCCCAATATTCTTCAAGGAAATGTTCAAAGTCTAATATGAGCACTCCTTCACAGGAAAAATAAGTGAGGTCTTTTAAGGGGAGAGGGATGTAGTATAGGTATAGTTCACTTTTATATTACAAACATTGAAAAAGTTTAGATATTTTTCTGTATTGCCCATCTCTCCAAGAATTTGGGTTTTCACAAGACTGGACAATTCAGCTAAAACCAGATGTCCTATTGATATTGGAGGAAAGGTAGCCTTTTAATACACAATCCGCATTTTAATTTTGGGGTACTGTCTTCTCTAGTTTTCTGGAAAAGTGACACTTGGGTGGTTCTGACAGATCATTCTCAGTTCAGTTCATGGAGAAGACCCCTACATACAGTGAACGTCATTTTTGGCAGCAGAATCCAAAGGGATCTTGTAGCACCTTGGAGACTAACTGAAAGAAAGAAGCAAATAACATGAAATTTTGTAGACTTCAGTCCACTTCGTCTGATACTTAGTTTCAAAGATCCCTTTGTTACAAGATCTCTTTGTCCTCTTATTCCCCAGACAAACAAGACAATGCCTTTGTATTCTACATACATATTTGGAAATTGTTTGGTGCTGAAATTTTCCCCAGCCACCCATCCATTTCTCTTCCATGGAGCTCATTGGGAGATTCATCTCTTCCACCAGGAAACACCTCTGACATTCTGAGACTTTATCAAAGAGCGATTAAGTCAAGTTAAATTAAATCACGTTTGAAGACAAGCCATTAAAATCAAACTAAACATAGAGAACGTTCTGCTAGCTGAGTGCCCACAATTTTTGATTAAATATTGGGAAGATGCAGACATAGTCTGTATTCCTAATGTTTCTAAGGTTTTGGGTTTCTTCTAGGAGGTGCAACTGAACTATGAAATGGAAATGGAAAGAAGGCGATATTTTGAGGGGGGAGGAATGGTGTTTCACCAGTCTTTGGGAAACCATAAAGAAGAGAATCCTGTATATTAAAAAAAATCTCAAAACTCTGGGAGTTATTCTGCATACACACACACAAACACATGCACATAGAAAGACTTTGTGTATTTGTTGCATTGCTCTCTACTGGAACAGAGACTTGTATTTGGAGAATCCTCAACCAGCGGCGTCATCTTGTTGAAATGGCCTGTGCAAGCCAAAATTATGCCGAGTAAGAGTTCCGTCCCACATCCCTACCATAAATCTAAAAATAAAATATTGTAACATTAAAAAACCCTCTATAAACCATAAGAAGCCCAACATGTTATACTGTACCTGATTGTAGATCACCAGCAATGAGTAAAACTATTCAAGCAGAACTGTGTGGTACATTCACAGCAACACTAAGCTGTTTAAGAGCCGACAGACAAAAGCTGAATGCCCAGGTGACCAATTCAAACTTCATAGTTCACAATCAAAGGCTTCATTCCTATTCTTTTAAGCCAGATCGCAATTGAGTTTGAACCGTTTCAAACAATCCTAGTTTACATTTAAATCAATTCGCTGAAGCGATTCGGTGACGGGGGCCATGCACCAGACACATTTAACCCACTTTTTTTGACATTGATTTTTTTCCTCGTCTTTTTCGATAAACCAATTCTGCGCAGGTGTGAACCACAAGTGGGTCAGAATCAATTTAAATTTGCCCTTCAGCTGGCTGGAGCCAAATTATTTTAAATCAATTCATTTGTGAATGTGAACCACAAATGGGTTATTTTGATGCCAGAAAATGACAGCAAATGCAATCGGGGCAAATGTAGTGGGAACCATGCTCCAATGTCGAATCTATCCATCAATTCGGATCAATTCAGACCAATTTATCTGTACGTGAGAATGAGGCCCTTGTCTTTTCCAATCAGTACGCAAAGGGATCTTGTAACACCTTTGTGTGTAAGAGCCTTGTCACATGACAAAAGTAAGCTAACATGCAGTGAGAACAAGTTGCCAAAAAGAACATTTTCTGCAGAAGACACAGCATTTAACATTTAACATCTAATATAAAAAATCTTGCTTTCTGCAAAATCAACACGCATGCCAGCTTTGTGCCCAGTAAGACCCAAACTGAACGATCATTGAAATCAGTCCATTTTTTAAAGACTTTCTCACAGCTTGAAGAAAATTGTTAAAATTACTCATTGCTCTATAAAGGACAAAATCAGCATATATATATATATATATATATATATATAAAACATCCCCACAGTCATGCTTCCAATTTATGCTGTGAATCATGGAGTGGGTCCCATGAACCCATGAGAGACAATGCTCTGGATCATCTGGGAGTGAAAAATGACCCAAGCCAACAAAATGGGCATGTTCTTGCAAGAGCGTTGAGCAATCCAACTAGAATCAGTCAGATTGCTCTTTGTCCTTCACACTACACACACACAGACACACATACAAAGAAATAGCACTATGATTCACTTGAAGGACCATGAAATCCTGCATTGGCAGTTTAGGGAAAGGTATTTAGAATGGTCAACCACAGAGCTATAGCGCTTCCCCAAACTATAAACCCCCAGGATCCTTAGGATGCAACCAAAACAGTTAAAAAGTGGAATCATAGTGCCATTATTGTGTAGCGTGAAAGGATCCCTGGTTAGTATTTGGAAGGGAGGGTACCAGAGAATGCCAGATGCTGTAGGCTATGTTCTGAAGAACGCAATGGCAAACCACCTGAAAACATTTATTGCTTAAGAAAGCACTATGAAATTAATAAGGTTGCCACAAAAGTCACCAAGTGACTCGAAGGCACATACTATGCTATATGTGTGGTAATAATTAAATGGATGCACAATTAAATTCCTTATAGGTGTTAATTTGGAAGAGTCAGTGTTCTCCTCTCCCATTGGTATAGCAACACAAGGCAAGCTTCACCCAGGGCTTTGGAGTGGCCATTTTAGTTGAGCAGACAACAAACTAAAAGATAGTCCTTGAATGCCCCCAAGTGGCATGATTTGACAATCCTTTGACAGAATCCCTCAACGAACTTACATGACAAAGGACTTTTCCATACGGAGGAATGCATCACCATTCCAAAAGAAGAAGAAAGTGGGGCCAATCCAAAAATTCACGAAATTATATACTAGCTCATCACACGCAAAGACAAAAACAGCATCGATTCATTTGTGAATGTAAACCACAAGTGGGCTATTTTGATGCCAGGAAATGACAGAAAATTGCAATCAGGGCAAGTGTAATGTAAACTGTGATCCAATGTTAAATTGATCCATCGATTTAGATCACACACTGATTTTTCTGTAAGTGGGAATGAGGCCTTTGTATCTTTTTACCTTTAAATAATTAGCTTTTTTTTAAAAAAATAATGATTATCCTGAGACCTTTTAATAGGAACAAATCCTCTTAAGACTATTTATGCCCTTACTCCATAAGTATTTGGCATCAAAGGAGGAAAAGTGGGTAATAAGTGTTGTAAATAGACTAAATCAGCCCACCATCATGGTTACAGTGGGGGACAAAAGCACAGCAAGCAGGATCAGCCAAACTTGTCCATGCAGTTTTCAGCTTATGCTTGGTTAGTCAAAACCTCTCCAGGTGCATATCTGACTTGTGATCCAGGTGAAAGGGAAGAAGACAACCTCACCCTACCATCTCATAAGTAGGAAAGCAAACACCTGAAGTCCTTCAGCAAGCATACAACACTGCCACCTCCTGATGCATTTTAGAAACTGAAAGGACATGATATATATTGATATTGGTCTCCTTCAAACTACATAATCCTAGCATAATGATTCCGCTTGCACTGCCATGACTGCAACCTATGGAATTGTTAGGACATGTAGTTTGGGATACACTGGAGCAAAGAATTGTAGATTCTGCAGAAAACTGCAAACTCTGAAAGGTAAACAGTAGTTGCACGGAACCTTGAACCACGATTAAATGGCAGCAAACTTTGGGTGTCATGAATAGGCAACTTTTTTTAGAAAAAGGATAAGATTCTCTTATCGTGGATCACCTTCGCAGGCTGGAAATGAAACTTACCAAAAATAATGTATGCAGTCTTTTGCAATAGTGTGCTTTCCTCTTTAGCGACTTTGCTGCCCATCACTAATAATAATAATAATAATAATAATAATAATAATTTATTTATTTATAGCCCCCCCCCTCTGAACTGGCAATCGGGGCGGGGTACAATATAGTTAAAAGCAGCACAAGTTAAAATACAATCCCAATTCCCCTCACCCACCCCTTAAAATAGAATTAAATAGCTAAGAATTAAAACAGTGCAAATAAAACATATAAAAGTAACTGCCCAAAGCTGTGTGAAACAATTACGAAGGGGGGGGGGGGAGAGAGAAGAGGAACTAGGAGAAAGAGTCAGCAGTGGGTATGGAGCTGGGAAATTAAATGTTATGAATGAAATTAAATTCCACCTTAACGGAACAACTGCTTGGCAAGGTCCACTCTAGGACAGCTCAGCTGCATTTCAACCATTTATATCAGTGTAACAGGGGATTGAGGCATCCTTGAATGAGGCAACCTTGAATAAGTGTAACAGGGGGCTTGAGGCAACCTACTTTGCGATTCCATGATTTTTGCGCACCTGTTCATGCATGCCCACATGCTGACCAAGGGTTTCTTTAAAAAATCCTTCATGGTAAACTGCTGCAGAACAGCATTTTAAAACACACCTGAATGACTAGTAAACAGTGCATACTCCCTGCATTATGATTATGACTCGGGATTTATAAGCGACAGGTGAGCAATGTGGTGCCAGTTCTACAATGTTTGAAAATTGTTGGGTTACATCACATGGCCATCTGCTCAAGTAGGTCACCAACATGGGTGTTGATCCTCACTTGATGCATCCTTGTCAGTAAGCCCAGAAATGTCAAAAATTTGCTCCCTGATACAGAGGAGGCTTGGAAGAGGGGAGCTCTCCATCTCTCGGGTTTTCTTGGCAGACTTCTTCAGAGGGGGTTTGCCATTGCCATTCTCTGAGGCTGAGAGAATGTGACTTGCCGAAGGCTACCCAGTGGGTTTCCATGGCCAAGATGGGCTTCAAATGGTTTCCTAGAACTTTATCGCATGAACTTCTTAATCGTTTTGGGGACGGGGACGGGACTCGCGGGGGCGAGCGTGAACACATTTTACCGTACATGCAAGCATCCACAAAAAGGTCCCGTTCCAGCTCCTATACCCAAGCCGTCCCTGCTCAGTACCGGCGGACACCATTTTGTCCGGACGGAAATCTTCCAACCACAACATTTAACACTTCTCGGCACGGGACAGGGACGGGTGCCAGAACAGGACCTTTTTGTGGATGCTTGTGTGTGAAGTAAAATGCATTCACGTGCGCCACCGAGAGTCCCGTCCCCATCCCCAAAATGGTTTTAAAAGTATGTGCGATAAAGTCCCTAGTCTCCAGAATCCAAGTCCAACCCTCAAATCATTGCCCCATTCATGGGAACAGAGGGCCCGGTAATGCGGGAAGGTCTATGAAATTCCATGGCCGGGATAATCCAGGCTGATCCTGGAGTATCCTGGCCAGTGCAGATAGAATCTGAGAAAAAGAATAGGATAGGGCTGCTCAAAATCAGGGTCAACTTTAAGGCACAAAACAACAAG
Source organism: Urosaurus nigricauda (assembly GCA_034509955.1). Lineage (NCBI taxonomy): Eukaryota > Metazoa > Chordata > Lepidosauria > Squamata > Phrynosomatidae > Urosaurus > Urosaurus nigricauda. The sequence continues at coordinate 3,653,972 of JAOEGL010000010.1, forward strand.
GAAAGGGCAAGAAACTATCCCCCATGCCCATCCAAAAAGAAACTGACATGCATATAGGCATATAAATCACTAGTAGGATTCTACATTGTCTCATCTTTAAAGTGAGATCTCTCCAACACTTTCAGAAACATCTGTCAGTGCAACTTTACACCACTTGCTTTCTTTCCAAAGTGCCTGAAGAGTTTAAATAGGGCAAGGGATCCAAAGTGTGCTTGCAAAAGGAAAATCACGCCGAGACCTGTCCAAACTTGCCTGCGAAGCCAATGAAACGACTGACTGTATCCCTAATAAAACCACTTTCCTACCCCCAAATCAAAGGAACTCTTCTGGGGATTGCAAAGCAGGCGTTTGACTTTTATGGGGGGGGGGCGTGCGGTCCAGAATAAAACACAAGCCATTAAAGGAGGGCCCAAAAAAAGAAATGATGCTTGCAAGCAAAGCTCCGGTTCCTTCATAATTAGTGCCTCCACTTCCCCAAGGTTGCCTCATGCTAGTCTCTGAGATGACCAAGAAGGCATATATATATAAAAAAACCTCTCCCTCCTTTGCACTGTCCTGACAGATGCACTTGGGTAGACTTCTGCAAACAATAAGGTAAGTCCTCTGCATTACAGGTTGAAAGGATTCAGGTATTGTAAAGGAGACCCCAGGGATGTAGCTACTGAGGAAATAAAAGAGTATGACACCATTTTAACTGCCATCGCTACCTCCTGTGGGATCATGGCATTTATAATGTGAAGTCGAAGGCTCTCATGGCTGGCATCCATAGTTTTTTGTGGGTTTTTCGGGCTATGTGGCCATGTTCTAGAAGAGTCTCTGAAGATGCCAGCCACAGATGCTGGCAAAATGTCAGGAATAAACTCTTTTAGAGAGTTTATCAGACGGGAGGAATTTCTCTTTATTTTGAATGGAGCCAATTTGAATTCACGTGAATTCCTTAGTTTAGCAAATTTACGTGAATTCCAATTGCATTCGTAATGCATTCAGAATGACTTACCATTACCCGAAAATGACCCCCCATTGCCCAAAATTGTGTGAGATGCTTTAATACGAAATAACATAAAACCCATGATTGCGTTCAGAATGACTTCCCTTTTGCCCAGAATTGCTTGAGGTACTTTAATACGCAATAACATGAAACCCCATGATTGCGTTCGGATTGCCATTGGATTATACTTCCAATTTCTGTCGTCTGATAAATTCCTAGGACATGGCCACATAGCCTGAAAACACACACACACACACAAAACAACCTGACATTTATATGTTTGGTGAGGAATTCATCCTGGTCTGACAGATTACAAATCTCACCAGAGTACAAATCCCAATATTCTGTCGGATAGACACATGGCAGTTCAAGTGGTGCCAATCTACATTATTTCCACTTTGTGGTCATCTCCTGGAAGACTCAAATATCTGGGGCTCTTTCATTGATAACAAAAAGTGTGATCCTAGATGTCATTGAGAGGACAGAGTAGGTATGTCTGTAATTATATAAATAACGACTATTTAGATAGACAGCCTGGTAGCACCTTCATTGGATCATTTCTGAGATGATAAGGATTGGGCTGTTGGACAAAAACATGTCCAGGGCTGTCCCTACAGATCAGGCAACTGGAGAGACCTCTTGGGGTCCCATAGTCTGAATGCACCCCAGGACTGGGAGAGTATTGCAGATGTCATTACCCAGTGCATTGACTCATAGCATCTTGGAAATACTTTAATTTGGGGTGCTGCCAGGTTGGGAAGGTAGATTTGGGGGAGTCACACCAGTCATACAAGATCATAAACACAAAGGAGTTTATCATACGATGAAATTTGGGGGTATAATGCAATGGCAATCCGAACGCAATCATGGGATTTCATTTTATTGCAAATGAGTGTATCTCACGCAATTTCGGGCAATGGGAAGTCAATCCAAATGCAATGATGGGGTTTCACGTAATTCTGTATTAAAGTATCTCACGCAATTTCAGGCAATAGGGGGGTCATTTTAGGGTAAAGGGAAGTCATTCTGAACACATTCAAATGCAATTAGAATTCACGTAAATTCGCTAAACTAGCAAATTTACGTGAATTCTTGGCTCCATTAGAAATTGGGAGAAATTCCTCCCATGTGATAAACTCCAAATCCTTAGCAGTTGCATCCTGTTGCGCAGTTATACATGTGTTTGCTAGACTTACACATGTAGAACTGTAACATCCAAAATCCACAAAACAGTGATATCTTTGTGAAGTCGAAGGCTTTCGTGGCCACAGATGCTAAACGTCAGAAACAAACTCTTCTAGAACATGGCCACATGGCCCAAAAAACCCACAAAAAAACTATAGTGATATCTTTAGTGGACCAACTAAATGCCAAAAAAATGTTTCAAGCTTTTCAATCTTGCATTGAAGCCAATGGTATCTGCGGGGTCTAGTTCCAGGGCTCCCTGTAGATACCAAAATCCATGGAAAAAAAGACTGACATGGCCATGTCTTAAGAATATTGTTACTTAAGATATGAATGCCTTTAAAACAAGAGCTTCTAATAATAAGACACTGTATGGCTTCTAACTGTATTTTCATTATATATATATATATATATATAGTTTCCAGTTTGTAATTATTCAAATCTGTTTTAAATTGTAATCAGTGTTATTGCTCATTTAATTCCATTTTAATGTTGATCTTCTGTGTGTTTGAACTATGCAGCATTTGTTCTAATTCAAAGTGGAGTAAAGATGAAGTAGGAAAAATAGAGATACAATTCTTCTCTAATTAGGGAAGTAATGGAATTTTTTTTTTAAAGAGAATGTTCTTTCTGCTGTAAGATTTCTTTCTCTTTTTTCTTACTTACTTTTCTTTATTAAGAACACTTGCAATTGGGGAATTGTTCTGCGCAAAATTCACCCGTGCTAGCTTTGTACAGGAAACAGCATTTTCTGAGCGGAAAATGATTTGTGCATGTGTGTGTGCAAAAAGACCATATGGACATAGTTTCGGATATATAGTTCAATATCGCACTTTGCATCGTGTATCCTGTGCTTTGTAATGCTACTGCAGTCTAGTTACTACATATAAAGATATGATCATTGCATATATGTTAGAGTTGTGGTTTTATTCCTTTGGCACTTTGTTGCGACAGAGTTCATTGCATTGTCAGTTTCTCCCTGCTATTCTTTCTGTGTTTGCTGTGAAACCCTCCTGTTGTGTGTTATCAAAAAGGCCATGTGTCATTTTTTTTTTACCGTTTTGCAGAAAAAAGGCTCAAACTGTAAAGATTTTCATCAGTCAACGATTCGTCCCATCAGGGTTGCATGACACTAAAAACAAACAAACACTAGTTTCTCAAACCTAATTTCCAAATATGATTTCTGTCTCTAATAAATGAAGATGGTGATGATGCTTCTCTGTTCCTTACTATGTCGTTCCAGGGTTTCGACACAGAAATGACCCCGTTTCACCACCAAAACTGGGGCCAGCACTTCCCGCCTCAAGGGCCACAGTTTGGACCAGGACCCCAGTGCATGATGATGAAACCTCCAGCGTTCATGAACATGAATGTGCCGTCAATGGCCATAAAGTTCCCGGAGCCCTGCGGGATGAATTGCAACATGCAAGGGGGCATGCCCTGTGCTCCGCAAGCCCCAAACCCTTGCAACGCCAACAAATGTGCTGAGCCCTGCGATGGCAAGTGTGCTGAGAAACACGCCTTTCCAAGCAACGCCCCAGGCCAGGAGTCTTGTGATGTGAAAAGTTCTCCATCACAACCGGCCGAGAAAAGTAGTCCGTCACGTTCTCCTTGTCCCACAATGTCGAGATGCCATCCAACAAGTGCCCCCCAAATGGGAATGTCGCGCGGATTCCCCGCCTCTTCCCGATGCTTCCCGCCGCGTAAGATGTACCAATACACCACTTCCAAAACCTTCAAGTCGTGCTATGCCAAGTAAAATCTGGAAAAGAAGCAAAACAGTATATGTTCTTGAAATATAAAGGTTTGGACGGATCTTGGTGTGTTGCCAGTTTGAGGGAGTGGGTTATTTTGCCATGTTCTCACTTGCAAATTGAAAGCTTGCATATGAAGGACAGCAGTTCTAAGATGACCTACTCCCCAATCTGCTAGTTGTCTATTTGCATGTTAAAAGTATAGGAAACTGTTTTACATAGTTCCTTTAAAGTTTAATGAAAACCTGCAGTGGAATCACTGCTCCACTGAAATGGTAGTCAACCAGCACCTCCACTGTTTATTGCATGACTACGCACACATAGCTTATCATATCCGTCTTATATAAAGTCATTTTTAAAGTCACACACATATCATCAAAGTGCAGAGGTTGAATGCATGTTACGGGGGAAAAAGTAGCCCCATAGCTTCTTTAACATCGACTTGCACAACTTATTTAGGGCCTTTCCGTGTGAACTGGAATACTAAAAAGCAAGTTTCCACTTATACATAGAGATCCCTGCTCAGGTGAAATATCTACTCAAGTCTTTTAAATCGGCATGTCTTCGCTGAAGGAATGGGGTCTTCCACAGGGATCCCGCTGCTCATAACACGTTTCTTCAGTAAAGTATCTGAGACACTCCTTGCTGGTTTTGGAATCATTCATTGTCTGTAGCTACTGTATATGATAGAAGGGGAAATGGGCCAATAATGGAGTTTATCATACGACAGAACTTGAGGGTATAATGCAATGGCAATCCGAACACAATCATGGGGTTTCACGTTATTGCAAATGAGTGTATCTCACGCAATTTCGGGCAATGGGAAGTTATTCCAAAAGCAATCCTGGGGTTTCACATAATTGCGTATTAGTGTATCTCATGCAATTTTGGGCAATGGGGGGGGGTCATTTTTGGGAAATGGGAAGTCATTCTGAATGCTTTCCGAATGCAATCAGATTTCACGTAAATTCGCTAAACTAGCAAATTCACGTAATTGCGAATTGGCTCCATTCGCTATTGAGAGAAATTCCTCCCGTGTGATAAAGTCCAATGAGTCAATAATGGGCCAATAGTTTTAGATTTAGGCCATGTCTACATCATCATCATCATCATTTGTATCCCACTCTTTTCCCAGAACTGGGACTCACAGCAGCTTCACAACATTGAAAAAACAGTACAAATAAAAACATAGAAAAAACTACAATTAAAAAGGAATTAAATTACATGGGCTAATTAAACTGGTTGCCCCCATCCCAACCCCATCATGATCTGTCTCTACGATGGAGAGCCAAATTCCCAATCCCACTTCAGATGATCATGACGATGATGATGATGATGACGATGATGATTATATTTGTATCCCACCCTTTCCACATAACTGGGACTGAGAGCAGCTTCACCAAATTAAGAGAACAATGCCATGCACAACAATCTCTTCCACACATGCATACTGCATATAACTCATGTCTAAGTCTAGAAATGTTGGTCAAAAAATTGACCTGAAAAACCCGAGTCGACCTATCCATTGGTCAATGTGAGTACCATACTTTAAATCATAAAAATGAACCACTCCTGGTGAAAGATAAAAATGTAATCTGTCCTGAAAGCACTGACGTCCCCTCTACTCTCTTATCCATCCAACCTTTAGGACAGGCATAAACAGTTATTGCTGCTGGAATTTTTAAACTTTGGCATTATTTTCCTTTGCTTCATTCTTTACATTCTTTGTTACATGCGCTTCAATTTTACCCTCGACTTATCCATCTGTCATATCAAAATCCATAATTTTGGCCCCCAAACCTGCCCTCGACTTATACATGAGGTCGACTTATAGTCGAGTATATATGGCAAGTCCCAAACTGTACATATTCTAAAAAACCTTTCTAACAGCAAGAAGAGAATTGCTTAAATTACAGTATTCAAGAATGAAGTTAGAGGAGAATTGTAGCTTTAAATTCACACACATAGCTAAAAATTGTGATCTGGGGTGATAAGAGTACAATTGGAGTGGCTAGTGTAGTTAAGTGAAAAGTAATTATTTTCTGTTTTATGTCATATTATTTGTTTCCACTTGGATTTCTCTTTTGGATAGTTATTGGTATTATTATATATACTTTCTCCATTATTTTACGGTCTTCTTTTGTTCAGACTAATCTAGGTCATGAAACAAACAAACCAAAAACCAAGGAGAAATTGAAATACACAGCTGGGCAGGTATCATCTGGGATGATCCAGAAGGGAGTCAACTATCGAGAGCTTATCTTAGACAATTATTATATGGAAAGCCCTAAGGATGGTTGATCCGCCACCCATTTGAACCCGAGTCTTCCTTCTCAGCTTGGGAGGGTGTCAGAGCATGTTGTTGGGTGAGCCTAGCAAATTGTATAATCATCTCAACCTACACCATTTTCTTTCAAGTGTGTTTATCCAAAATTCCTAAGAAGATGCCTCACCACCACCGGCAAAACAAGTCCCCTGTTCTACTACCACCCAAAGGTCTGAATCTGAGGCCTCCTATGAAAAGTTGAGAAGTATGGTCTGCCCCACCTAGAAGCCCAGAGATTTCTTCATACCCTCAAGAACATTTTTATGAACCTTTGAAAGTCCCAGATGATCTCCACCGGGTCTCAAAGCTGAATAATTCCTGGCTGGAGAACGGGAAAGAACAACTTTGGTTCATCCACACCATCACTGTTCGCAATGATTGAGCCCATATTTTTATCACTTAAATATCTCACTTTCTTTCTCTCTTTTCTTCCCTGGCCACTTTCTTTGCCACAAAGCCAAGACACTAATTTTAACCACTGTAGAGGAAATAATAATTACAATGATTTCTCTCCATTTTTGAAAAAAAAAATCTCAGTTTCATAAACATTGACTGACCGAATAATAATCTCTGGTGTTGTGACAACCCAATTTTTTTCTTCTCTCCCATCAAGAATTACATGCGATTTTTTAAAAAAATATTCTTTTTCAAAAGTCTCATTTTCAAAAGGTTATTTTTTCTCTCTCGAGAAGTATTTTTTTACAAATTTCTCAAATGAAAATAAAACACAAGAGAGGCGAACATTTACTCTAATCACCTGGCATTTCAAATTCAACTCACATGTCAAAAGGAAGTTTGGCCGAGGTTTAAAGCACAAAAATCCAATATGAATGGTAGCTTTGCTTATGCAAAATACACATGTGAAGAAGATAGAATACTAAAATACTCCAAAAACCAATATATATACGTGTGTGTGTGTGTGTGTGTTAGTGTGTTTATATATATATATATATATATATATATATATAGGAGGCTAGACGATCTCTCTACAGGATAGGATAGGCCTCTTATATTATAATATACACACATGTGAAGAAGCTAGAATACTAAAATACTCCAAAACCCAATATATTTGTGTTTGTGTGTGTATTTGTGTGTGTGTGTGAGAGAGAGAGAGAGAGGCTACAAGATCTCTCTAGAGGATAGGATAGGCCTTCCTCCTCCTCCTTCTCCAGCCGAAAGGAAGAGAAAGAGGAGGAGGAGGAAGGCCAGCAGGAGGGACTACTAGGCCTTGCTGCCTCCTCCTGTCCCTCCCTCCTCCCTTCCTCCCTTCCTCCCTCCCTCCCTCCCTTCCTTCCTTCTCCCCATTAACTAACTAATGTCAAACAGCCTCTCTCTTTTGGGACAACGAGGCAACAGGAATTATCCTCTATCCTGGCGCACCCTCTAGTGGCCAAAAGGGAGCACTGCTGGAGAGTGCTGGCCAGCTTTATCGATGACTCCTTCGCTTTATTGATGAAGCTTCATCGATGACTGGCCAGTTTTCTCCAGCAGCGCTCCCTTTTGGCCACCAGAGGGCACTCCAGGATAAGGAATAAGGGTTGTGTGTTTGCACCAGAGGAGCCCCAAGGCAGCATTCTGTAAGATGGAGCCTCAACACTTGCAGCGTCAAACTGCATTATTCCTACAGTGAAGATAAACCCTGAAAAGACTTTCCTTTAAAAACCTTCAAAAAGCCTTATTTTGCAGTGGTTTTGCAGTGCCCTCTGGTGGTGTACAATGATGCTACATTTTACAGTGTCAGTAACTCATTGCAATTGTTTTTATGTATTTGTTAAAATAGTCCTTGATTCAAAGAGCTCTGAGGAGCTTACATGCAAATCAATATAAGACAATTAAAAATTGCACATTTAAAATAATTTTTTGTATTTAAAAAAACTACTGATGGAGGAAAGGGAGGGGGAATGACAACAACCACAACCACAACCAGCCTAAAATATATAAAATCTTCATAGAATAATAGGAGTTTATCAGATGGGAGGAATTTCTCTTTATTGCTAATGGAGCCAATTGGAGCCAATTCGAATTCACGTGAATTTGCTAGTTTAGCAAATTTACATGAATCCCAATTGTGTTTGGAATGCATTCAGAATGACTTCCCATTACCCGAAAATGACTGCCCATTGCCCGAAATTGCGTGAGATGCTTTAATTCGCAATAACATAAACCCCATGATTGCGTTCGGAATGACTTCCCTTTTGCCTGAAATTGCGTGATATACTTTAATTCGCAATAACGTGAAACCCCATGATTGCGTTCAGATTGCCATTAGATGATACTTCCAATTTCTGACGTCTGATAAGTTCCATAGGGTTGGAAAAGACCACAAAGGCCATCCAGTCCAACCCAATGAGGGTTTAAGGGATTTCAGGGCTCAGCAAAGACACCTTGAATTTCACCCAGAATCATATCCACAGTCAGCAGTGCTGACTTTGTGTTACTTTTGAAAGTTTCCACCAGAGGTCAGAAATGATTTGCTTTTTCCAGGGAATGATATTGACCAATCCAGGAAGACAGGCTGTGGGTTGTGAAATTATACAACACTGAACACAGCATCAATCAAAGGCACATTGGAGAAGAATACTGCCATTGGGTGGCCAGAAGGAGAGTTGCTTTCTTTGGAAACCAACATATCAAGGGCAGTGTTCCCACTGTGATTTCAAGCAAATTGCTGATCAGGTTATATGACCGTCGTTGCCATTTGAAACTGGTTCTGATCATATTGTGCTCGATTTCAATCACGACGAATTTGGCAAAAAACAAAAAAACAAAAAAACACTCTTGGGACACTAGTTCTTTAGCAGTTCTTCAATTGATCCCAAATCGTGTTCAACAAGTGGGAATGACAGACCTGAATTGAATCATTCTGGAGGAAAGGGACTAATGGCAGAGGGGTGTTTACCATCCCTCCTCCATTTTTGGTAGATCCACCATCCCTCCCCCCCCCCGCCCCTGCCACCAGCTTGTAGTGTGACCTATAGGCACATGATATTTTAAAGAAAAAATTAATAGAAGCTTCAATTCATTGAGTTTGCAACTACTTGCAATTTTTCAGGCAGCAAGCTGGTTGATCGGCAGCTCAGTGAGGCAAGTAGTTGCAAAACCAATGAATCTAATCTACTATCATTTTTTTAAAAAACCATGCTGCAGGGCTTAGGAAATGACAAAAGGAAACATGTTTTCCCCCCTGATGTGTGAATGTGAAGTTGTGCTATAAGAACTTGCATAACATACAGGTCGTCTACATTGCCACAATACAATACAAAGCCTTTATTACAGTCAACAGACCTCCAGGCAATTAAAAAGAGAGAGAGAAAGAGAGAGAGAGAGACAACAACCACAACCAGTTTTAACAGAATAATAACATATTTTAAAAAAATAAGTTTGCAATATGAGTACAGTCAGCTCTCATTATCCATGGATTTTTTTTAATCCACGGATTCAAGCATCCACGGCTTGAAAATATTCAGAAAAAATATAAATTCCAAATAGTAAACCTTGATTTTCTATTTTACATAAGGGACACAATTTTGCCCTGCTGTTATATTTATTGGGACGTGAGAATCCATGGATTTTGTTATTCATGGAGGATCCTGGAACCAAACCCCAACAGATAACAAGGTCCCATTGTACAAATATAAATAATTGAAGACAAAAACCTTTTAGCTCTTCAGCTTGTTGATCAATTAAGAACATAAGCAGACCCTGTTATATAAAACAGATACTGCTCTTTCTCATAATTCGGGACACTATAAGAAAGGGCTGGCTCAGGATAAGACATTACTGTTAGTTGCTAGCACCAGTTATTGATTCTTGCTGTGGTAGTTACTATAGCCCTGCGGGTCTTAACTGCGGCAAAACAGAATTTGGCCACCTCTTCTGTAACCTTTTTATCAATGTCTTTTATTAAATCTAGAACATGGACACAAAGCTCAAAAAGCCCACAAAAACCTACAGATGCCAGCCATACAAGCCTTCGACTTCTCAATAGGACTTACTTCTGAGCAGACCCATATAGCCTTATACTGAAACTCAATGCCTACTTACCTGAGTGTAAACTCCATTGGGCACAGGTGGATTTACTATTGCCTTGACATAAAAATACACTTTATCTCGTTTCTTTGTTTTAATGTTTGTTTGTTTGTTTAAAAATTGCCACTTTTACAAAATAATGCAAGCCTTTTCTTTTGTTTCTTTGATGAGACCCGACTGTAGGTGTGAGAAGGCGTAAGGACAGAGGGAAGGTTCAAATTGTGGGTTGGGTGTAATTATAACATGCCATGAGGCCGTGGCACCAAGGAGGTGTTCGGATGTGTAGCAGCTTGCGACATTCCTATATATGTTCCAGTGAAGGAGAAGAAGGTCGGTATGTGACATTATTATTAGCCAACCATGGGTGGGTTCCTTCACAACTTGTAAACAGCACCTGCAATTAAAGGAGTGGAAAGAGGTCACTTTTAGACATGAAAGTAGTCATGATTCCCATCCCAGTTAAGGTAACAGGGAGAAGATAGCAGAGAAACCACTGGGCTATGACATGTAGTGATGTAAGAATATTCATCAAAATTTGATACACAGAAGAAATATCTGTTATTCGAAGATTTCAAAAGCTTTTTAAAGAGAAGAAATTATGAGCACTTCTCGATCAACGAGTAAGAATTTTTGTTTTTAATTCGATGGCCAGGATTTGAGTATTTTGCATAAGCAATGCTACCATTCATATTGGGTTTTTCCAGCAAAGGAATGTTCTTTAACCCTCTGCCAAACTGCCTTTTGACATGTTATGTGAGTATGAAATGCCAGGTAATGAGTGTCAATGTTCACCTCCCTTGTCTTTTATTTTCGTTTGAGAAATTTGTGAAAAATACTTTTCGAGAAGGAGGAAAAAAAAATAAGCTTTTGAACGTAGGACATTTGAAAAGAATATTTTTTTAAAAAAAATGGCATCTAGTTCTCAATGGGAGAGAAGAAAAAAAATGGTCTGTCACAACACTAACTGGCTCCCCATTGATATGCATATGTCTATGGCTACTTTTGTTAGTGAGACCTGGAATACTGTTGACTAGAGTAGACCCACCGAATCAATTATTGACTAGTGAGTCAACACAGAGATAAATGCAATTGTTTTAGTATGACAACTTTGGTCAAAATGAACAACAGGAGTCCCATCCTTTATCTCTCTGTGTAGGAAAGAAAATGAAGAGAACCATAATGGATACATGAGTAGAGAGGCATGCACACATCCATTGGATAACACTCATTTGTTGTTCTTCTTCTTGTTGTTGTTCCTGGTTTACTGTGGTGCTACCATAGGGTTTACTTGGCATTTTTTCAGTTTATTGTTGAAAAGGACTTCAGAAGTAATCTAGTCTGCCTCTATGTTACTTCTAGTTTGGTCTCCTTTGGTTATACAGGCAATGAGATGTTTCCAAGAAGTCCACAAGCAAAGCCTGAAGGCAACAGACCTTCTTCAGTGTCACTACCCAGAAGTGGAGGAAATTCAGTAGCATGATATGTGGGAAGAAGAGACAAGCAGAACAAGACCCCACCAACCTCAAAGTGGCTACTTGGAAGGGCCAGTTATACTTCGCAGAGATGCTCAAGCCAAGATCCAGTAGGACTAGTGATGGAGAAGAAATCTCCACAACCAGAGTAACGTAGCTCATGGGGCAATGTCTACTTTGTCTACCCAAGCATTTGAGGACAGTCTGGGGGATCTAGTATTGACTATTGACTGGTCATGAGAAGGCCTCCAAGGTAATTTCCCTTTGAAACCCATAGAAAACATCTGCCCCCACCACCACCACCATCCAACAGGGATGAAGGCTGCTTCTCCTTCCCTAAAAAGGACTATATCCCACCAACACAAAGGAAGAACTAGAAGATCTGAATTCTAACAACCAATCCAGCCTTCAGCCAGAAACCTTCTCAAATAAGAAGGTGAAGGGATAAAGTGTTTTAGGCGGTTTCCTCCTTCACTTACAATCCTCTTAGGTTAGAATTGTATAGGGAAAAATCCATAGAAGATATAGAAAAGAAATGGTTGCCTATAAAAAAATACTGGAGTAAAAAATGGCCAGCTATGAAAAATTGGATTAATACCTAAAAGGCAGGAAAAACGATAGATAGATAGATAGATAGATAGATAGATAGATTACACTCATTTAATGATAATTGGATTAAGTAGAGATAGAACAAAAAACATCTGGGTTATAGGAAGAACTGAAGACAAAGGAATAAACATTTACAATGCTATTTTCGATAATGGTAGAATATGAGAAAAGAATGTAATACAACTGAATAAATATAATACATTTAAGGTTGACTTAACATATATAAGACATAATATATGATGATTATAGTTTTTCGTTTTGAATAGTTAGTTTGGACTTATATGAAGTAATGTAATTGGATAGAATATGAGGAATCCATTTACGTTAAAGTTTAAAAATAAGGAGTTTATCAGACGGGAGGAATTTCTCTTTATTTCGAATGGAGTCAATTGGAGCCAATTCAAATTTATGTGAATTCGCTAGTTTAGTGAATTTATGTGAATTCCAATTGCATTTGGAATGCGTTCAGAATGACTGCCCATTGCCCAAAAATGACTGCCCATTGCCCAAAATTGTGTGAGATGCTTTAATACAAAATAACATAAAACCCCATGATTGCGTTCAGAATGACTTCCCTTTTGCCCGAAATTGCGTGAGATACTTTAATACGCAATAACGTGAAACCCCACGATTGCGTTCAGATTGCCATTAGATTATACTTCCAATTTCTGTCATCTGATAAACTCCTAAATCAACACAAATAATAATTGTAATTAAAGTCTAAGTGTAGCTGTCACGAAGATTATTCTGATTAGAGAAAAATCTTAAAAGAAACATGTTTAAAAAAGGGATTGCAATCTGTAAGGAAGTACTTTGAAGTTATGATTGTCTGTTTGTGTTTGTATTTTTTTTGTTTCTCTTTGTTATGTCATTTTTGAAATGTATGCTTGTGTGTGTTTAAACTGAAATAAAATATTTCTGTTAAAAAGAAAAGGAATCCATAGAAAACAGCTGTCTCCCCATTCAACAGGGATGAAGTCTGCTTTTCCTTCCCTAAAAAGCAGTATAATCCACCAACACAAGGGAAGAACTATTCTATCAGCTAATCCAGCCTTCAGAAAGAAACCTTCTCAAATAAGAAGATGAAGGGATCAAATGTTTTAGGTGGTTTCCCTCTTCACCTACAGCCCTCTCAGGTCAGAACCGTATAGTGAACCAAAAAACGGCATTTTAATTTCATGAGAGAAGGAGCACAAAGGGGTGTTTGAGAGAACGAGAAGGAACAAACACCACACACACTGAGTCCGATCTCAAACACTGCGTAATGTGACCTCTTTGGATAGGGTTTGCCCAGCCTAGGTGAGTCTGATGAAACAGATACAGTCAAGTAAACACGGGGAGATGCCCCAGGAAATAGGCGTGATAAATCAGGTGAAGAAACAGCTACCCAGTCACACCTGGATCAGTCGGGCGGATGACTCAAGCGTTTGCTAGGGCTGATGGTTACTAGGGTTTACCAGGTGTGGAGACGAGGAAGTATTTCCAGAAGAACACCTTTTTAAATTCTTCGGTCCACTTTGAGATGCCAATAGGAACGGAGGAATGATCACGCCAGGTAGTAGACAATTTTTTAAAGCCGCTTCCTGTGATGCACCTGGAACAGATTTTGAAGAGGAGGAGGAAAAGAAGGAGAAGGAGAGGAAGAGCAGAAAGAGGAAAAAGAGGAAGAGAGGAAAGAAGCTTAAAATATCATCAAGTCTAATCATCCAGAGCAAATCTTATCATATGAGCCTAGCCAAGCATTAAGATAAACTAGATTTAAATAATAATTTTTAAAAAACCCACAAATGTAGGAAAAGTTTTTCACACCATGTTACTGCCAAAATGAAGTCGCGTGAAAATAAACCTCAAGTAAAAGGTAGAAAGATGGCAGCTTTGTACTTTCGGAACTTCCTTTTCTCTGTTTTACCTTTGCTTTACCTTTGCTTTATTTCACTTTGGCAGTCATGTCATATGAAAAACGTCCCACATTCACGGGTTTTTAAAATAATTAAAGGTAGTTTAATTCCCGTTTCTGAATGGGATTTCACTAGTATGATAAGGTCCTGTAATATAGGGTCACCATAAGTTGGACATGACCTGAAGGCACCAACCACAACAATGGATAAAGAGATCGATGGATGGATGGATATTTTAACTGCCATGTCAATAAAACCATGGTTTGCTGTAATGTTGAAATCATGGTGCTGTGATGCCCAAATACAGCCATACACTGAAGCAATCCCTTGTTCAAATTCTTGAGGGCACCTCAGGTATAAAGAATGATTCACCAGAATCCCATAGATAACATAAACTATGTTTAACTGGCATGCCTTCCACTTTTGATTTGTAACAGCGATATTCTGCCCCACCAATAGCTTATTTCCATTTCTATGCAAATGCCATTTAAGGGCAATAAAAACCAGAGCCCTTCGTTCCCTGTATGCCTTTGCCATTTCATTTGGTTTGTAGGTAGTCAATTAGGGAAATACTCCATAGCATCTCAGTTATTTGGAACATTGTGGATAGGAGATAATTGATCTAGGATTACATTCCACATTGATTAAGGATTACGTTCCACATTCTAGATAAAGCTGACAAACCTGACTGGATTGCTCTTTCAATTTAGAAAAAGACTTCATCTATCCGCACCCATTTTCCATCTGATCACCAGCTCTCGTGTCTTCCTAAGCCTATTATTCATACACGGGACAGATTTATTGGGCCTGGTAAAAGATAGGGGAGATATCAAGGGGTGCTTAGGGTCAGAATTCACATTTGGCATTATGAAAGATTATAGCCTCAGGCCATAGTTCCACGGTAGTATATGTTTATATTTATGGATGTCTTAAAATCTTGGGGTGGCTTACAATAAAATCGATTTGTAACAATAAATAACCATAGAAGACTAAAATATCATAGAATCATGCCAGAACAAAGGGTCAAAGAACTCCCAACCGATGTCCATCCAGGCTCTGCTTAAAATCTTTCAAAGAGGAAGACTTGGCCATGCTCTGAGGCAATGTCTTCCACTATTGGACATCTCTTATTGTCAGGAAGTTCTTCCTAATGTTTAGGAGGAATCTCTTTTCTTGTAGTTTTAATCCATTGTTCTGGGTCCTGTTCTCAGGAGAAGCAGAAAACAAGTTTGCTCCATCCTCAGTATGACTTCTCTTCAAATATTTAAACATGGCTATCATGTAACTCCTTAACCTTCTCTTCCCCAGGCTAAATATGTCCGGCTCCCTAAGTCGCTCCTCGTAGGGCATGGATTGCAGTTGTTGTTGTGTACCTTCAAGTCATTTCCATCTCATGGTGCCCCTAAGGCAGGACTATCACAGGGTTTTCTTGGCAAGTTTCTTCAGATTGGGGTTGTCACATTAAGTTTATATGGACAAGACGGGGTTTAAATCCTTGTCTCCAGAGTCATATTCCAGTCCTCAAACCACTACACCATGGCTCCAGTTTTTCAACGTCCTCCTTCAATTGTGATGCCCAGATTTTGATACAATATTCCAAGCGAGCTTTGGCCAAAGCAGAATAGAGTGGTACTATTACATCTCTCAATCTAGACATCACACTTCTATTTGATGTTGGTGATATATTAAATCAGAAATGCTAAAAACCATACAATTTAAAACCAGTTTTTTATGATTTAGAATAGTCCAGACCAAAACATCTATGCATATTAGATAAAATCGTGGCTGTGGGGTTTCTAAATCCATACATTTTTCATGCACCTTTTAGCTTCATTTAGGCACCAGGTTAAAATATATCTGTTTGCTGAATACCTTTGGCCTAAATCGTTTCTCCCAAAGTGCATGGTTTGAAAATATTTTAACCTTTTAGAAGCTCTTTAACTTGTTAACACCTTTAATATGTTTCTTCTACTTACATTATTTTAATTGTAATAGTTAGATAGATAGATAGATAGATAGATAGATATAGATAGATAGATAGATTTTACTTGTATCTTCATGATATAGGTATCTCATGGTATAGGTCAGGATGTAAATCCATGTATTAATTAAATCAATCAATTAACTAATCTAATCCTTATTAATTTTCTTTGTGATTGGAAGGGAGATGCTTGGTTAAGGTTTCCATAGCAGTGAGTAAATAAACAGTATTTAGTTTTGACACTTGCCTACCTAGCAGGTGTCAAAGGTGCCACTGGAAAATGTGTTTACAAGGTCTATTGTACATTCAGGCTTAATAGTCTGAAGGGTTTTGCAAAAAGGGAATGTAGGCCATTGAGACTGAAAATAGAAAACGTGCATTAGGAAATATGGAGAGGAATAATTAAGGATAACCAACAAGGTAAGCCAAGGTTTTCGCAGCTGGTTTGGCTCGAATACAACAGGATTGTCCTTGGTAAGGACAAATACTTTTCTTGACTGTAGAGGCAGAACCT
The DNA here is from genome assembly GCA_034509955.1 of Urosaurus nigricauda. Classification (NCBI taxonomy): domain Eukaryota; kingdom Metazoa; phylum Chordata; class Lepidosauria; order Squamata; family Phrynosomatidae; genus Urosaurus; species Urosaurus nigricauda. The sequence goes on from JAOEGL010000010.1 coordinate 3,670,731, forward strand.
GTTTATAAGTACCAGAAGGATGAACTCTGCTTTAATTCCATTTACAGCTTTTTAATAAACAGATACTTCTCATGAATTGCTTTTAAAGAATTCACAGTCTGAACTGAAAACTGGATGGAGTTGACTTGTGCTTGAAAGTACACAAAACAAAGGTTAAGGGAATATGCCTGAATCAGATTGAGGATCCCAATGTGGATCCACTGAATCAATGGGATCTAAATAAGGATTCACTCACTCTATGGAGTTTATCTCACGAAGGAGATCAGGAGTTTATCCCGTGACTATACTAGAAAAATCGCATAATTATGCGCAATGATTTCACACAATGTTGCACAAAACCCACCATTAAAGTGATCACAAAGAGGCATTAACACACATTTCTTTTGGGATTTCTGATATCACTTTAATTTGTGCAATTGTGTGTGATAATCATTGACGCAATTACTTGCCATTTTCGCTTCATTTGCGGTACTGTTTATATGTGCTTTAATCTCTCTTTGATGCCAAAATCAGCCCCAGTGTGATAAACTCCTGTGACAATTGATTCCATGGATCTATCCACTCACAGATATATACTGCCCAGGCTGGACAGAATATCATTTTCTGCGCAGAAAAAAATAAATCCTGTTTTCTGTGCAGATCAATCCCATGTGAATTTCACATAGAAGAAATCCTGAACTGCAAAAAGACTCATCAGTCCAGGATTCTTCTTGTCAGGGTTTCTCAACACTTGAGAAACATGTTTTCCTACATTTTGGGCCATATTTCTCATTGTTCTTCCTAACCCTACAGTGCCCGAGGCCTGGATGAACTTAAGCTCTGAGTATGAAATGAACTCAACTGCTCTGATTTCAGATCTCTGAAAGAGAGCCAAACAGGTGGATCACAGTCTCAGTTCCTGAAAACAATAAAAACAGGGAAAGAATGAGTTATTTCTTTACAGACTCAGCCAAGCACCATGTATTTGTGGATCCATGTTATCTGTCAACCTACTAGAGATGGAAAGAACATTCAAAAACTTGGGGAAATCATGAAATAGGGATTTCTCAGATGTTGGAAAACCCCAATGAGGAAGATCCAGAAGCTCCCCTTCTTTCTCTCCATCAAATAATTTTTGAAGCCTGCTGCCACACTGCAAAAGTAATGCAGTTTTACCCTTCTTTAACTGTCATGGCTCCATGACAGTTTATGTAGTTTAGTGAGATCCTGAAACTCTTGTATTTTCCATATGAATGTAAGATGATGATCCCAGACCTTATTAAATGGTTTGCTTAACCTAAAAGTAAAACTACAAACATATAAAAAATAAACAATATAAAAAGTATAAATATAGTAAATAAAATAAAATGAAAGGACAAGATGTGTCTGGAAACTAGATGTTGTATAAGACAAGCATACAAGCATATTCTACCATCAAGTCTATTAGCAGACAACTGAGCCATAATCATATATTTTTCATTGGGCTGGGTCTAAAAATTTGCAATAACTGTCAAATAAATGTCACAAAAATAGGAAAGGGGGACATTTCCACTGAAGAAAAATAGAAGCTCATCTAAAGGTGCAATTAAATCTAGTTTCGATTTAGTATTTTTAACCAAACTGTCCACACACAAAGGGTGGTGGTGTTTCATGGATGGGAGAGAGAAAGACTATAAAAGCATTCGACTCTCTGACAAGATCTTGCATCTCATCTTTGGCTCCTGGTGTGTTGTTCTCTGGCTTGCTGTGAGACCAGGTGAGTTGCGATTGGTCAAGTTGTTTGATAGATTATAAGAAAACAAGAATGGGAACTCTTATCTTAACAATGCAGACCTTCTCGAACTGATGATGAGGTCTGGAAATAATATCTGTTTTTATTCATTTCTCAGGTAATAAAATCACCAGCAGAATGGTCCTCCTTTTCTCTGTGCAGCCTATGCCTGGTAGGAAGAAGTTACATTCACGGCAATAGTGTCACAATCATGACTAAATAGCAATTGTGAATACAAACTAGCTATATATGAAGAAATTTATATAAGTGTTCCATAATCATGATTGGTATTTAGTCACAATTTTAACACTATTGCCACAATTGTAATCCTACTTTATTGGGTCTCATCTGCAAAAGGAGAAGGAGGTCCATTCTGCTGGCGACTGGAACATGGTTGAATTATGTTTCCACCAGGTTTGAATGGGTTGGGACTGGAGTAGATACTCATGGTGCATCTACACTGTAGAAATAATGTTGTTTCATACCACTTTAAGTGCTTATAGTGCCATCTTATGGACTCCTGGGATTTGTAATTTTGCAAGATCTTTAGGTTGAAAAATGATTCCAGCTCAACAGTAAGAGATGTTAGATGGTGGAAGATGGTCCCTTGAAGAATGGTGGAGTCTTCTTCTTTGGAGGCTTTTAAACATAGGCTGGATGGCTATCTATCGGGGGTGCTTTGATTGTGAATTCCTGCATGGCAGAATGGGGTTGGGCTGGATGGCCCTTGTGGTCTCTTCCAACTCTAGGATTCTATGCTTCTTTGATTCTAATGCACCAAGTCTCAATCACATGACTGGATATCATTATAACCTCAGTGGGAGAGACTTCCGGCAGTGGTGGTGGCAGTGGGTGGCACAGTGGAACACATGTGTAAACAGCTATCGGGCATTGCTGCAGAGTGTTTCTGATTTTCCTAGGAGTTTATCAGATGGGAGGAATTTCTCTTTATTTCGAATGGAGCCAATTGGAGCCAATTCAAATTCACATGAATTTGCTAGTTTAGCGAATTTACGTGAATTCCAATTGCGTTCAGAATGTGTTCAGAATGACTTCCCATTACCTGAAAATGACTGCCCATTGCCCGAAATTGCGTGAGATGCTTTAATATGAAATAACGTAAAACCCATGATTGCATTCGGAATGACTTCCCCTTTGCCCGAAATTGCATGAGATACTTTAATTCGTAATAATGTTAAACCCCATGATTGCATTCGGATTGCCATTAGATTATACTTCCAATTTCTGTCGTCAGATAAACTCCCTAGTTATTTTAAATCAATTTAAGTGAGGAATGACCTGGATTTGGTGCAAAACTGCCCTGTCTGCAGCCCATTGGTCACCAGCAGAACACATCTCCATCCAACAGTCTGCAGTTGAATCATGGTCAAGACAGGGCAAAGGAAACTGGTTTAAATGGTCCATGTAGACATGCCCTTTGATAGTGGAGTGTTAGCTTGGTGCAAATAATCATGAGGTTTCCAGTCTCCGGACAGATGAACGACTCTGTTTTATTTCCTAAATCGTCCATATTTATTTCAGTTCTATGTTTGGTCCCTTTTGTTTCTACACCATTATGCACTTTTCAAAAAAAAATCTTGAAAATTATTTTTTGCAGTGCTTGCATATGTTTGTGAAGGCAGGGACATTTTCCAGTATTTTTGCATGTAGTCTCCCCAGGATGCCAGCTTATGCCCCAGTTTTTTCTGCTGCATTCTTTCTTGTTCCATCCTGTTCCATCTCTGCTACAAATTCCTGGGTTGAAATGGATTAGAACAGTGGTTCTCGACCTTCCTAATACTGTAACCCTTGTATTGTGGTGACCCCCAACCATAAAATTATTTTCATTGCTACTTCCTAAGACCATCGGAAATATGTGTTTTCCAATGGTCATTCGACCCCAAAAGTGGTTGCGATCTACAGGTTGAGAACTGCTGGATTAGAAGCTTCAACATGCAATGTTTAAAATACAGATATATAAAATAGAATAAATATTTAAAATAGAAACATCTCTTTCAGAACGTACTGAAGGATGTCCACCCAGCAGTCCCAGTGTTCAATGAACCTGCCGCCATGCAAGGATAACCCTCACCAATGCATATCGAAACAGGATCCCAAACCAAGCCCACTGAAACCATGTGGAATAGCTGAGGATCAACAGAAGCAGGCATCCCCTCCATGTCCGCAAGCCCCAAAATAGCATCTCCTCGAGGAAAAATAAGACTTGGCAAACCATGGGCCAATGTCAATCCTGAAGACATCTCATTTGTTTTCTTATAACCAACATTCAGCTCTTTGTATTTGCATGCAGAAAAATGTATGTCACGTTTCCCCCCTTGTAAGATCATCTTTCTCCTAATTTGTAAAATATTAAAGAGGATAACATACGATGTTGGAAACAACATATGTGTCATAGAATATCCAGTTACTCAGAACCGTTCTCCTAGGAAAAGGTCAACTCAGGAAACTTTCTTAATATACTTGCCTTGGAAATTTAATAACACCTTAGCTCTGAAGGGTTGAACAATGGCATAATGACTATGTTATTTGGGTTAATTGTGAAAGCTTTACTGGGACATAGCTTCCTTCAGTCAGAGTTACTTTTAAATTTGTCCGCTTAGCTCACAAATATGTTGGGTTGGATAGGGATTGTTTTCCATGGAACAATATAAGTAATTAAATGTTGGTAGACGGGAATTAATGCTTTGGGCTTCACTTGATCTGTCAAATTCGCTTCTTCCTGTTCCTTTGACACAGAGATTAAAAAAAGCATAATATGGTGTATGCTAATTCCACCAATGTTTGTAGACACAAGGTTGTGACTGCGATTACCATCCAATATGATTACCATCCAATATGATTGTCTATTCCTGATATAATGCAAGTTTACTAAAGAGTGCAAGAGAGAAGATAATTCTGACATGGTCATGAGATTATCAAAGTACGGAGAGATCTCTGGCAAAAACAACTCAACCCACCTACTGATGATGAAAATAGATAAAAGAGGCGTTGTTTCCTTGGCTTTGGGACAAATCATATCTCCACCACTTTTGATATGTACAGCATCATGGATGGTTGTCTGGCTTGAAGAAGATCATGCAACACCTAGGTCTCCCTTTGGCTTTCAGTATGAAATGGTGTAGTTTATGCTTTGAAAATAAACATTGCTAGCTCTCATTTCTTTTTCCCCCAAACTCTGTTTCCAGGAATGCATTAAATGTTGCAGTTTGTAACAGTGTAAGTGTCTTTGGCTTTCATTTATATAGACAGACTGTAGCTCCTAATGTCTCTTCTCATAGGAGTCATAAACTAGAATCCTGTTGTTTTGCCCGGACTAGAGCAGATGTTGACTCATGGCTGGGGGGGAATCAGGACCTACTTTAGCTGGGATTAAGCAACATACTTCACATACATGCCATCCACAATCTGGGGCTCCATCCCACTACATAGTTATAACACTATGATTTCCTTTTATCTGCCATGGTACACCTCTCCCATGGAATCCTGGGAGTCAAAGGTTAGGGAGAGGTTGTCCTGCTTACTTCTACTGAGGGCAGCACATCAGGGGAATATATAAAGGAATAGTCCAGAGTCCAGTCCAAAGGTCAGTCAGTCACAGCAAAGGGCAGAAGCAAGAGCGTAGTCACAAGGCAAGTCCAGGGGTCACCTAACAAGAGTCATGAATCAAAGAGCAAGGAACACAGGAACAAGAAGGCTGCAAGATCGGTTGTCAGCTGCAAGGAACCTCTGCAGCTGGAGGTCTTTTAAAAGGCCTCTGCTTCTCTCAGCTGAAACCTATTAGCTCTCCTCTTGGCTTCTAGCCTGAAAGAATGCCTCAAAGACTCCTTGATCTGCCTTCGCTCCACAGGTCCTGACACCTGCACCCTAGAGTCCATAGAGTCTGTTTCTCCCTCTGCAGCTTCCCGAGCCTCCTCTGAGACTGTTGATCCAGGCTGCCCCTGTCTCAGCCTCTTCCATGTCTTCAGAGTCTGAGTCTTCTGACTGTGCCTCTAAGTCAGGCTCAGACACTCCATGACAGAGCTGCTTAGTTTCTCAGTCAGATAGTTCTAGTGCCTTACCCAGCAACAGATCTCAGGTCACCTTGTTGTTGTTGTTGCATGTCTTCATTTCTGACTTATGGCAACCCTATCACAGGATTTTCTTGGCAAGATATAGCCATGACAGTTAAAGTGGAATCATAGTGGTACAACTGTATTGTACGAAAGGCTCACTGTAACCCTTAAAATGTGTGGGATTCCAACTCCTATCATCCTTAGCCAGCATGGCTGTAAATCAGTGGAAAACAAGGTGTCTTTGGGATGTTAGATTGTTAGTCCCACCAGCCCTAGCCAGGATAGTGAATTATGAAGACATCCAGGAGCTGCAATCCCAAAACATCTAGAGAACTGTAGACTTCTCATCTCCACTATAGACAGTTTGCTCAGATATATTCAGAGTTCATTTAATGGAAAAAGTCTCTAGCCCCTTTGAGTGATGAAAATATAATAAAATATGTTTGTGATGTTTCTACATCATTTCTCTACAGGATGCCAACTTACTCCTATCTTCTAGTGTTATGATCAATAAACACAAGGCTCCCAAGTGATTCTGACTACTGAGACTGTCTCTTGACGTCCTCTCGCCAGAAAAATAAAATAAAATATAGGAGTTTCCTGTGTAGGTTTGGAAATTTCCATAGGACAAATACCTACAACAAGGTTGGACAACTGTGGTCTTTTGGATGTTGCTGGAGAGGAACATCCATGGTCCCTCAATATGGAAGAGCTGGTCAGGGAGATGGTCCTAAACAGTCGCTGGATGCTCACAAGATGTTCAATCCAACCCACGATAGGAAATATATTCCATCTCTTTGTTTGCTTTTATTATTTTTTAATATATATTTATTAGTTTTGTAACACCTCAAACATATCCGACATACCAAACCAATACATTAATATACAATCAATTACATATGGTACCATACAATTACAGTAAATCACCACATCACCCACATTGCCCCCATCTTTGTTTGCTTTTGAACCATTCCTAGCTCCAGTTCATGGAAATCAATTCCCTTTGACTCGAAATACAACAACGGAAAAAAACACGTGGCACGCTCAAACAGGAAGCAGTTCCCACATACAGGAAGTTCGGTATGTCGCCAGGAATGCTTCAATATATGTTAAGCATCCAGTAACATGCCTAGAATAACATGCTATTTATTTACATTTTTCTGTGCAACATCACGGAGATATGGCTAAGGTGATCCCAATCACCAAAGCTTGGCATAAAATTACCGGCGTCTTGGTTAGATGTTTGACAGTTTTATGTGGTTAAGCAAGTCCGAACAAATGGATTAAGCAAGCAAACAGTTCAGATGTGGGTAGACTAGAGCAATGAGCAATCCCTGTGTAGGCGCACCTTTAATGAGACGGATCAGCCAGTCTGGTGTCAATACCTGGCAAATGAAGACAAATGAGGTGAAGACAATGGCAAGTCTCTTCGAAATATACATTGCTAAGAAGACCCTGGAGTAGGACTGTCATAAGTCCAAAATGAGACATACATGCACAAAAGCTATATTTAGCTATATAATCAGCCCTGATGGCGCAGTGGTTAAATGCCTGTACTGCAGCCACTCACTCAAAACCATAAGGTTGCGAGTTCAAGACCAGCATAAGGGCTGAAGCTCGATTCAAGCTTGCATCCTTCCAAGGTCACTAAAATGAGTACCTAGATTGTTGGGGGGCAAATAGCGTACAATTGTAAACCGCTTAGACACTCCTTAGGGGTATGAAGCGATATATAAATGAAGAAAAAAATGTTTATACGTAGTTTCTTAGGCCATGAGACCATATAGTCAACACAAGTGAGTCATAATGTCCAAACAGTCATCATGTCCTATTGAAGATTGGCCTTCTTATCTTTCCATGGTGTTTGGGAAGGACGTCTACCAGCCCATGAAAAGTAGTTAAGAGAAGATGAAACATGGTTCCACAACTTAAATCCTATTGGTTAGTCCCAACAGGAGGAGACCCATTAAATCATTTGGTGAATGGTGAGCCAGCACATAGGTAAATCCTATTGATTCAGGGGATAAAGTCTAATTTGGACTGACAATAACATCTAGGTTATGATCTTTCTACATTGGTCTAGGGAGAATGAAGCTATTTTTATGGATTGATTTAAGTATCCATTTAAACAACTGGAGGGGGGCAATAACGGTGGGGCTTAAGGTGTCATATTGCCCACATTGGGGAACTTGAAGGGCCACAGCTCCTCAAAAAATAAGGAAACAGAATAGTTTTTTTGGACTATATGGCCATGTTCTAAAAGAGTTTATTCCTGACATTTCGCCTGCATCTGTGGCTGGCATTTTCCGAGAATGCTGTCATGGAAGAGAGTAAGGTGCATATATGTATATGTATATATGTGTGTGTGTATGTGTATATATATGTATACTGTGTGATCCTGTATGTATGTATGTATGTATGTATGTACACAGCCCACTCTCTTCTATGCCAGCATTCTCTGCAGATGTCAGCCACAGACTGAGCACATGGCCTCATAGTCCAAAAACCCCACAAAAAACTATGGAGGCCAGTCATGAAAGCCTTCAACTTCACAAACAGGGTAGCATTGGTGGCCAAAAAGCTGATTTCTGAACAATTATTTGTAAAATTTAATCATGGGTGCCCTGGAAGGGAAAAGGGGGTGGGGGTGGGGGGGGACATGTTTCTAAATTTATTTTCAGTTCCATAACGTTTTGATATTATAATGTTTTTCATTATTCCGATATCCCTTTTTTTGCGTTATCTTTTGCGTTTGCTTGTTTTGCCTTATTAAAATGTGAGTCACCTTGTGAGTCATCGAAGTTTGGGATAAAGGAAGGATGTAATAAATTAAAGAAATCATCCCGTAGACCTGCCTTCCATTCTGTAGCCTAATCATCCTTCAAAACCACAAAACTCACTCTGACCATCACATCTTCTGGCCATGGCATCTTGTGGCATCTTGTGGCCATGAATTCCATACGTGAATAATATGTTATGTCTGTTTTCGGTCAAATGACAATTAAGTTCTGTTGAGTGTTGTCAAGTGTAGCTTTATTGGTTCTTCATGTATATTTTTCTTCTGCATGTCTTCTCTTTGCTCATTTTATTTAGAATCGCAATGCCTGAGCTATGTTCTGTCTCCCAACCTAAGTCCCTGAAATCCAGCTTAAAAGCTAGGCAGTTGTACTAAATGAAGTACATTTATAATAAATAATAATAATCATAAAATTTTATTTATATGCCGTCTCTCTCGTAGGATCAAGGTGGCTCACATTTACTTGTTTTTTTTCATGTTTTATAGTATTTTAACTTCGACTGTTTCAGATCTGTTCGCCACCTTGTGTCCACGTACTGGGAGGAAGGCAGGATATAAATAAACATAATAAACATAACATAATAAAAATGAAGGATTTCTGTAGTATTGGCAAGGAAGGTGTGTCCAGCTATTACCCCCATTGCTCCACAATTGATTTTTATAGAGAAATTTCCAACTCTATGATTCTATGGATTGAACTCAGATTGCTCTCTGGGACTGGGTTCAGTTAGCAATCTGAGGAGCTTAGATGAAATTTGACTACAAGACCAAATTGTGTTTTCTGCATGGTAGTGGTTGGACTGGGTTGTGGTCCCTTTAGCTGTAAGGTTATATGATTCTATGAGGATTTAAAGAGGCCATTTGCCCATAGTTCTGTTTTAGCAGTATTTCTGTGTCCATTTGGATTTCATCCAGATCGTAGCTCCCTGTACCTTACGCTGAGTCACTGCCACCATCTCCTGCTCCGTCAGATATCTGCGGCCAATTGCCAGAGACAAGATGTTTCCTGACTCAACCACTTGCCTGGAGGCAAATTGTGTTATATAATCACCCTACAATGGGAAAAAATGATGAACAGTTCAACATACAGCTCAGGAGTTGTGTCAGTATGGATGGCAGTCTAGACCTTGGATGATACCGGGTTAGAGTTCATGCATAGCTCTTTTCCTCTGTTGGAGAGTTCACTGAAAGATTGGAAAGAGCAACACGGACTCTGGTCTGGACTCATGCAAATTGGGATGAGGATGAAATTTAGGGGAATCAGAAATTTAAACAGCAATTATCCCAAGCAAAATGCAAATTCGCAATTAAGGTTTTCACACACATTGCTATTAAACAGGCAATGAAGAGGCCATAAGGGGGGTGGGGGGACAGCAACAAATCATTTTCGGGATTTCACCTTGAATGATTTGTTGCTGTTTATTGCCTCTTTTTTGGCCTCTTTAGTGCCTGCTTACTAGTGACAAAAACAGATTTTGCTTGGGATAATCCCTGTTTAAACCCCTGATTTTGTCCAATTTATCCTGTGTGATAAATTCCTAAGTCAGGTGCCACTTTTTCACTTTCTAAACCTAGATATGAGGACATCACACTTGGTCATCAAAATATGGACATTTCTGAAATGTGCAATTACTTAACACAGCATATATAAAGCACACACAGTTAAAGTCCATATATAAAAGTTAATATATATAAAGTTAAAGTCCTCTGCTCTTTAAGCAGAGGCTGGATGGCCATCTGTCGGGGATGCTTTAATGGAGAGTTCCTGCATGGCAGGGAGTTGGACTGGATGACCCTTGTGGTCTCTTCCAACTCTATGATTCTAAGATATATATATATAGATATATATAGATATAGATATATATGGTGGTGGTGGAGATACAGACAATAGAAAATATTAAATTCAGTGGAAATCCACTTTTGAAAATGTGCGTATCTGCTGAGGTGGGCACCATTTTGAAATGCGAGAAATGCTCATTTTAAAAATGCACACAAAATCCATACTTACTTTCATATGAACAACAACATCTGAGGTCGAAATGAGGAAGGATGAAGGCCAAAGGGAATGATGGCTTCTGGATTTGCCCAACCCTCACGCAAAGATCAAGCAAATGGGCAATGAAGTAATGGCCCCATGATTCTATGAATTAATTCCAAACATAACGGTGAAGATTATTTTTGGATGCTGCACCTCTCTGTATGATCCGAATCCTGACTGAAATATTCTCAGGGTAAAGGACAATGCCAGCTGGTGCCTCCCATAGAGGTTAGGTGGAAAATTCTCATTGCATTTCATTAAACTTTATTTTTTATTAAACTTTATTAATCATAGTGCTTGTTACAATGATTTAAAAAAAGGAAATGCAAACAATAAAATATCGATCACAACAAATTTTGGCATATTCCTCCCCTGAGATCAAGTTGACTCAGAAGCAATGTCTTACATTCTTATTTAAACCTATCCTTTATTCAGGACACAAACTCTTTCTGGAAAGGACCATAACTTGGCTGAAGAACACATGGCATGCCTACCAAAGGTCCCAGGTCCAAACCTTGGCCATCTCCAGCTAGAATGGGAAAGTTTCTCAACTGAAACTATAAAGACCTACCATCATTCAAGTCACACAATATTAAGTGAGGCTGACAAATGGTCTGATTCAGATTCAGTTCCCAAATGTGTACTAGAACACTTCAGGAATTTGATAGGAACCAACATGATCAGTGCCTCCTGGACTGACCTATACGACGGATATCTATGTCTGTTTTGTTTTCTCTTTCTCTTTTCAAATAGCATACCAGACAAACCCCAAGTTATTTCTATCTTTCATATAAAGACATTGGTGAATTCTGGTAATTTCTTAAGGCAAACAAAATGCATCCAAGGAAGTAGACTGAAGTCTACAAAAGCTCCTGCTGCCAACTTCTTTCTTTCAGTTAGTCCCAAAGATGCTACAAGATCTTTTTGCGTACTGATTCTACAGACTAACACAGCTATATCTGAATTCTGCCAAACTGAAACAAAATACTACTTCATCTATATTGGGCAAATTTAAAATGTATACCTATTTCCACCATGGATCATTTTGCTTGCTCTCCACCGGCAGGTGAAGATTTTTCTTTTTACTCCAGCTTTTCAGTATTAACTGTCTGGCGTAGACATTCTTTTAATTCGGATGTATTGTATGCTCATCCCTCCCCATTTCCAGCTTTGACTTTCACGGATTTGATTATTCACGGATTTTACTATGTTCTCTCTAGGAATATCTAGGACTTCCAGCTCAACTTTGCGGTCAACTTTAACCAATAGTCGCACTGAAGGACCTAGAGATTTTTAGAGAGTACACTCCTCTAGGCATTTGTAGGTCCACCAGCACAATACTATGGTCAATGTCTGGCAGATGCTGACCACAGAGTTGCACTGGAGGACTTAGAGATTCATAGAGAGGTGTTCTCTCAGATAAAAGCAAAGTATTTTTGTTATTTGCGGTTTTCCTACATTCATGGGGGTCCTGTGCTCCTAATCTCCAGTGGTGGGACAAGTCTCTTTGTATTAACATTTTAAATCATATGTGATTGTTTTTAACTACTTTTGTACTGTCCATAGTTTTCAGTACATTTTATTTAACTTAAACAGGCCTGGGCTCCCATATTAGGAGAACGCTATGATACAATTTTAATGAATTCATTCATTAGTCCATTGAGGTTCTACATCTTGTGGTCTAAGGGCTGAACTGGAGAATCTTCAATGAGCCCCCCAGACTGGAATGATGGAAGAATTGTCAAAGCTGCCATCTGCCCTCAACTCCTTCTCTGGCCTACACAGATATTTTCTGGCCAAGATGTGGTTGATATGACAAAGACTTCTTAACATGCCATTGGGTGACCACCACCCCACAGCTGCATAGGAACACCTTCTTGGTCTACCATCCCTGCCTCCTACCTGAAAACCCAAGACTGCCTTGGCCTGTCTTTCCCAACCCAAAGGACAAACACACACCTCAATAATAATAAAAGGGATAATTAATGCACTGAGAAGAGGACATTTCCCAACTTCTCAGCCTTGCATGAGAGCTGCCTCCTCTTCTCTTCCAACTTCCCTGTTCATCTTCTTTCCTCTATCCCAAGGTGCATCCCATAGATGCAGTAGGTGATCATTGTCTCCCCTTTAATCTGGGATAACACACAAAAAACACCTTTTGATTAGCCAATTATCAATTATATTGAGCAGAAGAGGTGATTTGGTTGGGTCATTTCCATGAATACCATTTACAAGCCGACGAAAGAATGGGAAATGAGTATGCATGCTGCATCCTTCAGCATTCCACCATAGGTTAGCGTGGTTGACCTTTTGGGAAAACAATCTGATTTACTGTGTTCTTCTGTATTCCACCACAACCTTGTGTGGTTAGCCTGAAATGATTTGATTTGCTGTTTCCTTTAGCATTCCACTGTAGCGTGGTGTAGTTGGTCTAAAAAATTTTGGTCTATATTCCTCTGCATTCCACTGTAGGGTGGTGTAACTGACCTTTGGCCCAAAGGTTTTGCTGTTCCCAGACATTTGATATCATATGAAATTTTTAAAAATAGATTAGATTTCTTTAAGCATAGAATTATAAAGTTGGAAGGGGCTCCACAAGCCTAGTCCACTTTCCTACTGTGCGGGAATACACAGCTAAAGCACTCCTGATTTGACTCTTCCCAATGCTGCCAGAAGGGTGGAATTTGTGCCAGGCTTCCAAGGAGGTTGGCACTGGGTCTTCATGATGCTCACAGCTGCTGCTCAGAGCATTGGGCAAAGTCTTGCGATGGCCTGAATCATTGCAAGACTTCCCGAGAGACTGCGGTGAAGTCTCAGCAAATCTCATGGGACTTTGTTACCCTACGACAGCGGTTCCCAACCTGTGGGTTGTGACCTTTTTGGGGTTTGAATGACCCTTTCACAGGTGTGACCTAAGCCCATGAGAAAACACATATTTCTGATGGTCTTAGGAACCGAGACAAGAACAATTTTATGGTGGGAGGGGGTGTCACCACAACATGAGGAACTGTACTAAAGGGTCACGACGGTTGAGAACCACTGCCCTATGAGATTTGGTGCAAGATTTGGCAGGCTTATTTATGCCTAACTCATGGTTACCAGCCATTCTTGGCCTGGCAGAAGGAAGGGGTTACCAAGCTGGGGTGTCCCCCTCCTGTGGCCATTATCAGAAGGAGGGAAGAATATGAGACACAATAAAAGGCAGCAGGAGGGGGACTTTGGGGGGGGATAACTGATCCAACTGGGTGACTAACCTGCAGTCGGGGCAGATGTATTACAACCTTCAACCACCCAAGTTGGACTTAATCACACTGATTTATCCTACTCGAGAATTTAACAGTACAGGAGCAGGTGAAAGTCCTGCCAAACAATTGGCTAAGCATGGAACCATCAGCACTGTGTTGCCTCTACCTGAATCTGCATATATGACAGTGATTGATTTATGATGACAACATGAATAATTTATGATAGCATTACGATTGATTCATGGTGGAATTACGATTGATTTGTGATGGCATAATGATGGATTTGTTTGATTTATGAACCCTGGATTATGCGTTAAATTTGTGGCCATTCTCATAGAATCATAGACTCATCGAATCGTAGAATTGGAAGAGACCCCCAAGGGCTGTCCAGTCCAACCCCATTCTGCCGTGCAGAAACTCCCAATCAAAGCATCCCCACCAGATGGCCATCTAGCCTCTGTTTACAGACCTCTAAAGAAGGAGACTCCACCACTCTCCAAGGAAATGTGTCCCACTGTCTTACTGCGAGGAAGTTCCTCCTAATATTGAAGTGGATTCTCTTTTCTGATAACCTATATATTGGTGCCCAGCCCCTCATTTGTCCCAGTGCAAGGGTATAGTAAAAGGATATAGGACAGGAATATGTGGGCTTCCAGTTATTAATTGACTCCAGTTTCCATCAAAGCAAGCTATGGATGTAAAACCTTATATAGTAAATGGGGCAATGTCAATTAAACCGAAACAAAAGTACTCCCCCCCCACCTCACAAAAAAGACCAATTTTTTTTCTTTTTTATACTATCTCCATGCATTTCTGCAAAACTGAAATCAGGATAAGATAATGCTTGCAACGATGAAATATTCATGCTGCATAGGTTGTTAGTGCTTTCTGGATCAATCAGCAAGGGATGTACAGAATATTCAAAAAATATTCAATAATGGTTGAAAAATATGGATGAGAAGAATCCTTAACTGATGAGACTCTTTACAATTCAGGACTGATAATGTATAAAATTCACACATGTTTGATTTGTGTGGAAACTAGCATTTTCTGGGCAGGATGTAATATTTCTGCATTGAAGTATTATTTTCCATTCTGAAAATGATGTTTTCTGTGCGAAACAACCATGTGTGAATTTTGCACGGAATAAGTCCAAAATTGTGAATAGTCTTTCAAAACAAAAACTGTTTTTGAAAACTTTCTTACAATGGGAAGAGAATTGCTGAAATAACTTATTGATACCTTCATAGAGATACTAAGGCTGTATCCACTGCAGAAATATCCAGTTTGAAACCCCTTGAACTGCCATAGCTCAATGCTATGGAATTCTGGAATCTTTTAGTTTTCTAAGATATTTAGACATCCACGTCAGAGAGCTCTGGTGCCACAACAAACCACAATTCCAAGAATTCAATAGTGTTGCGTCATGGCAGTCAAGTGGTGTCAAATTAGATTATTTCTGCTGTGTGGATGCAGCCTTCGTGATCAATTACATCCCTATAATCACCTTTTGGGCTTACTCTCTCTGTGTGTTTAGCCTCACGAAAGAAAAATATCTTCATTTAGTGCAGACATCTTTTTTGTTCCTCTGATTTATTTTCATTTTCCCCTTCCTTCCATGATAGATAGACAGAAGAGAGAGAGAGTGACAGATAGCTATCAGGCAGACAAGGACAGAGATGGAGATAGAGACAGAGATAGAGATAAAGATAGAGATAAAGATAAATAGGGACAGAGATAATAAGTCAGTGTATTAGTGTGTTGGATTAAGTCTGGGAAGATCCAAGTTTGTTCTTAACTGTGAAGCTCACTAGACAGCCTTATTTGTCTAATTAATTATTTGCCACCTTCCTTCTGGCATGAGATCTAAGATGGCTCACAAAGGCCAAAAACTAGACAACCTAAACACCTGGTATCAGTAGACTTATGTCTACAAAAGCTCATGCTGCCAACGTCTTTCTTTCAGTCAATCTCAGAGTTGCTACGAGATCACTCTACATACTGATTCCACAAACTAACATGGCTATATCTTTGAATTCTAAACACCTGATAGTCACAAAAATTAAAAACGCAGTTAATCCCCATGTTAACACACCTTGCATTTTAAAAATAGGAAATGATTAAACCCTTTTTAAAAAATAAAAAGTATAACACCCTCCATAAAAGTCCTATTGCAACCAATTAATCATTAAATGTCTGTTTGAATAATAATGATAAAATAGATTTATTTCATTTCATTCAGCCTTTATTAGGCATACAATGACATACATTTACAATAAAACTTCAAGATTATGATGAAATTTATGCCATAAGCTTGTTGCCTCCACTAGAAACTTGGCCGTTAGCCTGGTAATATGTGGGTTATGATCTTCCAGTAAGTATTCCACTGATAACACATCTAAACAGATATTCATTTCCATTAACCTCCTTAACAATTTCCCCCTAGGAATTATATACAATGGACAAATCAATACAATATGATACAGAACACCAGGAGCTTGATTACAAAGATATATACGATTCCAAGTCTGTAAATATCTGTCCCTGGTCACATTTGAGGGGTGTACATTGCAGATAAAAAGGCCTTCCTCAACACCAGCAATGAACAAATATATACTCATCTTCCAGCAAAAGGAGAACAGAGAGAGGATCATAATAGCCTCCAATGGATTTCAATCAGTTGGGACAATGGCTGAGAAGACTCTCTCCCCTCTCTTCAGCGGATGGGATTTTTATGTTGGTGGGACTTTTGTATAAAGGAGATATGACTTTTACAGCTTTGGGGTCTGGTCACCATCCTGATAATTTATAATCTCAGCTACTGTATCTTTCCCCTCTCTGGCCTTCCAACTTCATCCCCCCATCTTCATTTAACTTTGGGCCAATACAGACCGGCACTTTATGCCAGCCTGTACACAGACTAGGGCTAGATAAGAGCTGAGCATTTACATGATCAGAAGCCCTAATCCATCACCTGGGCGCCATCTTGGTATGCACCCATTCAGATGGTGCATGCCATGATGATGTCTGTTGTGTGCAGCATCCAAATGGTACTGCGCACAAGGGGTATCATAAGTCTGCACTGTGGCCCTTATGGCATACATTCTAGGGTGCAAATAGAAGCTGTGTTTTGTGGCTTCTATTTGCACCTGGTTGGGGGCATGGCATGCGGCTGCCACATCCCCAACCCAGTGCTTCCAGGGGCAGCACAGAGCTGTCCCTGAGTGGGCTGTTTGTACAGACCCTTTTTTGCCTAGATCATTCCACTCATTGCCTTGATGTCTCTTCTGGCATCCCTACACCATCTTCCTGTAATCATAGAATCATAGAATCATAGAATCATAGAGTTGGAAGAGACCACAAGGGCCTTCAAGTATTTAAACAGGGCTATCATGTTGCCTCTTAACCTTCTCTTCTCCAGGCTAAACATCCCCAGCTCCCTAAGTCTTTCCGCATAAGGCATGGTTTCCAGACCCTTCACCACTTTAGTCGCTCTCCTTTGGACACGCTCCAGTTTCTCCACATCCTTTTTAAATAGTGGTGCCCATATCTCTTTCCCACATCTGCTCCTTTCAAGGGGAGCACAAATACAGAGACACACACAGTATCCAAATTCTGTTTTTAGTTTCAACAAGAGGATATTCATTGATTCAGCTGTGGAATGGTGAGGCAATACATACATATCTCCGACTCTAGTCAGGACTAACAGTAGCCTTTTGGCCTACAAATGTGTCTTTCTGCTTTTCCTCATGACATAACTCGGGGGGGGGGAACCTGTTACCCTCTTCTATGTTCAGTCCTAATGGAGGTATGCATAGAAATGAAGGCAGATATCAAATCAAAAGAGATTTGATTTTTATTTGGATTCTTGGCAAGTTTTACACAACTCTGGCACACCTGCATGAAAAAAGTCCTCCACTGTTAGCAACCTGCTGGATTCTAACCAAGCAATTAGGTGGGGCTCCTAGTTAATTCATGCTGTTTATTCATCACCAATTAACAAATGATCAAAATGATAGATAGTGATCTCCTGCATCTCATCATGCGTCTAGGACTAGCAGGTCCAGTAGTTAGACAGGGAACAAATATGTAACTCTCCATTCCTGGGGGTGTCTCATTTCCCGTAGGATTGGCCTAAAGATAGTATAAAAAGATCTCTGGAGCCCAAAGCTCTTCATTCACTTACTTGCAACCTCTTCTTTGATTCCAGCTGCTCAAGAAGGTAAGCCAAGCTTATGTATTGTCACTTACTTTAGGGGGGATAGGACTAAAGCCTTTGACTAGTGGATCCTAGACCGGCTGACATTGTAATTACAGAACAGTAAGCTCTGACTGATGGTTGCTCAAGAGGAGATTGGGAAGTCAAGATATCCCAGCTGCAAAAAGGGATTGTGGGTAGGTAGGCTAGAGTGAGTGAGTGCTAGAATGAAACTTCCAAGGGATATGCTTGTCTTCTCATTCATAGGTCTGTCAAGACGTTCTGAATAAAGACAAAGAAAAGGAGAAATAAGAGGGAAGCCATGTCTTGGTGGTAAAATTCATGCTTTGTTCGCAGAAGGTCCCAGATTCACAAATCCTGGGCATCTGCATAGTCATGTTGATGGGCATCTGCCACAGTCATGGTAGGACTGTTGCCAATCAGTGCACAATAGGCAATCTGCAACAATAAGAAAAACAAGCATTAAACAACTATGTTGATGGGATGCATGGCTTAACCCCCTAGAAAATATATATATATATATATATATATATATATGGCAGGTTCATCCTGCAGCATCACTATATTAAATCATTTCAGGTTCAGCCTGTGGTGTTTTCATTTTAAGTCAGGGATGTGGGCAACTCTGAGGGGTCCCTATCAGAACTGTAAAGAATACTAGAATATTCTCGGAAGATGCCAGCCACAGATGCAGGAGAAACATCAGGAATAAACTCTTCTAGCCAAAAAAACCCAACAAAAACAATACTAGAATAGGTGGAACAATGGGATAAAGCACAAGATGGGAGGCTTATATTTTCAGTTCAAAAACTGCTCACCCTTTTGAAGGATGTGTAATATTTTTTGGGTGCAGAAACCACTGTTTTCAGGAGAAGGTTGCCTACTTTGGCAATTTTTTCTATCCCAGCTTGTAGACTTGTTTGAGATGTGACAAATGAACATGTTCATCAGGAGGAACAGAGTTTAATTAATGTGGTCCAAAAGAAATGGAGGAGTTTCGACCACAAGCTTAACTCATATTTAATTAGCCACACCAAATACATGGGCAGTATTCACAGATGCAGATTGGGAAGATGCAGCAAAAGGTGACAAGAATGGGATCTGTAAATAATATTTATGATCACCTCCTTCCTCTAAAGGAATGAAAGGCATTATGATGCCACTTAGTGACAGAACAGTCTAGTGTGGGATTAGTAAACATGTGGCTCTTCAGACATTCTCTGGTTCCCATCAGCCCATGGCTACATAGTGAATCCTGAGGAATGGTTGCACCTTCAGTCCAGAATAACGATGTAATTCCTTGTTAATTTTGTTCTTGAAAGAAACAATAATTAATCTGACCAATCTCCTCCCCATTCTGTGTAAGTCTTCAAAAATGTGCTGTTCTCAAAAACTATTGGGTGTACAGGATTTAATCCACGCAAAAGTCACAAGTGATATTTTGTGCACAGAAAATTATATTTTATGCACATAGCACTTTGATCTGACTGGTAGCCTACCCCACTTACTCTGATTGGTAGAAGATGACCAATCTATCTACCTGAGTTCCCTTTCAGTGGTAATGCCTGGAGATAATTTAGGGAACAAACATATAGAAAACCTGACGAGTGAATCTTCCCCATTGTAATGTCTGAAACAGGCTTGCTTTGTTTCATGGTAGATGGTTCCAATATCTCCAATTGTAAGGATATCAAATGTTGCTGGAAATAACATTGTTTCCGCTCCTACTTCTTGTGCCACAAGACCATGGTGACCAATAGTATTGTGCAAATGCATCAGCCAAGGAACTTTTTGGGTGGGTTGTTTTCTGATGAAGCTGGGAAGGAAAGTTCATATCCCTCCCTTACGAACTTTAAGCCAATGCTGGTCCAGAAATAGTGATTTTTTTTCTCTTTTATTTTTCAGAACCAGACACCAAAAGGAGAAGAAAAAAAAGAGGAAGCAAAGACCATCTTCTACCTAACACAGATAATATGAGCGGGCAGCAAAGGCAAAGCAGTGGCTGTTGTGGTGGCGGCGGTGGCGGTGGCAGCAGATCATGCTGTGGTGGAAGTAGTGGTGGAGGTTCCTCTGGATATCAGATGCAGAGCCAAGGGAGTTCATCATCATCATCATCATCCTGCTGCTGTTCTAGTGGAGGAAGTTCCTCTGGCCAACAGTCTCAAGGATCCATGTGCTGTGGTGGAGGCGGAGGCGGTGGAGGAAGTGGAGGAAGTGGAGGACAAAAGATCATCATTGTCTCATCAGGTGGCAGCAGCGGAGGTGGAGGTGGACAGTGCTGCTGTGGAGGAGGAGGATCAAGTGGTGGATCTGGCCAAGTCATTATATCATCTGGAGGCGGAGGCGGTGGAGGCGGTGGTGGACAGTCTTCTGTTTGCTGTGGAGGATCTAGTGGGGGTTCTGGGGGTGGAATGTCCCAGCAAAAGATCCCATGCTGTGGAGGGGGTGGCGGTGGTGGATCCGGTGGCATTAAAATCATTAGTGGGGGATCTAGTGGGGGTGGTGGCTGTGGAGGAGGTGGGGGTGGAGGTGGCTCCGTTAAGGTCATATCAGGAGGGAGCAGTGGAGGTGGTGGTGGAGGAGGAGGAGGATCTGGCAGTGTTAAGATCATTGGTGGGGGATCTAGTGGGGGTGGTTGCTGTGGAGGAAGTGGGGGTGGAGGTGGCTCTGTTAAGGTCATATCAGGAGGGAGTAGTGGAGGGGGCTGTTGCAGTGGTGGTGGAGGAGGAGGATCTGGTGGTGTTAAGGTCATTAGTGGGGTATCTAGTGGTGGTGGTGGAGGAGGGGGAGGTGGTTCTGGTGGGGTTAAGATCATTTCAGGTGGAAGTAGTGGAGGGAGCTGTTGTGGTGGTGGTGGTGGAGGAGGATCTGGTGGTGTTAAGATTATAAGTGGAGGATCCAGTGGTGGTGGTGGTGGTGGAAGCTCAGGAGGCATTAAAGTCAAAAGTGGGGGATCCAGTGGAGGTGGGAGTAGTGGAGGATCAAGTGGCAAAACCATCATAGTTCCATGTGGTGGAAGCAGTGGTGGTGGCCAGAGTTCAGGTGGCCAGAGTTCAAGCTGCTGTAGTGGAGGAGGATCCAGTGGAGGTGGTGGGGGTGGTGGCAAGACCATCATAGTTCCATGTGGTGGAAGCAGTGGTGGTGGTGGTGGTGGTGGCGGTGGTGGCAAGACCATCATAGTTCCATGTGGTGGAAGCAGTGGTGGTGGTGGCCAGAGTTCTGGTGGCCAAAGTTCTAGCTGCTGCAGTGGAGGACAATCCAGTGGCGGCGGCGGTGGTGGTGGTGGTAAGACCATCATAGTTCCTTGTGGTGGAAGCAGTGGTGGTGGTGGCCAGAGTTCTGGTGGCCAAAGTTCTAGCTGCTGCAGTGGAGGACAATCCAGTGGCGGCGGCGGTGGTGGTGGTGGTGGTAAGACCATCATAGTTCCATGTGGTGGAAGCAGTGGTGGTGGTGGTGGCCAGAGTTCTGGTGGCCAAAGTTCTAGCTGCTGCAGTGGAGGACAATCCAGTGGTGGCGGTGGCGGTGGTGGTGGTCAGACCATCATAGTCCCATGTGGTGGAAGCAGTGGTGGTGGTCAGAGCTCTGGTGGCCAGAGTTCTAGCTGCTGCAGTGGAGGACAATCCAGTGGTGGTGGTGGTGGTGGTGGAGGTCAGACCATCATAGTCCCATGTGGTGGAAGTAGTGGAGGTGGTGGCCAGAGTTCTGGTGGCCAGAGTTCTAGCTGCTGCAGTGGAGGACAATCCAGTGGTGGTGGTGGTGGTGGTGGAGGTCAGACCGTCATAGTCCCATGTGGCGGAAGCAGTGGTGGTGGAGGAGGTGGTGGCCAGAGTTCTGGAGGCCAAAGTTCTAGTTGCTGCAGTGGAGGACAATCCAGTGGTGGTGGTGGTGGTGGTCAGACCATCATAGTCCCATGTGGTGGGAGCAGTGGTGGTGGCCAGAGTTCTGGTGGCCAGAGTTCTAGCTGCTGCAGTGGAGGACAGTCCAGTGGTGGTGGTGGAGGAGGGTCAGGTGGCCAGACCATTGTAGTTCCATGCGGTGGAAGTAGTGGTGGTGGTGGAGGAGGAGGTGGTGGTCAGAGCTCTAGCTGCTGCTCTGGAGGTGGTGGAGGCAGTTCTGGTGGGGGCTCTATGCAGACAAAGCAAGCCATCTGCATCCCAGCTTGCCTTGGCCAAACAAAGCAAATGTGCCAATGGCCACCTAGCCAGAAGTAAAAGGCTCATGGGTTGCTGGAGGCTTCGGGGTCATTGTTTCATTCTAGGGCATGTGTTCTTAAAGGGGAGGGGGAAAAATAAGACCACAACATATCCTAGTGCATTCATGTGATATGACCTTTAAGTGACACATCTTTGCATGTTGCACACCCTATTCCCCTGTCCATGGTTGCAAATCCCTGCTTGAATTCTTTGTTTTGTGTGTTTGTTTTGTAATTGCATGATCAATGTGCTGAAATCCAAAATGGGAAAAAATGTGATTATTTATATCTTTTTTGGTGGAAGGAGGTGGATAATCTCTTCCATCAGCTTCCTGCTTCAGTCTCTCCGCTTATGCATGGGAGAAAATAAAGCTTACTTGAGAATGAAAAAAAAATGTATTGGTGTTTATTTTCATTTTTTATGAGAACAGAAATGTCCCACTGGATCAGATTAAACTTCCAGCTAGTAGAGCATTTCATTTCCAACAGGGGTTAGCTAGATGCCTCTGTGTATCCCACAGGGTAGAGGCAGGTTGAAAATATGAAGACAATAAGCTTAAGGATGTGGGAATATGTCCAGTTCACTTTCTTCTACACTCTCACTTTTGAAATCTCAAGTTCTTTCCATCCCATGTAACTGATTTGAAAATGGTGGTTCATGGTTTCCTCAGAAGAGATCCACAAATCAAACCATTTCACACAGACCTGAACACTGTTGTTAGTCTCAACTAGAGTAGTCTTTGAATCAGTTGGATTTACCTACATGTTGACTCACCACGCAACAGTTGAGTGAATAGGACTACTCTGGTTGGACTGGTCATGCATTTCTACATTTTTGGAAAGTGCACAACTACTTGCTAGTGCCTTCCACGCACCACTTCATTCATTGTGATTGTGGAAAAAGCCATTGGCACATTGGCAGATACAGAACTGGTCACACAATGTCACTGTTCAGCAGATGGCCAGTATAGTACAACTACTATGTAACTCCATGAGTATTACATTCATTAAATATTACACCACAGAAGCAAAACGTAGGATCACTGACAATATAGAAATCTATTCCCAGCATGGAAAGGACCATGTCATAGCTGTCTATCATATGTTTGTCAAAGCTGAGATGTTTCCTGGTGATTAGTGCTAACTCATCACTAACAGGATTGAAAACATGCAGATTCATAGAATCATAGGAGTTTATCACACGAAGGGAATTGGAAGTATAATCCAATGGCAATCTGAATGCAATCATGGGGTTTCACGTGATTGCGTGAAAGCTGATCACACACATTTTTGGGCAAAGGGAAGTCCTTCCGAATGAAATTGTGGGGTTTCGCGTGATTGCGTGAAAAACTATCACACACAATTTCGGGCACTGGGAGGCAATTTCGAGCAGTTCTGAACGCAATGCAGTGTCAATACGCAATCACGTAAATTCGCTGAACTAGCGAATTTACTCAATTCCGAACTGGCCTCACTTCCATTTCTTTCGAAATTGAGAGAAATTCCTCCGGTGTGATAAACTCCATAGAGATGCAAGGGGATCTTGAAGCCAAGTCCATCTGTCCTGCTGCTTAATGCAGGAAATTCTAGCTAAAGCATCCCAAATAGGTAGCTGTCCAAGGATAATGGGACTTGAGTATCTAGGGATTTTGGTATCCGCAGGGGAATCCAGAATGGATACTGTACTTGGAAGGAAGACCACCAAGGAATGCCAGGTGCTATAGGCTAATTTCAGAGGAAGGAACTAGCAAAACTACCTTTGAATGTTCCTCACCAAAGAAAACACTAACAAATTAATTGGCTCACTATAAATCAACAGGCAACCTGAAGGCACTCACACACAAAATAATCCTTCAGATCAACAAACCGATTCTAATGGTTTTCATCTCTACCATACTCAGTTCTTTTGCAAAGCTTATGGATCTTGCTCATTCAAAAGCAAACCAGCCCATGATATGTCACACATTATGATTGGGAAAGATCTGAGTGATATTTGGCAGCTGGGAAAATCTGTTCTTCCATTCAAAACCACAGTGGAGTTTATCTGATGGGAGGAATTTCTCCCAGTTTCGAATGGAGCCAATTCGAACTCATGTAAATTCCCTAGTTTAGCGAATTTACGTGAGTTCTAGTTGCGTTCGGAATGCGTTCAGAGTGACTTCCCATTACCCGAAAACGACTCCCCATTGCACACAATTGCGTGAAATAAGTTAATACGCAATTACGTGAAACCCCATGATTGCGTTCTGAATGACTTCCCATTGCCCGAAATTGCGTGTGATACACTAATTCGTAATAACGTGAAACCCCCTGATTGCGTTCGGATTGCCTTTGGAGTATACCCCCAAATTCCCTCATGTGATAAACTCAAGTACAGCTGTACAGTATACTCGAGTACAGTGAGGAGTACAGCTAAACTCAGAGGGAACAAGAAAGCTTGATATTAGCAATAGATCACAACATTGCATCTCCTCCTCCTCACCCTTCCATGACTCATGTTCTTCAGAGTTCACCATGATCTTCACCTCACCAAGGTGACTCCACCCATTGCTTCTTGCTGGCCCTTATTCCCGGAAATTCCTTTGAGAATAACAATGTGTGCCCATATACTTTCTTTTTTATAAATCCCCCAGAACCTTACTTTTTTCCAGGAAATTTTTGAATCATCCATGTAGCCCTTATAGTGTATTATCAGAAAGCTACCTATTTAATCAATTGTGTTGTGGAGCTGAGAAACAAAGAAAGAGAAGGTAATGGAGAATTCTGAAGAACATGACAATGGTGTGGGATCCAGTCATAGCCGCTGGGCTAAATTCAATGCCTCTCCCATTTCGAGTAAGCCCATAGAAATGACTAAGGCTTGCTAGTGATAAGCACCTTTCTCCCAGGAAGGATCCAAGGCAGCTCACAGATGAAACACTTTTAAAAAATGAAAACAATTAAAATCATCAACTGAAGCATCTCTCCGGAGATCCAGATGTGACTGTGAAGGAGGTGTAAATTTTGCACTGTTATTAACAAAATTAATAAAAAGGAAATCACACTGAAAATCAGATTAATTCAAGCTGGTTATTTACCAGTTCTGAGCCATTCCCAGTCTTGCAGGAAAATAAATGAATGGTAATTTAACATCTCGCACTGGATACAAAACGTGGAGAGAAGTCCTATTTTAATGACCATCACCTTGATTTCAGCATTAAATCAATTAAACAAAGCCCGTTAAGTTTTAAACCCATCATTAAACCATTAACTTTAATGGGATTAGTCTACCTTCGATTTAGACCTTCAGATGAAACTCCCATAATCCATGCTGGCAGCGGTTTCTGTGAATGGTAGTTCAAAATACTTGGAAGGAACCAGGCTGGAGAAGACTGCACTAAATTAATTCCAGAATTAATTATTATTATTATTATTATTATTATTATTATTATTATTATTTCTACCCCACCTCTCCAATAAGGTTGAGCCAGCTTACATCAGTAAAGAATATTAAGAAACTTATTGCGTACACACACACATCTCATGAGCGATCATTTTTGTGTGTGTGTCTTTTATATATAATGTTAAATATAAAATTCATGATATGGTGTTAATCTTTTTAAAGTGTGAAATAACAGCCACTGGGGGGCAGGCTGATCATGTCAGAAGATGCTACCATCTTCTGCCATCTACTCTATTATTGAGCTATTGAACTGTAAGTGCCAGCTGCTGGGTCAATAGTTGATTCCATTGACTCTACCTACCTTACTGTTTCTCAAACTTTGATCCTCCAGATGTTTTCACCTCAACTCCTAGATTCATTGACCAGTAGCCAAGCTGACCAGGTCTTCTGGTCAGCAAAGGTTAGAATCATAGAATCATAGAGTTGGAAGAGAAAATAAGGGCCATCGACTCACTTCATTCTGCAGTG
This sequence comes from Urosaurus nigricauda, assembly GCA_034509955.1. NCBI lineage: Eukaryota > Metazoa > Chordata > Lepidosauria > Squamata > Phrynosomatidae > Urosaurus > Urosaurus nigricauda. The sequence continues at coordinate 3,696,955 of JAOEGL010000010.1, forward strand.
CAGGAATACACAATCAAAGCACCCCCAACAGAGGACCATCCAGCCTCTCTTTAAAGACTTCCAAAGAAGGAGACTCCGCCACTCTCTAAGGCAATGTGTTCCACTGTTGAACAGTTCTTACTGTCAGGAAGATCCTCCTAATATCTAGGTGGAATCTTTTTTCCTGAAGCTTGCATCCATTTTCCAAGTCCTGTTCTCTGGAGCAGCAGAAAACAAGCTTGCTCCCTTCTCAATATGACATCTCTTAAGATATTTAAACAGGGCTATCATATCACCTCTGAACCTTCTTTTCTCCAGGCTAACCATCCCCAGCTCCCTAAGTTGTTCCTCTTAGGGCATGGTTTCCAGACCCTTCACCATTTTGGTCTCCCTCCTCTGGACTTGCTCTACCTTGTCAATATCCTTTTTGAATTGCAGTTGAGTGACTCAAGTTTCAGAACCACTGATCTACTTAGATTGGCTTTTGGATGTTCCTTGACAAGTCATGCAGAAGGCTTTCCTATTATACTGAGGTTTGTTGCCACTCCCAAACTATGGAAGGGCCTGTCGGAAGAGATCCGAAAAATTGCCTATCTTGACACCTTTAAAAAGGCTGTCAAAACGGATCTCTTCCAACAGGCCATTCCATAATTTGAGAGTGGCAGCAACCTCAGTATAATATCCTTCCCAGAATAACCCACTCCATCTCCCGTTGACATGGACCCCATACAGAATATTCCATGTACCCATCTCTTTGTTGTTGTTTGGTTGTTTGATTGTTTTAATAATCTGAATGTCATTTTATTGCTATAAGGGAATTTTAATTGTTGTATTGGTGGGAGGGATAATGGTTTTATTTTATATTGTTATGTTGTATTTTTACCCTTATTGACGGAGAGGTGGGTTATTATTATTATTATTATTATTATTATTATTATTATTATTATCGTTATCAATGGGGCCTTTCTAAACATGGCAAATCCTTGTATCCTTAGATCTTCCTTAAACCTTGCTCTTGGGTTTTTCCAGGTACGGTGTTGTCTCACAGGTCCTCATTTTCACAGACTAGCCAACCTCGGACTGCTTCTCAAAGTTCAGCCCTGTTAAATTATTTTAATTTATGTATTTATGAATCACCGTTGAAGGGGTCAACAGGAAATGAATGAATGAATAATTTTGTTTCTGAGTATGCTGTGCCAGCTTTGGTAACCTACCCTGTAGACTCCTATCCAAACAAAGGCAAATTTGGTGCACATAACCTACTTCATCCTGGTTTTTTAATTATGTGTACAACACGACCCCATATCCACAGCACCAGAGCCCACAGTTTTATTTAACCATGACAATATATATATATATATATATATATATATATATATTCTTGCTAGGCATTTTCTAGCTCCTCCAGTATGAGTCTATGTCATGGTATGCTTCCCCCAGATATTGGACTGGAAATAATTCACTTCGATAGGGTTCACTATTATCCACGCTTTCATGTTTTCAAGGTAAGTGTGGGAACATATCATCCATGGATACGGGGGCATATTTATTTATTTATTATATTTATTTGTACCCCGCTCCTTTCCCAGGACTGGACTCAGAGTGGCTTCACAGCATTAAAAACAGTACAATCAAAACATTTTTAAAAATGGTCCAACATCCCAGCCTGTCCTTATAATAATATTGTATTCAAGGCTAAACAAATTCATATTTCAACCCCATTTTTTTCCTGGGGCTCATTCCCACTATGATTTAAAGTGAATTGTCGATCAGTTTATATGACAGTCATTCCCAGTTGAAATCGGTTCTGATCCTAGTGTGATCAGTTTCAATCATGATGAAGCGATGCAAAAAAGCCCGCTTTTTCCTGACACTAGTTCTTTGGTGGTTCTTTTGGGAAGAATTGATTCCGGAGCATGTTCAACAAGTGGGAATGACGGATCTGAATTGCATCATTCTGGAGCAGAGGGACTAATGGCAGAGGGGTATTTACCATCCTTTCTCAGTTTTTGGTAGATCCACCATTCCCCCGCCCCTCTTTCACCGCCTTTGTGCTTGTGGTGTGACCTACGGATGCATTTTTAAAAATAAAATAAAATTCATAGATGATTCAATTCATTGATGTTTTTCAACTACTTGCAAAGGCAAGTAGTTGCAAAGCCAATTCATCAAATTTTCAATTAATTTTATTTTTTAAAAAAATCTATAAATGCCATGGAGCCCTTTGAGGGTTTGAGCACTGTACTCCTGAGCACCTCTTTGGAGGAAGCAGCTCCTGAGTGATGCCCAGCCAAGAGGCCCAGTGCTTGCCAGTGCCCTCTTCTTACCCAGAGCCTGGGCTGCCACACAGATGATTGATATGCATTTTGAAGCAGCGCAAACTAGTGGGGACGACAATCGTGCCAAAAAAGAAGGGATTACAAGGACATAATGAAATCCACTTTCATAGTGGGAACGATGGACCTTTTGGAATTGATTTACCAACACAGAGCGAAGGTGAATCCCAAACCAGTTTAAATGTAAGTGGGAATGAGATGCAGATTCACCATCTGTTTTATAACATTCCTTCGCTTCATACCACAAATGCTACAAAAACAGAACAAGAGTGGTGTAGCTAACTGATACTGAATGCCACATGACACACAAGAGCTCTCTTGGGCAGAAAGAGATCTTCCACATACCTGTTCCTTTTAACTGGGAATGGGGTGTGTGTATGTGCCAGGGGGGTTACAGGGACTATTTACATTGAGGTTGGCAACTTTGCTGGAAATTCCAAAATCCCTCTGCAGAAAATCAACTGAGACTTGTTGGTCCTACTTATTCAGACAGATTCCTCCAGATCAGGGGTGGGTCATTTGTGCCCCTCCAGATGTTCTTGCACTCTATCTTTCATAGCCAGGGCTAGATACATATGCAGTTCAACAACATCTGGAGGGTTGCATTACTCCAACCCTACTCTAAATGCAGCATTCAACACAAGATTATTTTCCAACTGTTCTTCGATATGCTTTTGCTCTTGAGCTATGGCTCTTGTACCAGAGTGATGGACCTGAATGCAATAAAGCCCAAGATCATGTCAAATTTTTGGGCCAACTAGCTCGAAATTGCTTTCTCAAATTGAGTATGCCTTTCTAACAACCCAAGTTAGATCATTTCCATCCCACAGTCTAAACTTGGGCACCTTTCTGCATCTAAACCAGTGATTCCCAATCGTTGGTTCTCCATTAGTTTAGAACTTCACATCCCAGAAACCCCAGCCAACATGGTCAAGAGTCAAGGATTATAGAAGCTTCAGTCCAAAACACCTGGAGGACCAAAGGTTGAGAACCACTGATCTAAAGGATGCCCTCTCCAACCAATCTACTCTTCCACCTCAATTTCATTGAGTTACATTATAACAGTTGGCCCCCTAGAGCCACCTAGTTGATAGTGATCCGAATCTCATTTTAAGTCCCAACTAGAATAGACTCATTTGATCAATGGCATTTACGCTCACATTGACTCACCATTTAGCAGTTGATTCACTGAGTTTAATGTAGTTGGGACTACATGGCCGGAGTTCTCTGGGATCTCAGGCTGAGTGAGATGTTCCTCAGAACCTGCTTCACAAGGTCTTCTTACACCGGGGAGGGCAGTGACCGAGCCAGGGACCTTACATAGGTCACCCTGCCCATGTTCCCCTCCCTGTTTTTCAGATGCCTGACGCAATAAGTAATCATCTTTTGGATTAGCAGGTTCATGTGCCCATCGGAAGGGATTCCTCATTGTGACATCTCATGCCACTGCAAATCAAATGACTGGCATGACAAAGTCCTGAGTGAGACAGAGACATGAGCCTTGTTACTATCATCCTGGTATCTAAGGTATCTAACTACACCAGGTTACCATCTTTAATTTCACCCACCATCTTCTTTGGTAGATCCACCAGAACTGATATTTTGCTTGGATCCTAGCTATGTACACAGGTTTACACACACATACACAATCTTATGTCAGATTCTCTGAAATACTGACAAACTGTTAAGAGCTTAGAAAGTTACTTTAAATTATGTTTTGGCACAGTTACCCATTATAGGCCTCTTTCCCACTTAGAGATAAATTGGTGTGAGATCCGAATCAATGAATCGATTCAACATCAAATCATGGTTAACACTACTTTTGCCCCTGATCACCTTTTCTGTAATTTTCTGACACCAGAATAACCCACTTGTGGTTCCTATTCATGAATGCATCAATTCAAAATAATTTGGTTCCAGCTGGCCGAAGGGAAAATTTGAATCAATTCTGATTCGCTTGTGGTTCACACTTGCAGTGAATTGATTTGGTGAAAAAGATGTGGGGGAAAATCAGCGGCAAAAAGATGCTGGTTAAATTGGTCTGGTGCATGCCCCCCCCCATCAAATCTGTTTAAGTGGGACCCAGGTTCATTTGAACTGGTTCAAACAGAATTGAGATCCAGTTTAAAAGGCAGTGGGAATGAGGCCATAATGTGCAAAAAAGTAAATTCTCATGTGTATTCATTGAAACATTTGGAAAGTATTTCATTATATGTATTCTTCCAGAAATGGAATGTATGTATTCCAGTTAATGAAGCAGATGTGTTCCTGAGCATTACTTCTTTCAGAGAAAAATTGATACCAGAGATAGAAATAACATGGGAAGAATGAGCAAAGGTTCCTATATCATCAAAAGAGCACTTTAACATGTTCCAGCAATTTTTTAAAATTAAAAACTAACAATATGTACAGATGAAATGAAACAATCGGGTCAGGTAAATATTGCATAAGTAAGCAACAGCATTTGAAACCTTTTAGAGACTACCTGAAGTAGTAGCAGTAGTAGTTGTTGTGTGCTTTCAAAGTCATTTCCAGTTTAAGGCATTTCCAACGTACTCCTTTAAATGCACCTCCAGATGCACTGAGTTAGCAACTGTCTCAAAGTCATCTGGTGTTGTTGTGTGCCTTCAAAGTCATTATGGATTTAAGGACATCATAAAATGAACCTATCTGGGGCTGAGAATGTGTGACCCACCCAAGATCACCCAGTGGGTTTCCATGGCCGAAGAGCACCGAACCGAAACCTAATCTCCAAAGTCATAATCCAGCACTCAGACCATTTGGAAGTCTTCTTCCAAAATGCATTCAAGGATATTTTCCCCTCCCTCCATTTTTCTCATGATTTTCATTATGGAGGCCAAATTTATGTTGTGTTTTGAAAATTCTGGGGGTAGCTGGGGAAGAAGGCTAATCTGCTTCCCCTTCCTTTTGTTTTACTCTTCATACTGCTCAGTAAGGGTTTCTGAATGTCTATGGTTCTCCAGTCATTCTTCACCATCATTTGAATTTGAATGCTGCTAAAATTGTCCAGTTAAACAGAGGACAAGGAACTGGGGGCTGTATAGTTGTAAAACTACACATTTGTAAAATTCAAAGATAGCCTGTTAGCCTGTAGAATCAGAACGTAGAGAGATCTTGCAGCACCTTTGAGACTCACTGAAAGAAAGAAGTTGGCAGGATGAGCTTTTGTAGACTTAAATCTGAATCTGAGGAAATAGACTTAAGTCTATGCAAGCTCGTGCTGCCAACTTCTTTCTTTCAGTTAGCCTCAAAGGTGCTACAAGATTTCTCTAAAAATAGTTGTAAAAGTGAACTTCCTCATGTCAGAACCTTTGTTCACTGAGGCATCCCTGTACATAATTCAAGATCACAACATAAAGAAAGAGATAACATTTGTAGGATGAGAGAGCGCACGTAGACCATTAACATTTATGGTGCTTTACAATGAGACATCTGCAAACAAGACATTCCTCTATCCCAAGGAATGTTCTTTCACCTGGTGATGGTGCAAAGAGAAGGTGTTGATCTCTAAATACCTGGGAGCTGTAATTCACTATTTAGTTACTCCTTATCTTTCCAGGTAGGGACTTCCCCTCCACCCATGAATGCAGAGCACGAGAAGTATTTACTTCTTTGAACAGCCCAGATGTTTTTAATAGACCTTGCCACATCATACTTTACTTGTCTAGAACATCCATCCAGACTTTATTTTCCATTCTATAAAATCCAGAGTTGGGAAGGCAGGACCTAGAACATTTTGCTAGATCATTGTATGATTTCTCTGTGGGTTTTTTTTTTCATTTTGAGGCCCAAGAGATTCTTCCAAATTAGTTGCACACCCAACAGCATTTTCACTGAATAATCTGGAGAGAGCTGGAGGTGTGCAGGAAGAGGCGAGTCAAAGTGCTTCAGTATCTTCAAAACTGTAGCCTTCTTGAATGGAGCATCCATCTGGTGGTATATCCCCAAGCTTCTCTTGACACCTGATCCATCTAAGAACAAAATAGTAGGGATGTAGACTTGAGTCGGTTGACTCAAGACCCTTTAATGACTCGACTTGGACTCATCTCCAATAAATGATGCTTGACTTGATGAGACTTGTATTTTTTGAGTTGCCTACTTGATATTCCTAGGTTTGGAAGCTGGCGTTGAGGTCTGCTTGGTGGCCTGTCTTCATTGCAATTAAAAGGATAGGTTGGATCCTTCTACAGTTCTTTTTTTTTTCCCTAGAAGTGTGTGGGTAGCATTCTGGGTTTTATTATCATCCAGTGTGGTATTTTGTCTGCTGCTATATCTAACCTATCACCTGGATGGTGAGAATGTCATTTGGGCCTCATTCCCACTGCCTTTTAAATCAGATCGTGAATCAGTTTGAACCAGTTCAAACGATCCTGGTTCCCACTTAATCCGAATCGCTGAAGCAATTCCAAGGGGGGGGGGGCATATACTAGACCCATTTAACCCACATCTTTTTGATGCTGATTTTTTCCGCTTCTTTTTCAATAAATCGAGAAGTGTGAACCACATGCAGATCAGAAACAATTCAAATCTCCCCTTAAGCCATCTGGAACCAAGTCATGTTGAATGGATTCATTTGTGAATGGGAACCACAAGTGGTTTGTTTGGAAGGAAAAATGTGATTGGAACAAATGTAGTGGGACCCACGCTCAGCTGTTGAATCAATCCATCAATTCAGATCGCACACCGATTTATCTGTAAGTGGGAATGGGGACTTAGTTTCTCTCTTGAAAGTATATTACACAATTCTCATATGACTTTAGAGGGACTCTAAGTCTTATTTAGAGTTTTGAAGCCTGGACTTCACAAAGTCCCTGTTGGTGTTAAATTTGGGTTGATATCTCTCATTTCTGAAGGTGAAAAGGGCTCCTCAACTTTAACAGACAAATGGCAGACAGGGATCACCTGACATTCTCCTTACTTTAAGTAGCTGTGCCCATTGAATTTGTCCAGTGAAAGTGTCTGAGAACATTCTTTTGTTCATTTCCTAACAACATTTTCCAAAAATTCACAATTTTGGCATAACTGCCATGGATACAACATGTAATTTCACAAATATGAAGGTCGATCTGACACGTACCTTCACCTCTACTTGGATAAGGGTGATTTGGCATTTTATTTTTATTTTATTTCTTTCTGTCATTGTTGTGTACCTTCGAGTCATGAATGAGTTCTAGTGAACAGATGGTGAATCTATCAAAAGATTTTCTTGGCAACATTTGTTGACAGGAGGTTGGCCATTGCCTTCCTTGAAGGCTGAGAGAATGAGACTTGCCTTGGGTCCCATGGTGGGTTTCCATGACTCAGTGGAGATTCAAACATTGGTCTTCTAGACTCCAACTCTAACATTCAAACTATTGCATCCCACTGACTCTTCATTTTTCAGAAAGGAAGAAAAATCTGTCACTCTTCAAACTCATCTAAATTGTAAGCAAAGTGGAACATCTCCAGCATTCATACAGAGCCATATTCTTCAGCTATTCCAGATCTTCAGGAGAATTTTGTTCCATGTCTGAACCTCAGGAAAGCTTTCACCCGCCCTTAAACCTCAAAAATTCAGCGAGGCGAAATGATCAAAACTACACTATGTTCAACCCACATGCGGTAGCTTGTACCTTCATTTTGGGTGTGTACATGGCCAAAACAGAAAGGTAGGCAATTATCCAAATTTGGTTCTGGGTGCCGCTGTTGTATGCGATTTAGTATTATCAACAATCCAAGGTAATTTAAGAAACTATCCATGCAATGAATTAAGCTGATAAGTAGTGCTGTGACAAACCAATTTTTTTCTTCTCTCCCATTGAGAACTAGATGTAATTTTTTAAAAAAAAAAATATTCTTTTTAAAACTCCCATTTTCAAAAGGTTATTTTGTCTCTCCCTGTTGAGAAGTATTTTTTCACAAATTTCTCGAATGAAGATAAAAGACAAGGGAGGAAAATATTTATGCCAATTACCTGGCACTTCAAACTCAATTTGCAGGTCAAAAAGGAGTTTGGCAGAGGTTTAAAGAATATTCCTCTGCTAGAAAAACCCAATATGAATGGTACCTTTGCTTATGCTAAATGCTCAAATCCTGGCCATCGAATTAAAAACCAAAATTCTTACTCACTGATCGTGAAGTGCTCATAATTTCTTCTCTTTAAAAAAGCTTTCGAAATCTTTGAATAACAGATATTTCTTTTGTTTATTAAATGTTGATAAATATTCTTTACATCACTACTGATAAGGAAGTATTCGAATGATCTTCTGAGTGTTGCCTAAGCCTCTGCTCTATACAATTCCCAGCCCATAGTTTGTATTCATTGTCCCATTTCTGGGCTCTCCTCTCCCTTTTAGATAATGGATTAGAACTGAAACACTTACAGTCTTTCAGCTTTCTTCTGCATTTCCCTCATGGCCATGCTCATTTAGTTTGATAGACCTTAGTTCATTTTTACAGTTTGTCTCAGGGAAAAGAAAATGTTTATGTTTATGAAATCCTTTTAGATGAGGTGTGAAGTTCTTGCATATGCATTAGCTCCAAGTTAACCAAGGCTGCCGCCACACTGCAAAAATATTTTGACATCCCATGGCTCCATGCTATGCAATGCTTGGATGTGTAGTTTTGAGAGATGTTTAGCTTGCTCTGACGGAGATCTCTAGTGCCCCATCAAACTACAAATCCCAGGATTCCATAATGTTGAGCCAGAGAAGTTAAAGTGGTGTCATGCTGCAAGCTTTCAAAATCAGTAGAAGAGGGACCTCATGCATGAATAACCGTCCAATGATATCTGAACTGAGAATAACCACATCCTGACAAAATACAGGGTTGTGACTAGCTTCATCATAGTATTTTTTTTTATTCCAGTATGATTTTTATAATGGTCAACAAGGATACAAATCTGAGGCTTCCATAGGCTGGAGCTACAGCACTTAAAGTGGTGTCAAACTGCATTATTTCTACAGTATAGATGTATACTCAGGCTTCTGCACTTAGGCATAATTTCTTTTTAAAAACAACCACTCCTGTTGTCACTAACATATTTCAAAGTGGCTTATTGCATTATTTTAAAAGTATTCTAGACATAATTCTATCTATACATAATTTATTCCATGTTATACTTTTTATTGCACCAATATATTTTTATGTGAATGGCCTACAGTCATGAATCAATCAATCAATCAACTACGACTTTTACTGCATGTTTTAAAAAATGTCTTATGAATGGGAAATATATATGTACTAACTGACAAATTGTAATTTTCTTTGATAAAAGACAGGTTAGGTAGAAAGAATGAAGACTAAGAGAAATGCACAACTGGACACTGAAATCAAACTTTAAAAAGGTCTATCAATAAAAACTATCAATAAAATTTTTTAAAAAAGATATAAAGAAGGATTGTGGGGAATAATGTGAAAAATGTTAAGAATAATGGAATATGAATATTACAAATCTGTTTATGTAAAAACAAAATAAATATTATTCAAAAATGTCCAGCTTATTCACCCCAAGAGATTTCGAAAACAGCTATCAATAATTATTTGAAAGCAAAATGCAAAATTACACAGCAGTAAAGTGTGTGTGTGTGTGTACATTTGAATATATATAAAACCAGTAGCCATAACAGAGCCACATCTAGGAACTACGCATTGCAGAGATTTCTGGATTTTCTCCCTAAAGCTCCTTCCAAAACAGGTCTTTATTGGATTATATGGCTTCTTTTTTCCCACACAGAAATTCCGAGCTTTAAAAATGATTCATTAAAAGGATTAAGTCTCAATCTCTCTCTCTCTCTCTTTGTCATTCAGGTCATCTGTCAACTTATGGTGACTCCATTAATTTCATCTTGTTTTCTTAGTCAATGAATGTTCAGAGGTGGTTCACTATTGCCTTCCTCTGAAACATAGTCTATAGCACTGTGCATTCCTTGGCGGCCCCTCTTCCAAGGACTAACCAGGGTTTACCCTACTTAGGTTGAAATATCAGATGGGATCTGATGCCTTCAGGGTATTTAGCACATATGTAGCTATAAATAATTATGATCAAATAGATATAAATACAGATAGCTATAGTTAGATAGGATGGGCCAACTTTGTTGTTGTGTGCCTTCAAGTAGTTTTCCGACTTATGTTGATAGGCAAACCTGTCATGGGGATTTCTTGGAAAGTTTCTTCGGCGGAGGTCTTCCATTGCCATCCTCTGAGGCTGAGAGAGTGTGACTTGCCCAGGATCACCCAATGGGTTTCTAAGGCAAAGCCAGGATTTGAACCCTGGTTTCCAAAGTCATAGTCCAATGCTCAAACCACTACATCATGCTGGCTCAACTACTAATATTGAAAAGATGTGTTAAGTTACTAATAGCTTTGCCCCTCCTTTTAGTTTAATTTTTTTTCTAAAAAAGAAATAAACCTCTTAAAATGACCCACAAAACTAGCAGTTACAAAAATACTTGCCACAAAAACAACAAAAAATTTGATCTTCCCTGTATTTGCGTTACTTTCAAAACGAACATATTACCCCTGACCCCCTAGTAAAGAGATACAAATAACATCACTTCTTGTGACATGTTAGTCCCAAGTACTGGAAAATATAGCCTTTATTCTTTGTGGGAGGTTTTCTCCAAATTTTTCATACTTTACATATGACGGTTGCTCAAAATTGGAAAGGCAAACACAATTTCACTTTGGATTGTTGGGATGAGAAGGTGTGATCTCTGACAGGTTCACAGTTCAAGAAATGAACTCCATGATCACTTCTTTATTATTGATCGGTTCCTGCTTGTTTCTCTTATTAATAGAAACAGAGGTAATCTAGATCCATCTCTTTATGATGTTGATCTTTGGAATGACATCTTAACCTGAAGGCCACAAAAAGAAGTCTCCACTTTGGAGACTTGTCAGCGTTCCGATGTCCATCCTCAATTCTGCATCTCGCTCTGGATAAATTCTCAGTTACAAATGGAAATAAATGTTTGTCTCTAGTTTTTTCAATAAGAAATGGAAATAAATGTTCATCTCTAGGAACCACTTATTGATTCCCAAACATGGGTGTATTGCACAGAGTATTTGGAACAGCTTGGAAGAAGCATCAGGGTGGAAGAAAGTCCATCCAAAAGTGGGAACTACTGAAGGATCTGAAGTTCTACTATATCTGAAGGATCTACTATATTTTATGTAGCTGAATAGATAGCTAGTCAGCTAGAGATAACTATCGGTTAAAAAAAGGAGAGAGAACGTCTTTGAATACTTTTCAAATAAAAATTAGAGATGTGAATCCTTTTAAGCCAGAATAAACCCATTTAAACAATTGATGAATGGTGAGTCAACATTTATAGAAATCCCATAGACCCAGTGGGCCTAATCTAGTTCATATTGATACTAAAGTTCAAGGCTAAATATTTAAAAACATGAAATTGGTAACCAGACTGTGGATTCCTGAAAGAGTCTACTACCCAAACAACAAAGCGTCTGTTGCCCAAATTGTAATGCCCTTGCTACAGAAAATTTTAAAAAGTCAAGGAGGGATCAGAGAGAGGTAGGAGGTATAGCCACACATGTTTAATATGACCTTGTGTAAATTTTCACGGGTGCTTTTTCTTAAGGGAGAAGGACCTGTGTAATTGGGAAAGACGCACAAAAAGTCCTTCAAATGGGAACAAACTGTTGATGCAAACCCACCAAAAGCCCACCATCTCCCCCCCCCCCAACTGTGACCTGAGACACCTGTATGAAGCATCATCACAGGAACTGGCCCATTAGGTGGAGCACATCATTAAGCTGTTTATGTTTCATAAAGCACCTAGCAATAGGATAAAAAAAAAAAAAAAGAGAGAGAGAGAGAGAGAGAGAGATAGATAGATAGGGATCTCATATGACTTATGAGGCATCTAGGGTTTCATGAAGCCAGTTGTTAGAGAGATGCTAACTATGTCACTTACCATTCCTGGGGGTGTCTCATTTCCCGTGGGAGAGGCCAGGGGATGGTATAAAAAGGGTTTGTGGTCTCCCAGCTCATCATTCGCTCCATTGAGACGCCTTCGTTTGGACACATTCATTGAAGGAGGTAAGACCAAGCTGCAATGCTTAAAGCTCTTCTTTCCCTTTCGTTGATGAATGGTCGGCAACTTTGCACTGATGCCAAGATAACATCATTATGATTATATATGCGTTAGAGCTTTATTTTGCAAGACGATGACTTGGACGCTGGGGTTAGCACTTAATGCATCATAGAATTCTTTCAGGAGAACCGAGGGAGTAGAGAAATTATTGCAAATCTATGGACTTCCAGATGTTGAGATCTTTCAGCTCCAATCAATCTCAGTCAGGATGGTCAAGCATGATGAGAGTTATAGTCCAGTTTCCTGCTTCAGGGAGAAAACGTTTAGGCAGGTTTTCATAGAGGTTCTTCCATCCATATTTGACAGAAGACAATCTTTCCCAATTTACAGCTTTAGGCAGTGTGCAATGTTGGGTATGGAGCCAACATTTTCAGGGTCATTTTGGGTTGACTTTATGTGAGTTGTTAAGGTCACAGGAGATGAATGATGTCGTTCTCTCCCTCATGTCTGGCTGGCAGTGAGCCCTAAACAGGAGGTTTCTTCATTCCCTTAACTCTTTAATCCTTTACAATAATTAAAGGGTAAATCCGACAGGCAAACGTTCATCAGCCAAATTGTTCTCAGTGAAGGCTCACATTCATGTATTTCACAGGTCCAGACTTGCTTAGCTAGAACCATGCCATGTGGCTTCAATATCATTATCTGACCTATATCTCTCTATAACACAGAAAAAGGGTTCAGGTTGCCGGTTTGCTACCACTAATATAACTGAAATTTTCAAAGTGCAAAGGAGAGAAAATAGAAAGTTGAACTATAGTTATTAATGAGGTATGTGGGATCTACCACAAAAATGAAGAGGGAGGCTCCCTTTGTGGAATATATTTCCATCTTAAAAACATTCATAGAAAACAAGCATCAGAGAGAGATGGATAAGTGAAATCTTTCCTCCCAGGTATGCAGTGTTCCTCAAGCTATCTGATGTGGAGGACCAGCGTTAACTGCTGTCACCACCCATGTTCCAGGAGCTGGCACCATTTTGTGCATGTTGGCTAAAGTACTTTCATTCATTCCTTCCTGTAAACTCTCCAGGGATGGTCAGCTCATGGTTCATGGACCACACTGGTCTATGCACCACCACTTTGGTCCCCCAGTACTTCATGGGTCAGACTGGTCTATGGACCACCACTTTGGTCTACTACCACTCCATGTACCACCCACTGGTCTATGGTCCATCACCACCGTGCTAGATGGCAATATGCAGAGAATTGCTTTGTTTTTCCAGCATGTGAAGCTCCCCACATTTTGAAGCCCAAAATGGTACAACCCAAATGCCACCAACTACATGAAGACTTAGGAAAGTCAGAAAGTGTCTATATCTTTCCTTACTAATTGTTTCTTTGCTGTCTTTCAGGACTTACCCACACCAAAAGAATACTGAAGACTCCTGGAAAGATGAGCCAGCAAAGACAAAGTGGCTGCTGTGGATCCAGTGGGGGCAGATCCTGTGGAGGTCAAAGTGGAGGCAGCTCCTGCGGTGGTCACAGTGGAGGCAGCTCCTGCGGTGGTCACAGTGGAGGCAGCTCCTGTGGAGGTCACAGTGGAGGCAGCTACCAAAGCCAAGGCTCATCCTGCTGTGGCCGTAGTGGCAGCAGTAGTGGAAGTTCATGCTGTGGGAGTGGAGGCTCTTCTGGTGGAATCGCCCAGATCTCTGGAGGTGGATCGTCCTGTGGGTGTAGAGGAGGTGGATCAGGACAGCGAGTCGTCATCGTTTCAGGAGGCCAAGGATCTTCCTGCTGTGGTGGCTATGGTGGCTGTGGCAGCAGTGGCAGCGGTGGAGGAATCCAACAGATTCGAGGCTCTGGCTGTTGCAGCGGTGGAGGCTCCAGTGGGGTCATCATAGTACCAGGAGGTGTTGGTGGCCAGTCTTCTGGATGTTGCGTTGGAGGAGGATATGGCGGTGGGATGAGCCAGCAAAAGATTCCACTGATAGGTGGTGGTGGATCTGGAGGCATCTGCTGTGGAGGAGGCAGTGGAGGTGGATCAGGTGGACAGACCATCATTGTACCTGGAAGCAGCAGCGGTGGGGGATACTGTGGTGGGGGAAGCTCAGGTGGGTTTCAGACTATTGGAGGTGGAATGAGTGGTGGATCTGGATGTTGCAGTGGAGGAGGTAGTGTAGGTGGATCAGGTGGACAGACCATCATTGTACCTGGAAGCAGCAGTGGTGGGGGATGCTGTGGTGGGGGAAGCTCAGGTGGGCTTCAGACTATTGGAGGTGGAATCAGTGGTGGATCTGGATGTTGCAGTGGAGGAAGTGGTGGTGGTGTCAAGGTTATTGGTGGGGGATCTGGTGGAGGTGGATCCATTTGTGGAGGTGGTGGATCAGGTGGCGGTGTGAAGGTTATTGGTGGAGGGTCTGGAGGCAGTGGATCCATCTGTGGAGGTGGATCAGGTGGGGGAGTGAAGGTTATTGGCGGAGGATCTGGTGGAGGTGGATCCATCTGTGGAGGCGGTGGATCAGATGGGGGTGTGAAGATTATTGGTGGAGGATCTGGTGGAGGTGGATCCATCTGTGGAGGTGGATCAGGTGGGGGTGTTAAGGTTATAGGTGGAGGGTCTGGTGGAGGAGGATCAATTTGTGGAGGTGGTGGATCAGATGGGGGTGTTAAGGTTATAGGTGGAGGATCTGGTGGAGGTGGATCCATCTGTGGAAGTGGAGGATCTGGTGGGGGTGTTAAGGTTATAGGTGGGGGATCTGGTGGAGGAGGATCCATTTGTGGAGGAGGTTCAGGTGGGAAAACCATTGTTGTAAGTGGGGGAAGCAGTGGGGGATCAGGCTGTTGTGATGGAGGAAGCTCTGGTGGGGTTAAAGTTATTGGAGGCGGCAGCAGTGGAGGATCTGGGTCTTGCATTGGAGGTGGTGGAGGCGACTCAGGTGGGAAAACCATTGTAGTATCAGGAGGTGGGGCCTCTGACTGTTGTGGAGGAGGATCTAGTGGGGGATCAATCATCATTGGAGGTGGTGGCTCTTCCCAGGTCAAGTGTCCCCCTGTCATTCCACCTTGCCTAGGGCAAACCAAGCAGGTTTGTTCACTGCCTCCCTCCATCAAGTAAGATGTGAGAAAGAAAATATACTTCGTTCAGCTGATGCCATGTTCTCACAGTGTCATTTTAAGCTGAGGACCTCCTGCATGTTGCCTACCTTATACTTCTCTTCAATGGCATTTCATGTTTTTCATTTTGTGCATGGTTAATGTGTGACTGACTATTCAAATATACGTTATAATTTGTGTGTCCTTGTGGTGGAGGGGAATCAGTAAGAAACCCTCACTGACTTTATGTTTCCATCTCCGCACTAATGCATGGGAGATAATAAAAAGCTTACCTCAGTATGGACATGCCTCTGGTTTGTTCTTGGATTGTGCTGTCATTACCAACATGTTTCCACCAACTGTCTCTTTACATAATGAACACACAGTTCTCTTTTTCTTGGCCCAGCTTCACAAATCTACATGGAAAATAAAGTCAGAGTTAATTCAGTCGGATATGTGCACATATTTCAATAACATATAACTCAATTGCTTGTGCCTTGATGTGCAAGGAACCGTAGTCCATCTTTGCCAATATGGGGATGAAGGAGGATAACACACACACACAATTCAAAAGATAATAGAACATCTAGAAAGGGGCATGGTATTTATAGCCTCTCATTGTAATTTCCCAGCTGATTGTGCAGTAGGATCAACCCCATCCTTTGTTAGGCATATTCCTCAGTTTCCAGTCATCTCCTTATCTTCCTAGTTCCACCTCCTGTGCCAACATGGAACAAGGCCTTTCCTACGTATCTGCCAATTTTCACTTGCTTTGGTAGCATGAACAAGTACATGGAAGGCAGATCTATCTTGTAACAATTACGAAACCTGCATTTTGAGAAATGGTATGCCAATGAATATCGTTTGTTAAAGTGTTATTCAATAACACTGCAAATGGAGATTGGAAAGAGAACCAGCTGAATTGGAACAAAATCCAATCCATCAACAGTGGGTTGAAAAGAGACAATGGCTTGCTGGCACAAAACACATATTATCCCAGCCTCATAAAGATGCTCTTGGCCAGTATATCACATCTCCTTTCTGGTGCCCAGTCTGCACATACCACATTCTCAAACTTCTTCCATCATTCATATGGCCATCCACCATCCTGGTCTTAGGCAACATCTCTCCTCCTACCTTTGTCCCTCAACAACCATTGTTAAAACTGAACTTCATGACACCCATAAGTTTTGCATTTCTATGGATATTCATATAATAGGGGTTTTGAGTGCTGCAAACTCTGATGAGAAGAATCCTGGATCGATGTAAATCCTTCTGCTCAAATTTCACATATGGTTTTGTCCTGAAAATGACATTTTTCTGTGCAAGCATCAACGTATCTGAATAGAAGAAACATCATTTTCTACACAGGGAATACTTTCTATGTAGTAAGTGTCATTCTATGTGCAAAACAACCACATGTGCACTTTGGGCAAAATAAGCCCTGAATTGAAATACTATGGTTTTCTAAGATTTTCTGGCATCAGGAAGACAATGGTTAAAACCACCCATTGTTTCCTTCTAAAAGAAACTTAGAGATGCATCTCAAGCCTATATCCCACCTTATAACCAAGAATCTAACTTTTCTTCATAATGCTTTGATTGCAAGGGCACTTCCAGATTTACTGAGAACTAGCAACTGGTTCCAAGTCATCTATTGTTGCTTGTGTGCCTTCAAGTCATTTCCACCATATGGTGACCCTAAGGTGAAGTTATCATGGGATTTTCTGGGGCTGAAAGCATGTCACCCAGTGGGTTTCCCTGCCTGAGTGGGGAACGGAACCCAGAACTCCAGAAACATAGTTAATAGCTCAAACCACTATACTACACTGGCTATCTAGTGAGCTTTAAGTGACTTTTAGCCTAGAACTCTAGCCTAGCAGTCAAGGGCATCATTCCCACTAACTTTTAAACTGGATTGCAATTCACTTTGAACTGGTTCAGATGATCCTGGTTCCACTGAAATCAAATCACAGAAGTAATTCTGAGAGAGGGGCCATGCACTAGACTAATTTAACCCATGTCTTTTTTATGCTGATATTTTCTGCGTCTTTTTGGATAAATCGATTCTGCGCAAGACTGAACCAGATGCGGATTGGAATCAATTTAAATTTGCCCCTCGGCCAGCTAGAGGGGGTCCATTTTGAACCTATTCATTCCTGAATGTGAACCACAAATGGTTTATTTTACAGGGAAGAAATGCGATTGGGTCAAATGTAGTGGGAACCACGCTCTGCTGATGAATGGATCAATTCGGATCTCAAACCACTTTATTTGTAAGTGTGAATGAGGCCTCGGAGGCCAAGCAATTGATAGACTAGGCTTTAAATTGTGAGACACCCTACATCCCAGTATTTTTGGGGAAGCATGAAACAAAATAACAACTACAACAAAAACAACAACAACGTCTCTCTTCTTCTTGCATAGCACCATCCCAGTTTCTGCTTCTTCTCCATGCAAGATCACTGCATAATGTCACCAACTAGCTTTGAAATATCCAGAGAGCCGAAGTAAGCACAGACATCTGTGGAAACCCTGCCTTGAAAAACAATGGGATGGATTCCATCAAGGGGTGACTCCCAAACTCAATCTTGGCCTTCCATCAGTGCCTAAGCCTCCACCCTACATATGTAGGTGTATTCTATCTTGGGCTGTTCTGGTTGACAATGAGGAAAGCTGAAGAATCATTTCTGTCCTCCTAGGGCATTGCCATCTTCAGGCATGCAAGGCATGTACATGACACCTTTGGGATTTCTTCAGTCTTGTATACAACAATTTAAGGATGTATTAATTTGTGCAACGTGTTAGTTGCAGTTCTGTCATGTAGTGTTGCAAAACCCAACCAACCCCTTTCTATCCCAGGCCTGATTACCACTACCTTTTAAACCAGATCACAAATCAGTTTGAACTGGTTCAAAAGATCCTGCTTCCCACTTAAACCAAATTGCTGAACTGATTCCAAAAAGGGGGCAATCTGCTAGACCCATTTAACCCATGTCTTTTCCAGTACATCGATTCCAAGCAAGTATGAACCAGATGTGGATCAGAATCGATTTAAATTTTCCCTTCGGCCACCTGGACTGGGTCTATTTTGAATCAATTCATGCATGAATGTGCACCAGAAATGGATTATTTTAGTGGGGGAAAATGTGATCGGGCAAATGTAGAGGGAACCACACTCTGCTGTCAAATCTGAAATTTGAAAACTGATCCAAATAAAAAAGGTTTAAAGGAAGAAATAAAAAGTTTACAACACCAGATATCCATATTATTAACAGAAAAGTTGCAGAAAACAATGAATTATAGTAGACAGAAATTGTTTGAAGGTACTAATAAACCTGGGAAGTGGTTGGCCTACCAAATGAGAAAGGATCAATTTAAAAAGCAGATTACTGGTTTAAGACATAAAGAGCAAAGATATACCGATCAAGCTAGGATGAAGCAGATAGTGCTTGAGTTTTATGAATTGCTCTATACCAAAGATGAGATACAAGAAAATCTAATTGATGAATATCTTAAAAACTGCAGGCTGTTACCATTTAGTGCTGAACAAAAAGAGATCCTGAATAAGGAGATTACGGTACAAGAAGTAATTGAGGTAATCAAGAGGACCAGGTCTAATAAAGTTCCAGGCCCAGATGGTTTTACTGTGGAGTTCTATAAAACTTTTTCACATCAGTTAGTGCAGCCCATATGTCAGGTAATGAATGAACTCTTAGTTGGGAATTTACCACCTACCTGGGCTCGAGCAAATATTACACTCATACACAAAGAAGGGAAAGACAAGCAAGATATAGCTAATTATAGACCGATCTCACTCTTAAATAGTGATTATAAGATCTTTTCATCTGTCTATGGGAAATTATTGTTTTATATCACAACAAGCGCCAGAATAGTTTTTGCTAGCAAATGGAAATTGGAGGGTCTAGCATCGGAAGATGAATGGCTGGTCAAGCTAATGGACTTGGTTAAGCTAGATAAGCTTACTTACGTGTTTGTTAAGAAATCAAGATTGGGACGAAATTTGGAAGCCGCTGTATAACTTTTTAAGCAGAAGAAAGATCAAGAATGAGGATATGTGACAACATTATGTAAGCAAATATAATTAATGGAACAATATCGATAATGGTATGAATGAATAAGATTGTAAAGTCAATTATGATTAAAAATAAATTTATTGTATAGTTCCAGTAATTGGCAATAAGGTTGGAGTGGTAATAAACTCTATGGCTATAATGACTTGGTTGAAGTTCAGGAAGTCAACTCTTTCATTTTTTTTTCCCCCTTCTCTTTTCTGTGTTTGGTTTCTGTTTCTTCGTTTTTTTTTCCTTTTGTGTTTGTTTGTTATATGTAATATATGTGATACATGTAATTTATGTCTGGATCCATTTTAATCAATGAAATCTTATTTAAAAAACAAACAAAATGATTCGGTTCCATTTGGCCGAAGGGGAAATTTGAATCAATTCCAATCAGCTTGCAGTTGACACTTGCACGAAATCGATTTATCGAAAAAGGAGCAGAAAAAATCACCCTCAAAAAGACATGGGTTAAATGGATCTGGAGCATGGCCCCCCTCACCAGATCACTTCAGTGAATCAATTTTAAATGGGAACCAGGGTCACTTGAACCAGTTCAAACCAAATTGCGATCCGGTTTAAAAGGTAGTGGGAATGAGGCCTTAGTTGAGGAACAAGTTGCATTCAACACATGGAAGGGACATAATGCTTTCTACAGCCTTCATATTTAAGGATGTTTCATTGATGATGGATGGGGAAAATAATTTGTCCATCCAAACGTATACTAGCAAACTGAGAAACTCAAGAACCTGCCTTCTGATGTTAAGCACCCAACCTTAAAAACTGTTGTTTGGCTCCTGCTTTTATTGAGACCCCTTTCAAAGACATCCAGATTGGTCATGGCTGGACGCTAAAGGCCAACAATGTTAACAATATTGTGCGTGTTCACATTATAGGTCAACAACAAGGTACCATGGCATCACCGCAAAGACAAGAATACAGTTGGAGGGTCTTAGGGTGGATGGAGGCCAGACACTAAGTCACCTATGATAAATAATGGACAATGTCTATACCAGCATCTCAAACAGGGCTGGGCTTCTATATGCTGGTGTACATAGCATAATGTTTTTGCCTCCCTTGTTCCTTAGAGATAAGCTTTCCAAAGGCAGCGATAAGAAGATGAAAGCCAGGTGGGGCCAAAACGATGAAAAGTTTCTGTAGGAGGAACACAAAGCGAGGAAACCTGGCTATGTAGGTGGCATAAATTAAAGGTAATGCGCACCATGGATATAGAACAAATCATGGCAAATGGAAGAGGCACAGCTTGGAGGCCACCTAATAACATCTCATACTTTATGCTGGAAAGCTATAACTAGAGGATGGCCAACAGATGGCTGTCCAGCTAATGCTTGCAGATCTCCAGAAAGAGGAATCATATAAGTTATTTTTTTTGATATACATCCTGTCTTTCTCCAGATATGGGACCCAAAAGAGCCATTGTTGAGCACCCTTTGGGTTCGGCCGGTCAACCAATTACAAATCCATGTAACAGTTAACTTGTCTAGCCCACATTTTACAAGCTTGTTTTCAACAATGTCATGGCAAACCTTGTCAAAGGCCTTACTGAAATCAATATGTACTTTATCCACAGCATTCCCTTAATCTACTGAGTTGGTAATTTTATCTAGTAATTTTATCAAAAAAAGGAAACAAGTCCTTCTTCTTTGGACTATAGACCTGAGATTCCCTCCCTGGAACCCTCCAAAATTTGTCCCTGTCTGCACACAGCAAGACCCTATCACTCTGAAAACCAAACCCTATCTAACTATCCCTGTTGGTAGCAGCCCTATTTATCTTCTCCATCCTTCACTGTGATTGGCTGGCGCCAGCTCTCTTCCTATTGGTTGTTACTATGCTGGCCCATCTCTATCAGCACCCCATTGGCTGAGGACAGCTGGCTCGGGATTGGCTGTTGTTAGCCTAGCCTAATCTGCCTTTTCTCTAGGATGCCTGTGTAGTGAGCAGGCCATGGAAACAGCCAATCACAGAGCTTCAGGAGCCCAGCCAATGGGAAGCTGGCTGGGCAGGGCTATAAAAGAGCCTTGACAGGGAGCAAAAGGGGTTTTTAGTCTGTTGGGGTTTTGAGGGAAAGGAACACCTTGGAGGGAGGGTGTGCTCTTAGGGTTCCTTAGGGAACATTTATAGATTAGTTTATAGACCAGGGAAGGGTCTGAAGAGTCCAGTAAGGGACTAGATAGGCTTGAGGGAGTCTAGGAGAGAGACTCATAGCAAGTCAGTTGTGATACTGAAGATAAGGTTGCCTGAGTGGCTGTAGTATTATTGTTTAAGGAACTTTTGTAACTAAGGAATAAGACAAACAAAGCTTTAATTTTATTTCAATATTTGTTTCTTTATTTTATAAATAAACTTCATTCATGTTTTGAAGTACTGCTTGGCCTCTGTTAAACTATTGAAACACGCTACCAAGTGCCTCAGTAGAGATAGGTGGTGGGCGAACAAGTGAGGGTTATCACGTTTGGTTTGGTTCGCACCACATATAAATAAAGTAGTGGCAGCGGTGGGATCTAAAAACCCAGGCTGCTGTCATCCAGAAGACATAGGAGTGAACAGGAAAGATTCCCTTCCTGGAACCCTCCAAAATTTGTCCCTGTCTGGACACAGCAAGACCCTATCACTCTGAAAACCAAACCCTATCTAACTATCCCTGTTGGCAGCAGCCCTATTTATCTTCTCCATCCTTCACTGTGATTGGCTGGCACCAGCTCTCTTCCTATTGGTTGTTATTATGCTGGCCCATCTCTATCAGTATCCCATTGGCTGACGACAGCTGGCTTGGAATTGGCTAGCCTAATCTGCCTTTTCTCTAGGATGCCTGTCCCTCTTGGGCCACTGTGGAGGTTGATATATTCCCTTCCTTCCTCCACAACCCTCAAAGCCCCCTGGCATACTGGACAACTTCTAAAGCCTCCCCATCACGCTATGGTCAGGACTGCAGAAGTGTCTGGCTATGACCCAGTAGCCAGCTGTGAAATGATTACATCAGCTGCAGAAACCTCTGGAGAACTGTGGCGGATCTCAGTGCTGATGTAATCATTTTGTGTCTGGCTACTGGAACACAACCAGACACTTCTCTGATTCTCTCATGAGAAACAAAGGACCTTATCAGATGTCAGAAATTGGAGGTATAATCCAATGGCAATCCGAACGCAATCATGGGGTTTCACATTATTGCGAATTAAAATATCTCACGCAATTTCGGGCAAAAGGGAAGTCATTCCGAACGCAATCGTGGGTTTTACGTTATTGCGAATTAAAGCATCTCATGCAATTTCTGCCAATGGGGGTCATTTTCAGGTAATGGGAAGTCATTCTGAATGCAATGGGAATTCACGTGAATTCACTAAACTAGCTAAACTAATGAAAAGACATGGCTCATTAGAAAAGATCATAATGCTTGTAAACATGGAAGAAAAGAGAAAGGAAGGAAGACCACATACTAGTTGGATGGACTCTCCATGCACATGAATCTACAAGAAATGAGGACCGTAGTAGAGGACAGTGGGTATTGGAGACGTGAGGGTAGTTAAACAACAACAACAAAGTGTAGTTCTCCATGCAGAACTAATACACTCCACTGAGCTATAGAGGAGAGCAGTTATTGTGAGTTAAAACAAAATACAGGCCACTCCCAGTTTCCGTGGTATTGGTAACCTCTGTTTCACTTTTGGTGGGGAAGGTCTCGCTCTAGGCATCTAGAGGTTCTCCACTGTGACTTTGTGTTTCGCTTCCAGTTATCTCTCCTGCGTCTCCTGGTTTGAGTTCCAAGATCCATAGAGATGGTTTTCTTTTGGTGTCACCACCATCAAGTCTTGTTTGGTGAGAACATGGGAAAGTGTCTTCTCCCAGGCTGAGAACACTCTTCCACAAAAGATCCAATTACCCTTCTTCATACTGCCTTTCTCTGGAAGCTTAAGACCATCTTGTATAGGCAGGGATTTGCTTGATGTTAAAATCATAACAGTGCCAATGGCGGTGTGATGTGTTCTTATTGTACTTGTTTTTAATTATCTTTTAAATGCATTTTAAACTGTGAAGTCAAAGGTTTTTCAGGCTATGTGGCCATTTTCTAGAAGAGTTGGTTCCTGATGTTTCGCCAGCATCTGTGGCTGGCATCTTCAGAGAATGCTGGCATGGAAGAGAGAGGGGTGTATGTGTATGTGTATGTGTATACATATACCAGCTCTTCAGCCCTAAAGGCTATCAGAGCGGCTTACAATAATTATTTTTAATAAGACAGTTCCCTGTCCTCAGGCTTACAATCTAAAAAGACACAACACAAAAGGAGAAGGGAATGGTGGTGGGGAAGGGGATCATGTCCAGCAGTTTTTCTCTCCCTCTGACGCCTGGACCAAGGCATAGAACACGGCAACCTAACCAAAAATACCCACAAAAAAGTATGGATGCCCGCCAGAAAAGCTTTCGATTTCACAAATGAAATAGGCCCATACTGTTCTGATCCAGAAGATTTTATAATTTGGTTCATTTTACCTTCCCTGTTCTGGAGCTGCTTCCGCCAAGTTTCTACATCTCTTCCACCATCTAGTGACAAAAGAGAGGAATGATATCCATGGCCAGAAGAGTTGCATCACTTGGCAGATTATGCATTATGTATTTATTATCAAACTGAAGCAAAGTGCTCAAGTAGCCTGAGGATGGTGCTAAGACACCGTACTTAACAGACATACTCTTCCATTAGCCATTAAGGGATATAATTCTTTTGACAATTTTCTTCTCAAAGGAACCAAATAGTCATTTTAGAAACTTTCTTTTCACTGTGAGAAAACCTCTGAAAATTGCAAAGTTCTGAAGGCTATTTGCAGTTTGAGCCTTTTCTGCTTTAAAAAAAAATTGAATGTGGTTGTTGAAAGCTTTCATGGCCAGCACCCATGGGTTTTTTGTGGGGTTTTTAGGCTATGTGGCCATGTTCTAGAAGAGTTTATTCCTGACATTTCTCTGAAGATGCCAGTCACAGATGCAGTCGAAACATCAGGAATAAACTCTTCTAGCACATGGCCACATAGCCCAAAAAACTCATTAAAAAAACCTATAAATATGGTTGCTTTGCTCACATACACCCTGTGAATAGAAAAGACTGCATATTCTGCACAAAATAGAATACCTATGGAAAATATGATTTTAATGTTTTAATGTTTAATGTTTTAATGTTTTATAATTATCGCTTTGAATGAGGCTGTTTTTATCTATGTTTTAGTTGTTAGTCATGTTTTTTGATTTTTGTACTCAACATTTTAACCTTGCACTCTAATAATAATAATAATAATAATAATAGTTTATTTATAGCCCGCTCCTCTAATAAATACTCGGAGCGGGGTACAGCAGAATAAAAAGATACAGAGTAAAAACAACAATCACATCCCACCCCAACCACCCCCTTTAAGACTGAATTAAATCTAGACAGTTTAAAATTAACATAGTTAAAATTGGTCGGCAGTTATTAAAACAAAGTGCATTTTCATGAACAATCCGTGTGCAAGGCCACATTAAATCGATTCAAGTAAGTATTAAGTAAAAGGATCGCTAATAATTTCCAGTGCTGTTTATATTTTCAGAGCAGGGAGCAAGGGTTTCACTTATTCTCTCCTTCAGGGAAAGGCCTGCCGGAAAAGATGCGTCTTTAAAGCCTTTTTGAAACTAGCCAGTGATGTAAT
Organism: Urosaurus nigricauda; assembly: GCA_034509955.1. Lineage (NCBI taxonomy): Eukaryota > Metazoa > Chordata > Lepidosauria > Squamata > Phrynosomatidae > Urosaurus > Urosaurus nigricauda. The sequence continues at coordinate 3,722,189 of JAOEGL010000010.1, forward strand.
TAGACGCATCTCGTCCGGCAGGCCGTTCCAGAGCTTAGGGGCAGTAGCTGAAAAGGCCCTCTGAGAGGTCTGGGACAGCCTGGTTCTCATCGGCTGCAGTAGGTTCCTCCCAGAGGAACGAAGTGTGCGGGGCGGTTCATACGGGAAGAGGCGGTCCTTAAGGTAGGATGGGCCTGAGCCATGCAGGGCTTTAAAGGTTAGTACCAACACCTTGTACTGTGCCCGGAAACTAATGGGCAGCCAGTGGAGAGCTTTGAGCACTGGCGTTATATGCTCTCTTCTAGATGTTCCTGTGATAAGCCTGGCTGCCATATTCTGAACCAATTGAAGTTTCCGGGTTAGGCACAAGGGTAGCCCCATGTAGAGCGCGTTACAGAAATCCAGACGTGAGGTTACTAGAGCATGTACCACAGTCTCCAGGTCTTTCGTATCCTTTGATATGTTGTAACCCACCTTGAGCCCCACTGCGGGAGAAAGGTGCGATATAAATTAACTAAATAAATAAATAAATTTTCTGCCATAAATCATGTCTGTAGAAAAAATATTTTGTGTGGAAAAAAAAATTGTTTGACTCAGTGTTTGACTTGGTCCTCTGGAAATGACTTTAATGCACATAGTAACATCATCCTCAGCAACAACAACAAAGTGCTAGAGCTCTCTTGCCAAGATTTCTAAATATCCATCTCTAAAACACAGATCACAGGATTCCACGGGATGTTGCCATAGCAGTTAAAGTGGAATCATAGCACCTTAAGCATGTAGTGTGAAAGGGCCACTGTTGTCTTTGTTTGTTTGTTTGCTTGCTTGCTTTTGCTTGGGCTCCAATGGAAAAAGGGGGAAATCACGAAAAAGGAATTCAAAGAAATAGCAGGCATGTGTAGGGGTAAAGTCAGAAAAGCTAAAGAGCAGAATGAACTCAGGCTTGCTAGAGAGGTTAAGAACAATAAAAAGGGCTTTTTTGGATATGTCCGCAGCAAGAGGAAGAAGAAGGAAACGGTAGGGCCACTGCGTGGAGAAGATGGCAAAATGCTAACAGGAGATAGAGAAAAGGCAGAATTACTCAACACCTTCTTTGCCTCAGTCTTCTCAGAAAAGGCAAAGGATGCTCAACCTGAGGATAATGGAGCAGAGAACAGAATAGGGGAATTTCAGCACAGAATAAGTAAAGAGATAGTAGAGGAACACCTTGTTAATCTAAATGAATTTAAGTCTCCGGGACCAGATGAACTCCATCCAAGGGTATTAAAAGAACTGGCAAAAGTAATATCGGAGCCATTGGCAATCATATTTGAAAACTCCTGGAGAACAGGAGAGATCCCAGCAGACTGGCGAAGGGCAAACGTTGTCCCCATCTTCAAAAAGGGGAAAAAAGAGGATCCCAACAATTATCGTCCAGTTAGTCTGACATCGGTTCTAGGAAAGATTCTGGAGCAGATCATTAAACAAAGAGTCTGTGAACATCTAGAAGGCAATGCCATAATCACAAAAACTCAACATGGGTTTCAGAGAAACAAGTCATGCCAGACAAATCTAATCTCTTTCTTTGATAAAATTACCAGTTTGGTAGACGAAGGGAATGCTGTGGATATAGTATATCTTGATTTCAGTAAGGCCTTTGACAAGGTTTCCCATGACATTCTTGCAAACAAGCTTGTAAAATGTGGGCTAGACAAGTTAACTATTACATGGATTTGTAATTGGTTGAGTGGCCGAACTCAAAGGGTGCTCAACAATGGCTCCTTTTCATCCTGGAGAGAAGTGACCAGTGGGGTCCCACAGGGCTCTGTCCTGGGCCCAGTGCTATTCAACATCTTTATCAATGACCTGGATGACAGAATTGGGAGCATACTAATCAAATTTGCAGATGACACCAAATTAGGGGGAATAGCTAATACCCCAGAGGACAGGATCAAGATTCAAAGTGACCTGAATAGACTAGAAAGCTGGGCCAAAGCTAACAAAATGAAATTCAACACAGAGAAATGTAAGGTATTGCACTTAGGGCGGAAAAATAAAATGCACAGATATAGGATGGGTGACACCTGGCTGAATGAAACTACATGTGAAAGGGATCTAGGAGTCCAAGTAGACCACAAGTTGAACATGAGTGAACAGTGTGATGCGGCAGCTAAAAAGGCCAATGCTATTTTGGGCTGCATTAATAGAAGTATAGTGTCTAGATCAAGAGAAGTAATAGTGCCACTGTATTCTGCTTTGGTCAGGCCCCACCTAGAATATTGTGTCCAGTTCTGGGCGCCACAATTCAGAAAGGACATTGAGAAACTGGAGTGTGTCCAAAGGAGGGCGACCAAAATGGTGAAGGGTCTGGAAACCATGCCCTATGAGGAACGACTTAGGGAGCTGGGGATGTTTAGCCTGGAGAAAAGAAGGTTAAGAGGTGACATGATAGCCCTGTTTAAATATTTGAAAGGATGTCATATTGAGGAGGGAGCAAGCTTGTTTTCTGCTGCTCCAGAGAACAGGACCCGGAACAATGGATGCAAGATACAGGAAAAGAGATTCCACCTGAACATTAGGAAGAACTTCCTGACAGTAAGGGCTGTTCGACAGTGGAACGCACTTCCTCGGAAGGTGATAGAGTCTCCTTCCTTGGAGGTCTTTAAGCAGAGGCTGGATGGCCATCTGTCAGGGATGCTTTGATTTGGATTTCCTGCAGGGCAGGGGGTTGGACTGGATGGCCCTAGTGGTCTCTTCCAACTCTACAATTCTATGATTCTATGATTCTATGATTCTATGATTCATCACCAGAGTGGTATGTTTATTCAGGCCCACACATTTTAAGGTGTAACCAAAGGGAATCTGGCTGCATTCCCAGCCACCTGCAGCTGGCAAAGAGTGCTAAAGGCTGCTGGGAATCCATCTCATTGCTCAGACTTTGAGATGTTGGTTTTGGAAAGCCTCTCTTGACCTGCCTTATGTCTCAAGGTGTTCATACGCATCCCAGTTCCTTTCCCATTATATTGCTGGCATGAAGGGCCACGTTGTTTTTGGAGACTATTTACAGCTTTGGACTCATTCTGTGCAAAACTCACACCTCTTTCCGCAGAGGAAACAGCACCTTCTGCAGAGAAAATAACAATTTTGTGATTCCAGACCTCCCACCACACAACATTTGTTAATTGTGGGCAGAATAAATCCTCATCGGGATTTCTTGTCATTTGAGAAATACATTTTCACACCATTTCCCCTCAAATATTATTGGATATTATTCCAGTCTCTGTTTCTGAGCTTGGTAACTCTGGCTACAGAATAAGACCATAAGAACTACTTTGAGTCCTTGTTTCTTATACTGATTTCCTTCAAAAGTAGGATAAAGACAGGTTGCAGAGAACCTTGGTCATCTATGCTAGGGAGTTTATCACACGATGGGAATTGGAAGTATAATCCAATGGCAACCTGAACACAGTCATGGGGTTTCACGTTATTGCGTGAAAGCTGATCACACAGATTTTTGGGCAAAGGGAAGTCCTTCCGAATGCAATAGTGGGGTTTCATGTTATTGCGTGAGAAATTATCACAGGCAATTTCGGGCATTGGTAAGCAATTTTGGGCAGTTCCGAAGGTGATTCGACTTCAATACGCAATCACGTAAATTCGCTGAACTAGTGAATTCACACAGTTCCAAACTGCCCCCACTTCCATTTCTTTTGAAATTGAGAGAAATTCCTCCCTTGTGATAATGTCCTAGGTCAGAAGTAGAATATAAATGAGACAAAGGAGGAGAAAGAAAGAAAGAAAGAAAGAAAGAAAGAAAGGGAAGAGGAAAACAGAAACAGAAAGAGAAGAAAATCGGGTGAGAAAAGGAGAAGAAACTGGAAGAGGATGACATGAAAAAAAAAGAAGGAGGAGAAGATCCCTCTGACCATCTTGGAGAGGATAGTTGTAGAATATAAATGAGAAGGAAGGAAGGAAGGAAGGAAGGAAGGAGATGAGAAGTTGAGAAGGAAAAGAAAATTAAAAAAAAAAACAGAAAGAGAAAGAGAAGGAGAAAGAAAAGGAGCCGCAGCAAGAGGAGGAGAAAGGGGATCAGAAAGAGCAACAGAAAGGAGGTGAGAAATAGCAGAGAAATCTTTCCCAAAATGTTTTAAGTCTGCAGCTCCCATCATCCACAACCTGGCAAGAGATGGATTTTCAGACGTCTGGAGGACACTGTGTCAGGAAGGCACCTCCTTTTATACCAGCCGGCTTGCTTAAGGCACAAACTTGATATGAGCCAAAGCTCTATTTCTGTTGCTACACCATTCCTCTCTGATGACATGACTGGGACAAGCCCAGACTGGGAGAACGTCTCCTAGATACTAGAGGTATGTGTGTATTAAAGAAGGCAGGGAGCGAGGGCGAAAAACATGAATCAATTAATTTCCTAATTGTCTAATACCTATCCTCCACTGTACACCGAGTCTTTGTTGCGGATCATTTGTACTCACCAATGACTGCCTACTCACTGACATTGATTAGATCAATCGTTCCATCCTACTTCCCTTGATCAATTATATTACTCTAGGAATAATAATTGGCTTCTGCAGGACAGTCATGCATATAGTATTTAGGCAACACTGCAGCAAAGCAGATGTTCAAGTAAATATAGAAAGTCCTGTGTTATATTCTTGGCATTTCTGATTAAAAGTACAGATTAGCAGATTATATTATTCAGAAATGATCATATTGATCTGGAATCTCCTCTGAACGACTACCTGTTTGGAAAAGATTTAAGAAACCTCAGCATAGGAGTTTATCACACGGGAGGAATTTCTCCCAATTTCAAATTGAGCCAATTCGAATTCACATAAATTCGCTAGTTTAGTGAATTTGCCTGAAATCTAATTGCGTTCGGAATGCATTCAGAATGACTTCCCATTTTCCGAAACTGACCCCCCATTGCCCGAAATTGCATGAGATACTCTTATACGCATTAACGTAAAACCTATGATTGCGTTCGGAATCTGCCATATGATAAACTCCATAGATAAGAAATGTTTTCAGGAGGTGGGGGAATGAAGTTTTTGTGTCTGATTTTCTTTTTTTAAAAAATCCCAATGTTTCCTTATTTTCTTAAAATAAAAAACCAAAACAAATGGCAGCTGTTTTATGGAGAGCAATGTCTCTTACGGTGCACCTACACTGTAGAAATAATGCAGTTTGACACTGAAGTCACCCCTCCATTTTCATGGGGGACTCTGTCCCATGGTAAGCGATGGAGCTTTGTAGGAAATAAAGAAAGCACATTGGACATGATTGTACACAAAGTTGTGTCATTTGGTAGCAAGTGTTCTGTTGCTCACACCCAAAATGGGTTGAGTCCTTGATGGAGATGCAACATGGGAGAGAAAGAGGAGCTGGGACACTGTGAATCACACACAAAACTATTGTGTCTTTCGGTTTGGTTGCTGAAAAGGATTCAATACATTTTAGTATGAACAAGAGGACATCCACCACCTAATGATGTAATTGTATGTACAATCACATCCTCTTTGCTTTCTCTGTGACGACATGCATAAATGTATACAACCCACAATGTATAAAACCTCTAAAACCTAGGAGAAAAGGGCAATAGGATACTTTGGAACAATTTCTTCCCTTGCAATTCAGAGAGTGCCAAGTGTGCCTCTTAAATACCCCGTGTGCATTATAAATTTTGTTAATCTGGGCTGAACAAACAGTCATTCAGTATTGCTAAATCTGACATGAAATGGAAGAGACCCCAAAGGGCATCCAGTCCATCCCCCTGCCATGAAAGAATATACAACTGCTGACAGATGGCTATCCATAGCCAATTTCTGCTTTAAAAATCCTTTTATGAGTTTTGGATTACATGCATATTTTTGATTCTTGTATTGCATGTATCCATATTATTTTCTCTATGGAGTTTATCACACAAAGTAGATCAGGAGTTTATCCTGTGAATATCCCAGAAAAAAATGAATACAAAATGGTTTCACACAACATCGCACAAAATCCACCACTAAAATTGTCTCAAAGAAACACTAATGTGCACCTTTGTACTTTTGGGATTTCAGTGACAATGCATTTCCGATATTACTTTATGTGCATGATTACATGTGATAATCATTTCCACAGTTACTCACCATTTCTGCTTTATTTTTGGGATGCTTTAAATGTACTTTAATCTCTCTTTATTGCTGAAATTAACCCCAGTGTGATAAACTCCTATGATGTGTTTTCAATGAAGCCTGTAAAGCATCCCTGGAAAGAGCTGTGCCAGTGGACACCACTACTTTATCCCCAAAGTTAGCCAATATACATAGAAGTTTATCATATGATGGAATTTGGGGGTATACTCCAATGGCAATCTGAACACAATCATGGGGTTTCACGTAATTGCGTATGAGTGTATCTCAAACAATTTCGGGCAATGGGAAGTCATTCCGAATGCAATCATGGGGTTTCACGTAATTGCGTATAAGAGAATCTCATGCAATTTCAGGCAATGGGAGGAAATGGGAAGTCATTCTGAATGCATTCCAAATGCAATTAGAATTCACGTAAATTCGCTAGTTTAGCTAATTTACATGAATTCGAATTGGCTCCATTCAAAATTAGGAGAATTCCTCCCGTGCGATAAATTCCATAGAATCATAGAGTTGGAAGAGACCACAAGGGCCATCCAGTCCATGCAGGAACTCACAATCAAAGCACAAACACACACCATTTGATACAGGAGGCCATCCAGCCTCTGTTTAAGGGCCTCCAAAGAAGGAGACACCACCACACGACGAGGGAGTGGGTTCCAACTGTTTCACAGCTTTTACCAAGTTCTTCCTAATGTTCAGGTAGAATCTCTTTTCCTGGAGCTTGCATCCATTGCTCCATTGTGGCCTATTCTCTGGAGCAGCAGAAAACAAGCTTGCTCTATCCTCAGTATGACACCCCTTCAAATACTTAAACAGGGCTACCATATCACTATCATATCACCTCTTATCCGTTTTCTGGAGCAGATCATTAAACAGAGAGTCTGTGAACATCTAGATGGTAATGCCATAATCACAAAAACTCAACACGGGTTTCAGAGAAACAAGTCATGCCAGACAAATCTAATCTCTTTCTTTGATAAAATTACCAGCTTGGTAGATGAAGGGAATGCTGTGGATATAGTATATCTTGATTTCAGTAAGGCCTTTGACAAGGTTCCCCATGACATTCTTGCAAACAAGCTTGTAAAATGTGGGCTAGACAAAGGAACTGTTAAATGGATCTGTAATTGGTTGAATGGCCGAACCCAAAGGGTGCTCAACAATGGCTCCTTTTCATCCTGGAGAGAAGTGACCAGTGGGGTCCCACAGGGCTCTGTCCTCGGCCCAGTGCTATTCAACATCTTTATCAATGACCTGGATGACAGAATTGGGAGCATACTTATCAAATTTGCAGATGACACCAAATTAGGGGGAATAGCTAATACCCCAGAGGACAGGATCAAGATTCAAAATGACCTGAATAGACTAGAAAGCTGGGCCAAAGCTAACAAAATGAAATTCAATACAGAGAAATGTAAGGTATTGCACTTAGGGCGGAAAAATAAAATGCACAGATATAGGATGGGTGACACCTGGCTGAATGAAACTACGTGTGAAAGGGATCTAGGAGTCCAAGTAGACCACAAGTTGAACATGAGTCAACAGTGTGATGCGGCAGCTAAAAAGGCCAATGCTATTTTGGGCTGCATTAATAGAAGTATAGTGTCTAGATCAAGAGAAGTAATAGTGCCACTGTATTCTGCTTTGGTCAGGCCCCACCTAGAATATTGTGTCCAGTTCTGGGCGCCACAATTCAGAAAGGACATTGAGAAACTGGAGTGTGTCCAAAGGAGGGCGACCAAAATGGTGAAGGGTCTGGAAACCATGCCCTATGAGGAACGACTTAGGGAGCTGGGGATGTTTAGCCTGGAGAAAAGAAGGTTAAGAGGTGATATGATAGCCCTGTTTAAATATTTGAAAGGATGTCATATTGAGGAGGGAGCAAGCTTGTTTTCTGCTGCTCCAGAGAACAGGACCCGGAACAATGGATGCAAGATACAGGAAAAGAGATTCCACCTGAACATTAGGAAGAACTTCCTGACAGTAAGGGCTGTTCGACAGTGGAACGCACTTCCTCGGAAGGTAATAGAGTCTCCTTCCTTGGAGGTCTTTAAACAGAGGCTGGATGGCCATCTGTCAGGGGTGCTTTGATTTGGATTTCCTGCATAGCAGGGGGTTGGACTGGATGGCCCTAGTGGTCTCTTCCAACTCTATGATTCTATGATTCTATGATTCTTCTCCAGGCTAAATGTATCTGACCAAAGCAGAATAGAGTGGCACTATTACAGCACATGTGCTAATGGACTGGATTATCAGTAAATGCAATTGCATTCCATACTACAAATTCAGCCCCTGCTTTGTCATGAAACGTCTTATTGCCAAAGTGCTTACACTATTTCCTGATATTCCTTTTTTCACAGGGTGGGGTCCGTTCAACGAAACTCTACTCATTGCAAGGAAGCCTAGTCTTGCTCACTGTTTCCCAAGAGGTGGATTTCATTGGCAGAAGGTAGGCAAGGAGACCATATAAAAGATCTCACCATTCGCTCACATATCAAGACATACACCTGGACTCTTTTCTGCTGCCCACTTTCCTGTTGACACATTGGGTGAGTTTCCAAAGAATTCCTATTCCTAGGAATTCTTTATATGGGACTTTTGAAAATTACTTGGAATTAATTTAAGACTAATACAATGGTTCCAGTTTTCAAACTAGGAGTTTTGTTTTGTTTTAAAATGCATTGTACATAGATATACAAGAGAAAGAGTGATGTAGTGGTTAGAGTATGACTATGGAGACCAGGGTTCAAATCCTTCCTCAGCATGGAAATCCATGTACTCTCTCATTCTCAGAGGATGACAATGGAGAACCCTCTCCTGAACAAAACTTGCTAAGAAAACTGTGTGATAGGTTTGCCTTAAGTTCTCCATAAAGGCACACAATAACAAGAACAAGAACACCACTGAGATGTGCAAACCTTTTATCAACAATTGGCAACCTTCCGGTTTCAGTTTAGGTGCCACTGAAAACAACTTTTGTTCAGTGGGTCCTTGGTATCCAGTTGGGTTTGCTTCCAGGACTTGTGGCCACATAGCCATTTTACTAAACCATTTTACTACACCATTGGATATGATGGGACTTCAGTAACCAAAGATTTTGGTATCCACCCCATGTGGATACCCAAATCTGTGGATACTGAAGTCCCATCATATCCAGTGGTGTAGTAAGATGGTTTTTCTTGTATAAAGTGGCAAAATTAAAGTTTGTTTTTTGGAATTTTAAAAATATTTTCAAGTTGTGGAGGATTCTATGATTCTATGATGTCGACTTGTGAAGTCGAAGGCTTTCATGGCCAGCAACCATAGTTTTTTGTGGGTTTTGGGGGCTATATGGCCATGTTCTAGAAGAGTTTATTCTTGACATTTCGCCAGCATCTGTGGATGATTGATTCCATAGATAAAGTATGCATGGATATGAAGAACTGACTGTACAAAAGTATGCCAAGGTGCTGTGGTCTGAGTCTTGGACTAAGGTTCTGGGAGGTAAATGTTTAACTCCTCACTTGGCCATGAATACTCACTGGGTGTCCTTGAACAAGTTCTCTCTTAGTCTAAGATGAAACCACCAGCAACATTTCTTCTCCTCTGAAGAAATGTTGCTGAAGAAAAAAAACTATCATAAGGTCACTATAACTTTGAGTTGACTTGAAAACACATAACAACAACAATGACGACAATTCGTGTGCCCTTGGAAACCATATGGGCATAAAGGCCACCCCCAGACCTGCCACCATCACCAACACTAGACACAGAAATAAAATTGGGCCTGTTTCCCACTAGCTTTTAAACTGGATTGAAAATAAGTTTGAACCAGTTCAAATTACCCTGGTTCCCACTTGAACCCAATCACTGAAGCAATTTGGGTGGAGGGGGGCATGTGCTAGACCCATTTAACTCATGTCTTTTTGAAACTGATGTTTTCTGCATCTTTTTGGATAAATCGATTCCATGCAAGTGTGAACCAGACGCGGATTGGAATTGATTTAAATTTGCCCTTTGGCCTGCTGGAGAGGGTCCATTTTTAATCGATTCATTCATGAATGTGAACCACAAGTGGGTTATTCTGCAGGGAAAAAATGCGATCAGGGCAAATGTAGTGGGAATCACACTCCGCTGTCAAATCGTCCATTGATTCGGATCACAAACTGATTTATTTGTGAGTGAAAATGAGGCCTAAGAAGGCAGAGGAAGTCACATGTGTGGCGGACCTTCTTTGAAGGAATGTTTTTGCTTTGTTTTCTTTAGGATTCCCAGCCGTAGAGAAACCAAGATGTGTTCTCGCCGAGACAGAGGTTGCCACAATGTTCCTGAACAGGAGAACCCATCCTGCCACCGGAGTGGAAACTCTTGCCATGAGAACAGGAGCTCTTGTCATGAGGAGAAAGAAAGATCTTCTTGTCACAACAGAGGAAGTTCTTCCGGATGCTCTTCCAGACAGCCGAGTTGTGATGTGAAGCCTCTGCCAAGTTGTCAACAACAGTCTCCAGCGGTGGTTTGCCCAGCTCCTTGCCAACAGCAGCAACAAGTGAAGCAACCTACCCAATGGCCCTCACAGCACCAAAAGTAGAGAAGACAAGGGCAGAAGAAATGTCTTCAATAGTTCAAGAGAGACCCATGTGCTTTAGGTTGTCTCTGAATCTGGAAAAAAAATACCTTGATGTGTCTTTGCCTTCTTATGTACAATTGAATCAGATATTTTTTCCGGTACTGAAATGTTACCTTAGGCATCATTCCCATTACCTTTTAAATCAGATTGCAAATTGGTTTTAACCAGTTTAAATGACCATAGTTCCCACTTGAATTGAATTGCTGAAGCAATTCGGGGGGGGGGGGGGGGGAATGTGTGATACCCATTTAAACCATGTCTTTTTGATGCTGCTGTTTTCTGCTTCTTTTTGGATAAATCGATTCTGCACAAGTGTGAATCAGACACCAATCAGAATCGATTTAAACTTGCCCTTTGGATGGCTGGAGCAGGTCCATTTTGAATCGATTCATTTGTGAATGTGAACCACAAGGGGGTTATTTTACAGGGAAAAATGCGATCGGGGCAAATGTAATGGGAACCATGCTGCACTGTAGAATCGACCCATTGATTCAGATTGCAAACCGATTTATTTGTAACTGGGAATGAAGTCCTGGTATCTTTTAGTTACCTTAATAAAGAATTTGTGGAATATCACCTGTTTACTACTTGACTTTCATGTGAAGAATGAGAAATATTAAACAGTTTGTTTCACTTAAGCTTTCTGATGCACTCTTTCTTTCCATATTCATCTTGTGCTTTTGCGGATTAAGCTAAACATCTCAAGACAGTTGATGTGTGATATAATTCTTCCCTAATTTTTTTCTTGATAGACTGTGGAATCAATGATATTTGACACTGCTTTAGCTGCAGTGGGGCAATGCTACGGATTTCCAGGATTTGTAGTTTGGTATTTAGTCTTCTCTGTCAGAGACCTCTGGTGCCACAACAAACTACAGATCACAGGATTCCATAGCACTGAGCCATGATAAATCAAACTGTTTTTGTTTGTTTTTCTGCAGTGAAGATGCAGCCTGGATTTTCTGTTTGGGGCACAATGCTAGTGTAGTCATAGTTGCACAACTGGATCCATTTGCTCAGACATCAGCCTTTGGTTCCACAAATAATTCCACAAGCACACGTACAGTCTTTCTCAATTCTGACTTAGTAGGTGGGAAGGTAATCTATTATTGCTCTGTGGGTGAGCGCAACTCAGCATTGCACAAGCAGTCGCACAATGGTAGGTCCAGTATTAATAGACTGGCATATTTGTATTGTTGTTGTTGTGCGCCTTCAAATAGTTTCCAACTTATGACAACCCTATTTTTTATTTTATTTATTTTTTATATTTATTTATTTATTGCTAGTGATTCCCTCTGATGCTTGGTTTCTATGGCAGAGCAGGGATTTGAACCCTGGTCTTCAGAGTAATGGTCCAATGCTCAAATATTTTTACACTACAATAAAAGAGCCAGCATGCTATAGTGGTTTGAATGTCGGACTGATATTTCAGATCAAGTTTGGAATTCTTGCTCGACTTTGATAAACTTGCATTTCTTTAAAAAAATGAAATGCAATCAATGAACATCAGCTCCATATAGATCAGTATGAATTAACTTATATGACTATTTCTCCCCAGTGGGTCACTCAGGATTCCCTCATAATTAGAGAGGTGATTCTTGAGGGAATGATTCAGCAATCATCTCCCACCAGATCCTATTGGCCTACTAGTTGAGGCCACGGGCTGCTCTCCTTGGTGTATGGCTTGGGGTATAAATACTGCATATGAATAAATTGGGGAACACCACCGTTCCATTTTCCAATTACACCTTATTATTATTATTATTATTATTATTATTACTATTATTATTATTGTTATTATTGTTATCATCATCATCATTAACCTTTATTTACAGAATCATAGAGTTGGAAGAGACCCAGTCCAACCCCATTCTGCCATGCAGGAACTCTCAATCAAAGCATCCCCAACAGATGGCCATCCAGCCTCTGCTTAAAGACCTCTAAGGAAGGAGACTCCACCACCCTCTGAGGGAGTGTGTTCCATTGTCAAACAGCCCCTACTTTCAGGAAGTTCCTCCTAATATTGAGGTGGAATCTCTTTTCCAGTAGTTTGCAACTGTTGCTCTGGGTCCTGGTCTCTGGAGCAGCAGAAAACAAGCTTGCTCCCTCCACAATATGGCAATCCTTCAAATACTTAAACAGGGCTATCATATCACCTCTTAACCTTCTCTTCTCCAAGCTAAACATCCCCAGCTCCCTAAGCCTTTCCTTATCCCTAAGCCTGATGCTTTCTTCGATATTGTATGTTCCATGTTCAGAAACTTTTTCCTCCCCCTTTTTGTAAAGATTCCAGCTTTTGAGACACCCAGAGTAGTTTCTTTCGAGTCTGGACCAAAACTTGAACAGATCCACCATCCCAATGACATGGAAGGCAGCATTGCAACAATGAAAGTACATGTTGGTACTGCTGCTGTCATGTTCTACAACAGAGGAGAACAACTGTGAGACAGTAGAGAGATATCACAGGGAGAACATCACAGACTTGGAAGAATTAGTAAGGAAGGTCAAAAAGGAAAGTGCAAAAGCAGGCTTACTGCTGTACATAACAAAATCATGGCCATGGAGGGTCTACATAAATTCAACCTAGTCAATGAGGAAATTGAAATAGTAAAAGATTTCCCATACCTTGGAATGAATATTGTTCAGCATGGGGACTGCAGTCAAGAAATCAGAAAACTAGGAATGGCTGTCCTGCTCACCTCTACTGAGGGCAGCACAGCAGGGGAATAAACAAAGAAAATACTTTAAATACTTGAAGGGATGTCATATTGAGGAGGGGGCAAGCTTGTTTTCTGCTGCTCCAGAGAACAGGGTCCAGAACAATGGATGGAAGATCCAGGAAAAGAGATTCCACCTCAACATTAGGAGGAACTTCCTGATAGTAAGGGTTGTTTGACAGTGGAACACACTCCCTCGAAGTGTAGTGAGTCTCCTTCTTTGGAGGTCTTTCAACTGAGGCTGGATGGACATCTGTCGGGCATGCTTTGACTGAGATTCCCTGCATGGCAGGGGGTTCAACTGGATGGCCCTTGTGGTCTCTTACAACTCTATGATTCCATGTTTCTCATATATCAGCTGCTGTTGCAAACTGGATTATTTAGGCACATCTTTGAGAGAGCAATGTGTGTGTCACCATGCAGTGTGTCTTCGAAACCATTCACCATGATCTGTCTTCAAGGAATCCAATAAGACATCCTTTGAAAGGATTGTCCTATTAGACACCCTTTTCTGTATCTCTAAAGTTGGTCAATGGAGGTGTCTGTCGCTACCTAGAGTCCTTGTCAAAGGCAATTAATTGCATTACGCAGTACAAAAACAGGCCTGCAATATGATATGAGCTGCTCTGCAAGAGCAAATCCATTATTTCCTGATATTTCTTTTTTTAATGGGTGGGGCTATTCATTCAAACTTTGCTCATCAGCTGGAATTCCAATATTGCATGTGATTGCCCAAGAGAGGCATATCATTTGCAAAAGGAAGGTGAGGAGACGGTATAAAAAGGTCTCCAATCACATCCCAAAATCTAGACGTACGCTGGAAGTCTTTGCAAACACGGACTTTCCTGCCGGGATTTTGGGTAAGTCTGGAAATACTTTCTGTTCTGACAGATGGGGTTGGGAGAGTATATAACGTTCTTTCTCCCACCACCAAAAAAAAAAAAAAAAAGAGGGATATGAATGGATTTCAAATTCATTTCCTTTGGAAAGCATTTTTCTTCCAATTCATTAGGTTAAGGGGTGAAGAACATTAACAAATGCTGTTAAACTGCAGGTCTCATCAACCATAACCAGAATGGGTTTGTTTGTTGTTTTCCTTTTAAAGGAAGGCTTTATTTTAAGCAAGAAATCTGCATTAGCACAAGATATCTCACTCCATGGAAGGAACCTTCTCTTCAGGACCACCTATAGGAGTTACAATATAAGTCTAGATCATTTTCAAGATCACCAAAACTAATATAGGCCTCATTCTCACTACTTTTTGAACTGGATTGTGGTTTGGATTGAACCAGTTTAAACACCGTGGTTCCCACATAATCCGAATTGCTGAAGCGATTCTGAAAGGGGGGGCCATGCTCTAGACCCATTTAAGTCGCATCTTTTTGATGCTATTTTTTCCCCCACTTCTTTTCAACCAAATTGAATCAGCGCAAGTGGGAACCAGAACTGAATCAGATTCGATTTCACAATTTGGTTTGAAATGAATCACTTCAGCACAAATGGGAACCAGATCAGATCAGTTTATTAAAGTGGAAGTGTGTAATGGTGGACAATTTTTTTAAAACCTGCAGGAATCAATTCTATTTAAAATTATGCATTTCCCAGTATGAACCATAAGTGGGTTCTCTACCTCAGGAACCGGTTTAAATAGAAATGATTCGTTTGTGAATGGGAACTATAAGTGGGTTATTTTGATGTGATTAGACGACAGAAAATACAATCAGGGCAAATGTAGTGGGAACCACAATCCGATGTCGAATCGATCCATCAATTTAAATCGGAGACTGATTTAACTGTAAGTCGGAATGTGGCCATACATTCCCTGATGTGACTAAACTAAAAGTTCCCTAGCTACTCACAATCCAATGGATGTTCTGGGCTTGGAGGTTCATGAGGAAGATGGCAAGGAGTTTTAGACAATTCATCTAACCAGTTATCCTTTGGGGAAGTGGTCACCTCACCCCAAGTCCTTCTTTGTTCTCATTTGTTAGACTCTATCGCCTTGTGGTCACTGAATCTTTTATAATTTCCCTTGCAAGCATCTGGAAGTTTCTCCCAATCTGGCCATCTCACTGGCCAACTGAACTCCCATGATCTCTGATGCTCCATCATGATGAAGCGCCAATAAACCCAACACCTTATTAACCCATTTTTACCCAGATGGTAGACTATTCCCTCAACTATGTTGAGCAGATACTGGGAGGGCCCATTGTCACACAGCTCCAAGTCTCAGACAGTCTAGAAACAGTTGGAGGCTGGGACTACATCAGCTGTGATTTCCTCGTGTATGTAGGAAAGAACATTGTTTGTATGTTTATTTAAAGATGTAATGGAATCAAAGTCCAACAATATCTGGAAATCCAAAAATATCCTATTCTGACGTTAAGGGAGAAGACTTTTTGAAAGGATCAATGGATTGCAGGATCTGGTGATCAGGTTTCTTCTTCTAGCACAGACGTCCTCAACCTTTGATCTTCAAGTTGTTTTGGACTTCAGCACCCACAAGCCCTTGCCAGCATAGCCAATGATGAGGGAATCTGGAAGATGAAGTCAAAAACATCTGGAGGGCCAGAGGTTGAGAGCCACTGTTCTAGCATATGTGCGATTCTTCTGTGATGATGCTCAAAAGAACCTCTAACTAGAGAGCTGAGCAACCATGCAACGTTGCATCAAAAGCCGATTTCTCTGACCAAAAAACAAGGCAAAACTAGGAGGTTCCTGAGACTATGAAGGAACTAGATTAATGAATTGTGAAATCGAATCCGACTTAATTCTGGTCTCCGCTTGCACTGATTCGATTTGGTTGAAAAGAAGCAGAAAAAATTAGTGTCAAAAAGACGTGGGTTAAATGGGTCTAGAGCATGGCCCCCCTTTTGGGATCAATTCAGAGATGCAGATTAAATGGGAACCATGTTTGTTTATATGGGTTCAAACCGAATCACGATCCAGTTTAAAAGGTAGTGCGAATGAGGCCATGGTCTGAAGGTGCTCAACAAGAACAAGCTAGAAGTTGAAAGAAATTGACTTAGCAAGTTGGACCTTCTTTGAAGGAATGTTGTGTTGCTTTGTTTCTTCTAGGATTTCCAACTCAACTGAAACCAAGATGTGCTCTCGCCAGGACAGAGGCTGCAACAAGTTTCCCCAACAGGAGACCTCCTCATGCAACCGGGGTGGAAGCTCCTGTCATGAGAGCAGGAGCTCTTGTAATGTTGATCGTTCTTCGGGTTGCAACAGGGAAAGTTCTTCAGGCTGCTGTTCCAGGCAGCCGAGTTGTGATGTGAAGCCTGTGCCAAGCTGTCAACAGCCCCCCATGGTGGTTTGTCCCCCTCCTTGCCAGGAACAGCAGCAGGTTAAGCAACCCACTCAATGGCCCCCACAGAACCTGAAGTAGAGAAGAGAAATGCAGAAGAAACACATCCAGTGGTTGAAAGGAGACCAATGTGCCCTGGCTCCAAGAAAAATACTTTGACACCTGTCTGAGTGCTTATACACTATTGAATCAGAATCTCTTTTCTGTCTGGTTCTGATATGTTACTCTGGTGCCTTTTATGTGCTGGGTAAAATGTATCTTCTCTGCTGCTTGTGTCTCCTTTGGCCAACAGGAATAATTAAACCATACATTTTACTTGAGTTTTCTGATGAATATTGTGTGTGAGTGTGTAGAGGTAAGCCAAAATTGCTGGGAACTCTTAACTCCTCTGCTTAAATGGGAAACACAGCCATCTACTCCTTATTCCTAGCTGTTACATTTTGAAAACAGGCGGAAAGTAGCCAATGACATCTCATAATACCAAAAATAGTGCCCTGTATCTAAACACAACAAATGTTGAGTGAGAGAGAGTCTATTAAGGGAATGGAGTTACCAGTAAGTCAGCAGGGGCCAATTCAGCCTACATAATTATAGCACTTTTATTCCATTTTGACTGTCATACTACGGCATTCTCAGATTTGCATCTGGAAAGGCACCAGACCTCTCTGGTTGAGTATTGTAAACATCTCTCAAAAGAACCAGCCCTAGGGATCCATAAGATGGAGCCATGGCTTTTAAAGTGGGATCAGGATGCTATACAAGTCGAGTCTCTCTTATCAAGAATTTCGAAATCCAAAATTCTCCAAAATCCAAAATCATTGCTTTCTGATGGTTGAGTGTCTCCTGCATAACATTATTAAAAATATAATGCATGAATTCACCATCTGGCTATGTGGATAAGGTATATGAAGCATAAATGAATGCCATGTTTAGACTTGGGCACCATCTTCATGATATATCTCCAAGATATCCCATTCCCAAAAAATAAATTAAAATCCAAAATACTTCTGGTCTCAAGTGTTTTGGATAAGGGAGATTCAATCTTCATCATACAAAAGTAGTCAATGGAGTTTCCTCACAAAGAAGGGAGGTGCCAAACCTGGGTGTCAGGCCTTCTGAAATCAATCACAAAAAGGCAGCAGTCATGACAACCTGAGCTGAAAGGGAAAGAGAGAAGTCTCTGGCATAGGTTGAGAATTCAGATTACATCTACAAGAGTGAGGAAAAAACACTGAAAGCCAGGCAGAAGGAACCATTGTATACATGCAAATTCTCACCAGCTGCTAGCAGATTTATAGCTGCCTGACCTTGACATGCCAGGTGGATCATTGCTCAACATTTCCTATTTAAGCTTCTGAGATGCTCCTATGGAGACGGTCCTTTCTTACATTAATGCTCCATAGATTATGGGAGTGTGCATGTGGGGTATCTTCCCAATTTTCTTCTATTTCACTGGTTCCCAAATTTTGATCATCCAGCTATTAACTATCAAGAATTCCTGACTGCCGGACAAGCAGGATAAGTGTTCTGGAAACTGAAATCCAAAGCCTTGGAAGACCAATGTTTGTGAATCAACTGAGATACAGACTCTTCTTGCTGAAATTCCTAATCAGATGTACCTGTCATTGGCTGCTCTGGTTTGGGATGGGAGTTGTCATCTGGAGCCGGAGGCCTTTCTACAACTGACTCCTCTGTGTCTAATTCCTTTGATACCACAGCATGAGTTATGACAAAGAGACTCTATGGCTGGAATTCAGTTTGTGTCGTGCACCTATGTAAATTCACTTGCACGTGTGTTTGTTCTTTTTCAGCCATTTTGCAACAGATACATTCAGTCCGTGGTTGCACAAGCCATGTTCCACAAGAATAACCTTTCACAAGGTCCTCAATCCTATTGTTAGCCCCAACTAGAGTAGAGTAATTGAGTTAATTGGATTTAACTGTGTGTTGACTCATCATTCAACAATGGACTGAAGGGCTCTACTCTTGTTGGGAGTAACCAAAGGAATTCCAGGCATGCAGTTGCACATTCTAGGATTCTTGGTGTCTACACCATAGCACTTGGTTCTCCAGAATTGTAGAAACAGCCACTGAACATTCTCCAGTGCACAAGGGAAGAGTATCCGGGCGCATTGGCAGATACAACATCTGGTTGCACAACATTGGTATTGAGCAGAAGAATGGTGCATTGCCTTTACGCTACATTAATACGAAAGAAGATGTTGTCCTAAATGTCAAAGCATGCCAAAATGAAGGCCCATTGTTTTCCTATCTAACTCTTCATGTCTCTAGCCATTTGAAGTAGAAATGAAGGCTTAAGCCTAATCAGAACATGATGCAATATCTCATGCTGTGAATATGTGAATTGGGGAAAAAAAAGAAAGATCTTTGAAGGAGGGCTTTCTCTTGGTCCCACCACCATCACAGGCACATTTCTTGAGAACCTGGGAGAAAACCTTCTTGGTGGCTGTTCCCAGGCTATGGCGTTGTTTTTCAAGAGCGGATTGGTTGCTCCTCCATTTTTCCAATGGCAGATAAATACCCAACACATATATATTAAAGCAATGGCTATGTCACAAATAGAGTCCTGGTGTTTGTTGCCAGGTTTAAACCCCTTGCCATGGGTTTATTTTATTTCCCAGACTTTCCAGGTTTATTTTATTCCCAGACCACAAAAGCTGGGGAGAAAAAAATAACAACTCAAAAATCTGTTTTTGACTTGGATACTCTTTTTGACTTTTTGGATACATTGTGGGAATTGCAGTGATACACAATATAAAGATCAGTTATATACAGAAGGAAAGAAGAAGCCCAAGATTGAAGGGAAGTGGCAAAAGATGCCATAGAACCTGTTCTTCAATAAAATTGTGTTTCAACCCTGTGAGCCCAATGGCCATTAAACCATTTGTCTTGAGAATGCCATCAATTATGCAGTTCTGAGCACCACAATTCAAAAAGGATGTTGACAAACTGTTGACAAGTCCAAAGGAGGGGAACCAAAATGCTGAAATTTCTGGAAACCATCACTCCCTATGATGAGTGGTTTGGAGGAGGAAAGAGAAGTTAAGGGGTGATATGATAGCTGTGTTTAAATATTTGAAAGGATGTCATATAGAAGAAGGAGCAAGCATCAGAGACTGGAACATGGGGCAATGGATTCGAACGTCAGTAAAAGAGATTCAACCTAAACATTAGAAGGAACTATATGATAATAATAACTGTACAACAGTGCAATATGCTGCCTTGGGTTGTGATGGAGACTCCTTCTTTGGAGGACAAATAATTTAATTATGTGTTCTCCTTTGTGGGGTCAGATAATTCAATCCAACCCTTCCCAATTGTCCCTTTTAAAATATTGAAGTGTGCCGAGACTGAGGACTTTATCAGACAGGAGGAATTTCTCTTTATTGCGAATGGAGCAAATTCGAATTCACATGAATTTGCTAGTTTAGCGAATTCATGTGAATTCCAATTGCATTCGGAATGTGTTCAGAATGACTTCCCATTACCCAAAAATGACTCCCCAGCTATATCTCATAGATTAAAAGGGTCTACTTTAGTTGAGGCTAAGATTTGGATCCGAGTGTTTCAATATCACCACTTGGTCCTCCATTCATCCATCTTGCTATCAACAGATTGCACAAGCCAAAGCCACAACTTCCAGAAAATGTCATTAACATCCCCATTAAACTGCCAATGGTCTTTAATTATGCTTTGAGTAACATGCAAGGGACAAATGACATACAAGAGGAGATACCCATCGGAGTTGATGTTGAAATAATTATAGGCAACAAAAAAGTTTTGCAAACAGGTCAGCTGTGATTGCATATCAGAAAGGGAAGGAGGGCTTGACAAATCGTATATAATGTTCTCCCACCCTGTTATTCCTCAATCGCTTGACGTTGCTCCAACCGGACAGATTTCTTCTCGGTGTTTACTGTAAGCCTATTTTTAAAAACGGTATATTTATTGCTGATAAATTTATTTTTAGTTGAATCAAGCTGCTAGAGACTGGGGGATAGACTACCTCCGAGGGTGGTGGAGTCTCCATCTTTGGAGATCTTTCAGCATCTTTCAGCCTGGATGGACATCTTTTCAGGAACGCTTTGGTTGTGTCTTCTACTTGACAGATGGCCCCTGTGGTCCCTTTTCTCTTAAGATTATATGCTTCTTTGGCTGCACCTGCACTGCAGAAATAATGTAGTTTGACACTGCTTGACGTGCCATGGCTCAATGCTATGGCATTCTAGGATTTGTAGTTTTGTGAGACATGGTGCCTTCTCTGTCCGAGTGCTCCGGTGCCATGACAAATCCCAGAATTCCAGAACATGATCCACTGCAGTTAAAGTGTTGTCAAACTACATTATTTCTGCAGTACAGATGCATCCTTTGAGTGTTATTTTTTTTTTATTGTCTCTGTCCTCTTGGAAAGAAATGTTACCCAGAAACAAATCTAATGGCAGTTAGAGGAATGTCTTGATCTTATTATTGGGACAGACCCCAGTGAAGCAGGGATGCATTTAAAAAGGTCATTTCGGATGGTCTGACATATGCTAATTCCTGATTCTGTTCCATGCAGGTTTATCACTAGTGGGGTGCAATGCACTGGGTGACAAATTTAGAAGGGTGCTGGGCTTTCTGCCTGATGTGGGCATTGGTGGTGGTGGGGTCCCTTCTGGATCTGAGAGAGCTGCTGGAGAACTGGGAAATGGAAGTGGGGGCAGTGATGGCAGCAGTGGTGCTATGGACTCCTTCCCTCCCTGCCACCATCACCTCCCATTTGTGTTTCTCCACTGCCTCGGTGTCTCTCAACCTGGACCAAGAGAGTCCAAGGCAGTAGCAACACATGATGTGGTGGCAATGAGGAGCCATTTGCAAGCAAGGATGGGCTCAGGGAAGAGGCTGTTGGGAGGCATAAGGTGCCCACTGACATTAGTGTCTCTTGTTCCTACTTACCCACTGCATTGAGCTCTCTTGCCCTTGGTCAGGAGAGCCCAAGGTGGCAGAGAAGCATAGGATGTTGGATATATGCAGCATCCTATGCCCACCAGTGTCTGCAGAAGGCAAAGGTAGGTGACTGGGGGGGGGGTTTGCAAAGAGCCCTTCTGAACAAATCTTGCCATTATAAGTTGTTCTTAGGGTCACCATAAGTGAAAAATGAATTGAAGGCACACAACAACAGCAACAACAACAACAGTAGTTCAAATCTGGATCAAGATCCTGATCAGATCTGGTCTGATCAAGTCAACAAGGTGCTAGAGGCATCTGTGAAAAACACACACACACATACACCATGTTTTCCATTTGTACCAGAATGTAAACAGCATTATACCTCTAAATTGCAAGTATTTCACAACTTAGTGCTACAACAGAGAAATCCATGTCTCACATTTTTAAACAGTGTATTACTCTCCTGATGTGACACAGAGAAGGGACCTTCCAGTGGGCTTCAAAATCCAGGCTTAAGTACCACTTTTTGAAGTATAGAGGTCCTACACCGTTTAGGCTTCTAGTGCCATGACCAGTACCATGAATCTGAGCCAGAATTATAGTTGTTCTTTCAATGAAAGTCTTGATCATTCTTCTTTGCTTGCAGGAAATCCCAGCCTCAAGCAGAAAAATGTGCTCCCGCCAGGAACAAGGATGCTGCAGTCCTCCTCCCAAGCATTCGTGTCACAGTAGCGAAAGGTCCTGCCATAGATCACGAAGTTCCTGCCACAGCGGTGGGGACTCCTGTCACAGTGGTGGAAGCTCCTGCCACAGTCATAGGAGTTCCTGTCACAGATCCAGACATGGATCTGGAAGTTGCTGCCACAGCAGTGGATCTTCCTGCGGCAGTCCCAGGATTGAGGTCTGCCATGAAGTGAGGCCTCTCCCTCAGGTTCAAGTGCCTCTCTGCCCGCCGACTGTGGTTTCTCCTGATCCTTGTGCCCAGCAGCAGTGTAAGCAGCCGTGCGCATTCCTGCCTCCAGTTTGCAAATAAAGGACCACACACAAGAAGAATGCATTGATCGCCTTCAAGCACCATCTTGCACCAATTGTGTCTCCAGGCATCTTGGCATGATCTGTCATCTTGAGGTTCTCCAGAAGACTTTTGCCTGCCAGCGCTTTGCTCATTACACCTTAAGAATGGAATGGGCTTTGTTATCTCCTCTGTAGCTTCCTGATGGTCTTTCTGCTATACTTTGCCAGCCTCTAAATGAATAAAACAAGCATTCAAAGGTTGGACTCATGTTGACTCTTTCTGTTTTGGGGTGACTGGTGGGTTCCATGCCAATAGGATCATGCATTTACTGAAAGCTTAAAACTGAATTTTGGTAATTTTAGGACTCATTCCTACCTGCAGATAAATCAGTGTGCAATCCAAATCGATGGATCGATTTGACATCAGATTGTGGTTTACACTACGCTTGCCCCAATCATATTTTCTGTCATTTTCTGGCACTAAAATAACCCACTTGTGGTTTCCATTCATGAATGAATTGATTCAAAATGATTTGGTTCCAGCTGGCCAAAGGAGAATCGATTCCAATCCGCTTGTGGTTCACATCTGTGTGGAATCGATTTATCAAAAAAGTAGCGGGGAAAAACAGCATCAAAAAGACATGGGTTAAATGGTTCTGGAGCATGCCCCCCCCCCTTCAAAAGTGCATCAGTGATTTGGATTAAGTGGGAACCAGGGTCGTTTGAACTGGTTCAAACTGAATTGTGATCCAATTTAAAAGGTAGTGGGAATGAGGCCTTAAAAACATTTTTTATTAAGAATTTCTCAGTACAATGAAAAAGACACACTGTGGGTGGATCTACACTTGTCAAAATACTCTAGGCTGCCCTTGGTGTGCTCTAGTCCCAAATCCCCTCTGAATTCATTGCTTAACTGCTCTTCTCCAGCTGCAGTTTTTCAACTTTCACAGCAAGTGATGCATGACTTGCCTTCCCACACAATCCCCATTCATTGACTGAAGTCAACACAATGTGCCCAGCCATGCTATCAATACTGGATGCTTTTGGGGGGGCTTATAGTGACTCGTGTCCAGACTGGTGGCACTGGTTAGTTTGCAGGGGCTGTGAATTAAAAGGCAGCCACCACCATCAGAAAACCTGCAGCAAAGATGTGTTATTTAAATGCAGGTCAGGGAGAAGAAACCCCAAACTGGGTGCAGCCATCATGAAGATCGTCCAAAACCAATTTGGGCATTTGGTCCTGCATCATGTAAAAAGGATGCAGTGATCCCTGGGGGAATTGAAAGGTCCACTATCCATGCAGACAAGGCTAAAGAAAAGAAAAGCACAGAAAATAAAATGCTAATGAGATAAATAAGAAAGAATATAGATATGACCCCCCAGGCTTCCTCTCAAGGATTATACATAACTAGCTGAGGAAGCAGAATCAAGAATCATGTACTGACTCATCATTTAATAGTTGGTTCAAAGGCTCAGTACCATTTGAGACTAACCAACAGGATTCCAGCAATTGGACCTACTTTATTAAGAACCAGCACTGAGTAGCAGTTGAATGTTGGATGGAGTTTGATAGACCAGGGCCTCATTCCCACTACCTTTTAAACCAGATCATGATTCAGTTTGAACCGGTTCAAACAACCCTGGTTCCCACTTAATCTGAATTGCTCTAGACCTGTTTAACCTGCATCTTTTTGACACTGATTTTTTTTGCACTTCTTTTTCGATAAATCGATTCCGCGCAAGTGTGAACCACAAGTGGATCAGAATCGATTGAAATTTCCCCTTCAGCCAGCTGGGACCATTTTGAATTGATTCATTCATGAATGGGAACCACAAGTGGGTTGTTGTTTACATGCCAGAAAATTATAGAAAATGTGATAGGGGCAAATGTAGTGTAAACCACCATCCGATGTTGATTTGATCCATCAATACGGATCGCACACCCATTTATCTGTAAATAGGAATGAGGCTGGATTCAAATCCTCACTTGGCCATGGAAACCCACTGGGTGGTTTTGGACACTTCACGCCCTCTCAGCCTCAGATGAAGCCAATGACAAAACCCCTCTGAATAAATCCTGCCAAGAAAACCCTGTAATAGGCTCACCTTAGTGTTGCATTGAGTAGGAAATCCCTCGAGGACACACACATCAGCAACAAGAAACCTGCTACAGGTTGCAGTTGTTGAGAATGGAATACACTGATAGTAAGAGTGCACCCATTAAAGTGATAAGGGAAATGGCCTTGTTGTGACAAGCAAGGACCTGTGCATGCAAGATAGCTTTGGAGGATTTCAGAAGAGTCAAGGATGATCTATGTGATGTTAATAATATCCTAGTTTTTGTTTTTTGGAAAAGTTGCCTCAAGCTGCAATGGCTCCAGGCTTCTGCTTATAAAGATGACGATTTATGACCTGGAGTTACCTGTAAGAGCCTGGAGGTTTTGGCAGCTTTTGTGGCTCACCCACTGCTCTCCTTGGCTGCTTTTGTAGACTTTACTCCACCAGTAAGGGAATGTGAAGCCTTTGCTCCTCTTTCTACACTAGCATAGTCAGCAAGCTGGAGCCTCTGACATGATAAAGTTGAAAATGGGGGAATTGTAGAATCATAGAGCTGGAAGGAACCACAAGGGCCATCCGTCGAACCCCCTTCTGCAATGAAGGAAGACGAAGTCAAAACACTCCCAGCAGATGGTCATCCAGCCTCTGTTTAAAAAACTCCAAAGAAGGAGACTCTACCACACTTCAAAGGAGCAGCATTTTCCACTGGCGGACAGCTCTTACTGTCAGGACGTTCTTCCTAAAGTTGAGGTAGAATCTCTTTTCCTGTATATGTAGACATATTTGTTGTTGTGACCTGTGTATGCATGGGAGGAAAGCAAGCTATAACATATGGGTGGGCAAAGTACAGTCCTCAGATGACATGCAACCTCTACATCTGTTGTGACAGTCCTCAGCTCCTTGGACTGCCTCTTCTTTTGCAGGCAGGAGATATTGAATTCCTGGAAGCTTATAATTATTGGCTGGCATTCTGTTTGGGACTTATCTTTTCATAAACAGCCCTACATGCGTGCAAAATTGAATGGAGTAGAGCCAACGTGTAATGGTTTGAGCATTGGGCCATGACTTTGGAGATCAGGGTTCAATTCCCCACTCAGCCATGGAAAGCCACTTGGGGTCCTTGGGTAAGTCACACTTTCCCAGTCTCAGAAAAGCCTGTTTTCTTGGCAAGATTTGTTCAGAGGAGGTTTGTCATTGCTTTCCCTTGAGGCTGAGAGCATGCGACTTGCCCAAGGTCACTCAGTGGGTTTCATGACCAAGCTGGGAATGTATATGTGCATGTGTGTGCATGTAAAAATAAAAATAGAGAGAAGGAAAATTGCAGCAAACGCCTAAGGCCCTGTCACTTTGGAACTCATGCAACTAGAAGAGGTTGTTCCATTCCCAGAATGTCCAGGAGCTACTGCTTATAATTATAATTAATTCAAACTGCAATTTAAACTGTTTATTGAGACAGAGAGATCGGTATAATGAATTTTGAAGCACAGCCCAATGAAGGTGTAAGTATTTCCCTATTGATAGAATCAGGGCCCATGACTGTAGACTGGGTGGCTGCCGCCTTGTCCACTCCACAAATTTTGCAAAGGAGCAAATATTGACACTAGGCATTAGGATTTAACTGAGAATGTCTGCACAAAGGACACTACTTCATCCATCTCCTGACCATTTCCCACTTCTGCTGCATGCAATTCTCCAGCGTTGGGTAGGCTTGGATAGCTCTGAGGCTGGTTTGTAATTTTTGTCTTTTCAAATAGAAGGAACACACACACACACATACCAGGCATGGGCAAAGTCTGGCCCATGGGCCACACGTGGCCCCTCCAAGCCATTTTGTGACCCAATGATCTCCAGGGACATCAAAAAACTTTAATGTCAAGATCTGGTGTTAAAAGTGCACTTGCATCCACTGCAATCTGAAACAACGCACATGTGGCCATCTGCCTACCTTGCATGCATTCAGATGGCTCCCCGTTTTTGGTAGAGGGAGGGTGAATAAATGTGAATAGATGTGAATTTGCACAGGAAAATGAGGATAATAAACCATCAATGCGAACGTGCAAAATGTGCACCAATTCACCGCAGCCACAACATTGGGAGTTTGATCCCAGAGTGCTCCAAGTTGACTTAGACTTCCATCCTTTTGTAGGTCGGTAAAATGAGTATTCAGCTTGTTGGGGGCAATTGGCTTAAAGATTGCAAACCACTTAGAGCAGTAGTTCTCAATCTTGGGTCCTCCAGACATTTTAGACTTCAGATCCAGGATCCTTGATCTTTTGGGCAAGCTGGGAGTTGAAATCCAACCACTGGCTTAGAGAGTGCTGAGTTCACTATTAAGTGGTACAGAAATGCAAATGCTATTGCTATTGCTATTGCACTTAATGTGTAGACTAGCCCTTAGAAGCCAGAACGAAGACGTAATAGATTTCCTCCAGATCTTGTGAAAACGTTCAGAGTTTTATGGTGGCCCAAATACACTCTTCTTTACTTGAGTGTCATCTATGTACATATATTTTGCTCACAAGATGGAAAATGTTTTGAGATGTCCTGGATCAGCAACGTCTGAAGTTTGATCCCGAATAGCTATTTACAGTCCATTGGCAATCCATCAAGGTAACGATGATGTTCTGTATTTACATGTTGTTCTTTTATGGCTTTATGATGGCTGGCATCCTGTTAAAAGTTCATCACCTAGAATTAGGGATCTGCAGCTGCTTCCTATTAAACTGTGCTACATATTCACACTTGTGGCACTGTTGTTCACTTCCCGTCCTTCAAGGACTTTAGGACATTTCCTCCTGATCAGCTTTTTGTGGAGGATTTTAAAGTGAGAAAAGCTAGTCGATCTACACTTTTAAGTGGTGTGAGTGTTGGACTAGGACTCTGAAGACAAAGGTTTGAATCAAGCTCAACCATGGAAAGCCAGTGGGTGACCTTTAACATGCCAAAGCTGTTAAAGTGGTCAATTTCTACTCTCATATTTTTTGGAATTATAATCTTAAAACACAAAAGTGTCATTTTAGTGGCACAACAAGAGAGAACGAGGAAGGAGAATGGTATTGAGCCAGAATGAAAGAGAAACCCATTCAAAGATGGGAATAAAATGTTGCTGCTGATGACAGGAATTTCCAGAAATTGATCCAGAGCCTCATTCCCACTTACAAATAAATCAGTTTGAGATCCGAATCGATGGATCTATTTGACGGTGGAGCGTGGTTCACACTATATTTGCCCTGATCGCATTTTTCCATGTAAAAAAACCCACTTGTGGTTCACATTCATGAATAAATTGATTCAAAATGGACCCACTCCAGCCGGTTGAAGGGCAGTTTTAAATCGATTCCGATTCACATCTGGTTTACACTTGTGTGGAATCGATTTATCCAAAAAGACATGGAAAAAATCAGCATCAAAAAGACATGAGTTAAATGGTTCTAGCACATGGTCCCCCCTCTCCGAATTGCTTCAGCAATTCGGTTCAAGTGGGAACCAGGGTCATTTGAACCAGTTCAAACCAATTTGTGATCCGGTTTAAAAGGTAGTGGGAATCAGGCCCAGGACAACAAAAACATAGTTTGAATTTTTAAAATGAAATCCTGAAAAGGACAGCAGCAGATACTGCAACTTATCAATATATTTAGACAATCTGAAAAGATCCCTGCATTAATCAATTATCTAATGCTCCATAGTCACAATTGACATTATATCTGCTGATTTCTTCTGTGTATAGAATTCACTTTGACTTGTCTATGGACTTTATCACACGGGGAAAACTGGGAGTTTAAACAGACATTATCCCATGAAAATCACGCAATCGTGGTGATAATGGTAGCTTAAGCCCCCGATTTCCCCCCATGTGATAAAGGCCTATGAAAGCCTTGTGCCATTTGATCATAAAAAGCTTACAAGTTAGCCTCATGGTGTCGTTGAACCCATTACAAAAGACCATGCAACTCGTGATCTAAACCAACAATCTCTTTCTATAGATTGCTATAGGATTGCATGACTCATTATTGCTAAAATGATTTGCTAGCTATGCTTTGATGAGTGGAAGCTGGTTGCAATAGGAATGTGATGACGTGTCCTTAAATTATTTCCATAAGCTGCTGGGCCTCATTCTCTACCTGGTGGAAGAATTACAGTCAGCCCTCTGTATCCACAGATTTTTTTTTTTAATCCACTGATTCAAGCATCCATAGTTTGAAAAATTTTGTAAAAATAAATAAATTCCAAATAGCAAATCTTGATCTTGCCATTTTATATAAGGAACGTCCCTGTATATAATGGGATATATATCCAGGGATTTTGATATCCACAGGGGGTCCTGGAACCAAATCTCAGTGGGTACCCAGGGCCCACTGTAATTCTAACTCCTTTTTTATGGGAAAATTTTGGGTTTTGGTGGTGTCACGCAATGGGTTTCCATGGCTGAGGCAGAAATTGAAACTAGTCTCAAGAGTTGTAGTCCACTGCTGGAACCATAACAGCAAGGTGGCTCTCAGGTTGCTTCTGGGACTCATTCATTTATCTTTTTGGCAATCCATGCTCTCCATAGAAGTCACCACCAGAAATGCATTTGAAATGAGTTCTCCATAGAAATGGAGAAGACTAAGATTCTGATTTAGGTTTGTTGTTGTGTTCCTTCAAGTTGTTTCTGACATGTGGTGACCGTAAGGCAAACCCATCATGGAGATTTCCTGGCAAGTTTCTTCACCAAGGATGGCCATTGCTATCCCCTGAGACTGAGAGAATGTGACTTCCCCAAGGTCATCTTGCTGAGCTGAGATTCAAACCCTGGTCTCAAGAGTCCTAGAGCCTTATCATACTAGATGAATCCCACTCAGAAAGAGGATTTGAGAAGTAGGAAAAAAAACACAAATGCAGGATGGTTTTCAGACGTGTTTCTCTCAAACAGAAATAACGCGAAAATAAAGTGAAAGGATAGTGGACAAAAATGACACCTCTTTACTTTTGAGAAGTTCCCAAATGCATCCCTCCAGAGTTCAAACGGGTGCCTCCAGACTGTCATTTTCGAGCAGTCTGTCTTGGCCCTTAGTCTCTGGAGCAGCAGAAAACAAGCTTACTTCATCCTCAATATGTGTGCTGTGTTGTTTGCCTTCAAGTTATTTATGACTTATGGAGACCCTAAGGTGACCTTTTCACATTTTATTGGAAAGATTTATTCAAGGAGGTTTGCCATCCCACTGGGATAAAAAGAACCCAGTTCTTGCAGGTTCTTTTTGTGGCACATTGCGTATATTAGGAGTGCACCATTGGCTCACTCGTGACTTACGCAATGCACCACAAAAATAATGTGGAGACGCAGCGCGTCCATTACGTCAGAATAGCGGTGCCTGTGTGGGTCGGACACCACCATCATGACGTGCTAGGGTTCCAGAGCATGCAGGAGCTGCGCACTCTGGAACCCTCACATTGGCGGCGGCATGCCACTTTTGGCCCATCTGTCTCAGGCCTAAGGCATGGAGCAATGGATTCAAGCTACAGGAAAAGAGGTTCAACCTAAACATTAGGAAGAACATCTTGACAGTAAAAGCTGGTCAACAGTGGACCGTGCTGTTGCCTCAGAGAATGGTGGAGTCTCCTTCTTTGGAAGTTTTCAAGCAGAGGCTGGATGGACTTCGATCAGGGATTCTTTGATGGTGTCTTCCTACATGACAGAATAAGGTTGGCCCTCATGGTCTCTTCCAAGTCTACGATTCTATGCTTCTATGAACTTCACTGGTAGCTGGAGGCAAAAGATTGCAGAAGAAGCAGCTGAGAAGGCTGCTCAGAACTGGCAGCTTCTGTCTCTCTATTCTTGCCAACATTGCACAGTCCTGGAACAGATACAACTCCTACCATAAGACATTGACAGGATTCATGGCCACTCCTCTTCCATCCCATGAGAATTGCACCAAGACTGCTTATTCAGCAGCACGAGACATGATCAAATTTCAGGAATATCTTTCCACGTCACATCCCATGATCTTGATCTGTGATAAGGCAGTGACTCAGTGCTCCAATTATGATTAGAATCCAACCATTCCTGGTTTTTTTGCCTTGCGGTAGACCAACGTTTAAGCCCTATTCCTGTCTCACAACATTTGTCTTATGTGATGCTAAAGACGGGGGACAAAATAATTACTTTAGAGGGTTCAGATGCTTTCCTAGGCTTTTGGTGGACATGAGACAATGTGCTCAAAGATGAACAGTGGTGGAAATCATGA
The DNA here is from genome assembly GCA_034509955.1 of Urosaurus nigricauda. Taxonomy (NCBI): domain Eukaryota; kingdom Metazoa; phylum Chordata; class Lepidosauria; order Squamata; family Phrynosomatidae; genus Urosaurus; species Urosaurus nigricauda. Next base: position 3,753,181 of record JAOEGL010000010.1, read on the forward strand.
GAAATATTTGCCATCCCAATGTAGTGTTTGCTAAGAGAGTAAGAGCATAACAAGGCCACCATGTTTTTTATTAACAGCTGTACAAAGATGCCCTATGCGAAATTAATTGACTCCAGTGTTCAACAATTATAGATTTCAAACCTTTAGAACACTTCTATTGCAGGGGCAAATCATCTAAATCTAAAATATCTAAGAACAATATACGATGATCATTAATTTTTAACTCTTTGTCTAATCATATCAAGAGGACAGTACCAAAACATTGGCATTTGGTTTAAGGCATTGAGGGTTATGAGTCACATCCACCCACCCCACAATGTCTTTGTATCACACACACAATTTGAAAGAAAATTCTGACATTCTTAACCCAAGTTCTCCTAAATCTTCTGGTCTATTGGGATACAGCAAGACCTTGGTATCTGCTGGGATTTGGTTTAAGGATCCTCTGTGGACACCAAAATCCATGGATGTTCAAGTCCTGTTAAATACAATGGATAGTAAAATGGCATCCCTTATATAAAATGGTGAAATGAAGATTTCATTTTTGGCATTTATATTTTTTGAATATTTTCAAGCTGTGAATTATTGATTCCGTGGATTAAGTATCCATGTATATGGAGGTTTCAAGGTTTCTTTATATATATATATTTGAATATCTTCAGACCATGGATGCTTGAATCTGTGGATAAAAAAATCCATGGTTACAGTGGTCCAACTGTACTTCCCCTGTGGACATTGTTCGTGTTGCACTTTATCCTGAAAAATACACCGTGTCATTGACCTGAGATCAGGTGTCAAATTGAGATTTAGAGCATTTTCAAATTGCCTAGCTAGTAATATCAAACATGTATTAATTTGTCTCTGCAATAGGCTTCATGTGAGGAAAGTGCTCTAGAAGTTTGAAATCTAGTATTATTGTACATCGGAGTCGACTAAAACATGGTGCTGGAGATTCTTCTCTATGTGTACACTTTTATCAGACTTGTCATAGGATTATACTAAATTACGCTATACTCATATAAATCTAGAAATGTAGGTTTAACAATTGACCTAAATAACCTGAGTCAACTTATCCATTGGTTAATATAAGTACTGCATTTTAACACACACACACACACACACACACACACACATATGGTGAAAAGCAAGAGTTTAATCTGCCCTGGAAGCACTGACCCCCTTCTACTCTCTCATCCACCCAACCTTTAGTATATGCACTAATACTGTAATTGGACTTTTGTCAGTTCTTTGGCATTGTTTTCCTTTGCTTCATCCTTTACATCCTTCATTATATGTGCCTAAGTTTTACCCTCGATTTATCCATGGGTCATATCACAATCCATAATTTTGGCCCCAAAACTTGTCCTCAATTTATATATGAGATAGACTTATATCGAGTATATACGGTAGGGCAGGATCCAATTGGCTCCGCCAGCACCTTATCTACCTAGGAAGGGCAAAGGCAAGCATAGGGATGGCAACCAAGGAAACAACAACAGTGATGGAAGGAGAAGAAGGCTTCTGTTTTCCAAATGTGGGACTTTCAAGGGATCCACAGAACCTTGACAATGTGAAGGATGGCTAGGGAAATCGCATCTGGCGTGGGACAGGTGATGGTATAAACCAGACTTCTCATAATGCCATGGCTCTATTGTCCTCCTACTCCAAGTAACCAGGCGAGAGGGAAACAGGTGGCACAGGGCCAGCAGCTTTGTCCTCCCAGTGCTACTGCCTCCTTCCTCTGTGAATGCCAAAAAAGTGACACTAAATGGCTACACATCCATACCATGCAGAGTTGCATAACACTCAACCCACACACTTCTGCATCACTCCCATTCCTCAGGAGGTTTGACTGGATGGAGCCGGTGATGAAGGAAGTGAGGCAACCCAGATAGTGAAAGACTACTTACCTACTACTCAAGACTGCATTTCCCAAATAATTTTGAGAATGCTGAAGACTCCGAAAAAGTTTTTTTGTGGGTTTTTTTGGGCTACTTGGCCATGTTCTAGAAGAGTTTATTCCCGACGTTTCTCCGGCATCTGTGGCTGGCATCTTCAGAGAATGCATTCTCTGAAGATGCCAGCCACAGATGTTGGCAAAACATTGGGAATAAACTCTTCTTGAACATGGCCACATAGCCCCCAAAACTCACAAAAAACTATGGATGGTGGCCATGAAAGCCTTCGACTTCACTCCAAAAAAGGTTAGAAATAAAACTAGAATTGGTGGAAATTGTCCATTCTTGACAGGTTGACCAGACATCCTCCTTTGCTAGACCATATCCTACACTTCAGCCATCTGTTCAGGAGGAATTTCAAAATGTCCTCCATTTTGAGCATGGCTAAGAAGCATGAATTTACATTTATCATAATGTTTTTTAGCTTTTATTTTGTCGTGCCCTACATTTTTCTTTAGTGTCCTACGTATTGCGGTGCCTTGACCTCTTTTATGGTTAAGGCATCTGGTCACCTTGAGTCTTGAGGATCCAAAAATATATCTTTCAAGAGAGTCTTTTGCATTTTGCTATCCCTGTATCCAATAACATGGCTGTCCAGAAACTCTAACATAGGAGATTATCGCATTACCAAAAAATATGGCTTATGCCAGATGGCATACAATCATGTTTCGGATTACAAGCGTGTTTTATCGCACTCAAAAATGCCACCACTGCTGCATGCAGCCTGGCCAATTTTCAAAGATGGGAAACTCCTGTCTTTGAAAAGCAGCTGGCTAAGCGCAGCTGGGACCTAGGCTGCATTTGGGTTGCAGTTTTCTGGCATTTTTATGTGCAATAAAACCTGCTTGCAATCTGAAACGTGACTGTATCCCATCGGAGACAAGATGAGGGGGGTTTTTGGTAATGCAATAATATCCTTACTCTCTTTCCATCTCCTTCTGACCCCATCAGGCCTCTGTGGTCCCTTTCAGCTCTAAGATTTTATGCTTCTTCGGCTGCACTTTCATTGTAGAAATAATATAGTTTGACACCATTTTAACTGCCATGGCTCAATGGTCAGAAATTCTGGGATTTGAGGCTTGCGAGATATTTAGCCTTCTCTGTCAGAGTGCTCTGGGGGCGCAACAAACTACAGATCACAACATTCCACAGGGTGGAGGCGAGACAGTTAAAACAGCATCAAAAATGCATTAATTCTGCAGCGTGAAAGCAGTCTTTCTCGTTCTTTATCTCTTTTTCTCTCTATCTCCCACACTTCAATTAGTAAGGCAGTTGGGCATATTTTCTTTGGCTTTGGTTTCAGGAGGATGCTGAAGTGTTGACAAGTTCCTTGACTCATGATGTGGCCTATGTTGTTTTTGCATTACAAATGAGGAGCCCAAGATCAGATAATGGCTGGTGGAGCAATAGATAGATGTGGCTTACGTTAAGGTACTAATGTCATTCCTATTTTGAGATTGTGGCTCATATCCTGGGGAAGAAGGGAAGACAGTATAAAAAGGACGGCGCTTCTACTGAGCAAGGAATTCATCTGAGACTTTTTGATCTGCTCCTTAGCTGCCAAAGCAGGTAGGTACGACTGGAAGTTTGTGTTCTTTTATATTCTTATTTTCAGAGTTTTTCTTTTTAAAGGAATGAATTGGAGGTGCAGTTTCCTTTAGCTCAAGGGTGGACAACTGACTGAGGTTAGAGGGATGCAATGACCCCGTAGGAAACCTTGGGGAGATTCACCTCCTGTTCTATCCCCACCACAAAATTTGGAAAATAATCAAAAATTTTGAAAATTTCAAAACTTGGAAATTTCAAACATTGTCCCTGAATGCCTCTTTAGTGGTATGGGAATAAACCATGGAGTTCAGAGGGTGGGAAAAGGCATCAGTAAACAAACCTCAGTGGGCACAGAAAGGAGATGCCTCAGTTTTGTTTTCTTTAAAAATGTTACATCTTACCCAATTTCCACTTTAACCCTCTCAAACTGTAAATGCATTTGGGCAGCGAGTATGATATTGTAATTTAAAGGTATAATTTTAATTGTGCTACTTGCTGATGTCACAACTATTGCCATTGCCATTCAGTGATGTAGTATAATTACAATAGTACCAAAAACTTTACTAAGAGTTCTGTATGGTGTGTTATGGGTGGAGGTCAAGACCACACCATACAGAATCTTTAATAACATCATGAATTACCACACCAGGTGACACCAACCCTAGTGAGGCCACTGTTTAGTATTCTTAGTTAAAGAACTCAAAGCTCTTGCCAAACTATCCAAAGCACAGGGCACTGCCCTGGCAGCTCAGGTTGAATTTGTTGTTGTGTGTCTTCAAGTTGTTTCTGACTTATGGCTACATCATAAGGTTATATAGCATCATATTCTGTTGGGTAAACGGAGCCAAGATACATGAGATCTTAGGAAGGATGGTTAAAGTGGTGGGGAAGAGTTCTGAGAATAGCACGGACAGCCAAAAAGACAAACAAATCCTTGGATAGATCAAGCCTGAACTCTGCCTGGAAGCCAAGATGATAAAGCTGAGGTCGTCATATTTTGGCAACATCATAAGAAGGCAGGACTTGCTAGAAAAGACAATAATGCTAGGAAAGGTGGAAGGAAGCAGCAAGAGAGGTAAACTGAAAGCTAGATGGCTAGATTCAGTTAGGAAGGTCATAGGCATGAATCTACAAGATGTAAGCAGAGCAGTGGAGGACAGGGGACTTGGAGATGTCTCATACATAGGGTCCCCATGACTTGAAGTCAACTCAAGGGCAGCTAACAACAACAATATGTCCTAATGGTGAAAGATATTTCATACTGCTTCCTCAGAAGGTGGTGAATTCTCTCTTGTTGGAAGTATTGAAGTAGAAGCTTAGGTATCATCTGTATGAGATGCCATAGCTTCCTCCATCATTACGGAACAGGGACTTGGAAACATAGCCATGTTAGTCTGCAGTGACAGCATGAAAGGGGACATTGTAGCACCTTTGAGATTAGCTAGCTGAGTAAAAGAAGTTGCGGCAAAAACTTTCATAAGCTAGGGGCGCATCTACACCATAGAAATAATGCAGCTTGGCACCACTTTAAATGTTGTAGCTCCATCCTATGGAACCCTGGGATTGCTAGATTTACAAGCTCTTGATCCTTCTCTGCCAAAGTGTGCAAACTGCAAATCCCATGATGCTGCAGGATGGCACCATGGCATTGAAAGTGGTGTCAGACAGCATTGTTTTTACAGTGTAGATGCACTGTAGACTTTGGGTTAGCTTTGGACCAATTGCGCGCTCTCCACCTACAGCAAACATCTGATGAATAAATGTTCCTAGAAAAGCTCTAGGATAGGATCATTATTAATTGGAGAATTATTCAGACTCAGATTAGTGTAATTGATTAATTACTAGATGAAAACAAAGATTTCTATTTCTATTCGGGAGGGGAAAAAAGTCTCATAGTAACATTTTTCCCCCAGTGGTGCATCTTGATGTGTTGAGGGTATCAGTTCATCTCATGGATGAGAAAAATGATGAATATTCTTCACATCCTTCATGACCCTGCCCCTCAATATGACATGGACCTTTCCTTCTCAGAGTGAGCAGCTTTTTATATCATGAAGCCAAAAATATTCTTACACTCTGCCTTCTGGACAGTCAAGAGCAATTGTCAGGTTGATGGAGATGCAGCCTAACTCTTGAACAGTCTTATGAATAGCTAGAATCTTCTCCACCATTTTGAAGGCTACTCTAGAAGGGCTTAACTGCTCCACTTCTGAAGCAGAGGCATCTTTGAACTGTTCCTAAGATGGAAAAAAAGTGTCCTCTGGTGGTGATGTGTGAGACCGCAGTTGAATCTAACAACACACCAGATGCATGCATGGAAGGTTGTCAACTTGCAAATGCATTCCCATGTAACTGACCCATCTCATTTGGTACTGCATTATGTTAATCTCACTTCCTTCCAAAGAGCTTTGAGTGCCCTTGTTGAGTGTGGCGATAATCCCTGTTTAAGCTTTCAACAACTCTGTAAGACCTGTTAGCAGAGAGATAGATTCAACAAAAGGTCATTCAGGAATGTTTAACGTTCATGAGTTTAAGGATTCGGCACTGATACTGTACATTAAAGAGCTTGATTAAGACATTTGTGTCCCATCTTTTCCTCAAAGAGCATGGAGCAATAAATAGAGTTCAACTACACACAACTGTATTCTCACAGTGACTCCATGGAGTATTTTGGGCTATAGAAGGGTAACTAAACCAAGATAATTCTGCAAATTTCCTGGCCGAGGAGAGAGTTTAAAGTTTGACTAGTACATTCCCAGTGCAGCACTCTGAATACTATGCCACGTGGAAGGATGTCATCCATGGTGACCACATGAATTTCTTTATTATGTTATATTTTTATTAATTTTCATGTATAAGTTTGACACCGTTTTAACTGACATGGATCAACGTTATGGACTTCTGAGATTTGTAGGGTTGGTTTTCTAAAGATGCTTAGCCTTCTGTATCAGAGAGCACTGGTACCACAACCAGCTACAAATCCCAAGAGTCCATAGCAGTGAGCCTTGACAGTTAAAGTAGTGTCAAACCATGTCACTTCTTCCTGAGAGTCCATAGCACTGAGCCTTGACAGTTAAAGAGGCATCAAACTATGTCACTTCTGCAGTGTGGATGCAGCCTTGGAGATTTTTCATTCATGGGGTCACCATAAGTTGAAGTTGACCTGGCAGCAGTTGGCAGCAAAGTTGGACTTAGGTGCACATATTGCACCAACTTAATTCCAGTGAATGTATTATTCTTTTTTTAAAAAAGGAAGATTGCAAGGGAGGATATGGAGGGAGACTTGGGTGTATGGACCATCCATCCACTCAAAATCATTTTCTTCCTTTTCAGCAACACTTCAGCTGTCAATAATGGGATGCTGCTGTGGAAGATGTTCCCGTCGTCACAACGACAACTCCTCGTACGAAAACCGCAGGCAGGATATCTGTGCACAGGGGTCATCGCAGCAGTATGGAGCTAAAGGTGGAGCTAAAGGTGGAGCCAAGGGTGGATCTTCCTATGGCCAGCAGAAGGGAGGACAATGTGAATCAGAAGAATGCCAATCACCCCAGCAACAGAGTCCAGCTTGTGCTTATCCAGCCAAAGGCTAGCCAGCCAAATCTCTGGATTTGCAGTCATTCCAACAACCATGGGAATGAAGACTCAACTACTCCAGCTCCCAAACTTTTCAATGCAAAGAATTTCGGCTGAAAGCACATAAATCAAACTGTGACTATTTATCTTTCAGGAGGACAACAACGACAACAACGTACCATTCAGTTTATTCTCTGGGTGCCACTTCCACCCGAGGTGATAAATCTTTGCGGTGTCCATTCATTTGCATGTATTACATTTCTTACCTGTACTGATCTGTCCCTTTTCTGAAATATATTATTAGAAGTGGCATTAGGATTGTTTCTATCCCACCTTTTCCCCAGCTGGTTACTCAAAACGGCTTACAAGAATTTTTTTTTAAAAGGTTAAAAGGTAAAAATTCACAAAGTGGCATCAGAGTACAGTGTAGATGTGCCCTAAGATACACTTTGAGCAATGCTTCTTGGTGTTCAAACATCGCTGTATTTCCCTTGCTTATAAATGAGCCAAATGTGTGGATGATTTGTTTCGTTTTCATTGAGATTTAGTGGTGTACTGTTAATTTGGGATTAGTGGGTAGCAGAGATTCCCTGAATTAATTGGGTCACCGCACATTCAGTCAGTCATATGAATCCAAAGACACTAAAGAGAGCTTACCCAACTGCCCCAAAGGCATGAAAGGCATGACTTGGAAAACTGGAAATTCCAGCTGTTGATTCATGGAGGATGCAAGTCACCACAGATCCATTATGCAAATGGAGAGAGAGAGAGCAGAGATACAATATAGCATAGTCTTTCTCTCTCTCTCTCTTTCCCAAAACTGAGATGTCAGTGCTCAGTCTCCTGGGAGTAGAGAGCAAGCACAGTTGGCCCTTTGTATCCATAGATTTTTATTTATCTAGGGAGTTCACAGCCTGAAAATATTCAAAAATAATATAAATTCTAAAAGCAAACATTGGGTTTTGCCATTTTATATAAGGTTTTGCCATTTTATATAAGAGACATCATGTTACTGTGCCATTGTATTTAATGGATTTTGATATCCATGGGCAGTCCTGGAACCAAACCCCAATAGATACCAAGGGCCTAGTGCACTATCTTTCATCAATTTACAGAGGAACTATGAGAACCTTTACTTTCCTCTAAGGAACAAATTTATAGAATCTTCTCTGAAGATGCCAGCCACAGATACTGCCAAAAACATCAAAAATAAACTCTTCTAGAACATGGCCACATTGCCTGAAAAACCCACAAAAACTATGGATGCCAGCCATGAAAGTCTTTGACTACCCAATGGAAAGAATATTCAAAACTATTTGGAAAGGGGTTTTTTAAAAATGAGTTTCTTGCAAGCCAGATAATCCTGAAAAGGAAGATGCTAGTGTGTATTTCTATTGACCGCTTGATCTGGGCTTCATGGCCTGGACTGGCCCCAGACTGACTACAATGACAGCCACACGCAATAGGCTAAATCCAGTGTGATGCTGTGATGCTGTGATGCTGTGCACATGATCCAGCTGAACTGACATCAGATCATCCCTATTGCCCTGAATCCTTGTCCTTGGCTATGTCACCACCTCTGCAGTCTCGCTGGTCAAGTAGCTCACTGCAAAAGCCTGGCTGGTATTGTTGCTTCAGCTGAAATAAGAACTGGATGTTCATGAGATACACAAGAAGGAGTAGAATGCCATCCTCCTAGTAGGTCATATGCCAGCACCTGTTTTCAGAGCCATCAAAACTTCCCCATTGGCAAGAGTGCCATGTAGAGCCTACCCAGTATACAGCTGCCCCTGCAGAGGAGAGAAAAGGGCACCTCAACTCCTTGTGGATCATATGCCTGAGCATGCATTTCTGGCCTCAGCAGAAACAGTGATGCACTGGGCACATAGATTTGCAAGGAGGTCATTTGAGGTCTTCAGTCTTAGAATTATAGAATCGTAGAGTTGGAAGAGACCCCAAGGGCCATCCAATCCAACCCCATTCTGCCATGTAGGAAGACACCATCAAAGCACCCCCAATAGATGTACATCCAACTTCTGTTTGAAAACCTCCAAAGAAGGAGAGTCCTCCACACTCCATGGCAGCATATTCCTCTGTCGAACAATGTTGAGGTGGTAAGCCTTACATGGAGTTCCAGTCTGCAAAGAAGTGGTGACGGCAGCTCTGAAAACAGGTCATTCTCTTTCTATGCAATATTCAGGGCAGGAAAGGAGGATGGCACAGTTCTTGGCATCAACCACACTGAGAAAAGGAGGTCTATTCTGCTGGTGATAGATTCACAGATGGATAATGTTTCTACTCCCTGGTGGTGAGCAAAGGAGGGGTCCTATCTTGATCCCTTGCCCAGTTTCACTCTCTGGTTCAAGGGAGCTGAAAATATCACCACCCATGGCCCGGTCTTAGTGGTAAAGTAGATTTAGAAAGGCAGGTCCGATTGTGACAACACTGCCACAATATGTAGGGTACAGTATACACTTATGGATGTGTAACTTTAGGTGATGAATCTATAACTGAGATACTGAATGCCAGCCAGTTCATAAAATGTCAAAATTTCTAAATAGCTAGAGATAGTGTGATGTAATGGATTGAGCACTGAACTCTGGAGATCAGAGTTCAAATCTGTGCTCAGCTATGGAACCCGACTGGGTGATCTTGGGCAAGTCACACTCTCTCGGCCTCATAGGAAGGCACACACTCCAAACAAATCTTGCCAAGAAAACCCATGCTAGATTCACCTGATGGTTATCATAGGTCAGAAATGACTAGAGGGCACACCATAAGGAACATGGGAATCTCATATGTAAAATGATGCCCTTGTATTTTCATGGGAGAACTTGGTTTCCTTCCAAACTGATAGACACTCAGCCTCTAAAATCAGAAAAAATGATATTCTGCATTCAGCAATAGGCCAGCTCTCCTTCGTGCACCTGAGAAACATACCATATATACTTGAATATAAGTCGACCTCATGTATAATTATGGATTTTGATATGACCCATGAGAAGTTGAGGGTAAAACCTAGGGGCATCTAACAAATGATGTAAAGGATGAAGCAAAGGAAAACAATGCCAAAAAAAAAAAAAATTTATAAAATTCCAGCAGGCATAACTGTTTGTGCTCACACTAAAGGCTGGATGGATGAGAAAATAGAGGGGGTCAGTGGTTCCAGTACAGGTTATATTCTGGCCTTTCACAGGGGATGGTTTCTTGTTAAAATAAGTGTTAAAGTACAGGACTTATATTGACCCATGGAGAAGTCAACTCATGTTTTTTTATCAATCTTTTGACCTAAATTTCTAGACTTATACATGAGTATATACAGTACTTTACTTTAGCAAGGAGAGGGGGAACGATTTGAAGCAAAAACATTCACAGCCCTGAGTACCTGCCCTCCAAAGAGTACCTGCCCTCCAAAATTCAGGATGCAGCATAATTGCTATGTTTTATTGCATTATGATAATTTGACAGGAGGCAGAAAGTAAAAAGAAGGAGGAGCGTAAGAATGTGGTCTACCTAACTCGAAGAAAATCAAGAGCGCAACTCAATAAATACATTTTGGATCCTGAATACAGTGTATCAGTATGATGACACAGCTTCTAGTAAAGGCAAGAACAGACATTTAGTAAAGGAGGATGTGAGAAAATGTCTCTTTTTCCCCCTCTGGCAGATAAAGGGAGGCGATAAATCAGCGAGTGTTCATTTCTCTAGTGTTGGTGGATGCCATTATTCCAGCCGTTGCTCTGACCATCTGGAGACTGGGACCCTCATTCTGTTCTTAGTCCCTATTAAAGAAGAGCCATTGAATCAAATGGATTTAAGTATATGATGACATACACAATAATTGGCTCAATGGCTCTGCTCTATTGGCGACTAACCGAAAGGATTCCAGCCTGGGTTTCATATCGATAGAGATTTGGTTAACAACTCTTGGCGGAAGCGTTGCTCAGCTGAAGAGGAACACAATCCTTGGCTTTCCCCGGTGGGCAACAAGGTTGCAGGGACTGGCAACATGACTGAACGGGAGGGCCGCACATCTGCATGGGCGCATAGCAGCTCTGGATGGGGGGAGCACACCAACGTGGGTAACAGGAATGGCCTCCGTACCAGGGAACGACATAATATACGATTGGGGATGTCTCATGTTCACGTCTGCAACAGCAGCTGTTGTTGTTATTACAGCAGCCCATCTTTGCTCAACAAAGGCAAACCTGGAGGGACGCAAAGCAGAAGAACACATCAGGCAGGGTTACTTTAAGAGTGCAACATGGATAGGAAGGTCTGGATTAATCCTCTGTGGTCCCGTTTACTCTGTTGCTTTGAAAATACACCTGTTCCTCTTTCCACCTTCCACTCTCCCCCTTCACCCCCAGCTTACTTGAATCGCTGTAAACTGCTTCCAAATATTTATCAGGCCTACCAAAGGCATATATATATACTGTGTGTCTGTCTGTCTGTCTGTCTGTCTGTCTGTCTGTCCCGGGTTTCCACTCCACTATATGCATCTGAGGAAGTAGACTGAAGTCTACAAAAACTCATGCTGCCAGCTTCTTTATTTCAGTTAGGCCCAGTACAAACGGGAGTTTTGTGGCATCCTGGGGACAAAACTAGGATTCGGGAGCATGTAGCAACCGCACGCCCCATATAATGGCGGCGCCATCATGGTGGCCTCCCATCCACACAGAGGCCACCATGATGCCACATGCGCTGTGCAGCATCCAAACGGCACTGACAGGAAGTGACACAATTGGCACTCGCATGCGCACCAGTCATGCCCATTCCAGGAAGCTGCTTTAGGCAGCTTCTTTTTGGCCCCTGGAGGGAGCGCATCATTGCCGCACCATTTGGTGGCTGTGGCAACAATGCAGGGCTTAAAAGGGCGGCACGGAGCTTTCCATCTGTTGAGTCCCTTAGTCTCAAAGGTGCTACAAGATCTCTCTACATATGATAGATAGATAGATAGATAGATAGATAGATAGAATTTTCAATCCATTATTCCAACAGAGGGGAGAGGAGAAGTCCTCCTCTTCCAATGTAGGAAATTCAGCTGAACATCCCCAGCGGATAGCTGCCCAACTTCTTTTGGAAGACAACCAAAAGAAGAGAACCAAACACTTCTTTTGGTTATTGGTCCTATTGCCAGATCACTTATTGTCAAAACGTTCCTTCTAGAGTTCCAGTAAAATCTGTCTTGGAAGGAGGAAGATAAACAGATGGCTACAATAGCATTTCAATCCTTTACCTGTAAAGCCATCTGTTGTTGTTGTTGTTGTTGTTGTTGTTGTTGTTGTTGTTGTGAAGCCAGTTGTGTTTCAACAAAGAACTTCAGCCCTATTGGCACTTTTGAAGAGCCAAACTTCAGAGCGTGCTTTATATTATTAGTAATCTTAAATATTTTAAAACTATGCAACACTTTTATATACATATGTATCGATACATGGTCTCAAAGAGAACATGAAAGAAATACCCTCCATCATGAAGAGTATATATAGCTTTCAAAATATAGCTTTCAAAATAGCTTTTAGCTATATGTGTGGGGTTTTTTATTATTATTATTTTGTAAGTCTTCTGTTTTGTAAGCTGCCTCAAGTCCTAGGATGCATCTACAATGTAGAAATAATGCTGTTTGACACCACTTTAAGTGTTATAGCTCCATCTTATGGAATCCTGGGACGTGTAGTTTTCCAAGGTCTTTAGCGTTTACAGCTAAAGACCTTGTTTTTAGCAGTGCCTCACAAAACTACAAGTCCCAGGATTCTGTAGGGTAGAGTCACAACAGTAAAAGTGGTGTCAAATGGCATACTTTCTATTCTACAGATATACCTCTAGTTTGGGGGAAAGCAGGGTAGAAGTAAAGGGATGGATGGGTCATCATAGAAAATAGGATGCTGGACTATAATAATAATATAATGTTAGGACTATTATAATGTTTTAAAAATAATATTTTAGCCTGCATGAACAGAACTATAGTTTGCAAAAGAAAAAGATGTAATAGTCACACTACATTCTGGGCCAGTGATAGTAAATATAGCAGCTAGGTGTACGAAAATACACAGACACAGACACACACAAACCAATTGTGCAGCTTACCTTGACCAACAGCAAGGACCAGCGAAGATAACCTGAAGTTGAGTGACTGAAGAGCTATGGGTTGATGGACCGTATTTATACGGCTCCATGCAACCTGTCCCTAGGAAGTGAGGCATTGATTTTAAAATGGGAAATTCTTCATTAACCATACGGGCCATTGTTCTTTCTGCTGAAACCGCCTCCCAATCACATTTCTTCACTCAATGCAACTTATTAAACAGAATATTTTCTTCATTAACTATGGAATATTGCATCTATCTTTAGCTAACACTGCAATGTTGAAACCTGCCCAAAAGGCAATTGCAACATATGGAGAGTGAGGTTGAATTTTTAATGCTTTCTTGCATTGAAATCTCCACGGCTGAGTAGGCAGAGGACTAGTAGTAGTAGATTATTAGAATTAATGCCATTATTAGCATTATTATTACCACCTTCGTTGTTGTCGTTGCTGTTGTTGTGATCACCCAAATCCATATTATACAACTCAGGAAACATCACAGCACAAATGTCCTATGTCCTATGTCAGCCTAGTGTAGAGTAGTGCTGCGTAAATAGCCATATATGTGTATTGTGCATGTGCTACACCACTCTTCTTCTCAATACGCACATTGTGCAACCAGTTGTGTATCTGCCAATTGACCTGCTTATTCTCTTATTTTGCAATGGGGAATGCACAGTGGCTGTTTCTGCAGTCCTAGCAAATTAAGTGTTTCTTCATGTTTTAACGTTTTAATTGTACTGTTTTTAATGTTGTGAAGCCGCTCTGAGCCCCACTCCTGGGAAAAGAGTGGGATACAAATAAATATAATAAATAAATAAATAAATAAATAAGTGGCATGATGAAAAAAATGACCAATAGTTATGCAACATCAATGAATGGATAGCTTCATGGCTAGAATCTTGTCAGTCAATCCCAAATAAAATAGGTCCGTTGTATTAATTCCTCAATAGTGAGTCAACACATAGGTAAAGTCAACTGAGCCAATGGGCCTCATCTGATGGGAGGAATTTCTCTTAATTGCGAATGGAGCCAATTCGAATTCATGTGAATTCGCTAGTTTAGCGAATTTACGTGAATTGCTATTGCATTCAGAATGCATTCAGAATGACTTCCCATTACCCGAAAATGACCCCCCCCCATTGCCCGAAATTGCATGAGATGCTTTAATTCGCAATAACGTAAAACCCATGATTGTGTTCGGAATGACTTCCCTTTTGCGCGAAATTGCGTGAGATACACTCATATGCAATTATGTGAAACCCCATGATTACGTTCGGATTGCCATTGGATTATACTTCCAATTTCCAACGTCTGATAATATCCAATGACTCCACACCAGTTGAGACTAATAATAGCATTTAAGCCCACGTGAAAAGGTTACGTCTGTGGACCTCTGCTTATGCAAGAATGAGCTGAACACATCTGTCGCACGATGGCTATTAATATTTACATTAATATTAATATTAATCATTAATATTTACATTGACTCAATTTCTGAATAGTAACACATAGGTAGATTCAATTGCTCCAATGAGTTCTCACATTGGGACTAATAATAACATTTAAGACTACTGTATATACCCATGCATAAGTCTGGAAATTTTCGGTCAAAAGATTGACCCAAAAAACCTGAGTTGACTTATTCATGGGTCAATGTAAATACTGTTTCTTAACTCTTATTTAAAAGAAGGAACCATCCCCTGGTGAAAGGCAAGAGTATAATCTATCTGGAAGGACTGACCTCCTCTACTCTCTCATCCATCCAGCCTTAAGAATAAGCACAAAGAGTGATGTCTGTTGGAATTGTGTAACTTCTTTGACATTGTTTTACTTTGCTTCATCCTTTAGATCCTTTGCTATATGTGCTAAGTTTTACCCTCTACCTATCCAAGCAAAATCCATAATTTTGGCCCCAAAATTTGCCCCCGATTTATACATGAGGTCAGCTTATAATTGAGTATATACGGTATGTGAAAAAGTTACACTTGTGGACCTCCACTTATGCAAGAATGAGCTGCACATACCTGTTGCACACTCGTGAAACATGTACAACCACATGCACAAGGGGATCTATACAAACGTATGTCACCAACATGATTCCAGGCAGTCTTCCTTTTCTCCTTTCCTTTTCATTTATTTACACACCTGGACAACCAAAATTAATCTCCAGTCATTTATCAGAATTTTTAGAGCTGAGATAGGAAAAGCAAAATTAGAGCAGACCCACTGCATTAATTTCTGAATGATGATTCAACACATAAATAAATTTCATTGACAGAACGGGTTTACTATGGTCAAGGACAAGACGATTGACGCTACTGCTTTCTGCATACAGGAAAATGTGAAGAAGATTGCTGTACACACCCAAAATGTGTGTATTTGCATGTGAAAATGAACATTTCATGTAAATAAAAATCCCCAAGTGTGAAAAGTTGGCAAAAACGTTAGTTCCCCCCCCCCCCCCCCCATAAAAGTAGTTTCCTTTAATCGGCATGAAACATTTTAAACTTTTTGTCCTTTCGTGGGAGGTCAAAATCAGCACTCTGTAGCAGAATATATTTTTTAAAAATGCACAACATTAAGGGCCATATAAATCTTAGAGTTATATTGAGTTATAAAATTATGGGGCACATCCCATGCCTTATGGCTGTGACTGGTCAGTCCCACGCACAAACGTCCGGTTCATGCTGTTGACTCAAAAATCGCATCTCATCAGGCAAGAATTTTGATTTGTTTTTATAGTTATCATTATTATTTGTAGGGTTAGCAATCAAGTTTTGCTTGTATAATAACAGGGTAACTCTTCAACAAGGCAGTTGAAGCTGCCCAGAGGCAGTGGCAGGACTGTGTTTAAAGGAGAAATATCGGGTTGTTTTGGTGCTACGTAGCCAGGCGGCTGAGCTTCACATAGTTAATGATTCTGACTTAATGCCGGATGACTTCATCTGACCTTTCCTCTTTAATTTGCACTCCACTTGATACATAGAATTGCCCACTCCTGTATGAACAGCATGAATCACAAAACTGGAGTGGCCAAAATGTGTTGACACAAAATCCTATACTCTTATACCAAATGGACCTAAAGATCGAGAAGTCCTAAGATTTATTCCTGTCTGGAGTGATCAGTCTGTCGAGTTGGGCTGAGATGTTTTCTTAGACAAAGAAAAAGATGGTAGACAGCCATATCATTCCATATATACATAGCAGAAAACTGATTCACAGTAACACAGTGATGGGAGAGACCTCAAGGGCCATGTAGTCTACCCTCCATTATGCAGGAATAGACAATTTAAGGAGATGATGGGTGGTTCAACTCTTCAAGACCTCCAAGGAAGGACAGGCCACCACCCACCAAGGTAGTCCATTCCAGTTTTGAAAAGTCCCTTCCATCAGGAAGTTCTTCTTAACATTTAGGTGGGATCTCTTTTCTTGTACCTGCTAAGTGGAGCCTCCTTTGGTCCTGAGACAAGGAAGTTGGCAGTGGTCTCAGGTGTACCTACAACAGATAATCGGAGAACCCACTCAGATGATTGTTTTGTCTTTTGAAGGATATGTCTGAATTGCTAAACCTCTTTTTTAACCTCAGCAGCTTGGATGCAACTTCGTCAAGTGATATTTACTTGGGATACTGATGGAAAGGATGTCATATTGAAAAGACAGCAAGCTTGTATTCTGCTGCTCCAGAGAACAGGACCCGGAACAATGGATGCAAACTGCAGGAAAAGAGATTCCAGCTCAACATTTGGAGGAACTTCCTGACAGTAAGGGCTGTTTGACAATGGAAGACACTCCCTCTTAGAGTGGTGGAGTCTCCCTCCTTGGAAGTCTTTAAACAGAGGCTGGATGGCCATCTGTCGGGTTTGCTTTGATTGGGAGTTCCTGAATGGCAGAATAGGGTTGGACTAGATGGCCCTTGTGGTCTCTTCCAACTCTAGGATTTATGATTCTATGAAATTTGGATTAAACTCCAACAGTGATGGAAGCCAGTTGCCAAAACTGCAGGGTAGGTTTAGGGAGATGGCAGCCTGTAGCTAGCATCATGTTGGATAGTAGCTATGAGAGTAGACCCATCCAATCAATTCTTCAATAGCAAATCATCACATGGATAAATCACATAGGTTAGTTAAGACTAAAAAGAAGGATTAGGCCTGTATGGCACACACAACACTAACCACACTCTGACAAAGAAGAGGGGAGGAAGTGCCGGTGGGGTGTCACTTATAGTTTTCCATTATCTGGTGCCTAATTTGGCTATCTTTCTACCTATTAGTTGGGCTTCCCCTGTCACCTTATAACTGGACATGTCATACTTGTGGAAAGAAGCATGCTGGAGAAAGTCTAGTTGTCATTTTTGTCATTCTGGAGGGATTGATATCATCTGGAGGAGCTTGGGAAGACCCTCATGCACACACCCCTGGAACCATGGATGGTACTGCCCAGAGAAGGGCAGCTAAAATGGTGAAAGGTCTGGAAACCATCAAGCCCTATGATGAGCAGCTGAGGGATCTGGGCATAGTTAGCCTGGAGAAGAGAAGGTTGACATGATAGTCATGTTTAAATATTTGAAGAGATGTCATGTTGGGGATGGAGCAAGCTTGTTTTCTGCTGCTCCAGAAACTAGGACATGGAGCAATGGATTCAAGCTACAGGAAAAGAGATTCTACCTAAATGTTAGGAAGAACTTCCTGATGATGAGACAAGTATTCAACAGTGGACACTGCCTTGGAGAGTGATGGAGTCTTCTTCTTTGGAGTTTTTAACCAGAAGCTGGATTTCCATCAGTCACTATTCTTTGATGGCGTATTTCTCCGTGTCACAAGTGGGTTGGACTGGCTGGCCTTTTGATGTCTTCCAACTCTAGCATTCTATGACTATGTACAGTGGGCCCTTGATATCTGCTGGGGTTTGGTTCCAGGATCCCCCTTGGATAACAAAATCCATGGATGGTCAAGTCCCATGAAATATAATGGCACAGCAAAATGGTGTCCCTTATATAAAATGGAAAATCAAGGCTTGCTATTTGGAATTTATACTTTTGGGGAATATTTTCAAGATGTGGATGTTTGAATCCGTGGATAAAAAAATTCATGGGTTAGGAGGGCCAACTGTACTCCAAGTTTCTAACTGTTGCATCAAAAACAAAGGGAACAAAGTTGCCATATGATGAAATAAACAATGTTGACCCTGTCAAGTAATAAATAAGCATCCCAAACTCAATATCAGTGCAATATTTTTATTAGCGTAAGCAACATGCATGCAAGCTTTTGAAAATACCAAGCTATTACAAAGAGCGGAAGGGGAAAATCCTGACCCAAACTTGGAATAACAGTATCTACATGTTGTCCTGAGCTGGATGTGGAGAGGAGATATCTGCAAACATTCTTTCATGGATTCAGCTGGCAGGAGCCACAGAGAAGCTGAAGGATTGTGGAAAGAAGCCACCTAAGCAATTGCTTACATTCTTCCCTCAGGATGGCATTGCAAAAAGAGGATCTATCCTTTAATTAAGAGGCAGGGAGAAAGATTCAAACATGACACTCAGCAAAATTAAGTCTTGAAGTGAACTAGGTGATATTGAGATTAGTATGGAGATGACAGGAGAAATATTAATCCTAGTTGATAATTCAGGCATGTAGTAGATACTTCCATTGCATAGTAGATACTTCCATTGCATTGTCGTAACTGGTGTCTTCATATATTAATTTATTAGCTTCCACCCCCCTGCCATCCAATACACTCATGGTGGCGTGTCTGGTTGTCCTCCTTCCTTAACAAGAGAGATGGAGCAACTGGTCCAAGGTCACCTAGTGAGTTGCATGGGTCAGCGAGAAGATTAGAACTCAGATCTTCCAAGTCCTAGTCCAACGTCTTCACTGTTAACTTGCTGGCTCTTTGTGCAGAGGAGTAGCGCATTTGAAACTTTTTCATGGTGAGAAATAAAACTTGGAGGACAAGTAGCAGAGAAGGAGAAGAAACAAGACTAATGGTAGAGAGGAAGGGCTAAGCAAGGCTCAGGTGGAGGGAACATATTTAGTTTTGCATTTTGCATTTTAGAACAAAACTGATGAATTGTCACTTTTTGAACCAATGCACAAACCGAAAGACAGTCATGCATTGATTTTTGCATTTCCCTGAAGGTCGTCAAACAGTTCTCCAAAACTGAGTCCATAAAGGAAGGGGTAAGTGCACATAGACACACAGAATGCCAGGGACTGCTTGCGAAATGGCAGAGGTTGGGAGAAATGCATACTAAATACATCCATTTCAGGAGACATTGGCACAAATGTTTCCACAAATTTGCAAGCTTTTGCAAATCACAAACTGATGCAGAAATGGGAAATAAAAAAATAAAAATAATGAAACTGAACAAAACTGACAGATTCCGCCAAATCTAGTGACAGAAAGGAGAAGACCTTAAAAACAAAACAAAACTTTTCTTCTTTTGGACTAAAGCTCCCAGATTTCCCAGTCAGCCTGGCCACTGGTCAAACTGGCAGAAGGGCTCTGAGAAACCCAAGGAGGTACCTTTTCCAAGTTCAAGCAGGAGCAGAGAACTATATCTGGGATGTTAAGCAAAGGGGCTGCCTTATGACAGAACTAGAGAACAAGCCAGACTGGTTGCAGAAGCAGGAAAGAGAACAAATCTAGGACAGCAGCAAAGCTAAGTGGTTACATCCGGAAGATGGTTCCATAATATTCCTTCCTTGCGCAGCATCTTGGGATCAGCTTGAGGGCTGGGATTGCCTTCATTTGGAATAGCAGCCTTGGTAGCAGCTGGGATAGCAAGACTGAGAACTGTAACAGGGAGGGCAGTACCGTCGGGGGGCACAGCAGCAAGGCGAGGGGCAGCAACAGTTGGAAGAACAGCCCGTTGGATAAGAGAGAACCATCATATCAGTGCCGGAAGAACCGCCGCCACATCCACAGTCGCAGCAGCCACCACCACTGGAGCCAGAGTTGCCCATTTCTGCAAAGCAAGAATATGGAGAATAGGGATGTAAATAATATTCATCAAAATTCAAAAACAGAAGAAATAGCTGTTATTCAAAGATTTGAAAGCTTTTTAAAGAGAAGAAATTATGAGCACTTCTCGATCAACGAGTAAGAATTTTGGTTTTTAATCTGACGGCCAGGATTTGAGTATTTTGCATAAGCAAAGCTACCATTCATATTGGTTTTTCTTGCAGAGGAATGTTCTTTAAACCTCTGCCAAACTTCCTTTTGGCCTCCGAATTGAGTTTGAAATGCTAGATAATTAGTGTGAATGTTCACCTCCCTTGTCTTTTATTTTCATTCGAGAAATCTGTGAAAAAATACCTCTTAACAGGGAGAGAAAAAAATAACCTTTTGAAAGTGGGACTTTTGAAAAAAAAATTTAAAATTGCATCTAGTTCTCGATGGACGAGAAGAAAAAAACGGGTTTTTCACAATGCTAATTGGAGAAAAATCAATGGCACGAATTGGGGTCTATGTGTGGAGATGTCTAGAATCTGAGACAGACAGATCCCAAGGGCCCTTTCACACTGCATCATTATGGTGGCATCATTCCACTTCATTTGCGCTAGCAATATCCTATGGAATCCTGGACTTTGTAGTCTGGGATGTCTTTTAAACTCTCTCACTAAAAATCTGTTGTTGCTCTCAAGCTGACTTTGACTGATGATGACGTTATGAACATGAGACCGCCAAGATCCTTGGTCATCCATTGCCATGCTCAAGTCTTGGAAACTCGGGACTGTGGTGGTCTTGGTTGAATTACCCCACCTGTAGTGCACTTCCCCTCTTTTATTTCTAAATATGCTTCTCTAAAGGCACTAGAACCCAATGGATCTTGGAAGCTAAACAGGGTCATCCCCAGTCAGTACTTGGATGGGAGACCACCAATGAATACTAGGTGGCTCTATTTCAGGGAAAGAAATTGGTGAAACCAATTTGCTTAAGAAAACCCCATGGAAATAATGGGGTTGCCATTGATCAAAGGTTGACTTGATGATCCACAGACACACACAATCCATATCCCAGGATTCCATAGGATGTAACCATGGTAGTTCAAGTGAAATCTTCTTCTGTAAGTGAAATATGAAAATGCCTTAGGTCAAGATGCGCACAGATCTATGTGGATATTTGTGAAATGGAGAAAAAAACATCAGGTCAAGGAGTGAATGTACACATGGCACAACTAAGACCTTGTACTGGATTACTGCCCATAATGGACATAAAATAATTAACCATATATACTTGACTATAAGTCAACCTTATAAGTTGAGGGCAGGTTTGGGGGCCAAAATTAGGGATTTTGATATGGCCAATGGATAAGTCGAGGGTAAAATTTAAGGGCATGTAACAAAGGATGTAAATGACGCAAAGGAAAACAATGTCGAAGAACATATAAAATTCCAGCAGATATTAACTGTGTTCATACTAAAGACTATATGGATGAGATAATGGAGGAGGGTCAGTGCATCCAGGAAAGATTATGTTCTTGCCTTTCAACAGGGTATAATTCCTTTTTAAAATAATTATTAAAGTATAGTATTTATATTGACCTGTGGATAAGTCGACACAGGTTTTGGGGGTCAATTTTTCCAACTAAAATTTCTAGACTTATACATGAGTATATACAGTATGCATCCCTAGCTGGGAATTCTGAATATTCCTCCCTAAAGTATAAAACCCAAGATTTCATATGAAGCAGCCATGGCAGTTAAAGAGGATTCTTAGCATTATAATTCTATAGTATGGAAAGGCCTCAAGTTTTAATTTCTCAGATGAGGATTTACAAGCATTCAAAATGGGTTAAGGAAGATGACCAGGTTCTTTTGATTCTACACAATCAAAATATTTTTTAAAAAACTATAAAACTTATGGATAATTGAAATAACGCCCTGAATACTGTTATTAGTCCTGTATATAGTGGACCGATTCAATCAATGAGGTTAATTTGTGTGTTGCATCAATATTGAACAATGTCCTCAGTGGACCTACTTTTCTTGGAACTGATCATTTAAAAAAAAATTAAAGTAAGGGAAATGGTCTACAGCAACATAGTAAGCAATGTAGCACACATTTAAATGACTATGCTTATATGATTCTATGATACTAATGTAACTAGTTATTGCAAGAGACACCCCTCTGCAATTATTGCAAAGCAGCAGTGGGGACTGTTATTTTGAACCAAAATACCCTAAAATAAGTTAAATATCATGGATCACAGCATTAAAGTTTTGAATAAATCCTAGGCCTCATTCCCACTAACAGATAAATTGGTGTGTGATCCGAATCGATGGAACGATTCGACATCAGATCACAGTTTACACTACATTCACCCCAATCACATGTTCTGGCATTCTCTGGCATCAAAATAACCTACTTGTCGTTCCCATTCACCAATGAATCGACTTAAAATTATTCAGTTCTAGCTGACCAAAGGGGAAATTTGGGTCGATACCGATCCACTTGTGCTTCATGCTTGCGCGGAATCGATTTATTGAAAAAGAAGCAGGAAAAAATCAGTGTCAAAAAGAGGCAGGTTAAGTGGGTCTGGAGCATGGCCTTGCCTCTCAGCTATTCGGATTAAGTGGGAACCAGGGTCGTTTCAACTGGTTTGAATTGAATTGTGATCCGGTTTGCAAGGTAGTGGGAATGAGGCCCTGGAAAATTTCCATTGCACTGTGAAATGGAAACCACAAGCCACCTTGCCGAGCAAATTAGTAGAAATTACTTTCTCAAGTCTCTTTCTAGGCAGCTTTCAATAATAGCCCATTATGGACTCCATTACACTAGTGTAATTTGGAAGCCGCCAAAAGAAGATGCCAGTGGTCAGATCTTTATCTCCCAGTACTGGGCATAGCCAACATCGAGTATGTTGATATTGGCCTGGATTCCATAGGAAAGACTATTAGTATTACCGATCTGGTCCTTATAAATGAGTCTGAATTCCACCCAGAAATGACATTGTCCCATCTCATTAGCCTACTTGGTAGACCACCAGCAGCAACAGGTCCAGTCTAACTTTTTTCTGCCAACAGTAGCCAACCAAATTTATCCCTGAAGTCTATAGGCAGGATATGAACCTAATACCCCTCTCCTTTTCTCCACCATTTATGATCTGGTTATGTACTTCCTCCAAACAGGGTAGTTATATTTGAACTATCTTGTAATAGTTGTAGATAGCTGCTTGGGACTGCTGATAGCACTTGTTGGTAGGTTTAATCAATAATAATAATAATAATAATAATAATAATAATTTATTTATATGCCACCTCTCCAGTAGGCTCAAGGTGGTTTACAAAACTAACAAGAAAATAAAAATTCCTAAAATACAAAATAATCCCAAATTAGAAATTACAAATTACAAAATAATCCCAAATTACCCTCCCTTAAACATATAAAATCCCAATAATAATAATAATAATAATAATTGCAATAATAACTAAAATTATCAGAGACGGGGATAGTATTCAGTGTGATAGTCCATTTTGGAGGGCGGCCATTTTGGAGAGCTCTGCTGTTGCTCAGTCCTCTTTGAAACCCATGTAATCCAGAATTTCATCAACCAATAAACATCTCTCACCCTAATGGAACCAGGTCCCATCTGATCTTGGAAGCTAAGCAAGGACAGTCCTGGTTTGTTCCTGGATGGGAAACTACCAAAGAATACCAGGGGCTGAAGGTGATAGTTCATGGGAAGAAACTGGCAAAACCATCTCCCAGTAATCTTTGCCTAAGAAATTCATTGGGACACCAAAAATTGGCAGGCGACTTGAAGGCATGTACACACACACACACACACACACACACAAATCAATCAGAAACCTTTGGGTAAGCTTCAATTTAGCCTTCTATGTCTTAAAGAAATACTTGAATAACATGGTTGGCTTCAAATCTATCCGATATCCAGTCATAAGGTCCATAATGCAGCTTACCTTCTGGAGATGAGAGGCTTGCAGTAGCAACAACGAATGGAAGTGAGATTGTGAAGAACTCAAAGAAATGTTCACCTTTTATAGCCCTTCTTGAAGCCACCCTATAGGAAGTGATGCACCGTGTTGGAACGGCAAGTTTGTCATCCATCCCCAAAAACACGTTTCCTCCTATTCTCCCATTGTCTGGCTCATACTCTTCCCTGAGTCAATTCACAATTCTCATTAGAAGAGTATTTTCCCTATGGTGCATGATTAACATGATCTCCAGATAGAAACCCTGCACTTCCAAGACCAGGAGGCATCTGGAGGATTCATTTTAAAATATGAAAATTAGGGAACGGGAACGTTTAGAAATTTTGCCAGAGGGACCCAAAATTAAGCTCTGCTCCTGAGGCTTGCATATGGGAAGTGACTCTTCGTTGAGTTATCTCTTCAGAACTAACTTGCTTCTCTGTTGATTCGACTCTTCTTTGGTTACCTCCTCCATCATATACAGTTCATCGTGTTCCGTCTTTCTAGAAAAAAAATGCAATCATCAAGTAGGTATGACCAAAACATTTCTTCTGGTTCATTTTATTCCCATGAGAATTACCCAGATTTTTCAAATTTCTTTACACCTGAATCACAAAGAACTCAGGGCTAAGTGGTTGTTAGTACCAACTGAAGTGTTAGTTTTCTAGTGCCCTGTTGATTTAGTGGTTCTACACCAGTTGGGAGTAATAAGGGATGGCCCCAAACTCACCTAGAAACCTGTTTTGTTGTCCCTGACTAAGAGCAAGAAGCACAGACTCAAAACAATTGTATTCCTATAACCCATGTCTTCATCCCAGAATCCCATGTGGTTTTCATGGACTCCTTACCATGGGGAAAATGACCAATCAGAGTTGGCATAGTTGGCTGGATAGAGAAGGGTCTTCCTGGCATAAGTCTGGCCTCAGTTTCTTTGGCTTTAGTCTGGTTCCAATCTTCGCCTGGAAGATGTGCATCACTTTGGTCATTGGGAAGACATGGTTTTGGAGGCCCTGATCTTTGTGCTTTTTCCAGCATATAAAGAAGGAGGGCTCCCTGGATGCTCAGATTATCCACCTGGGACAAAATTATTAGCCTGCTCCCAGAAGTGTTGACTTAGGGCTTATCTACGTTGGCCATAATACCAGGCTGCTCCTAGAATATTCTGGCCCTAGATCTACCAGGGCCTGATTCTCACTACCTTTTAAACTGGATCGCAAATCAGTTTGAACCGGTTTAAATGACCATGGTTAACACTTAAACCAAATTGCTGAAGCGATTTGGAGTGGGGGGGGGCATGCACTAGACCCATTTAACCCACATCTTTTTGATGATATTTTTTTCCTGCATCTTTTTTGGATAAACCGATTCCACACAAGTGTGAACCAGATGCAGATCGGAATCTATAATGGGATTGATATCTCTGGAAGGGGCATGGGCAGTTGGTGGTATGCTCTATGGTAGTAGCTTTGGACTTGGTTGCAGTCGGAGTTAGGTTTGGCAGGAGATGTGAGATCCCATCTCTTGTGACCATTTTGCATAGGAACTAGACCAAGTTTGGGACACATATGACCCTCATTCCTATCTTTCCCAGTCAGAGGTCCTCTTATGGGAATGTGGAGTGAAAGAGAAATGGGTCACAAGGAGCTCAGAAGTGAGGGAACCCAACCTCCTTTCCAAGTGATGGAGAATCCACACAGTGCCTTTGGTTCATGCGGTATCCCACTTCCATCAACCCAGGTTGTTCTCATAATGTTGGCTGGATTTCTTGTGTTCTGTGGTGAGCAAGAAGGCCATCTAATGCGTGGATCTGATCCGAATCAGACTGAGACTTCTATGGCTATAACCAATAAGTTATAGGGCCTGTTGTGTTCTCAAAGGGAGTGTGATGGGAGGCAGCATAGAATGCATCTTACTGCACAGAAGAATGCCACTGCCATTAGAAGTTCGAATCGCTGCTCCTCTGGGATGGATGTGGAATGCAATGGGAATTTACTGCAGCAGCAGCATTCTCCTGTCCCATCACGCTCCCTTTCAGAATGTGACAGGCCCATTCCATGGCCTGTGCAATAAACTTGCAAAAAAGTTGCAGTTCTTTGTTTTTGTCCCAGTGTCATCTCCTCCTGCTTGGAGGAGGCCTCCTCAGATAAGGGAAGGAAAGAGGAGAGCCTCAATAACATACTCCAGTCAGAACTGGAGCTGGTTGGCATTCCTGCCTGGGAGCCAAAGGGGTTTGGCAGTCTTGCCCTGAAAACATTGCTTAGACAATTGCATGTTGACCTTGTAAGGAGGGATGTGGAGACTAGGCTGCTTCATCCTTTGGAATAACACAAACTGGAATGAAAACAACAAGAGCACAATCAAGGATGGAGCCTACTCAAAAGGAAAATGCGGAAACAATGAGGCCAACTGTGCGGAGTTACAGACGGCACAGCCAAGACTATGCTTGTACTTCAGAGCAACCGCTCTTCCATCTTTGGCACCATGGTAGTCCCTGCTTTCTAGTTTCGTGAACCTTGGTTTGATTTTGAACTTTTCTCCTTCATTTCTCAATGACTAGGTTTTGACCTTGCTTGGGCTGATTTTTGTGCTTAGACCCAGTATTCCTCTGACCACTCATCCTGTCTTTTATAGCTTCTAGATTGATTTGCTTCCTCTTTTGTTTCTTAAACCAAGGTTATACTTTTCTGGACACTTCGCACACTGGAAAAGGACACCCAAACTAAATTGCTTGTGTTTGTTCTCCAAATGTTACCCCTCGCACACTTGCTGCTGAGAATCAACACTGGATTTGACCTGCATGAATCTTTAAAAATGTCAAATATAGAAGGAAGTGAAAGTCATAGATTGTCCCATCCTAACAATATCCAAAGCCCAAATATTTCGAAGGCTATGGCTCCATCTGCACTACCGAAATAATGCAGTTTGGCAAAATGTTAACTGTCATGGCTCCATCTTAGGGAATCCAGAGATGTGTAGTTTGCTGTGGCACCAGAGCATTCTGACAGCAAAAGCTAAATATCGCACCAAATTTCAGAATTCCATAGCACTAAGCCATGGCGGTTAAGTCAGTTGTAGTGTGTGCAGATGCATCCAAAGACAGATTTAATGCTGAGTGTTGTTGCATTTCCAATAGTTTACACTACTAGTGAGGAGCAAATGGTAGTCTTTTGTCTGCTTGTGACCCCAGAGTTGTTGGTGATAGTTGTTGATACAACTGGCAGCCCCACCCTAATGTTTAACATAATAAATAGTCATTTGCCCCTCAAAAAAAAAAAAAAAAGTGGACTTGCAGTCATTCTTTCTTTGTTTGTTTGTCTGTTGCCATTTTGGGGCAATCCATAAGGAACCTTAAATGCACAACTGTTGAACCAGCACATCTCAGGTTTACACCAAGCAGTGGCTTTCCAGGGTTTTAGAAGATAGTTTTACCCAACCATTCCCAAAGATGGAGCGACTGAACCTGAGGCAGCTTGTCTGCAAATTATATATATCATTCTCTGTTGAGCTATGGTTACTTTTGGATACCTGTACTTACCAATTACAAGTTTCCGTGATTAGGATTTTAAGCACAGAATGCATTTGTAGTATCTTCTTCTTTATTTACCACCTCTTTTCTATTCCTACATAAGTCTACGTTGCAGCCATTTTCTTCTTCTTCTTCTCTCTCTCCCTTATAAGCCCATGGGTTTCCTTATGAACAAGTAATTTGCAAATAAATATACTTTATGTATCTATTTATTTTTAATAAGAAAACTAAGCTGTGCTACCCCTACATGTGTATGAGTAAGTGTGGGACTGATTGTTGTTCAGCTTCTGCCTTGGCTATTTGAGTATCCTGCTTGAGCAATTTGTTACTATCTCTCATGTCTCTCTATAGTATTAAATGCCAATGTCCCTCTGAAGGATTAGCAATAGCAACAATAATCAACATATATTAATTTGTCTTGTTTCTTAGCTCATCTTTCCCCTTCCTCAATTCTGTAGTGTACATCTTAGCTTATAGGTCTTCAAGTAGAGATTGTATGTTTTTCCCCCTCTTTGTTAAAAGTTTCTTTCAAGACCAAAAAATCTTTAGACACTACGCACACATGCCCAAGGCCTATCAGAAATGATGGTTGAAAGAGCTAGTATATTTAACGGCAAAGAGAAGGTTAAAGGGAAAGAGTCTTTAAATTGCCCCCTTCCCATTCTAAGATCAAGGATGTTGATCCGGTAGGAGCTGGTGATCCTCAGGAGTTCAGCCTATGACAAACTCCAAATCTTTTCACCTGCCCTTACCTCCGTGATATCATGGCAAGGGATCCAGTTACTCCTGGGACTTGAACATCCTCGTTTCTCCAATAGTATGGATGGCATGATTACAATAGTTTTATGAACAGCACAGGAAGACATGTCAATCATAAAAGGCAAAAAAAGAATTCCAAAACTCTACAATAGTTGAATCCTTTTATTAAGATAGTTGAAATACATGCAAGTGTTTTGAGGTCTCAAGTTGTTACAAAGAGCAGATGGGAGAAATCCTGACTTGAACTTGGAGTCACAGTGTCAACATGATGTCCTGAGGTGGAGTGAGGAGGAGAGGTACCCAAAGACATTACTGTATTTGTTGTATTCCACATACTCAGTTGGCTGAATTTGTGGAGGAGTTGATGGATTTTGGGAAGAAGCCACCTAAATTGTGGGAGGAAACTGCCTACTTCCTTCCTTCCAGGATGACTTTATGGAGGGAAGTAGAGAAAGGATCTGTCTTTTAGGTAAGAGGCAGATGGAAAGATTCAGGTTTGCTCAGATGAATTCCTCAACAAGATGAATTTCTGGAAGA
Source organism: Urosaurus nigricauda (assembly GCA_034509955.1). Lineage (NCBI taxonomy): Eukaryota > Metazoa > Chordata > Lepidosauria > Squamata > Phrynosomatidae > Urosaurus > Urosaurus nigricauda. The sequence goes on from JAOEGL010000010.1 coordinate 3,782,110, forward strand.
TGAGGTGGATGATGATGATGGCTTGAATTTCAGTAGGTGGTTTGGGAAGGTGGCCAATACTCTTTTATGCTCAATGTTCCTGCTTTGTTGCCTTCCTTCCAATAAGCTCAGGATGGCTCAAGATCACTCACATGAGTTTCGTGGATCAGTGAGGGACTAGAACCTGGATCTCCTAAGTCCCAATCCAACAAGGCTACAATGTCATACTGGTTCTTCACATTGAGGATTGTAGCCTTTACAACGACTACATGGTGAGAAGACTTAGCAAGACTCAGAAGACAAGAGGTGCAGGGAGTGAAGAAAGAAACAAACTATGGACAGGACTAAACTAAACTAAATAAAGCTGGAGGTGGACAGAGGAGAAATTTGCTTGGCCAGCATTTTAATACATTTTAATTTTAATGCATATGCAGGCCAAAACACAGCTACACTTGGATATTTTTATTTCCCTGAATGTTCTAGTGGAGTTCTTCCATTTTAAAAAAATGTCCACATCAGTATATGCAAGAGGAAAAGGCATGCAAAAATGGGCCAAATTGCTTGCAAACGTGTGATTCATAAAACTTCATGCAAAAAAAAAATGTTTGTGTTGACAGAAACGGGTTTGCATGAAATTTCATGCAGGTTTGCATGAAATTTCACGCAGGCTTGAAAAGCAACAACAAATTGCAAGCTGATACAGAAATGGGAGATGGCAGATTGGAGTTTGTTAAAAAATAAATATATACATGAAACTGGGCAAACCATATGTGGCAGGTTCCACCATCTGTAGTGACAGAAAGGGAAAGAGCTTCAGAAAGATTACTTTGTTAACTGAAGAGATTCCCCAACTACCACAGTCTGTGGCCAAAGCAAGAGCAAGAGCAAATACATTTCCCTGAAGATGCCAGCCACAGCTGCTGGTGAAACATCAGGAATAAACTCTTCCAGATCATGGCCTCGTTGCCTGAAAAACCCACAAAAAACTATGGATGCCAGCCGTGAAAGCCTTCGACTTTACATTTCATTAAATTTCAGTGCACTTAAGCACTCCCAACAGTCTGGGTACTAATTTTAGTGACTTTGGAAGAGTACAAGCCTGAGTTGAGCCTGAGCCCCTGGCTGAGGTTGAACTCACAACCTTACAGTTTGTAAGTCAATGGCTACAGTAGAGACATTTAACCACTGCACCACCAGGACTCCATAGAGAAAGGGGGATTGTGGGGGGGAAAGTGTCCCAAAGCAGTAATTTTTCCAAGTCCAAGTGAAGGGAGAGAACTATATTTGGGATGATAAGCAGGGGATAAAATTGAAGAAAGAGAGGCCAGAACAGACTAGTTACAGAAGCAAGAAAGGGAGCAAATCCAGAACGGCAAGAGAGGAAAGTGGCTACATCAGGATGACGGTCGCATCACATTTATTTCTGGTGCAGCAGCTCCGGAGCGTCCTGAAGAGTTGTGTCAGGCTCACTTGCAGCCTTGGTAGCAGCTAGAGCAGCAAGACTGGCTGCAACTGGGAGAGCAGCAGCATCTGGGAGTACAGCAGGTATTACAGGAATTGCAGTTGCAGGATGGTTGGCAGCAGCAGCCTGAGGAGCAATTCATTGGGTAAGAGCAAACTAGCATGTCCGTGGATGAAGAGTTATCGCTGCCGCAGCAGTCGCAGCCGCTTGAGCCAGAGTTGCCCATTGCTGTGAAGCAAAAACATTGAGATAATTAGAATCGCAGAACGGTAGAATCATAGAGTTGGAAGAAACCCCAAGGGCCCTCCAGTCATGCAAGAAGACGCAACCAAAGCACCTCAGCCTCTGTTGAAAAACCTCCAAAGACGGACATTTGAATGGTTTTCTTTTACTTCTCCCTCCATATTCGTTAGAGTTAGGGGCACAAGGCTCCTGTAAATATGGAAAAACTGCAAAGAACAAAAACACCATATTTTTACCTCCTCCGGTGCAACTCTGTGGTCAACGTCCAACAGACACTGACTATAGAACTGCACTGGAAAAGCTACAAAGGCCTAGCAGAGTATTCTCTCTAGGGATCTCTAGGTCCTACAGTGCAACTTTTAGTTAAAGTTGACCACAGAGTTGCACTGGAAGACCTAGATGTTCCTAGAGAGAACATATTAATCAAATTCTTAAATAATCGAATCAGCAAATATCAAAGCTGCAAATATTGACGGATGATTGTCAAGGTTGTCCCTTGAAATTATATATATGTTAAGGAGGAACACATGAAAACTGAGGAAGATAATAAACAAAATTATGGATTCTATCGCTCTTCTCCAGTTTTCAATAAGCAATAAGATTCAGGCCACATCCGTTAAATTTTGCTATTTCTATTTTTTTTAAGGGGGAGGTAATGAGCTAAAAACAATAATGGAGAAGTAACCAATACCATATACTTTTTAAAAAATAAAATTGAAACAACATTGCAATCTTAAGAGTAACTAGTTACTTGAGAAGGATCCCCTCTGCCATGAGTTACATTACTAACATGGCAGCTGGTGCTATTCATCTCTGTAGGCTGGTTTTACTTTGAATGTTAAAGGAACTGTCCAAGGTAGTGAACTCTACCTGCAAAATAAATTCCGTATCTTGGATGTCGCATTCCACATTTGGGCTAGAAGCCAGAATAGATTCATTGCCAAAAAACATAGAGACCACAAATAAACAATGCACAGCAAAGCAGTAAAAATTGCTTCCCAATGTTTCTTTCTAGGGACCTTATCAGATGGGAGGAATTTCTCTTTATTGCTAATGGAGCCAATTGGAGCCAATTCAAATTCACATGAATTCGCTAGTTTAGCGAATTTACATGATTCCAATTGCATTCGGAATGCTTTCAGAATGACTTCCCATTACCTGAAAATGACCCCCCCCCATTGCCCAAAATTGCGGGAGATGCTTTAACTCGCAATAACGTAAAATCCATGATTGCATTCGGAATGACTCCCCTTTTGCCCGAAATTGTATGAGATACTTTAATTCGCAATAATGTGAAACCCCATGATTGCGTTCGGATTGCCATTAGATTATACTTCCAATTTCCAACATCTGATAAGGTGATAGGAAGTCTTCAAGAGCAGCCCCAGCATAACGCACATTACAGTAATCTAATTTTGAAGTCACCTAAGGATGGATGACTGTGGACAGAAATTTATCTTATTTATGTCAAGAACCATCAACATAAACATAACAAATGAAAGTGTATTGGCGTCCCCAGGATTCAAAAACAAAAGCTCCTTCCATTGATATCTACAAGATATGAACCTGACTCTTATAGAAGAGTCTTTTTTTTTTTTTCAATAGTATCATCAATTCTAGTTCAAAATTTTGATTCCACTTGTTGGGTTGTCCTTCTCTTTACATACATTGATGGACTATCTAGTCTAGCTAAGTCATTCAGTTTTATTATCCATTCATCTATTGATGGTTTTATATTTGATTTCCAAGGTTTTGCCTATAAATAACCCAACACTATGAAGGGGAAATGGAAAAAAGTGTCAAAATTGTGGGAAAATAAGATTGTAAAAGACAAAAAGATATAGCTGGAGATTAACGAATTATTTATTTAAAAGAAAGATAATACATGGGAAAAAAACTCAAGAAGTCTATCTGTAATATAATAGAATAGAATAGAATAGGAAATAGATGACATAATACGAAATGTACAATGAAGAAATGTACTTGTCTGTTTATTTGTATTTTTTTATGGTGAAATAAAATTTAAAAAAATGTTTTCAAAAAGGACTAACCAGCTATACCTGGGAAGCATCATATTAATATAATGCCTTTCTCCTTTTCCTCCAGCACCTAGGATTTGGTTAGATATTATCTCCAAACTTAATGTATTGAACTACCTTGTTGAATAACTGATGATACTTCTAACTTCCACGAACCTGTCCATTACTGTTTAAAAGTTGCATGAGCAAATAAAGCATAGAATTCCATTATCACATACCCCTTGAAACCTTCAGGAAGCTTCAAGTCATCCATGCATTTCTTAAATAAACTATTAGGGCTCCAAAGCTATCCAAAGAAAGATGCCTGTCTAATAGTAAATCTTCACCATATTGGGCAAACGCTGCTTACCTTTTGGAGACGTTGGGGTTACAGCAACAACGACGAATGGGAGTGAGACTGTGGCAGACTGTGGGACACAGTGCCCCTTTTATACCGCTTCTTGAAGTCTTCCCCTAGGAAGTGATCCACCATGTTGGAACGGCAAAGTTGTCATTCATCTTTAAAGCATGCTTCCATCTCTTGTGCCGACGTCTAGGTCATGCTCTCCCTTGACTCAGCTCGCGGTCCTTATTACCAGACCGTTCTTTGGCGCATGATTAAAGTGATCTTCAGATGGTAACCCTGTAATTCCACAAGCAGAAGCCAAAGGGAAAGATGAAAATTAGAGGACGTGAATATGTAAAACTTTTGCCAAAGGGACCCCAAGACTGAGAGTCATTCTTAAGGGTCACATGCCGGAAATGACGCTCCCTTGACTTGACTCTTCAGCGTTGACTTGCATTCATTTGACCTGAGATGTCTCTGGTGACCTCCTCAATCTTGTGCAATTCAAAGTTGTCATTCTTTCCATTGTAGAGAGTGAGAATTTTCTTCCCATTCCTTTTCATAAGATTTCCCCCCAAATTTCTTTATATCTGTGTCATAAAGAAGTGGTGAATACAGTTTACCCTAACTATAGTAAACTCTTTTTTATTATTAAGTTTTTTTATTATCGTACATAAAATACAAAATTATAAATCTCATGTTTTACTACTTCAAACTCTCACTAAACCACTACACTCTAAAGTTACCAATTGACTAAGTTATAATAGTTTAATAATAATTTTTAATTTATTTTTCCTGCCTCTCCCTGCAGATCGAGGTGGGGTTACATCAATAAAATAGTAAAATGCAAGTATAAAAATATAGAGAATAAAACAATGTTATTAATTTAGTAATTTAACTAAATCATCATCTAAGCAACCAAAGAACATATCATTATAGCCAGAGTATAGTGTTGTAATGTCTTCTATAATACAATATTAATGTTTGATCTATTAAACTTCCTCTGTTTATTTTGCAATAAGTAGTTTTGCCATAAAATAAGCATTATACATCTTTATTTTCCCCATTAATATCATCAACAAGATTTCCTCTGCACCATTCTGTTTTCCTAGTATTGTTATTTTCCTTTTACTGTTACTCATAATATCTCTCTTTCTTAATTCTCTGATTTACTTTTTCACTGCCATCGCTTTTTGCAAAATTCTGTTACCGGAAGCCATTCTTATGGGAACGCCAAGGTGAATCTTTCACAGTTTTTTCTTGGAAAGATATGTTAAGAAAGGGTGAGTCACTGCCTTCCTTTAAGGCTGAGACAGTGGGACTTTCCCAAGGTCAGCAGATGGGTTTCTATGGCCAAGCAGGGCTTAAAACCCTGGTCATCCAAAGCTAGAGTCTACCACTAACTACTACATCACAATGGCTCCCATATGACAGAATTTGGGGGTATAATGCAATGGCAATCCGAACACAATCATGGGTTTTACGTAATTGCGTATTAGAGTATCTCACACACTTTCGGGCAATGGGCGGGGGTCATTTTCGGGAAATGGGAAGTCATTCTGAACACATTCTGAACACAATTAAAATTCACGTAAATTTACTAAACTAGCAAATTTACATGAATTCAAATTGGCTCCATTCAAAAATGAGAGAAATTCCTCCCATCTGATAAACTCCTTAGAAAGCACTGAGGTAAAGATACCAACCGTCTAGTCATGTATAAAGCAGCTTCCTATATTCTTCTGCATTAACGTCTTTTTACTGGTTTTTCTTGGCCAATCTAACCTTGGATGCATCTACACTGTAGAATTAAAGCATTTTTGACGCCACTTTAAGTGCTGTAGCTCCATCCTATGAAATTTGAAATGTCCCGGCCACCAAAAGAAAGGAAATCCAACTTTTGATTCAACCTAGCTGTAGCCACTGTTTGTCTTTATTTGTGAATTTTAAGTATGTTTTCATTTTAATCCATTGAATTGTATTTTAAGGGGGGGAATGATGGTTTGGGTATGTATATTTTAATGTTGTAAGCCGCCCCAATTGTGTTTTGTAGAGGGATGGGATGATTTTTATTATTATTATTATTATTATTATTATTATTATTTATAATTTGACACGGTCTTTAGCCATATTTTCAAAAGGGTGCTGGTGCATCACCAAACTACAAGTCCCAGGATTCTGGTAGGATGGCTTCATGGCAGTTACATTGGTGTCAAAGTGCATTATTTCTATAGTTCAGATGCACCCCTTGAGATACGGATTAGGGCTAAGAATTTCCCACAAGTAAAACCCAACAGTCCTCCACCACCAAATGGTGGATGATAACTCTTTACTTGGTCCATGGACCATCCGTGACAAATTATGCACTACCGCTGAGCTATGGCCTTGTCCCCAACTAAACTGAGTAACTTACTGCTAATTACTTGTAGTTAGGCCAGTCCTGTCCTCTAGCAACAGAGGGCAAGATGAGCCAAACATCCGAAAATCCTGAGTAATAACTATGAACTGTAGCCCTGGGGTTACTGTGATGAACCTGCTTAATGCAAAACCCTACAGTTCCTGTGTTATAATAAATCTCTCGTGTATGTTTTCAGCCTAAGACATATAATGTTCTACTGAGAAAGAATTCATCTAAGCATGTGCTGACTTAAATCGTTTGTAATGACGGATGTTGAATCCAAATGGACCATGGCGCATGAGGAGCGCATGGACTCAGGTGATTATTAAGCCATACTTCCTTCCTAGAATAGGTACACAATCTGAATAAAAAGGACTGTGACTTCATTTCTTTATTTAGTCCTCTGGGTTTTCTCCCTGGACCACTTACCCTTTTGGCTAAAGAAGGTAAGGAGAAATTCTACAATTGCTTGCTAAACTGTTTCTTTCTATCTGGAACTTCAACCATTTCATCAAACCAAACTCTAAGAGGGGGCATAGTTTAATGTAGTGATTCCCAAACTTTGGTCCACCAGATGTTTTGGACTTCAACTCCCAGAAGCTCTAGCCAGCTTGTCCCACAATCAGGAATTCTGGGAGCTGAAGTCGAAAACATCTGGAGGACCAAACTTTGGGAACCACTGGTTTAATGGAATACGACTTATTTTGAGCAGAGAAGTTCCCAGGTTTCATTCCCATTATTCCCACTTAGGCTAGAGACAAAAAGACCAGTCTGCTTAAAAATCTAAAGAAGACTAGCCAGTTGGAGTAGACCATGCCTGGGGAATTGTAACCCTCTGCAACCCTAAACTCCAGTTTTCATTCTGTTGTTTGCAGTTAAAGTGAGTCCTAGAAAGGAGACTGGATATTGGTTAGGTGGGTAGATATTGGAATACATCTAGAAATGTATGCTTGGATGTAGGGGTGAAAGGTGGGTTTCCATGTCTTATATATACAAAAACAAGGCTGGGTGAAACTCAGCTTCCTTTGGGTGACAAAGGGCCAGAACATATGGCCACTAAGAGCCATCCTGGCGGCAATACTAGGGTTAGGGACTGCACACCAACGACATGGTCCCTAACCCTAGTTTGTGCCAGCGGTGGTATCATGGCGGTATCCCATCCAGACGGGCGCAGTCATGATGACATCATGCACACGTTGCGTCCAAACAATGCAGTACACGTTTGATGTCTCTGGGTAGCTGGAGGGAGCCTATCACACCTTTCCAGCAGCACGAAAAGGAGTGCGCGCATCGTTGGCGCATCAACCAAAAGGCCTTGCCAACAATGCAGAGGAATAGGCCTCTTCAACGCCAGGTGCCACCAGGGTACAGTGGGTGCCTAAGGCACCAGGGCACCCCATTTCCACATCGTGGAGAAGTGGCATTTTGCCACCTCTCCATGGCCTGGGAAAATGGCAGATTGGAGCCACAGGGCTGCAGGTGAGGCTGCCCTGGCCCCAATCCACCGTGGAAAGCGGTGGCACAGACCCGCCCCTTTGGGGCCATCTGTCCTGGCCCAAAGTCACTTTGACACTGCACAGTTATGGGGCTATGGTTCCCTTGTCATTACCATAGCAGCATGCCATGGAATCCTGGGATTTGTGGTTTGGCGAGGCCCTAGACCTCTCTGGTGAGCATCCAAAGGATCTATGAATTGGATGGGACCAGGGCAGTCCAAGTAGAATTGCATCACTATAACCCTGTAGGATGTTGTAGTGTGCCCTGAAGTCATTTCTGACTTATGATGACCCTGAGACGAACCTATCATGGACTTTTCTTGGCATGCTTCTTGAGAGGAGGTTTGCCATTGCCATCTTCTGAGGCTGAGAGAGTGTGACTTGCCCATGGTCACCCACTGGGGTTCTTTGAAAGGGCACAAATACAGGTTCCTGAAGGAGCAGAAGGGAAGGATAGTAACAAACAATAGAGCCGACATAGGCAAAGCAGGACCTAATGTTTGGGTTTAGACAAATACCGTAACTGTCTGGAAAAATTATTGTAATGGGTATTTTTGGAGGTAACAGTGGGGCATTCCTGGATTGCTCAAAGTGCTTTTCATACTTGATCAGGTAATTTTTACAATTGTGCAAGGTAGATCAGTGAATCTGAATCTGCACTGCAGAAATAATGCAGTTTGACACTAAGCGGTGTCAAACTACATTATTTCTCCAGCCAGTGCAGATTCAGCCAGCCTTTCCACCGTTCCTTAAGAAGGAAGGAAAAGAACAGAATGGGCCTGGGAAGGTAAAGAAAGATAAACACCACCAACAGTAAGCAGAGCAAATATTTTATTCCTATTTTCATTCCACTTAAGCCCAGAAATACCTTCTATTCCATCTGGAACAAGGTAGAAAATTAGGAGGAAAAGACATAATGACTTCGACCCTAGTAGTTAGTCTCAAGCACTTAGTCTCATTTAGGTCCAAAACGCATTGCAGAAATAATCCAGTTTGAGACTACTTTAACTGCCCCGGCTCAGTGCTAGGGGATCCTGGGAATTGTAGTTTATTGTGGCACCAGAGCTGTTCTGACAGCGAGGCTAAATGTCTCACCAAGCTTAAATTCCTAGTATTCCCTAGCATTGAGCCATGGCAGTTAAAGCAGTCTCAAACTAGATCATGATGATGATGATGATGATTTATTTATTTATAGCCCACCCAATCACAAGGAATCCGGGCAGGTTACAGCAGTAAAAATACATTAAAAATACAATAAAATACAAAATAATCCCTTCTCAAACTAGATTATTTCTGCAGTGTGTTTTGGACCTTAATTAACTGTTGAATAGTGAATCAATATTCAGGTGAATCCCATTGATTCAATAGGACGACTCTAGTTGAGATTAACAGTTGAACTTCAATTTTTCACATAAACCTAGTTCCATCAGAGAACATTATGTTTTGCTTGAAAGTCTGCCATCCATTTAAAATTCTACGTCAATTAAAAAAATGTGCCTATTGCACTTATATGGGGTAGGAATGAATATATATATATATATATGGCACGATTAATTTCCCAATCAAAAAATGGGTTTGGAAAACCCACTCGGTAACTTTGGGCAAGTCACACCCTCTCAGCCTCAGAGGATGACAATGGCAAAAACCCCTCTGAACAAAACCTGTCAAGAAATCTCCATGTTAAGTTAACGTTACGGTTGCCGTAAGCTGGAAATGTCTTGAAGGCACACAACAACAACAACAACAATAACAGCGATGAGAAAATTGCAGTAAATATTTGTCCTTGCCTACTATATATTGTAAAACCCTTTGAGTCCCATTTTTTATGTTGCAATATTTTATTATTTCCAAATTAAAATTCCAACGCATACCAACAAACATCCCAGCCAATATCAAGGATCCAATGTATTATAACATCTCTACTGTCAAACATAACACTTCCATTAGTTAATGTTATATGTAATATGTTGTATAATATCTATCACATTCCTCATTAACCTTACATTCCTCTTACATGCCATTTGTTCTATTTTTACACTTTCTTTCATACTAACACCTTATTGCTTAGTCTCTCCTTTGTTCTTTCATTCCTATCCTATCTTACCTTGCTCTCTTCCAAATCTCACCATTCCTTTCCTAAACCTTGTCTCATCGCCTTACTGCTATTCCCTTTTCATCACCTTGAGTCCCATTTTGTGATAAAACAGGGGTATAAATTAAACATCAAAAATAAGAATGCAATAGATTGACTAGACTAAGAACAGTCCTCCCACTCCTCTCTCTGGAGTTTATCATACGACGGAATTTGGGGGTATAATGCAATGGCAATCCAAATGCAATCATGGGGTTTCACGTAATTGTGTATGAGTGTATCTCACACAATTTCGGGCAAAAGGGAAGTCATTCTGAACGCAATCATAGGTTTTACGTTAATGCATATAAGAGTATCTCATGCAATTTCAGGCAATGGGCAGTCATTTTCGGGAAATGGGAAGTCATTCTGAATGCATTCCGAATGCAATTAGATTTCACGTAAATTCGCTAAACTAGCAAATTTACGTGAATTCGAATTGGCTCAATTCAAAATTGGAAGAAATTCCTCCCATGTGATAAACTCCTCTATTCCTTTCAGTTTTTACCTTCTCTCCATAAAGATGACCTGCGGATGTTGTGGTAGCTCTTCATCTTCGTCTTCAGGGACATCCGTGGTTTGTCTCCCTTGTGGGGGCAATTCATGCTGCCAGCCTTGCTGCCAGCCTTGTTGCCAACCTTGCTGCCCACCATCCTGTTGTACCCCGTGTTGTGCCCCTTCTTGTGGTCAGTCCAGATGTTACAGCCAATCCGGATCCTGCACCACGTCCTGCTGCTCTCCTTGCTGCACTCAATCCAAGTCCAAGTCCTGCTCTTATCAGTGTCAGAAGAAATGCTGCTAATGGAAAAACCCAGAAGTGCCTTCAAACTCTAGATGTTGGAAAGCCATCTAGAAGCCAAACGTTGATCTTGACCACTGCTACCAATCTTGAGTACATGAGTAATCTGTGCTCAGTCTCACTACTGTGAATTTCCAACATCACACTGGAGTCTCATTGCAATTCTTATTGAACTCATTGGGACTTGCTTTTGTGTTGATGTGTCTACATTTCCACTGTATATAATTCAACCACAGTCCTCAGGTTGTTCTTTTCATCTTCTTAAAAGTCATTTAATCCATGGAGGACAGGTAGGTAGGGGTTTTTTTTTTCTGTCTATGTTTTGCTGTCTAAGATCCTTTTTCATGTTCTAATTCTTTCTCAATAAAGCTCTGTTGGCATGAAAGTTGGCATTCTTGAGGATTATTTTTTATTCTGTTTTCTTGTTGTTCTTGTTGTTGTGTGCCTTCAAGTCTTTACCATCTTCTGGTGACTCTAAAGTCATCGGATTTTCTTGGTGAGATTTATTCAGAAGGAGTTTGCCATTGCCTACCTCTGAGGATGAGACAGTGTGACTTGCCCAAGGTCACCCAATGGGTTTCAGGGCCAAGCTGGGAATCGAATCCTTGTCTCCAGAGTTGTCATCCAATGTGCAAAATACTACGCCAAATTGGCTTCTTCTTGTTGGTGTTGTCTAATTATTTCAGAGAAGTTCGGAGAAATAAATTCTCTATGCAGAAAAATGAATCTGTCTTGTTCCTTAGTGTTTTGATGTAGAAGACATTGGAATCTCCATGTCCATCTAGAGAAGCTCCAGGAACTTTTGGCAGTATCTTGTTACCCTTGTTTTTCTCATCTATCCTGCTTCAGTGAAACCAAAACCTTCTTCTCCACTCGCTTCAAGTTTGACTGAAAGCTGTTTCAATGTCTTTTCCTCTGTTCTGCATTGTCAGGATCTTGCATTCAGTCACGTTACTGACTCAGCTGTGGTTGAATTTAAAGAGAAACATTGGATTACAATGCAGGCATGTAATTGTGAACTCAAATAAGGAGATGGACAAAGAGTGGAGCACCTAATGTTTGCTTTTCCCATGCCTGTCTGGCTACATTAAAGCCTAAGGCTTTGAACCTTCCAGCTTTGTTCAAGTGTGTCTCTGTGAATTGCTTTAAATGAAAGGAAGATGCTCTTCTGATGTGTTCTTCTGAAATAAAAAAAAGTTTCATTAGTTTCCTGAGCCTCTCCCAGGAATGTCTTTCTCATATGACTGTCCAGGTAATTATAATTAGTGATGTAAAGAATATTTGATAAACAGAAGAAATTTCTTTTATTTGAAGATTTTAAAAGCTTATTAAAGAGAAGAAATTATGAGCACTTCTAGATCAACAAGTAAGAACTTTGGTGTTTAATTCGATGGACAGGATTTGAGTATTTTGCATAAGCAAAGCCTACGCTTCATACTGGGTTTTTCTAGTAGAGGAATGTCCTTTAAACCTCTGCCAAACTTCCTTTTGAGATGCTAATTGAATTTGAAATGCCAGGTAATGGGTGTCAATGTTCACCTCCCTTGTCTTTTATTTTCATTTGAGAAATCTGTGAAAAATACTTTTCAAAAGGGCGAGGAAAAAAAAACTTTTTAAAAGTGGGACTTTTGAAAGAATTTTTTTTAAAAAAAAATTTCACATTTAGTTCTTGACGGGAGAGAAGAAAAAATTGGTTTGTCACAACCCTGATTTATAAGGGACATAATGCGCTTTCGAAATTGCAGAATCATCAAGTTGGAAGAGATTGGGGGTTCCCCCTCCCATTTAAAAAGCTCCATGTAGAATGTGCATAAGCTATCAAATTGTAAAAATAATAAAAAAAAAATTCAGAAGTGCCCGATGAAGCACTCCTGCTGCAAAAACTATTAAACAGCACAGGATCAGAGCCGGTGGTTGCAGGGAGAGGATGCATGTCCTGCCCCCTGGCCTTTAACCCTCCCCTAAACTTGACCCGATCATGATTGGAGCCAAGTTCACATTCGACTGAACCAGTTTTTCCAAAAAGAAATGGTAAATACCCTGCTTTCAGAAAAAACAGGTTTATGGGGATTTGCATCGCATCGGGTGTGCAAGATCCAAATTCCCTAGTGAAAAAAACTTCCCGATTTTAGAATGGGTTACAAACCAGTTTATATGGTAGTTTGAATGGCCCCCAAATGTTTCAGTGGAATCTCTTTTCCTGAATCCATTGCTCCGAGTCCTAGATTCTGGAGCAGCAGAAAACAAGCTTGCTCCATCCTCAATCTGACACCCCTTTAAATGATTAAACAGGGCTATCATATCCCTTCTTAACCACCCCTTTTCCAGGCTAAACATACTCAGATCCCTAGGTCTTTCTGAATTGAGTGCAGTCTCTGGAGCAGCAGAAAACAAGCTTGCTCCTTCTTCCATAGGGCATCCTTTCAAATATTCAGATCCTGGCTCTAAAGGAAGGATGGGATGGGGTTTACCTGGGAGACATTATAATGCCACACTATACTGTTTTAGTACTATTATTACAATATTACTGCTATGCCTGCCTCCTGAGAAATCCTCGGATTTGCAATTTAGGAAGAGGCACTTAGCATTCTCAGCCAAGGAGCGCTTAGGCCACACTCATAGAATCATAGAATCATAGAGTTGGAAGAGACCACAAGGGCCATCCAGTCCAACCCCCTGCCATGCAGGAACTCCAAGTCAAAGCATCCCTGACAGATGGCCATCCAGCCTCTGCTTAAAGACCCCTAAGGACGGAGACTCCACTACACTCCGAGGGAGTGTGTTCCACTGTCGAACAGCCCTTACTGTCAGGAAGTTCCTCCTAATGTTGAGGTGGAATCTCTTTTCCAGCAGTTTGCATCCATTGTTCCGCGTTCTAGTCTCTGGAGCAGCAGAAAACAAGCTTGCTCCCTCCTCAATATGACATCCCTTCAAATATTTAAACAGGGCTATCATATCACCTCTTAACCTTCTCTTCTCCAGGCTAAACATCCCCAGCTCCCTAAGGCGTTCTTCATAGGGCAAGGTTTCCAGACCCTTCACCATCTTAGTTGCCCACTAAACTACAAAACCCAGAATACTACAAGATGCAGCTATAGCAGTAATAGTTCTGTAATAGCATAGCCAAAAAAAAGCAAATAAATGAGTACAAAACAGATCAGCTCAGCTGTAGAAAAGCCAATGATATGGTCACCATAAGTCAGAAACAACTGGAAGGCATGCAGCAATGACAACAAGTGCCAAATTGAGGATAGCCGTATTTATTTTTATCCAAATAAGCCCTAAAAATAGCAACTAAAGTGGCTTACTAGTACAATACAGTTAAATATACAGAAGGCCATTATTAAAATGGTATTAAACTGTGAATAACATGCAAAGCAATTTAAAACATATAAACACTTTCTATTCCCCCCCCCCCCCATCTTGGGATGGGCTTTCTCTATGTGTTTTGGACTGACTCAGTCTGTTAACTGTATAATAAGTACCTTTTATTTCTATCCTAATAAACATGGAAACTGGAAATTAAAGTGTCTTAGAAACTGGACATAGTGAAAAATTTAAAAAAAAACTGAGTACTGTAGGTATGTAATTCTTCACTAATGTCCTTTTCAGAGGAAGCAACAAATAATTTTACCAATATTCTTTCTGCTGCAAGAAAGACTTTGAAAATCATGCAGTTTTCAAAGACTAATCACAATTCTAGTTTTTATTGTTCCAAAAGAATATGCCATATAGAGCTATATAGATCAAAATCAGCACTTGGAAGAGGTCTAAGGTCTCTCTTTGTATGTTTTTAGGCTTAAGCCTGCCTGAAGGCCAGCGTGGTGCAATGGTTTGAGAATTGGACTAGGAGAATGTGAGACCAGGGTTCAACTCCTAATTTGGCCACGGAAACCCGCTGTGACCTTGAGCAAGTCACACTCTCTCAGCCTTGGAAGATGGGCATGGCAAACCCCCTCTGAAGAAACCTGCCAAGAAAATCCTATGATAGGTTTGTCTTAGGGTCACCATAAGTTGGAAACAACTTGAAGGCCCACAACAACAACAACTGCCTGAAGGAACTGGGTTGATGGCTTAATAAGGCCCTTCCATTTCCATGATACATGCAGATGGTTTTCCTATCTTTTTAATTTAAGGTAGCAAATCATAGAATTTACTCCAACATAGGGTGGTACAGCAAGATGGTACCAGGGTGAATTAATCCAGATAAGACAGAGGTGCTCCTGGTCAGTCGGAAGGCGATTGGGAAATAGGGATCCAGCCTGTGATAGATGGGGTCACACTACCCCTGAAGACACGGGTTCGCAGTTTGGGAGTACTCTTGGACTCAGCTTTGAACTTGGAGGCCCAGGTCTCTGCTGTGACCAGGAGTGCTTTTTCACATTTAAAACTTATGTGCCAGCTGCTCCCATTCCTTGAGAAGCCAGATCTGGCCAAGGAGGTACATGCCTTGATTACATCCCGTTTGTACTACTGTAAAGGGCAGTACATGGGGCTGTCTATGAAAAGTTTCCGGAAAATTCAGCTAGTCCAAAGAGCTGCTGCCAGGCTATCAACAGGGGCAGATGACAGAGTCCATACAACACTCCTGTTGAAACACCTTCATTGGCTGCCAGTTCATTTCCGGATACAATTCAAGGTGCTAGTTGTCACCTATAAAGCCCTACATGGGTCAGTCCCACACTGTTTGGCAGACCGTTTCTCCTGGTATGAACTGGTGCAGAGTCTGAGATCCTCTGGAGAAGCCCTTCTCTCCATCCCAACATCATCACAAACATGGTTGGTTGGAACGCAAGAGAGAGCCTTCTCGGTGGCTGCCCCTAGACTCTGGAACTCCCTGCCCAAGGAGATCGGAATGGCTCCCTCCCTGATGTCCTTCCGCTGGCAGGTTAAGACCTACCTGTTCACACAGGTGTTTAAGGAATTGTTATGAGGACAGGCGGGGATGTTGAATAATTTTTAAAAATGTTTTAATTGTACTGTTTTTAATGTTGCGAAGCCTCTCTTAGTCCCACTCCTGAGAAAGGAATGGGATGCAAATAAATATAACAAATAAATAAATAGGCTCAGATAGTGCCAACATCACAAGTTATGTGGAACCAGTCACAAAATCACTTGATGTTCCAGCCGCTCAACAATCTTCTCTTTAACTACAGACTTGTAAAATGCCTTTGGGGTTGGCATCATCCTGACGTTGTTATTATTCTCCCAAGGTATTTTTGGATCATGTGCAGGGCTAAAAGAGATCTCTTTCCTGAGCACTGAGTCAGAAAAAAGAAACGAACAGGGTGGTGATGCAAAAGATGGAAGTTTCCATGGAGTAATGATAAAGAACATTTTGGGTCATGTTTTCATGTGAGATTACACTCGTCCCTCCACATTCACTGGGGCTAGGGGCATAGGACCCACATGAATGTGGAAAAACTGCAAATAACAAAAAATATTATGTTTTTACCTGAAAGAACACTTCTCTGGAAATCTCTAGGTCCTCCAGTGCAACTCTGTGATGAACATCTATCAGACATTGACCATAGAATTGGGCTGGAGGAGCGACAAATGCCTAGTGAAGTGTTCTCTCTAGAAATCTCTAGGTCCTTAAGTTGACCATAGAGTTGTGCTGGAGGACCTAGATATTCCTAGAGAGATCATATTAATAAGGTCCATGAATAAACAAATTTGCAGAAGTCAAAGCTGAAAATGTGGAGGGACAAGTATATAAAGGTTTTCTTACATATTCTCATCACAGTTCCACCAGTGGACAAAGCACTGTGAGCAATAGGATACAAAATGGTTCTGGAACCTAAGAAGGTTCCACCTTTGGACAGTTGTGGAAGCAACTGAAGATAGAAACGTTTACCAGAGAAATTGAACTTTTCAATCCAATCCAGCATTTTCAAGAAGGAATTATTGTATAGTGTTTTTCTGGGTTTTTTGGGCTGTGTGGCCATGTTCTAGAACAGTTTATTCCTGACATTTCACTAGCATCTGTGGCGGGCATCTTCAGAGAAGATGAAGATGAAGGTGAAACATCAGCAATAAACTCTTCTAGAACATGGCCACATAGCCCAAAAAAACCCACAAAAAACTATGGATGCCGGACATGAAAGCTTTCGATTTCACATAGGAGTCTTTTTGTTTCCACGTCTCAGTAGCAACTCACTAGGTGGCCATCAAGACAATGTGGTATAATGGTTTGAGAGCTGGACTAAGTTTCCAGGAGATCATAGTTTAAGCCCCATTCAGCCATGGCAACCTACTGGTGACTTTGGGCAAATCACACTTTCTCAGCCAATGGCAAACCTCCTCTGAAAACCATGCCAAGAAAACCTGATAATAGCTTTGTCTTAGGGTCACTATTAGTAGGAAACACTTAGGGATACACAAGAACAAATTAACGTTCAGTCAATGGTCTTAAAAAATAAGAACAAGCATGCTCTGGGCAATGAGGAACATTTGTGCAATTTGGTAAACAGCACAAACAACTACCCATTGGGAGGAAAACACTACAGTGTACATACATTTCAGCTGTGAAGGAGAAACATGGCGTTCAAGGATCATATATATATATATATATATATCACTCTCTTCCATGGCAGCATTCTCTGAAGATGCCAGCCACAGATGCTGGTGAAACAGTAGGATTAAACTCTTCTAGAACATGGCCACATAGCCTGAAAAACCCATAAAAAACTATGGATGTTGGCCATGAAAGACTTCTACTTCACATTCTCTTCATTGGACACAGATTTTTACCTCGTTATGGAAATGGGAATGGGATGTTCGTGTCCACACGTGACTGAGAAAATACGGATTTTGTCACACACCAAAACGTCCTCAGAATGGTGCCATTCCATTCTGTGGTGTCAAGCCATCCCCATTCAGTGCTGAGGCGCTTTAAATGTTCTGGTTGAAAGACTTTCATCCGAGCAAAATGAGACGCCTCAGCACTCAGAGGGGATGGCTTCGGGCCACAGAATGGAATGGTGCCATTTTGAGGATGTTTTGGTGTGCGATAAAATCCATTTTTTCTTGGTCACATGTGGACATGAACGTCTCCTTCCCATTCCCATAACTGGGGAAAAAACTGTATCTGGTAAAGTCCTTAGTTTGTTTTTAACCTCTCAATATGAGCAATTAGGGAAATAGGGGGAAAATAGTATTTTACAATGTAGCTTCCCACATGACTAATAAACCTTTAGGAAAATGTGAAATGGTAATAAAATGCATTACAAAAAAAAAAAAGTAAAAAATAAACTGCTTCCTTTATTGTCCTCAAGAGATCCAGGTTCTGAGACCACTGAGGCATGAAATACTGAAAACTCTTAGATGCTGCTATACGCTTCTTGGAGCCCAAGATTAGGAGCAGATTGTCTGGCAATGCCCATGACGTCCCGCCATAATTATGTCACTTACATTCCATGAACCTCAATAAACCTGGTTTTGATGGTGAGTCTCCTTTATAGGTTGGTCTATAAATGATGCTGTCATTATACCAGATACTATTGCATTCAGGAAATCGTGTTTTAATAGATGTTGGACCAAGTTGAGAAACATGGACTGGGAAATGGGGCGGCAGGTGAACGTCATGTACTCCGGTGGTTCCGGAGTAATTTGCCATTCCTGGGTGGTGTCTAATGATCTAAGTCAAGAGTAAACCAAGCACTATATAAGGTGCCCCATCCTGGACCTTTCTTCATACACTTGGATTCATCAGAATCACCAGCATCCACTACTGAACCTGGTAAGTTGAACTTTGACTGTATGGAGAGCTAGTCCTACAAATAAATAGGCTATGTTTAGTCCAGAAAAGGGGTTGACTATGTTTAGCATGGAGAAGACTACATGGTGATGTCAAACCATTCTTCGGATATATGAAGAGTGTGCATTTGAGAGGGCAAAGATTTCTTCTTTTCTCCGAAGCTTCAGTTATAGGAAAAGTGATCTCAACTAAATGGTAGGATGAACTTTTTGGTTGGTTAGACCAGGTTGACAATGGAACAAATGAACCAAGTCATCTTCTAGTAGAGGTCTTGGAGGTCTTCTAAATGGGACTAACAGCTATCTTCTGGAGATGTTTTAGCTCTTGGTTTCCCATTTCATACAAGAGCTTGGACTAGACAGCTTCTAAGACCCTTATCAGTTTCTATGATCCATTGGCCTAGCTTTGTGTTTAATATTTCTTTAGCTATACTCAAACTTTGGTCCTCCAGGTGTTTTGGACTTCAGCTTCTAGTAGCCATAGCCAGCTTGGCTAGCAGTCAGAAATTCTGGGAGCTGAAATCCAAAACATCTGGAGGACCAAAGTTTGGGAACCACCGCCTTATTTAAGATTTGTTCTACGTTCTACATTGTTGGGATGGAGAAAACCCAGGCTCTGCTAAATGATCCTAACAGAATCAATAGTAAGGTGAATAAATATATTCAAAGAACATGTATGGGACAATTAAAAGCATTAAGAGCTCATTCATGAAAGAACATTCTTCATTTATTGAATGATTATGCTTCCAATTGATGCTCTGTCTACACATGAAATACAAGGAGATTGCAGAATGGACTGTACCACTACAGGCTGCGAGGGAATAACATTTTTACACAGACTTGAATGTTTTGAAAGAACAACATTGCCTCACTAGACAGATTCATAGGAAGCTCTTACTCATAATGGCCAACTAGAGCTTCCATATTTAGAAATAGTTTAGTAATGACTTGTAAATGCTGGAAACGTGCCAGTTGGAGAGATATTTTACCTCTACACTAGGGATGTAGAAAGACTAAATGAGATTATTTCCCCATTTGCACTAACCCAATTTAATAGGTACAGCTAAACCAAGGATGAAGAGGACCTTAGATATTCTTCCCATCCCTGTATGTGAAGCATACCGTATATACTCGACTGTAAGTCGACCTCATGTATAAGTCGAGGGCAGGTTTTGGAACCAAAATTAGGGATTTTGATACGACCCATGGATAAGTCGAGGGTAAAATTTAGGGGCATATAGGAAATAATGTAAAGATGATGCAAAAGAAAACAATGTCAAAGAACATACAAAATTCCAGCAGACATTAACTGTTTGTGTTCATTAAAGGCTAGATGGATGAAATAATAGAAGGTGATCAGTGCTTCCAGGACAGTTTATGGTCTTTCTTTTCATCAGGGTATGGTTCCTTTTTAAAATAAGTATTAAAGTATAGCTCTTATATTGACCAGTGTATAAGTTGACACAGGTTTTGGGGTCAATTTTTTGACTAAAATGTCTAGACTTATACATGAGTATATATAGAGTATATCTGAGCGATGTTCCCATGTATTGACGAACTTCTTTCTTTCTTGCAGCTTTAAACTCTACTCTGCAAAAATGGGAAGACATGGCTGTCACTCCCATCATTTACTCGGGCACAGATTCAGACACAGACATTGCCATGGATGTGAGCCTGAATGTGAACATGAAAGGACCACCATCGTCTACTGTATGCCACCCTACAAAGGCTACTCCCCTTGCAGCAGCCAGATGCAATGTGGGCCCTCTCCCATGCAATGTGTGCAGCCCTGTTCCTCTCCCGTCCAAGCCAAGAGCTGTGCTCCTCTTCAGCAGAGCTGCTATCAAACCAAAAAATGCTAAGGAAAGGTCTCCATCGGCCCTCATCTCAGCCAAGCAAGATCTCCCAACTTCCCCCTAGAGCCTTTATTAAAAACGCATGCACCTTCCTTTTTAATTTAAGCAAAACAAGCATGTTGAAACCTACATTTGTGATGCGATGGATGTCTCAGTCTGTTTCTGGTCCATGTCAGTTGTGTATGTAATTCCATCCTAGATCAGCTGTCTACTGGGTTTTGAGAAGGGGAAACCTGTATGAAAATGCACCTTTTACTTCTATTAATTTAAATGGAATGAATGTCTGACTATGCATTTAAACTGCATTCATTTCTATTCCTAGTTTCCTAAGAAAACCTGCAGCTTTTTATTGTGTTTAGAGCTGCTCTTAAAACCCGAAGTAGAGCAAATTGCAAGAGACAACTGCTCCACAATTTGGGTTTAGCCCAGGATGAGAAAATTAGATCCATTTGCTGAAACATGCAACCGAACATCCTCCTTTTGAGCATAGGAAGCTTGTTAACTTGATGCTATCTTTCATTACTTTCTTGGTATATGGGACACGTTCTTGCTTTCCAAGTTCTTAATGACCTCTTTCCTGGCTTGCAACTTTTTTTTATTGTATACCTGAGATGCAATAAAATTAAATATCATGCAACTATATGCTGTGTTGATTCTTATTGCCAGACCTGTCTTTCTACAATTATTACAGATGGATTCCCCAAAGAGTTTTGTCTGCTCACATGAATAGAATAAGAAAGGATTGGATCCACTCTGGGCATTTCTTTTCTCCATGAAATTGCCATATGAAGACATGTGCCTGTCATAGATGCGGTCAGACCACTAACTCTGGTGCATA
Organism: Urosaurus nigricauda; assembly: GCA_034509955.1. Classification (NCBI taxonomy): domain Eukaryota; kingdom Metazoa; phylum Chordata; class Lepidosauria; order Squamata; family Phrynosomatidae; genus Urosaurus; species Urosaurus nigricauda. Next base: position 3,803,434 of record JAOEGL010000010.1, read on the forward strand.
AATGGTTGTCTAAAGGAAATTTATCATGATATTCTGCTAAAAAATAGATTGTGGACTTGTTTATAAAGATAAGAAGTACAGCAGTCAATGCTTACCTTTAAAAAAAAATAAAAGCATAAAATAAAAATGGTTAAGGAAGGAGTACAAAAAACGTATGTATTCATTCCTGGTTGCATTTGGCAGGTAGTAATACAGTAAGTGTGGTCACCTAGTGTAGTGGTTTGAGCATTGGACTACACTCTGGAGGCCAGGGTTCGAATCCTCGCTTGGCCATGAAAACCCACTGGGTCACCTTGGGCAAATCGCACTTTCTCACCCCCAGAAAACCCTGTGATAGGTTCACCTTAGGGTAGCCATAAGTCGGAAACAACCTGAATGCACACAACAACAATAAAACAGGCCACAGGACAGGAGCTAAGTTCAATGGAAGGGCTGTAGTTACATTTTCCTTCTAGTGATCTTTGCAGTGACAGTTAGTACTGTCACTTGGTATGGTGAAGACTATATGCTTTCTATGGACCTTATCAGACGTCGGAAATTGAAAGTATAATCCAATGGCAATCTGAACACAATCATGGGGTTTCATGTTATTACGAATTAAAGTATCTCACACAATTTTGGGCAAAAGGGAAGTCATTCCGAACACAATCATGGGTTTTACGTTATTGCGAATTAAAGCATCTCATGCAATTTCAGGCAAGGGGGGGGTCATTTTTGGGTAATGGGAAGTCATTCTGAATGCATTCCGAATGCAATGGGAATTCATGTGAATTCGCTAAATTAGGAAATTCACGTGAATTCGAATTGGTTCCATTCGCAATTGAGAGAAATTCCTCCCATGTGATAAACTCCTATGTCTCTTCCCAGCGTCTCCAACATTGGCATCTGGTACCTGAAGATAAATGGCATCTGGTGGCATCCATCTCATTGTGTGTGTTTGTCTATCCACTCCAGCTGTTAGTTTAAAGCATTTGGGGGGATAGAATTAACCATTTTGTGTAGCTACAGTAAAATTCAGACAAAACGTCAGAGTGGATTTACTGTCACACTAACATAAAAAAACACTACCCGTGGTCAACTGTAGATAGTTTTGTGTATTTTATTCCTGGATTAATTTTTTAAAAACAAACAAACAAACCTTCTTTCCATCCCAAATGGGAGACATGCTATGTATCTGGGTGAAATTAGTTGCCAAATTGCAAAGGACGCAGCAGAAGGAGAGATGTGCACACAGTATTGCACACCATACCAGTGTAATGCACAAAGGCAGAACGGCACCCAGTTACTGATATGTGGTGTTGCAATGTTGCTGTTCTTCTTGGGGGGGGGAGCAGAAACTCTTGCTTCTGTGTTATCTTCCTGATCCAAATATCGAGACACAGGTTTCTGATTTATAGAGACCCTAAGGCCCTAAAGAAATGCTGGATGACAAGAGGAAGGAGAACTATATCTGTAAGCAAATGCCATTGAGCATGCTTGGTTGAATTTTTTCTAACATGGAAGTAGATAATTGCAAGTAAAGAACTTGTCATCCCAGAAAGAACCAGTAGAAGAGAATCCCACAAACCCTACTCAGTGGACAGAAAAAAAAATAAAATGCACAGATATAGGATGGGGGACAATCTGTAGAGAGAGGGAAGTAATAGTACCACTCTATTCTGGAAGTCATGCCTTAGGAGAAGAGACTTAGGGAGTTGGGTATGTTCAGCCTGGAGAAAAGAAGATTAAGAGGTAATATGAGAGCCCTGTTAAAGTATTTGAAGGGATGTTGTATTGAGAATGGAGCAAGCTTGTTTTCTGCTGCTCCAAAAAATAGGACATGGAGCAATGGATATAAACTACAGGAAAAGAGATTCCAGCTGAAGATTACAAAGAACTTCCTGACGGTAAGGGCTGTTCAACAGTGGAATACACTCCCTTGGTGTTTGGTGGAGTCTACTCCTTTGGATGTTTTTAAACAGAGGCTGGATGGCCATCTGTCGAGGATGCTTTGATTTGAGAGTACTGCTGCCAGTATTGCAGCCACAAGGTTGTGAGTTCAATCCCATGACTCCAGGGTTAACACAGCCTTGCCTCATTCCATAGGTTTCCAAAATGAGTACCCATATTGTTGGGGGCAATTGGCTTGCATGTTGTTGACCGCTTAGAGACTACTTAGTTCAGTTCGAAGCGATATAGAAATGTAAATGCTATTGTTATTGCTACTGTAAGTTCTTGCATGGCAGGGGGATGGACTGGATGGCCCTTGGAGACTCTTCCAGCTCCCTGATTCCATTCTTCCCATTGAGTTGGGTTTGTGGAATTTGTACAGAATATTTCCTCAATCTCTTCATCCAGTTTTCCCTCTGTCAGAACATAGCTTCCCATCCTAAGGTTTTGCCCTAGGTGTATATAAAACCTGATCGACCTGATGGTTTGAGGGAAATCAACAGAAGTTTCAGTCAGATGCCAGAGGGCCATAGTTGACTGTGGCGGAACAGGACCAACAGCATCTGTATGGTTCATGGCGACAGGCTACGAAGGCTGAAAAACTAGCTCAATGTCTGTGATGAATCCCTTGCATTAGATCTTCTTCTGGCACACAACCATGCTCTCTCTGGGATTCCAAGTGCATTGTTTGCAATTATATTCTTTCCCATTAAAAAATTGCAACCAAGCACACTCAATGGCATTTGACCACAGACATATTCCTCCCTTTCCTCATCTATTCCTCCCTCCTTTCATCTGTCTCAATGGTGTTTATCACACGGGAGGAATTTCTCCCAATTTCGAATGAAGCAATTAAAATTCTAGTTTAGCGAATTTACGTGAAATCCAATTGCGTTCGGAATGCGTTCAGAATGACTTCCCATTTCCCGAAAATGACTCCCCCCCCATTGTCCGAAATTGCGTGAGATACTCTAATACGCAATTATGTGAAACTCATGATTGCATTCGGAATGACTTCTCTTTTGCCCGAAATTGCGTGAGATACACTCATACGCAATGATGTGAAACCCCATGATTGTGTTCGGATTGCAATTGCAATATATACCACCAAATTCCATCGTATGATATCTCGCTATCTGTCTTTCTCTTTCTCTCCCTGGCCTTCCTCTCCCACTCATTCTCTTTCTCCTTTCCTTCATCCCCTGAAGAAAAGGTTTTTTTCTTTGTAGGGAACTTTTTCTCTGTGCAGAAATGGCACTTTCTTTCCAGAAAATGTTGTTTCCCCCAAAGTTGTTTCCCAAATTCCCACAAAAAAGATATTTTAAAATGTGAGGCAAAAAGTGTCATCTAAACATTTGATCCAAAATCCACTCTGATGTTTGCAAACACAGAAGGAGCTACTGTTAACTACCCAGAATCAAAACGCCCAACTTCTCAAATATAGTCAGTCTTTCATATCCACGGATTCTTTTCCCACAGATTCAACCATTCGCAGCTTGAAAATAGTCCAAAAAGATATACGTTCCAAAAAAGCAAACCTTGAGCTCTGCTCCTCTGCCACAACAAACCACAGTTCCCAGAATCCCATAGCATTGATCCAGGGCAGTTAAAGTGGTGCCAAACTGCAGTGCAGATGCAGGTACAGTCTAAGGTCTAATCTGCACTGCGGAAATAATGCAGTGCAGATTAACTGCCATGGCTCAATGCTATGCAATTCTGGGATTTGTAGTTTGGACAGCTATTAAGCCTTCTCTGTCAGAGAGCTCTGGTGCCACAACAAACTAGAAATCCCAGGATTCCATAGGACAGAGCCATGGCAGTTAGAGCCATGTGAAACTGCATTATTTCTACAGTGCAGATAAGCTCCAAAACATTCTTCCACAATCTTTGGTGTCGCTCCCATCATGTTCTGCCATATTTAGGGATGCAATCCTTTGCCAATTTTCTTCTATAAGGAAACCACAAGAAATTTTAGCCATTTCCTTCTTGCTGTGGATAACTCTTCAAAAATGGTGCAGATTGCAGAGATTATTCAGTCTGACACCTATTCTGCACACAGAAAAATGCATTTGGCTGTTTTGTACAGAATACATTTTCTGCACAGAAAAAGACTACATAGTCGACAGAAAAAATTACTATTTTTTCTCATGGAAAATAATATTTTTGTGTTGAACCTGTGTTTTCATTGCAGGAAAAAAATTGCTGTTTTCTGTATAAAGTCTCTTTGAGAATAAGTCTCAAAATATGAAAAGATACTTTTCAGTTCTGTCCAGGGCTCCATAATATGTTTTTTTTTCTACATTACCTTTTCAAGTATTTTAAAAATATTCTTCCTATCCTTTGCCAAACTATACTGCCTGGGGATGTTGGGAGATATAGTCCAATATATCTGGCAGGCACCAGGTTTATGACGTCTTGCAAAAGGTTCATGGCTCCAGCTTTACTGCCCAACTGGATGCTAATTCAATAGTAATAACAAATGAGACCTCACGTCTCCATTATCAATTCAAAATATTAGAAGGTATTAAATAATAATTATTTTTTTAATTAAAGGGAAAGCAAGAAGAGACACCGCTGATGGTTAACAAATAAGGAAGGCGAAACTTGAAAGGGTTTTAATTGGAAGAGAGGAATGCAGGAAGACAAGGAATCAGCCTTGATAGCAGGTTTCTGGGGCTGACAGGTTGCAAATCTCTGTTTATGAGGGTAACCTCCTTAGCCTTCAGCTGGGGTTGGATTGCTGAGAAAAGTGGCTTTTGGATGCAATTGGATTGAATTTGATTGAAGGGCAAAGGATGCTGGAGGAGGAAGCTTTACAGAGCACCAGCCCTGTAAACATAAAAGCAAGAAAAGTTTGCAGCAGAGGAAAGAGGGTTGGAACAACACAGTTGGAACATAGTTTTTGCAGGGGTTTTTGGGGCTATGTGATTGATTTTTTTCTGTAGAATCATTTCAAAGAGTCTTTGAAACTATCTCCTGGGTTGCGTCTGCATTGCAGAAATAATCCATTTTGGCACAACTTTGCCATGGCTCAATGCTGTGGAATCCTGGGATTGCTAGTGTGTTGCGTCACCTGAGCTCTCGGCCAGAGAAGGCTAAATAGCTCACAAAACTACAAATCCCAGAATTCCATAGCATTGAGCCATGAGAATTAAAGTGGGGTCAAAATAGGTGATTTCTGCAGTGCGGATGCAGCCTAGGAAACCCTTTGGTATCCATCGGTCCCATGATCCTCTATAAAGACAAGTTCTATCAGATAAAGGCATGGCTTTCTTGCTTCCTTCCAGAGCCAGAATGTGACTCAAACACACCCAACCTTTTTTTCTTTCATCTTCTTTCAAATGCATGGTTTTGGCTTTACACATCTCACCTTGCTTTAATAAACATTATTAGAATGTGAATTTGCTTCCAGCAATGCAAAAGGGTGATGAGGAATTATACTCATCTGAGGACTCTGCTAGTTTGTTCTAAAGAAGACAGTTCCCACAATCTAGTTATTTCTGTTTTGCCAAGTTTAGCTGGTTGTTCTTGCTCATCCACTCCTTTGATTTTGGGGCTATTTATTGTGATGTCTTGAAAATCGACTTTTCCTGAAAAGGGAGAGTGGCGTTGCAGGAAAAAAATGGTGCAAATTTGGATGAAGTGGTCCTATAATTTGGGAAGCAGATATTTTCCTTTCTGATTTTTTTAAAACTTAAGAGTTATTTAGATTTATAGTGAAAAGGTTTAAAAGGAAGAAAGGCAGAGGAGGAGGGGGGGGAATCTAGTAGTCCATTTAGGACTAACTGAATTTTATTTTATCATGGGTTTTCATGGATATCAAAGGGCGATGTTTAAGCCTCCGGTGATAAAGCATCTTTTTACCACTGTGGGATAGAATGTAATAGGATCCAGAAAGATGCAAACCATGACCCTGGCCATAAAAAGGCTGTGTGAGATGATAACAAGTCTTTCAATTTTTTACTTTGGACAGTATACTACAGCAGACGAAGCAATAGTCTATTCACAGTTTGCTTTAATAGGTACTCTCTAAATGGTTTACAATCTGTAAGTCCATTGCCCCCAACAAGGTGGACACTCATTTACTGACCTATGGAAGGCTGAGTCAACCCTGGTGCCCTTGGATCGAACTCACAACATTGGAGTTTATCAGATGACAGAAATTGAAAGAATAATCTAATGGCAATCCGAATGCAATCATGGGGTTTCACATTATTGCGTATTAAAGTATCTCACACAATTCCAGGCAAAAGGGAAGTCATTCTGAACGTAATCATGGGTTTTATGTTATTGCGTATTAAAGCATCTCACACAATTTCGGGCAATGGGAAATCATTTTAGGGCAATGGGAAGTCATTTTAATCACATTCTGAATGCAATTGGAATTCACGTAAATTTGCTAAACTAGCGAATTCACGTGAATTCGAATTGGCTCCAAATGGCTCCATTCAAAATAAAAATAAATTCCTCCCATCTGATAAACTCCATTGTGGCTGCAGGACTGGCATTTAACCACTGTGCCACTAGGGATCCCTAACATGGCTACTTTAGTGAGTGCTGTTTTGGATGCATCTACACTGCAGAAATAATGCAGTTTGACACCATTTGAATTACCATGGCTCCATCCTACAGCATCCTGTGTCTTTTTATTCCCCATCACCGTGTACAGATGCGAGAGCTGGACAATGAAGAAGGCAAATAAAAAGAAAATTAACTCATTTGAGATGAGAAACAAATGGGTCCTAGAAGAGATCAATCCTGGACTCCCTTTGGCCACATCATGAGAAGGCATGAGTCATTAGAAAAGACAATAATGCTAGGAAATGTAAAAGGTATCAGAAAGAGAGGACAACCACATGTCAGATGGATAGACTCAGTCAGGGAGGCCACAGGCCTGAAACAAGAAGACCTTAGCAGATCAATGGAGAACAGGGGGACTTGGTGATGTCTCATCCACAGGATCGCCATCAGTTGAGGTCCATTTGAGGGCACCTTGTCAGAAGAAGAAGAATTAAAATATTTTTAAAACTTATTTTTAAACCAAGATTTAAAACCACACAGCATTGTCCAAAGCCCTTGTCTTGCAAACCACCCATTCCCAAAGGAAGGAAAAGAGAAAGAGCCACCCTAGTTTCTCTAGGAAAGGAATTCCTAAGCATGGGGAAAGAGATGGAGAAGAGGCCACAGAGAAGACTTCCTCCCACGTTCCCACCAAGCATGGCTGTGAAGGTGTCTCTCCTGAAGATCTTAGAGCTTGGGCAAACTCATATGAGGAGCTATGGTCTTTCGGAGATGAGATGAACCACCATGAATGGTGCCTCGATTGTTAATGATCAAAGCATGTAGGTGTCCACCATGTTGCCTTTGACCTCTGACTCAGATCACTTCTTCTCTCGCTAATCAGAAAAGCATTAGCTTAAGAATATGATTCCGTGACGCTTTCATGAAGTTACCTGTTATTAGACTCCAGATCCTCACAAGAAAGGTAGTTAGATGACTCTACTTCAAACAAACGTATTGGCATATAAAGACATTAATAGGAATTTGAGGGCCATTACTGTCATCACGAGGCTCCTGACACTTACTCTACAGTCAGAAGGCTATCTTTTCTCTCCTTCATAAATTAGTCCACTTAACTCACATGCTTGAATAAAAAAAATATTGAATGAGCCTGAAAGAAGCAATGTTTATTACTTATGGGAAAATATGTTGCACCTTCTAATTTGTTCTTATTATCGAGTTTGTACCACGTGTAGTTACCTGAGGATGTTCTCTATGACAGCTCCATTTATTTATCCATTTATTTATTTTCACCTACTGTTCAAACAGAACCAATGTGTATGCATAATACAACATTGCAATTTTAGGACCTTATATTTAGATGAACAAAATATTTTAAAATGTTGCGTGATCATTCATGATTTGTTCTGATTTATGGAATCCACAAGGACAGAACAGATGTTAAAGGAAATGTGTCTTCCTTGTGATGAACTACAGTGGCATCAGAGATGCATGCTTTCAGACTTGAAAATCAAGCTTCTTTTTAACCTTCCAGGGACAGAACAATATGCTAAATACTAGGTGAAAATAATCATGTAGTAGGACAAGTAGACATCTTAAACCACTTGAGGGAGCACCTATGCTAAAAATGTGCTAAAGATCTAGTCTAGTTTGACCTATAGACAGAGCAGGTTGTTGCTGTTGCTGAGTGCTTTCAAGTCATTTTCAACTTATGTCAACCCTAAAGTGAACCTAATGTGGAGTTTTCTTGGTCCAAGAGTATGCCACTCACCTAAGGTCACCTGGTGGGTTTCCATGGCTGATAAGGATTTGAACCCTGATCTCCAGTTATAATCCAGTGCTCAGGACAATACATTGCACTGGTTCTCGGGCTAGTCTTAGCAAAGATCATGCCTCTGATGGGTCTAAAGATAGTCAAGAATTCATATACGCATCAAACACAGAAAGCAGGGTTAAAAGCAGTCAAAAGCTGAAAGGCATTGTGTCCTGGATCTTGCACAAAAATCATCTATAAAATAAAACAAACACTAGAAGTGAAGATCCAAACAGAAAGGGGAAGAGTTCAGTGAAGAAGTAGTTAGTTATGGGAACCACAGTACTGAGAGTTGACATTCCATATCAACGATAAAAGGACCTCAATTCAACATGCCCTCAGCATGACTTAATCTCTGCATGTGAACCTGTGCTATGCCAAGCAGTAGACCCTCTTCTCAACTCGCTAAATAGCCTCTGAAGCCACCACACATGGCTGCACATTCCTTTGTAGCAAACATGAAGATCAGGAAAATGCTGGGCCATTGCCAGATGTAGAATTATCACAGCAACACTGAGACTGCAGGAGGAACCTTAGGACCTAAGTATTGGTGACATTATTTTGTGTCTGGCTATGGGGAGCTAGGCTCTGATCTTGAGCTGCTTAGAGTAAATCATGCAATGGCTGTGTGCGGTGGTTTCGGAGTTTTTATATTAAGCCAATGTAGGGGTCTAGATTCTGTGGAGGGAGAGAGGCAATACCAACCACTGTAGCACCATAAAAGTGACTTGAACACAGATAAGGGACACACAGGGGCAGTACAGACCATCCAAAAGGGGTGGTCTGTAATCACCCAGAGAAGCGGCAGGATGGGGCCAGGGTTGCCTCACCAGCAGCCCCAGAAGCCCCATTCCGCCACTTCTCCAGGCCACGGAGAAGTGGCCGCTGCACCCCGCAACCGACAGCGGTTCCAAGGGGAGAAAGGGGCATCCACTAAGGCCCCTTTCCCCTCGGGGTTCTTGGCAGGGCAGTCTAAAGGCCGCGTCAAGGACCAGGCACAAAAAAGGAGCTCCATTTCGGATCTCCTTTTGACACCGCGGAAAGGGCATCCTAGGAGCCCTCCCGCGGTGCCATTATGTCAGGCATGCACAGAGTTATCTAAATGCTGCAGCGCCATGACATTTTGATGGCACGCCCGTATGGACGCCACCATTTTAAAATGGCGGCATCCATACGCGCTAGGGTTAGAGAGGGTGTAGATGCTGCACCCTCCCTAACCCTAATCGTGTCGCAATGGCACCTCTTACTGCCCGTCTGTATCGGGCCATGCTTGTCTATATTTTCCTAACAGAATTCCAGCCATAGGGTAACTTTGTTGTTGCTGTTGTGTGCCTTTAAGTCATTTCTGACTTGTGGCGATCCTGAAGAGAACCTATCATGGGATTTTCTTGGCAAATTTCTTCAGAGAGGAAGAAACCATTGACCATTGCCTTCCTCTGAGGCTGAAGGGTGACTTGCCCAAATCACCCAGTGTGTTTTCACGGCCAAGCTGGGATTCAAACCCTCCAACACTCAAACCAACACACCAAGCTATCTCTCTATAGGGTAACTATGCTCACTGAATTATGTCTGGGTTAGATGACACAACCTTGTTATAGAAGTTCAACCTTGTGCAACCAATGAACATTTCACAGGGATGCACAACTGTGTAATCAATGCACAAAGTGCAATATGCCACATGGAACACCATGCTGTACAGTAGCATCACATGTGCACCTCGACTTTTGCAACCTTCAGTTGAATGTGGCCATTACACATTGGCCAAAAATGTTCACCCGCTTGTGTGAGGGAACTTGCGCACATGTAAAGAAGGACAGCATTCCAGCCTCAGTGTCCAAATGTGATTCTAGCCTATGACTGAAAGTTTTTATGACTGAACATTCAGAGCCTCACCTAGAATGCAGACACAACACATCAGTGCAACAAAGCAAAGATGATCTGGTCATGAGATATGCCTTTCTCATGAATATCCCTTTACTCATGAGCAATCCTTATTCCTCATTCAGCCACTTCTGCATCTAGCAGCTGACAAAGTTGGACTCCATGACAAAGACTGGACACCTATATTCCTTAGGGCTAGCTGACTGTTCATTTTCCACCAATGATTCAGATAGGAGTGTATTCACGGATTGAGGGAAGACTCTACTGTATCCTTTAGGCCAAGGCTCTCCCAAGGGTCCCAAATGTGGGCTTTCCCTCTGTAACATTAATTTTGGCAATCTCCAGCTCTTCCTCCAAAGAGGAAGCATCCATTATGAAATTAGCACACTGGCTTTAGACAGTAAATTCCTTTCGTGAAGAAATCCAGACGTTTTTAAATCGCAGTCAATTGTGGCTAGTGGCTCCAATACCAATCGGTTGGTGACTTTGATCATTGGTTGCACAAGGTTGAAATTTGTTCAGAATTTTAGTCTAAAATAAAAAGTAGTTACTGAAGGAGCTGATAGCTATCACCAAATTAGGTTCAAAGCCTTGGATATCCTCTTTGAAGTGGAAATGAAACAATTAAGTAGATTCGCTGCCATAACAGACATTGAAGCTATCAGTCACTGCTGACCACAACACCTATCATCCCCATATAGCATGACCAGAGGTAACGGAATTGCAGGAGCTAGAGTTCCAAGCAGCTGAAAGTCTAAAGGTTCCCCAGTATTTTTTGTGGGGTTATGTGGCCATATTCAAGAAGAGTTTATTCCTGGCATTTTGCCAGCATCTGTGGCTGGCATCTTCAGAGAATGCTGGCATGGAAGAGAGTGGGGTAATATATATATTGATTGTTTGACCCCACTCTCTTCCATGCCAGCATTCTCTGAAGATGCCAGCCACAGATGCTGGCGAAACTCCAGGAAGAAACTTTTCTAGAACATGGTCACATAGCCAAAACAAACAAACAAACAAACAAACAAGCAAACACAAAAAACTATGGGTGCCAACCATGAAAGCCTTCAACTTCATGTTTCCCAGTATTCTTTTTTTTTAAAAATCCAATGAAGTATTTTTTAAAAAATTAATTTTAATTTACTTTCTTCTACTGTATTTATTGTATTGTAAGATTGCTCATTTCAGAGGTTTACCCAACCAGGAACTTGTCTGCATAGGTCAAAAGGACTGTCCACCCCAACATTGCCCTGTTCGGACAACACGCATCCCAAAACTCGATACTGGTGGAAGCAGTCCAGATGACATTCAACACCTGGGCCAGGGTTTAAGAGCCACATTTCAAAAGCTAACTTGTTATTCCAGATCTTTCAGTTATATCCAGAGCCCTCCATTCCCAAACCACAGCAGTTCTCTGCACAGGTGTCCTGCTGAGCTTTCCAGTGTGCTTGGGACTTTGTAGGTAGAGAGAAGTCAGATTGGGGTAGATTGGTTAAAACTGAGAATTTTAACATGCTCAGAAGTTTAAAATTATAGAGCTGAAATGTACTAAGAGCAAAGCTTGTTACTGCAGGTCATGTCAACTCCTTTGTTTTGGAATGTAAACCATTTGGAAATAGTTCCTAACTTAAAATTTTAACCCAAATAAAAGGAAGTACAGCATAGACAATTTGAGAACAATGAAACTAAATATATAGATAACAATTTGATTGATGGATACCCCATGAGGGATAGAGATGCATGTTAGGTGGAATATTTGAACATCCAATGAGTATACAAGGGTGAAAATGTTTATTTTATATGTAACCAATAAAATGTGATTTGTAGTTTTATTTGTTCAAGGAACTATAAGCGGCTGATTCGTTTGGGAATCTGGCCGCCAGAAATGTGGATTCATTTCCTTCTGGGGACAGCTGCAGCAATAAATTATGTTTTCCTTTCCAATCGGGCTCCTGGGTCTCCCTGGTTCTGGTTTTAAATTAAATTCTATAAGAATCGTATTACAAGATGTCTCCAAAAGGAGAAAACGGAAAGGTTAAAGGTGTCCGAGGTAGGAAATCCCATAACCTGGGGGACCCCATAAAAAAGACTCTGATTTTGTTGTCCTCTGACGTAGCCTCTTATGGAAGTGAAATATGGAAGAAGCAAGCATCAGATGGTATGTCAAGTACATGGGAAGGGTCATAAACTGGGGAAACCCCTAATAGCATAGGATGAAATGTTGACGTAAGAGGGGTGAGTGGAAATCCAAAGAGATGCCTTAAAGTCTTCCGAGTCCTGATTCCATTTCCCCCCATAACGTTAGACAAATGTCCATGTTATGGCTAATTACAACTCAACGGTTAGGATTTTACAAAAAAGAAAAGAAGAAAAGAATGACCTCCAGCAAGAAAAGTCAGAAGGGGTGATCAGAATATGAGCAATCATGTGCGGCTGAGTCATTCCTGTGATGCTGAGCACATGGAGCGCTATTGGAAGATCACTCCGTTCTCCCAGTGTTTCTGTGCATGGAACAATTTATTCAAGTTCCCTCTGGTGTGGATGACGTAAGTATCATCATGAAAGGCCTGTAATTATATTATAAATTCTCCCATAATGAAAGATACAGAGGTGGAAAAAAAAAGATCAAAGGACTTGGCTCGAAAGATGGTGCAGCACATGGACATGAGTTTTTGGTAAGTCATCGCGACCTGACCCGTTCTTCTCTAGTTCCTCACGTCCTAGGGGTAGGGCTTTTGGAGCTGTATAAAACCTTTCAGCCACCTCTCAGTTCTTCACTCAATCGCTTGCATCTCCCTTGCGTTTACAGGTTCTCACTGCTGAACAGGTAAGTTGAATGATACTCCTGAGAGGAGGGGAGGAAAAGAGAATTTGGATGGAGGTTCTTCCTGCCACAGGAGTTAATGAATGCTTGCTCTGGAACTACTTGCATGGCGAGATCCTCTGGAAACCATGCCCTATGAGGAACAATTTAGGGAGCTGGGGATGTTTAGCCTGGAGAAGAGAAGGTTAAGAGGTGCTATGATAGCCCTGTTTAAATATTTGAAGGGATGTCATATTGAGGAGGGAGCAAGCTTATTTTCTGCTGCTCCAGAGAACAGGACCCAGAACAATGGGTGCAAGCTCCAGGAAAAGAGATTCCACCTCGACATTAGGAGGAACTTTCTGATAGTAAGAGCTGTTCGATAGTGGAACTGAATCCCTTGGAGAGTGATGGGGTCTTCTTCCTTGGAGGTCTTTAACAGAGGCTGGATGGCCATCTTTTGGGGATGCCTTGATTATGAGTTCCTGCAAGGCAGAATGGGGTTGTATTGGATTGCCCTTGTGGTCTCTTCCAACTCTACGATTCTATGATTCTATGATCCAACAGATAACTTTTCTGTACTTCTGGTCCATTCCTTTCATCCATTCCCTCCCTCCCTCCCTCCCTCCCTTCCTTCCTTCCTTCCTAGCTTCATTCCTTCCTAGCTTCCTTCCCAGTTTGGGTCAGAGTCTTCTTAACCACATGAGGGGCAAGGTGTGTAAACTAGAAGGTCCAGTTTCCATGAAATAGTCCTTCCACTATCAAACCATTATGATAAGATGTTGATCTGTCTTTAGATCTGCCAAGGAGGGAGGAGGTTTAACCAAGAGGTCAGGCTGGGCTTTACGCCTAAGCTCAGCTCCCCTGGCTTCTCTTCAGAAATTGATTGGTTGACCAATTGATAGATTAACTGATCAAGTGATTGCTTGAATTTATATGCCACTTTTCTCCTAATATGAGACTTGACCGCTTGCACTATAGGATTGAAACAAAATACTGTTAAGGCAATGCATTTACTGTATATACTCGACTATAAGTCGACCTCAAGTATAAGTCAAGGGCAGGTCTGGAGGCTAAAATTATGGGTTTTGATATGACCCATGGATGAGTCAAGGGTAAAATTTAGGGGCATGTGATGAAAGATTTATAGGATGAAGCAAGGAAAATTAAGCCAAAGAACTTAACGAAATTCCAGCTGGAATTTCGTTAAGTTCATTGGCATAATTTTGGATGAGAGAGCAGGGGTTCACTGCTTTCAGGACACTTTCACCTTTCACCAAGGGATGGCTCCCTTTTTATAAGAAGTACAGTATTTACATTGACCCGTGGATCAGTCAACTCAGTTTTTTGGGTTGATTTTTGGATTAAAATTTCTAGACTTATACATGAGTATATACAGTAGTTAGGTAGTTATCCTACCTATCCTGCTCTTATTTTTAATGGGACTCAAACTAGAGTACAATACAAACTAAAACTAAATCATAGAGTCATAGAATCATAGAGTTGGAAGAGACCACAAGGGCCATCCAGTCCAACCCCCTGCCATGCAGGAACTCCCAATCAAAGCATCCCCGACAGATGGCCATCCAGCCTCTGCTTAAAGAACTAAAACAATATGTAGAAAAATTGTATGGTACATTTTTTTTTAAAAAAACCAACAACAAGTAGACATTTATATTAAATAAATTAGACCAGTTTAAACGTTCAATGCAGATGCTGTTTTCCATAGCATGGATGCATTTGTTACCTAAATCCTCTTCTGCCAATGTGGGATCTCATCTCACACATTTGTCATGTATTGGCCAGAATTCTGTTGGTTGCTAGACTGGTAATAGTGGTTGGAAACAGAAGGGAGGAAAAGAGAAAGGAGATGTAGCAGCCACCAAGGAAATAGTAATAATAATAATAATAATAATAATAATAATAATAATAATCTGCTCCAAGCCAGCGAATGTTTGTTTCCCTTCTCTTGCCACCACTGGAAAAAGTGCAAGTACTAGGACAGTGCAAGAACAAGGTCTTAGCCATGATATAGGAAAGATAGAAAGAATATCCAAAAATATTTAAATTATAGACAGAAAGGAGTGGTTTCCAAATATCAGGAAGCCCTAAGGAGAAGAAACCTGAGTAAATGAGTATCTTTGCTTTGAGAAACTTATTTTGCATGAAAAACACACACATTTTTTTCAAGCAAAAGCAACATTTTTTTTTGCAAAGGAGAGTAGCTTCCTTTGTAGAAAATTTCATTTTCTATGTGGAAAAAGAAACTGATTTTCTACACAGATAATATACACAGACGTGTGTGTGTGTGTGTGTGTGTGCACAGAAAGTCAGTTTCTTTAGTATTTGTGTGTGTGTGTGTGTGTGTGTATTTCTGTGCAAAAATTCAATTTTGTGCAAAATTCATTATTTTATGTGACAAAAAGTTTTTTAATAATTGTAAAGTCCTGAATGGCAAATAGTTCTCCAAAACTGCAGATATTTTGAAGATTTCCATCTAATAGGCAGAAAAAATATCAAAAACAGTCAATAATTTGCCCACAAGAATGACATTTATGATTATTTGCACCTATACTGTGCATAGTGAAATATTTCCTGAAGATTCACTTCACACAGTGTTCACGGCAAAGCTCACTGACAATGTTCACCAATGGGGTATTTTAGTACTGAAGGGTAGACTGCATACCATGAGAGTAGTTTACCAAGAAGCAATTTATCCAAATCTAGCACAAAGACATAAGTGCTTACTGAACAAGGCATATCTGTGAATATTGGAAAGGTTTTATAACAATTTTTTTTTTTGCCTCTTGCAGATTTACGACACCAAAATGGCCTGTTCTGGAACCAAGACTCCTTATTGTTCCCAATGTGGATGCTTACCTTGCTGCTGTACCCAGATTCGCAGCTGTTCTAAGTGTGGATGTTCCCCCTGCTGCTGTTCTCAGATTCGCAGCTGTTCCAAATGTGGATGCTTCCCCTGTTCTTGTTCAAAGTCACTCTGTTCAAAATGTGGATGCTCCCCTTGCAGTTGTTCCAGGTCTTCTTCTAAGTGTTCCAAATGTGGATGCTCCCCCTGTTGCTGTTCAAAGTCTCTCTGTTCCAAGTGTGGATGTTCTCCCTGTTGCTGTTCTAAGTCTTCCACTTCTAAGATTTCCAAATGTTCCAAGTGTGGGTGTTCTCCTTGCAGCTGTTCCCAGTCTCTGTGTTCCAAGTGTGGACATTCCCCCTGCTGCTGCTCTAAGTCATGTTCTGGAACAAAGATTTCTAAGTGTTCCCAGTGTGAATGCTCCCCTTGCTGCTGTTCCAAGTCTTCTTCTCTCTGTTCCAAGTGTGGATGTTCTCCTTGCTCCTGTTCCCAATCTTTGACCAGTTCCAAAGGTTCCAAGTGTGGATGTTCATCCTGTTGCTCTTCCCAGTCCCTCTGTTCCAAGTGCAAATGTTCCCCCTGTTGCTGTTCTAAGTCTTCTAGTTCCAAGTGTCTTCAATGTGGATGCTCCCCATGCTGCTGTTCCAAGTCTTCTTCTTACAGTTCTAAGTGTTCAAAGTGTGGATGTTCTCCTTGCTCTTGCTGCCAGTCTTTGTCCAGTTCCAAATGTTCTAAGTGCGGATGTTCCCCGTGTTGCTGTTCTAAGTCTTCTTCTAAGTCCAAGTGTCTTCAGTGTGGATGCTCCCCTTGCTGCTGTTCCAAGTCTTCTTCTTCCAGTTCCAAATGTTCCAAGTGTGGATGCTCTCCTTGCTGCTGTTCCAAGTCTCTCTGTTCTAAGTGTGGATGTTCTCCCTGCTGCTGTTCCAAGTCTTGTTCTTGCAGTTCTAAATGTTCCAAGTGTGGATGTTCACCTTGCCGCTGTTCCCAGTCTCTTTGCTCCAAATGTGGATGTTCTCCCTGCTGCTGTTCCAAGTCTTCATCTTCCAGTTCTAGATGTTCCAAGTGTGGATGTTCACCTTGCTGCTGTTCCCAGTCTCTCTGTTCCAAGTGTGGATGTTCTCCTTGCTGCTGTTCCAAGTCTTCTTCTTCCAGTTCCAAATGTTCCAAGTGTGGATGCTCTCCTTGCTGCTGTTCCCAGTCTTTTTGCTCCAAATGTGGATGTTCTCCCTGCCGCTGTTCCAAGTCTTGTTCTTGCAGTTCTAAATGTTCCAAGTGTGGGTGCTCTCCTTGCTGCTGTTCCCAGTCTCTTTGCTCCAAATGTGGATGTTCTCCCTGCTGCTGTTCCCAGTCTCCCTGTCCCACATGTGGATGCTGCCCATGTTGCAATTCCCAGGTCCGCTATACCATTTGTACTGGTGTTCCCTGCTGTTGTCCTCATTGTGTGTCCTCCCAATGCACCTTGAACCAGCCATGCTGTTGTGCTCGATGCTATTGCACTCCCTGTGGCTGCAACCAGTGTCGCTGCTCTCAGTCCTGTTGTGGCCAGTCCTGTGGTTGCAACATTTATCAATCCAAGTGTTGACCACAGTAATCCTACTGAGGCTTGGGAAATAATAAGAATAAGAATAAAATCTACTAGTTGCTGTCCTGAAACCTGCATGTGAAAATAGCTGACTGTTGTTAGTTTGACATCTGGAATATCGGCATCAAAACTGGCTTATCTTCCTGGTCTCAGCTGCTAAATTAATCTGCCTAAATCTTTGTGCCTACCTCCTTCAAGAAGAGGAAGATTCCTTTCTCCCAATATTCTTGAGAAGCTCTCCAGCAGATCCATAGAGTTCTGGTTTTCCTCTTGGTGATGGGCAATCTGTCATAACTAATCCTTGTATAGCAACTTTCATCATTAAAATTCTGAAATCATGGAACTTCTTCATGTGGTTATTTGTTTTTCTCTTTATTTTTTTCCAGTGCCATTTCCTAGATGTATTCTCTCTCTACATTTTAGCTGGGTGAGGCACCAGAGCTCTCTGACAGTGGAGGCTGAATACCTCACCAAATTACAAATCCCATTATTCTGTAGGATAGAGGCATAGCAGTTAAAGTGGTATTGAACTCCTTTGATTCTGTAGTATAGCTACACCCTCAATAATTGCTTTTATACCATATGTTTTGAGAGACTACATACACTACATATGTATTTTGCAGGGACACAATTTATGCCCCAAAATGGACTCTAAAATCATGGGTAAACTTATCTACGGGGCAACAACTTAATACTGCTTGAAAATTTCCTGAAAGAAGTGCTCACCTTCCTCCGTAACCAGGGATCTTTAAGGAGGTTCCTGTTTTGAATCCCCGCTGCTCCCTGGTGCGCTCTCCTCTCTTGCTGTGTGTGTGTGTGTGTGAGAGAGAGAGAGAGAGAGAGGCTTGGTCCCTGTTTTGCAAGCCATGAGTCTGAAAATCCGGGGGGGGAGGAGAGAGAGAAAAAGATCTCCCCCCCCCCTTTGCAAGCCATGAGTCTTGGGAATCCTGAGAGTTATGTGCAAAGAAAGAGAGAGAGGTTTCTGTCCCCTCTTGTGCAAGCCATGAGTCTTAGGAATCCTGGGAATTATGTGCAAAGAAAGAGAGAGAAGTTTCTGTCCCCTCTTTTGCAAGCCGTGAGTCTTGGGAATGCTTTTGGTAAAGGGAAAGTGTGTGTGTGTGTGTGTGTGTGTGTGCTGAAGTTTGTTTGCCCTTTTACATGCTGAGACTATGACCCTTGGGACTTGGGAGGGGTCCAGAGAGGGAGAAGTAGTGAGGGAAGTGGTGATTTGTTTCCTCCTTTAGATCTTTTGTAACATGCCCCAGTGTTTGATCCTCGACTTATCCACGGGTCATATCAAAATCCATGATTTTGGTCCCAAAAACTGCCCTCGACTTATACATGAGGTCGACTCATACACGGGTATATACGGTATATATGGTAAGCATAAACTGAGATTGCTGTGAAAGGCAAGATTCTACCCTTTCCTTTCCTCTCCTCCCTCCTGAATTAACTGAGTGCAAACTACTTTTTTCATTTTTGACTCGGTTTGCACAATTGAAGTAAAGCGAGGACAAAGGTGGAAAGTGGTAGGAGGAAAGAAAAACCGGGGCATTTTAAAAGCAGCTGAAAAAGTGAAATGACGGAGGATTAATCGGGACTGCCCCTACCAAATCAGTACAGTTGGAAGGTTTGCTGCTTTAGCATAATTTAAGCATTTCAAATCCCCAACAAGAAAACCAACCCATATCTACCCATTCTTGGGGACAGTTGAAGATTCTTAGCTGGTTGCAGCAAACATTCTTGAAATGTCCATGGATCTACTGTAGTTTGTACTGGGATTCCTGCTCATCCTTTTTAAAAGGAGTCCGACCAATTCCACACTCAACCACTGGGAGGAGAAGAGTATCATGAACAGCTCCAGCTCGAAGACCTATTCATTTATCTCCTAATCTTGCCAAATTACACACCTAGAGTTTTCCCTCTTCTTTGCCGTAATTGCATGTTGTACTTATCTTCCCTCTGCTTAATTCCTGGAAACCACTCTTAACCATTGTTAAGATCAGAATGGCTGGTGGAGCTGTCATTATCTTCTTGGTTTCAGACAGTTTACTAATAAAAAGCAATTAAAAACCAGACCTTTCTGAACTTCGGTGACTCTTTGTTTTGGGTGTACCTACATTGCAGACCTACATTAGATTCATCAGCATGCTTTCTAGCCAGGGGAATGCTAAGTCTGTGAGAGGACTCACCTTGCTCTGATAGGTAATTGAAGATGATTTGAAAGTTGCTTAGCTACTGCAAAATGCAGCAATTCAAAGTGCTGACTGAAAGATTGTACAGGGCCGTAAAAATGAAATGCATAGTTATAGGAAGGGAAACACCTGGCTAGACAGCAGTACATGCGCATCTAAGAGTCTTTGTGGACCACAAGTAGAACAGGAGTCAGCACTGTGGTGTGGAAGCTAAGGAAGCCAATGCAATTCTGGGCACAAAGTCTAGGTCAGTGATTCCAAAAAGGGGGTGGTATACCCCACAGGGGGCAATGGAAAGATCCAGGGAGAAAGGGAGCAGCAGAGAGTCTTTGGTCAAAGTATTGGTGTGCAAGAAAGGACTTTATCAGACGGGAGGAATTTCTCTTTATTGTGATTGGAGCCAATTCAAATTCACGTGAATTCGCTAGTTTAGCGAATTCACGTGAATTCCTATTGCATTCGGAATGTATTCAGAATGACTTACCATTACCCGAAAATGACCCCCCCATTGCCCAAAATTGCGTGAGATGCTTTAATTCACAATAACGTAAAACCCATGATTGCGTTCGGAAAGACTTCCCTTTTGCCTGAAATTGCGTGAGATACTTTAACTCGCAATAACATGAAACCCCATGATTGCGTTCGGATTGCCATTGGATTATACTTCCAATTTCTGACATCTGATAAGGTCCCTAGACAGGGGGAACCAGCAGCCTTTAGGACCATGGTGGGGATTCTTGGGACTTCCTGTCAGGGTCTCTGAAAAACACAACTCAGCCTTCCAGAACATTTTGTGTGGTGGTGTCTCCTGCTCTTTGCCTGCTTGCATGAACTTCTTCAGAGTCTTCTTCTCTGGTAGTGTTTAAACAGAGGCTGAATGGCCATCTGTTGGGGATGCTTTGATTGTGAGTTCTTGCATGGCAGGATGGGGTTGGACTGGATAGCCCTTGGGGTTTCTTCCAACTCTAGAATTCTATGATTCTATGAACTCATCCCCCCACCCCCTTTGCTTCATTTTTCACTGGTGACGCCCGCTGGGAAACTCTTGTAAGGCTTGGGTGCAGGACATCACTCCTATGGGTCAGAGTGGTGGCCTTTTGGGATGTGGCAGTGGGGGAGAAAAGGTGGCAAAAAGGTGTTTTCAAAATTGGGACCCTGCTTAAGCTTTGTGAACTACTCTGCTGCTTTTTCTTTCATCAAGCAGGTAACAGAGAGAAAAAGTAACAGAAAAAGCAATGGAGATTATCCCATGGGGTTTTTCCCCATCCTTGTCTTGTTCCTGTCCCATCCTTCCTGCACATTCATGGGAAGGACTTTCAGGTGATGTCAAGCAGATCCTGTAATTAACCCATCATTAAAGCTACATTGGCCAGCATTTTGCATTAATGGAAATTGGCATTAATACAATGCCGCTTTAATGACGAGTTAATGGTGGAATCGGTGCAATGATGTGAAAGCCTTTCATGATATCACAGTCACTGACAGGTTAATTATGGGATAAGGATGGAGGAGCAGTCTCCAGTCCAGAGCATGTGGACCCTATAAACCCCCTACACATGCCATAACTGCACCCATCTCCATCCCAAAAGAAGAAGGATTGAGTCCTTCCTCACCAGGAAGAAGCTTCTCCCTTTGCACTTGGATGCCTTGGAAGCAGCAGGCTGAGCCGTGGCCAAGAGGCCTCTTGACCACACTGGCCTTTGCTGGAAGGGTGGCACGGCTGAAAGGCTGCTTGGGTTGTTCAGCCAGCTGGCATGGTTACTGCTCCCAGGGTGACCAGGTGGAAAGGGAGCAGTGACCAAGATTAGTTGTTTTTAATTAGTTGTTTTGAATATTGCCCAAAATAAAGGATGGTGGTGGCTGGAAAAGGTTTAGGGACCACTGGTCTAGATCAAGTGAAATAATAGAATCACTCTGTTCTACTCATTATATTATCATTTTTTTTCTGTTATTTTGCAAAAGGAGTGTCTTTATATTCTTGCCAGGGACAGTATCATCTTCAGACACCCCTTACCCCAAAGTTTCCAAGGACTCTAAAGCTCTACCCAAGAAGAATACTCCAACAGTATGAACTGTTTGTTTCTTTTTCTGTAAGGGCATAAGTTCCATAAATAACAATCAAGGAGAGTATCAAGTTGAATTACTTTAGAATTTTATTCAGATATGATTGAAAGGGCATTCCATTCCAAGAAGAAAACAGGAAAATCTCATGCTAGAAAGACAATTAGCATCCCTCCTTGAGGAAATTGCAGTCTTGGGGGGGGGGGGGGGGGAAATACAATTAAAGAGAAGATGAGAAGAAACTAATGACTACATGAAGGAGGGAGGTTGAAAGCTTGGTATTCTTGGTTCAGAAGGAGAGCAAGACCGCAAAATCTGGTTTGTTGTTCCTGATGGTCTTCCAGCTGGAAATTTCTATCTGGTTGGAGAAAACATTCTAGATAAATAAAAATCCAGAAACCAATAAGGAAAGGAGAAGACAGGGATCATGGTAGTGGTGGAAGAGGAGGAAGATCAGAAATCAGCAAGTGAAGATATGCAGTCCTTGAAGTAAAATAGTGTGACTTGGAAGCGCAAGGAACTGGTGTGGCCTTTGGCCATGTTATTGAAGCTATGGGACTGGAAGACCAGTAGACTTGCTCATACTTAGCATTTTGTGGCACAGCAGTCCTTGCTCTGAGACTTGCAGCAGGACTTCACTGGAGGGTAGCAGGGTGGGCAGAGAGTCTGGCAGCAGCAGGGGTCACCGGAGCATGAATCACTGCATGACTGCTTGCAGTCACTGCATGACTGCTTACAGTCACTGCACGACTGCTTGCAGTCACTGCACGACTGCTTGCAGCAGGAGTCACTGCAGGATTTTTTGCAGCAGGAATCACCGCAAGATTGCTTGCAGCAGGAGTCACTGCAGGATTGTTTGCAGCAGGAATCACCGCAAGATTGCTTGCAGCAGGAGTCACTGCAGGATTTTTTGCAGCAGGAATCACCGCAAGATTGCTTGCAGCAGGAGTCACTGCAGGATTGTTTGCAGCAGGAATCACCGCAAGATTGCTTGCAGCAGGAGTCACTGCAGGATTTTTTGCAGCAGGAATCACCGCAAGATTGCTTGCAGCAGGAGTCACTGCAGGATTTTTTGCAGCAGGAATCACTGCAAGATTGCTTGCAGCAATCACTGCAGGATTTTTTGCAGTAGCAGTCACTGCAAGACTGTTTGCAACAAGGGATGCAGTAAGACTGCTTGCAGCAGGAGCCACTGCAGCAAGACTGTTTGCAAGGACTGCAGCAGGAGTCGCAGGAAGATTGTTTGCAGCAAGATTTAGAACAAGGGTCACAGTAGGATTGGCTGCAGCAAGATTTGGTACTGCTGCATTGGTTGCAGCATGACTGGCTGCAACAGGGCGAGTAGCAGACTGGGATGCAGCAGCAGGACTGGCAACACGAAGGGGAGCAGCACGACTGTTCGCAAGAACAGGGCACCGAACAGCACAGGAGTGCAGTCCCGCAGCAGGAAGAGCAATCGCCACAACAGTCACTATGGCCCATATTTGTGGAGGGAAGGCAACACTGAAATAGAGTGAACACACAACAATATTATTAAAATTGAAGCACACTTTTTTGGGGGGGAGAAGTTAGCATTTGTGGAGACTTATCATGATTCTGAAAACACATAATGTGTTGAAATAGACTCAAGAAACTGTTGATTTTGGAATGATCTCCCCAAAGACCTACATGTTGACACAGTTGGCCTGATCATCCCTTATCTATTGCTTCCTTTAGGCAGCAGCCTCTTCTGATTTCTTCCTTTTAACGGTTTAGGAAATCAGTATCATGACATAGGCCACCAGGGATCCCTGAAGCATCATCACAATGCGCAGGGTGCCAATAGTCATAGTGATATCATGACGCCACCCAATGGAACTGAGAATGGTCCTTCCCACATGCAATAACATAACATCCCTACACTTTGCTCCCTCTTTTTTCTCCCAGAAAATTATTTTGGATGAAGTTTCTAAAATTCATTTTTGCTTGCACACTTACCATGAAAGTGTCCCTTTTAGAGGCCCAGGCAGGAACCATTTTGTCAAATTTGTTTATGGAATATTTGTTCAGAGTACTGATATTCCACAAAGAATTAAGTGTCTGTATAAGGACCGGTGCATTTGGTGGTAGAAATATTTTCCCCCAAACCAAAACCACCATGATGTAGACCATGATCATGCCATTAAGCATGACACATTAAGCCACAGAGTATGCCATTCAAATAAAACAACACAAAACTTGACAAATGCACACACTTTTCAGGGCAACACTCTCACCATGAGATTCCTCTCCCTCACTCTGAGGACCAGAGAAGAGGTTCCAGATCTTGAAATCTCAGATCTTCATCCCTCTCTCATCCAAACAAAATGGAGGAGAAATAGACATTTGGAAGGGTCCAACATTGCAGCATTACAAGAGTCTCTCTATCACACCCATGGCTTTCATCTTTTGGTCCTTCAGATGTATTGAACTTTAGCTCCCAAAATCTTTGACCCTTGGCCATGCCGGCTGGGGATTCTGGGAATTAAAGACCAAAACAATGGGCAAACTACCTAAAACCTAGATTGCATCTCCCATAACTTTTAACCTTCCATTTCCTAATGCAGAGATTTTAACCTTCCATTTCCTAATGCAGAGATCTCTTACCTTTCTTGGTAGCAGTAGGTTGTAGAACGGATGAAGTGAGTGAAAGACTGAGTGATGGTCTTCTTTATATAGCCCTCTGAACCCTTCCCTGAGGAAGTGAGGAAGCGTCAAAGCATGGCCAAAGCTTCCTCTGCCATGAAAAGTGCATTTCCATCTTCTGCGCCATCATCCGGTGTGTGATTCCTCTTGCATTGCATTTGTGATGAACCACGTATATTTGCATGGTCTGTTATTAAGCCGAGATGCAGCTAATGACACAGTAATTTGCTCATGAGTTTTAACACACAGTCAAAGGGGATTTTAATTAAAGTGTATGTTTCAGATTATGGATATTCATCTGAGTTGTTGGTCAGGATTGGATGATGAGGCAGAAAAACTCTTTGCAATTTCTTATCCTCCTGGTAACTGGGAGGATTTCCTCACCATTTCCCTTCACTTCCAACTGGAGGTCCATTGGACATTACTGCTAGCTACAAGGGTTAAGGAAGACATCACTATTGAAGAGTTTATGAATTGAAGACAGTATCCATGACTTATGATGAGAAGATATAAAGGAAACGGCTAATGGTGTCCGACAGAGAAACATACCACTACCCTACTATTTTATCCAAGCCTTAATTATTTCTTCTAGCTTCCCGTCAGGTTATGAGACACCGTTTGCCCATTTTATTCATATGTTTAGCTCCATTAAATACCACCTTAAATACATACTAAATGTATATTTAAATATGTTTAAAACATTGCATGGCATAGTGGTTTGAGTATTGGTCTACTACTCTTGATACCAGGGTTCGATTCCCAGCTCGGCGATGGAAACCAATGTGTGACTTTGAGCAAGTCACATGCACTCAGCCTCAAGGGAAGGCAATGCCAAACCTCCTCTGAACAGATCTTGTCAAGAAAACCCCATGATAGCTTTGCCTTAGGGTCTTCGTAAGTCAGAAACAACTTGAAGGCACACAACAACCATAACTTAAATATATATTTATCATATCTGTACACATACACAAACCATATTGTATACAGTTTGCATCCTAATTGTTAGTCCCACCTAAAATAAACCCATTGAACCAATGAGATTTTTCTATACTATTTTTGTGTGTGTACATGTGTCTTCAAGTCACCTGTTGATCTATGGGGGCCCATAAATTTTGTAGGGTTTTCTTAGGCTAGTAATACTCAGAGGTGATTTTGCCAGTTCCTTCCTCCAAAATGTCGCCTACAGCAGTTGGTATTTGTTGACTATTTCCCATCCAAGTACTAAGCAGAGCTGACCCTGCTTAGCTTCCAAGACCAGACTGGATCCGGTGCCTTTAGGATATTTAGGTCATACGTTGACTTGCTACTTTTTAATTGATACAATGAGTCTACTGTTGTTGGAACTAACCATAAGATTCAGTCCAAAATTATGGCTAGCATGTTGTTGGTGAATTACAGTGGAATAACTCACAGTTTGTGGAGTTAAGGCAATGCAACACAGATTTTTCATCACGATAGAAGCTGGCATTCACTACTGACCATGGAATGATTCAAATCCCCCTCACAAAAAATTCTCACCTTTTCCCACTTGCAGCCATGCAAACCTGGTCATTTTCTGGTCAACAGAGTGAGAGGACCAGGAGTCAAATGTCTTGCTATTTTCCTATAGCTGAACACAGAAAAAGTGCTTCATCTGTAGTAACTCCAGAAGAAACCTATTGTTTACATAGTTTCTGTCACTATGGCCTGGTACAGATGTCCAAAAAAGGCCGTCTGTACGGCACATTTAGAGTTAGGGAAGGTGCAGCATTCACACCCTCCCTAACCCAAACATGTATGGATGCTGCCATTTTAAAATGGTGGCGTCCATATGGGCACGCCATCATGCTGTCATAGCATGCACAGCATTTAAACAATGCTGTGCGTGCCTGAGAACATCACGCCGCAGAAGGCCGCCAAGCGTGTCCTTTCTGTGGCGCAAAAAGGAGCTCGAAAACCAAGCTCCTTTTTGGCTGCAGGTCCTTGGCGCAACCTTTAAACGGCCATACCAAGGACCCCGAGGGAAAAGGGGCCACGGCAGCAGCCCCTTTCTTCTCTTGGCAGTGCCGGGGAGAGTGGGGTACAGCAGGCACCCAGGGCACCCGCTACACCCCGCTTGCAAGCAGCGGGGAAGCGGCAGTTCTCCACTTCTCTGCAGCCTGCAGAAGTGACAAAATGGGGCTTCTGGGGCTGCCGGTGTGGCAGCCTTGGCCCCATCTCGCCGCTTTTTGGGGAAGCTGCAGACTGCCCCTATGTGTCCCACAAGAGCTAGGATGGACAACCGTAGAGAACTGGGGAGCTTGCTTAGCTCCTCAGGAGTCCTTGAAAGGCCATATCCATGTCTCTGTGTTTTGTGCCTTCAAGTCATTTCTGACTTAGGGTGAACCTAACATGGGGTCCTGACATATCAGAACATTTAATTTTTTATGATCAACACAATTGGTGGTCTTAGAGCTTTGTCACATGAACAAACAAATGATGATGTTCTGACTCAATGGGAGTTCGTAGAATACTTAGGTTTGGGTTGACAGTGAGGAACTCACATGATGTCCTCTCATCTCAGCATAATTGGGCATTTTTAAAGACCTGCTCTAAACATCATTGGTCAGGGGCAGGACTTCCACTGCTGTTACCAAAATATTAACCATCATATACTTTTACAAAATTAAAGCTGTGGAGCCACTCATGGACAACACACCAGATGATAATGAAGGGATAATGAAGGCCACATCATTCTTAAGTAGGGCCTCATTGCTCATGGAAAATGCAGCGAGCTGTATAAAAAGGTCCCTCATGGTAGGGTATTTCACTCATTCACTGGCTCCAGTATACCCACCGGTTCCTCTTTCCAAATAAGGTAAGCTTTGTTCCAGTGTTTTTTCTTATTTAATCCATCTTTTTTAGAGATAAAACTGTCTCTGTTGACATTTGGAACACCCAGGTCAACCAGATTCTAGGTCTATGGTGTATTTTGAATTTATTTGTTTGTTTTTAAATGAGAGAGTAGGTAACCATACTCTCCAACATTTCAAAGATAAAAACTAGGAGACATGTGGCCAAGCACCATCAAAGATGGATGGTCATCCATTGGGGATACTTTGATTATATATTATTGCATAGCAAGGGGTTGGCCTGGATGGCCCTTGTTGTCTCTTCCAACCCTATGATTCTAAAATGGCAAAAGTTTCTAATAAGGATGAACACACAAGTTAGGAGATGCTGCAACAGTTGGAGTTTTCCTTAATCGACAAGGAAGGGCAAGGTTTCTCCTTCTCCTCTCCTCTCCATTTTGCTCTACTGAGTTAATTGAATGGAAACTGTTTAGGTTGACTCTCTTTTTCTGAAAGTACAGTAGGCATAGGATGCAGAATACTTATTATCATTATTATTAACATTTATTTATAGAGTGCTGTAAAGCTTGCACAGAGCATTACATGCTAGGGGTCAAATAAAATAAGAAAAAGAATTAACATCTGCCAAGTGGTGTGCAATCTAAAACAACAACACGGCACAATTAAAACATCTCTAAAATAATACTAACCAGTATACAACGATGACAAAGTAAGCAGCCTATTAGCAACCAGTAATTTGGAATGCCTCCCTGAACAAGAGTGTCTTCAACCCGGCCTTAAAATTAACCAAGGAAGTCATAGTTCTTGATTTTGTGGGGAGGAGATTCCAGGAATGAAGAGCAGCGCAAGAGAAGGGAAGGATTCAAGCAAGAGAGGAGGAGACCCTTGGCTTGGTCAGGAGACCCGTGTCATAAGATCACAGTGCGCATGGAGGGCAGTAAGGAGAGGTGAGCACTGACACATTAAAGGGAGCCAAGCCATGAACGGCTTTAAAGGTCAGGAGAAGAATTTCAGAATAGAACAGAGCAGAACACAATAGAATAGAAATTTAATTTTTACTCCGCCTCTCTGGCAAGATTGAAGCAGCTTACAGCACAGTGAAATACAACGATACATAATATGATAATATGCAACATTACAAAGTAAAATCCATTATCCCTCCCTCCAAATTAACAACATTATAATTTATACCAACAATAATAAATAATAAAATAATAAAATTAAATATATACAATTTTATATCGGATTCTGAAAGGAATGGGGAGCCAGTGGAGGGATAACAACAAGGGGTAACATGATCAATGCAGTGGGCAGAGAAGATGTTCCTGGCCGCTGAGCGCTACATCGAGATTAAGGGGCTAAGGTATAGGAAGAGATATAGGAAGACCCACTAGCAATAAGTTGCAATAATCCAGGCATGTTACTCGTATCACCAATGCATGCACCCAAGTCTTCGCCTAAAGTATAGTCATCCAAGGAAACTAGTAGGATTGAGGACTGAGGATTATGTGAAGATGATTTGAAATCCCTACCTAGTGCAAGTATGTATACACAGATATAGTTATATATATATATATATATATATATATATATAGAGAGAGAGAGAGAGAGAGAGAGAATTATATGTAGTAACCAGTCCACATGGATGCACCTGTGAAAGAGCCAGTCATGACTCTAGTTTGTCTCCCTGACACACTCCAACTTTATATTATACCTAATGTTTCCAAAGATGTTTGGCATGGTTCACACCAGATGTCTTGAATCTTTCAGCTTGCCTTCTTCACTTCCCATTGGAAAAATGTGCTGTTCATACTCCCCACGCTGTTGCAATGAGTGTTGTTCTCCTAGCTGTTGTGGCCAGTCCTCCTGTTATGATGGCTGCTGTGGCTGCTGCCCTTCCTCTTGCTGCAAGCCATACTCTTGTGGCCAGTCCTCCTCCTATGATCCATGTTCTTGCTCCTGCACCTCTTGCTGTGGCCAGTCCTCCTCCTATGATCCATGTTCTTGCTCCTGCACCTCTTGCTGCAAACCATGCTCTTGTGGCCAGTCCTCCTGCTGCGATCACTGTAGTTGCTCCTACACCTCTCCCTGCTGCATTCCCTGTTGTGATTCCAGCTGTTGTGTCTCTTCCTGCTGCTATCCTAAGCAACACTGCTACTGAAGAACATGAATGAAAGCTCGGGATGGAAGCTGAATTCTGCAGCCCGTTGATCTAAGCAACACCACCTTCACTGACAAACACCAGTTGACTCCCTGTGCAAATTACATTGCCAACTTCAGTGCCTTAAGCAATGCTCCTGTCTCCTTTAATTAGCAATACATTCCTCCACCCTCCTCTTTATGTTGCGGAGGAAGCATATTTGATGTGTATCTGACTTACTGATCGTCTCAGCTCATGGAATAATCTCTTTTCTCTCAAAGCTCTTTGAAGACCTCTTCTCTTTATGTAACTTCCCACAACAGACACGGGGGCATAATAAAACTTTAAAACACACTACCCGGCCTTCTTGAATTTCTTTTAATTAACTGGAGAAAAAAATATTGCTCAGTGAGAAAAACATTTGCCTTGCTCAGAAATGGCAACTGTTATAGTCCTGGTCTGTCTTATTTCAAGACAACAGTGTGATGCAGAAGCTAAAAAAGCCAATGCAATTTTAGGTTGCATCAATAGAAGTATAGTGTCTAGATCAAGGGATGTCATAGTGCCACTGTACTCTGCTTTGGTCAGGCCCCACCTGGAATTATCCTGTGTCCAGTTCTGGGCACCACAATTCAAAAAGGATGTAGAGAAATTGGAGGGTGTCCAAAGGAGGGCAACTAAAATGGTGAAGGGTCTGGAAACCATGCTCTATAAGGAAAGACCTAGGGAGCTGGGGATGCTTAACCTGGAGAAGAGAAGGTTAAGAGGTGATATGATAGCTCTGTTTAAATATTTGAAGGGATGTCATATTGAGGAGGGAGCAAGCTTGTTTTCTGCTGCTCCAGAGACTACGGAACGGAGAAGAATGGATGCAAACTGCAGGAAAAGACATTCTACCTCAACATTAGGAGGAACTTCCTGACAGTAGGAGTGGTTCAACAGTGGAACACACTCCCTCAGAGTGTGGTGGAGTCTCCTTCCTTAGAGGTCTCTAAACAGAGGCTGGATGGTCATCTGTCAGGAAGCTTTGATAGAGAGTTCCAGCATGGCAGAATGGTCTTTGATGGAGAGTTCCTGCATGGCAGAATGGGCTTGGACTGGATGGCCCTTGGGGTCTCTTCCAACTCTACGATTCTATGATTCTATGATTCTAAGACTGAAGACATCAAATGACCTCCTTGCAAATCTCAGCCTTTTCATGGAGAATGTTCCAGGTCCAAAGCCTGGAATCTCCATTGAAAGGGTTTCATGTAACAAGCATGGGAAGGGATATACAAAGCTGCCTTATATGAAATAATGTCTTCATTCTTAACAGGTGGAATGTGTAGTACAGTTGGCCTTCCACATTCATGGCTTTGGCTTTTGTGGATTTGATTATGTGCAGATTTGATTGATCTAGGAATCACTAGGCCCTCCAGTGCAATTCTGCCAGAAGTTGGCCATAGAGTTGTGCTGGAGAACTTAGAAGTTCCTGTAAAAACACTTCTCTGGACATTTGTAAATCATCCAGCATCATTTCATGATCAACCTCTGGCAGATACTGACCACAGAGTAGCACTGGAGAACCTGGTGATTCCTAGAGAAGTGTTCTCTTAAGGTAAAAAGAGGTTTTATATTTGCAGTTTTTCCTCCTGGATGGAGGTCCTTCACCCCTAACCCCAGCATATGTGAAGGGACCACTGTAGAAAGATTTCATGCTGGATAATGATATTGATTCAGCCAAAGGGGATAAGAATAGGAGGAATGTGCATCATTTTAGGAGTGGAGTGTTAGATGCATTGTCCACAGCACTCATATGCAGAATCCATTACTGAAAAATCCGACTAGACTCTCTTCTCCAGTTACTCCAACTGAAACTAGAACATTTTCAAACCTTGAATAGAAAGGGTGGGGGGACAAGAAGAACAGAAAAACCACTGGTCTTTTTATCAACGGGATATTTTATAGAGCCTAGATCTCACATGGCCCTTGAAACCCTCTTTGGTGGCCCACAAAGGCCACCACTGGTCCTCCCAAGCCCCAAATCCATTTTGAAAAATAGCATGCATTCACATGAAATTTTGGTACCAAAAGCACAAAGAAATGTGTGGAAAACATGCTAAAATGTAACATGTTCACAAACACCCAGGAACCCTATACAAATGCCTCCATTTTCTTCCGCGGCTCCACTCAAAATGGTGACAGAAAGTGACACAAAGGCCACACACATGGTCACTTGCTACCATCACTTTGAGAGGGACAGCTGAGGAAAATGGAGGTCTTTGGGCTTGAGGTGTATATGAGTTGGACCATGGGGAAAATAGAGGGATGGTTGCTGGACCCCACGTAGTGGCACACACTTACTCCAGCCCAATGTTGTCAACTTTGACAACAGTTTTCCTGTGACCGAGGCAGGATTCTTTCCTAGCCTCAACTGGAGACCCATGCATAGTCTTTTCTGAAGACCTCCGATCAGCCCCAGGGATGAAAAGAATACTTGAAAATATTTCCCAAATGGTTGAAAAACATCTTCTAGGAGTGTTCAGAAACCTGGGGAGAGGAATCCTGAACTAACAAGAAATTTCCCAGTTTATTACTTATTCTGTACAAAATTCACATGTCCCTGTTTGTGCTGAAAACAACAAAAAGAAGCATTTCTATGTACATTTCCATGAAACGTTGTTTTCCGCGCCGAAAATGCATATCAGAAAATGCTTTTTCCTGTGCAGAAAGTGCTGTCGTTGGGTTTTATTCCACACAAAATTTGTACATGGTTGATTTGGATACAAAACGGGATTCTCTGCAGAGAAAAAGCTGTTATCTGTTCCAAAGTTTCATGCACGATTTTGTGTATGAGTTGGAGCTGGAGGAAAACTGTTGAGATTACCCATTGCTTCGTTCAAGAAGAAACGTAATGAAGAATTTCAACTGTAACAATCCCTTTCCCTGGAAAAGTTTCCAAATATGCTGAGATCCGTGCTTTCAGAGTAGTCCATGTTGTGTCATGTAAGGCAACCAACTCACCGGTTATATGAAGACTAGTGAGTCACTCCCTCATCTTTTCAAACATGGGGTTAATATACTCAAGTCTTTTGGGGGACATTTACTTCAGCCAACAAGGACTACGTTGGCAACTGTCAGCCAGAGGAAAATTTCATCTGCCAGCCCTAGATTTGTGGAATGACCTGCCGGGAGAGATTTGACAGCTAAATAGGCAGGTTATATTTAAAACAGTATTAAAGATTGGTCTCTTCTGGTGTGTCTACCCAGTCGGTTTTAAAACTGTAAATTTTAAATTTCTATTTTAAATTTTATGTCTGGATGATTTTAAAATGCAATGGTCATCTTAGACTACAGGACATGTCAACGATGGCCTGTGGAAAGTGTATAATATGCATTTTGTTTCCCGTTAAATATATTGGTGCCTTCTGGATTTTGGTTGAAACTGTATATTGCTCTATGGCCAACCACATGTGTCTTCTGCGTTTATGTGTTGTTACCAATGTGTGAAAATGGTTTCACATGTTTAGTTATATATATTAACATCTATATTGTTCCCGCTATAGCAAACACACCACATTTGAAAAAGGGTAGGGAAATAAAGCAAATGACATCACATATTGTGGTTTGGAGTTTTTATTGTCTCTCAGGTGAAAACTTAGAGAGGGTCTTTTCAACACAGAAAACAGAATATTCCAAACAATGGTGTGGTCAAAACAAAACAGTTTAAGACACACAAGAAACATTCCTCTTTCAAATATGAAACAGAAAAAAGTACAGAAAGAGAAAATGAATGAAATAAAAAGGATGAAGGAGGCAGGTGCAAAGCTTCAGGTGTTCAGCATGGTAAGATAAGAAAGGAAAGGCCATTGCGAAGGAAGACCATGATGAGGAATGATAGGCAAAAGAAGATGATGGAGGGACTTCATCTTTGATGCTCAAGAATTACTTAGTGAACGTTCCAGTTGAGGGATGTCCACTTGGTGCATTCCAAGCTTTCCCTGGATTTCTTCAGCATCTGCATTGCTTTGGATAACAGCATTTGGAACCACAGCAGGAGGAACCACAACAGCTGGAATCACAGCACTTGGAGCAGCCACAGTTGGACTGGCCACAGGAGCAGGATTGGCAGCAGGAGGAAGGACAAGAGCAACAGTAGGGCTCACACTCACAGCAACAAGACTGGCCACAGGAGGAAGGGCAGCAGCCGCATTCTTTGGAGCAGCAGCAGGATTGGCAACAGGAGGAAGGACAAGAGCAACAGTAGGGCTCACAATCAGAGCAACAAGACTGGCCACAAGAAGAAGGGGAGCAGCTGCATTCTTTGGAGCAGCAGCAGGAGGAGGAGCAGCTTGGGGAGCAGGAACACTTCTTGCAACAACAAGAGGGGCAACAGCACTTCTTGCAAGAGCAAGGTTTGCAGCTGCAGCAGGAGGGAGAGCAGCAAGAGTTGCAACAGCAGGACATGTTGTCAATGGGAAGGGAAGGTGGAGCTGGAAGAAATCAAGGGAGATAAGCCAAGAGAGATGAGCAAATACAATTTCTTCTAAATATTACAGATGGCATCTCTGTGTTAAGGGCTCCATATGAGATAACGTTTTCATGTTATGATTCTCCAGTCAGTGGTTCTACCAATGCCTTTTGAATGTCATGTACAAATATCCACATATAATATAGCGGATCTATTTCTAAGCCTCTCTACTTGAGAACATGCATGGAACAGTCTCCAGGTTACAAGATCTGGACTTCTATTTTGCCATTTACCATTGCTTGTGTTATTTTGCAAGAAAGCCATACTGGTGCCCAAATATAAAGTGTCCCCAGTTTTTTACCTGCACAAAGTGAGATATTTAGCCAAACTAGAGCACCTTCTACAACCCTGAGATACCCAAGCATAACCACCTTTAACAACTCCTCCCAATAATTTCAAATCCTGGATCAGAACAACCATCATTTTGAGAAGGATCTCTTCCCATTCATTCACATAATGGCTCAGGACATACTACATTGAAGTGTTCCATGACTAAGAACTACAAGTTTCTCCTTGTCCAAGTATTGACAGACACTGGAATACACCTTACCTTTTTAATAGAAAGACTTGTGGATGTGAGATCCAGTGAATGAGTGAAGAACTGAAAGATGGTGGACCTTTTTATAGGGCTCTCAGCATCCTTTCATGAGTAATGAGACACTATCCAAGCATGCAGAGGTCTCCATTAATGCTCCACAGTAGTTGCTACCAAGCATGAATCCTCAATGTGTTGACATGGCCATTTTGTATATGATTAAAGTATTTTCAGGGAGTCATACTGTTATTTATGCCTGTGAACAAAGCAGTATTTAAGGGATTTCTTTATTAAGAGATATGTTACAATGAATGTTCACCAGATGAGTCTCTCACTGTGATCTAACTCATAAGGATTTTGACGGATTTGCATCACAGCAGCCCTGGATTCTCCACCAGAACCTGGGCTTTCAATGAAAACAAGGTCTTTCAAGGAAAGGCTGGTTAGCCATCTTTCTGGAGATGGAGCCATCTTTCTCTTTGATGGTTTATTCCTGCATGGCAGAAATAAGATGGAGTGGATAGCTCTTGTGTGATCTTCAAATGCTGTGCTTCTATGATTCTATATTATGCCTTCCTGGTTGTTGCTTGCCTATTTTTATTAGAAATGAAACACATTATTCTTCCATTCCAAGACCTAAGTACTACATATAAATATATTGGTTATCTTTAATGTTGTTAAACTCCCATCCTACTCCCACCATACATAAAGGTGTAAATTTTGGATATGTTTTGAAAAAGGTGTGAATCCCCCCTTGCATCAACAAGGAAAGAGTCTGTAATGAAATTCAGCCTCATAAGATTTTCCATCATCACAACCCCCATTACTGATACTTACATTACAGTTTATTATCCATAAGTTATTCATCAGTTCCTAATAATTCATGGGACATGTATACTTGCAGGGATCTAGAACAACTTCCTTCTTACATGCAGCATGGTGGTGTCCCACAGATTTGGAAAGAAATGTAGATTATTAATTTTATCTGGAGGTAATTATCACATCTGACCAAAGACATATGTGCAACATCTCATTAAAATCTGTCCTCTGGAAATGACAGAATGAATGGCTAAGATGTGGATTTGTCATCGTGATACAGCAAACTAATGGTCTTAATTTTCCAGATTGTTATCCTGTGGAAAGGAATTTGTTCTTATTTCCTACAATACACATCTAACTCTAGTTATTAGTAATTAATGAATAACTTATGAATAAAAAAAAATGTGGCATTGGTATTGGTGATAATGGTGGTAGTAGTGGTGGTGGTGATGATGATGATGATGGGAATGGGGATGGTTATGAAATACATCACCAAGATGAATGTTCTTACTGAGTATATCCTTGAAGATTAATGGGCAAAAAAAAAATCATCTCCCAATTCAATATACCCAAAATGAATAGAATTGTCTATTGAGAATAACACACATCCGTCTAGTCTCAGTCTTTGTGAACATCGGTCTTAAAATTGAAGAGTAATTAATTTTATTACTAATAAAACTACGGAAGTAGGAGCAGGGGTGACTTGATATCTAGGACTCAACATGAGATACTCTGAGCCTGATGGAGAATCCAGTTTTGATAAAAATGGGTAGAAACCCTTGAGTGCTAGATCACAGGGAGAGTCTCATCTGATGAACATTCATTGTAACATAACCCTTATTCAAGAACTCTCTTAAATACTGGTTTGTTCACAGGCAGAAATTACAGTATGACTCCCTGAAAATCCCTTTAATCAAATACAGAATGGCGGAGGTGAACACATTGAGGATTCATGAACCAGAAGATGACGTGGTAGAGCCAACGTGGAGCATTAATGGAGACCTCTGCATGCTTGGATAGTGCCTCATTGGTCATGGAAGTGTGCTGAGAGCCCTATAAAAAGGCCCACCATCTTTGAGTTCCTAACTCATTCACTGGATCTCACATCCTCATCAAGTCATTCTACTAACAAGGTAAGGTATATTACAGTGTCTGTCAATACTTGAAGACAGGGAGAAACTTGCAGTTCTTACCCATGGATTACTTACAATGAAGTATGTCCTGAGCATTGTGTGCATGAATGGGAAGAGATTCGTCTGAAAATGATGGTTATTCTGATCCAAGATTTGAAATTATTGGGTGGGATTTTTAAAGGTGGTTATTCTTCGGCTACTCAGGTTTGTAGAAGGCGCTCTAGTTTGGCTAAATAGCCATCTTTGTGCAGCTAGGAAACTGTGCACATTTTATATTTGGCTACCAGTATGGCTTTCTTGCAACATAACACAACCAATGGTCAATGGAAAAATAGAAGTCCAGATCTTGTAACCTGGAGACAGTTCCGTTCATGTTCTGAAGAAGATAGGCCTAGAAATAGATCTGTTATATTATCTGTGGATCTTTGTGCATGACATTCAATAGGAATTTATAGTACCACTGATTGGAGATTCATAATGTGAAAATTTTATCAAAATAGAGCCCGTAACACAAATTTGTGAGATGTTGGATTTGCTTATTTCTCTTGAATTATCTCCCTTGATTTCTTTCAGATCCACCTTCCCTTCCCATTGACAACATGTCTTGCTGTTCCAACTCTTGCTGCTCTCCCTCCTGCTGCAGCTGCAAACCTTGCTCTTGCAAGAAGTGCTGTTGCCCCTCTTAT
This sequence comes from Urosaurus nigricauda, assembly GCA_034509955.1. NCBI lineage: Eukaryota > Metazoa > Chordata > Lepidosauria > Squamata > Phrynosomatidae > Urosaurus > Urosaurus nigricauda. Next base: position 3,840,400 of record JAOEGL010000010.1, read on the forward strand.
TGTTGCAAGAAGTGCTGTTGCCCCTCTTGTTGTTGCAAGAAGTGTTCCTGCTCCCCAAGCTGCTCCTCCTCCTGCTGCTGCTCCAAAGAATGCAGCTGCTGCCCTTCCTCTTGTGGCCAGTCTTGTTGCTATTATTGTGAGCCCTACTGTTGCTCTTGTCCTTCCTCCTGTTGCCAATCCTGCTGCTGCTCCAAAGAATGTGGCTGCTGCCCTTCCTCTTGTGGCCAGTCTTGTTGCTGTGAGTGTGAGCCCTACTGCTGCTCTTGTCCTTCCTCCTGCTGCCAATCCTGCTGCTGTGACCAGTCCAACTGTGGCTGCTCCCAGTGCTGTGATTCTAGTTGTTGTGGTTCCTCCTCCTGTGGTTCCAAATGCTGCTATCCAAAGCAATGCAGATGCTGAAGTAATCCAGGGAAAGCTTTGAATGCACCAAGTGGACATCCGTCAAGTGGAACGTTCACTAAGTAATCCTTGAGCATCAAAGATGAAGTCTCTCTATAATCTTCTTTCGCCTATCATTCCTCATCATGCTCTTGCTTTGCAATGGCCTTTCCTTTCTTATCTTACCTTGCTGAACACCTGAAGCTTTGCACCTGCCTCCTTCACTCTTTTAACTCCATTCATTTTCTCCGTCTTTACTGTCCTGTTTCTTATATGGAGGCATGTTTTTGGCATGTCTTAATAGCTTTCTTTTGATCATGCCATCAAATGAGTCTGTTGTATATTCACTGCTTCAAAGACATCCTTAAATATTGTACAAGAAAGATAATAAAATTCCAAACCATATGAGGTTGTCTCATTTGCTTGCTTTATGCATGACACTGGGGTGAAATATACTGGCTTCCAGCCACCTTGAAATTTGGACATTTATATGATATACGCCTCCAAGGTGTATGGAATCTGAAGGTCTAAAAACCAGAGAAAAAAAGAAGCCGGGATACTCAAACTCCCCTAAGTCAAGTATGCTCCTTCCTCCTGCTTATCCATGCACATGCTTCAGTTGTCCATGTGCATGCTTTGTGTCCATGTACATGAATCAATTCACCAGTGGCCAGGGGGATGTGTCTACACTTAAAATTGCCACCCCTGGCTGCTTTTTTGCACTCGTGGAGGATGTGGAAAAGAAGAAGTTTCCACCCCTGGCCAATGATATACACATTCTTAGTTCTCACAGGCTCAATAGATTTCAGCCTTCAGTCTCTGCAAATGTGGAGGGATGAGTGTAGTGGATTTAAGGGCTGAAACACATTGAAAGGGAGCTCTGTGCTTATTTCAAAAAAAGAACTCTACCGTGGCCCATGCTACCTTTTTGACTAGCAACAATTTGTCAGAAATGCAAACTAGGACATTATGGGATCAAGTGTAGACATGGGAGGAGAGGATTCCCTTTTGAAAGCAGACTAAATCACAATTTTCTGATTTTGCATACACTTTGGAACAAATACTGGGCTTTTTGTTCTGGAGCTATATGTCAATGTGAAATAAACAGATTTATTCATCCCTAAATTCAACCTAGTTCACTGGAAATCATCTAATTTGAATTCAGCCTATTCTATGAGTTATGTCAGAATGAGATGCAGTGAGCTGCTGTCGAAAGATGCTCACAGAGGACTGATACACATCTAAGCTTCTTGAATTTAAACCTTTCCATTTGCATTCTTGGACACTCCCTTTGTAGGCAAATTGCCTTGATAAGCTGCTTGCCTGAGGCTGCCTTTTGAGGATAGGCTTAGTGACAAATCCTGGTGACAAAACTCCTGGAAATGGCTCTGGGCTTCATAGCTCAGCATATTATTTTGGATAAACTTATCATGTAACCATCAAGCAGAAGGTGATATGGAAATCTTTCGGGAAAGGTGAATGGCAAATGGTGGCTTGTATCTCATTGAGGTGGTGATTCCATGATAGGTTTTTGTTTGCTTTATGAGAACTATTGAAGAGGCTGAAGCTATTAAACAATAAGAGTCGGTGCCATGGAGAGTTCTTTTCAAGCCTGGATCAAAATGCAGCCTTGATTTACTGCCTCAATGACATGGGAAACATCACCCACCCCTGCCTTCATGATGATCACAGATAAACTACACTTTAGAGGCCTTATGAATAAAGAAACATTCTTGTAAATCCTTATGAATGGAATAACATTCCTTATGAAGGGAAAAACATTGGTCTGGATCCTTAAGAATTGATAAATATTGATCTTTACGAATAGATGAACATTCTATTCTCTGATAGAAAAATTCCTAGAAAAACACTTCTCTGAGCATTTGTAGGCTGTCCAGCATGATTTTATTTATGATCAACCTCTGGCAGATTGGGGCCACAGAGTTGCACTGGAGAACCTGGGATTGTAAGAGAGGTGTTCTCGTAGGTAAAAAGGATAGTGGTTTTTTACATGTTGTTTTTCCAAAGGTATGGATGTCATGGACTCATAGAGTTGGAAGAGACCCCAAGCAGGACCACCCAGTCCAACCCCCCTTTTGCCATGCAGGAACTCTCAATCAAAGCATCCTCAACAGATGGCCATCCAGCCTCTGTTTAAAGACCTCCAAGGAAGAGACTCCACCACTCTCCACTGAGGGAGTGTCTTCTCCTGTTGAACAGACCTTACACTCGGGAAGTTGCTCTAAATGTTTAGGTGGAATCTCTTTTGCTATAGCTTGCACCCTTTGTTCCAGATCCTTCACCCCTAACCCTAGTGAATGTGGAGGGACCACTGTAGAAAGATTTCATGCTGGATAAATGATATTGATTCGGCCAAAGGGGTGAAAAATAGGAGGAATGTGCATCATTTCAGAAGTGGGGAGTTAGTTGCATTGTCCACAGCACTTGTATGCAGAATCCAGTACAAAAAAATCCCACTTGTCTCTCTTCTCCAGTTACTCCAACTTCAACTAGAACATTTTCAAACCTTGAATAGGAAGGGTGGCAGGACAAGAAAAACAGATTTATAAGTTAATTGGCTTCTGAGACTAGAATGAAACCACTGGTCTTTTTATCCCCGGGATGATAATTTATAGTGCCTAGATCTCAAATGTCCCTTGAAACCCTCTTTGGTGGCCCACAAAGGCCACCACTGGTCCTCCCAAGCCCTAAATCCATTTTGAAAAATAGCATCCATGCTTTTCCCTGTGCAGAAAGTGCTGTCGTTGGGTTTTATTCTGCACAAAATTTGTCTCTGGTTGATTTGGATACAAAACGCCATTCTCTACAGAGAAAAGGCTGTTGTCTGTTCCAAAGTTTCATGCACAATTTTGTGTATGAGTTGGAGCAGGAAGAAAACTGTTGAGAGTACCCATTGCTTCATTCAAGAAGAAACGTAATGAAGAATTTCAACTGTAACCATTCCTGTCCCTGGAAAAGTTCCCAAATATTCTGAGATCTGTGTTTTCAGAGCAGTCCATGGTGTGGCATGTAAAGCAACCAAATCATTGGTTATTCGAAGACAAGTGAGTCACTCGCTCATCTGTTCAAACATGGGGTTAATATACTCAAGTCTTTTGGGGGACATTTACTTCAGCCACCAAGGACTAGGTTAGCAACTGTCAGTCAGGGGAAAATTTCATCTGCCAGCGCTAGACATGCAGAAGGACCTACCAGGAGAGATTTGACATCTAAATAGGCAGGCTAAATTTAAAACAGTATTAAAGATTGATCTCTTCTGCTGTGTCTACCCAGTCGGTTTTAAAACTGTAAATTTTAAATTTCTATTTTAAATTTTATGTCTGGGTGATTTTAAAATGCAATGGTCATCTTAGACTACAGGACATGTCAACTATGGCCAGTGTAAAGTGTATAATGTGCATTTTGTTTCCCGTTAAATATATCAGAGCCTTGTGGATTTTGGGTGAAACTGTATATTGCTGTATGGCCAACATGGCTACACCAGATGTGTCTTCTGTGTTTATGTGTTGTTACCAATGTGTGAAAATGGTTTCACGTGTTTAGTTATATATATTAACATCTATATTGTTCCCTGTATGTGCCTTCGAGAAAGGCAGGTAAGTTGACAGTGGTGGTGGTGGTGGTGATGGTGTTGATGACGATGATGATGATGATGATGATGATGCCACCAGGGCAATGGCATTTGGAATATGGAGAGAGGGCTGTGCCTGGCTGCCTTTCTCTCCCCCAAAGGCCATAGCAATGGGAGTAGGAACATGGAGGGAGAATATGTCACCATCCAATGGGTCCTTAAGATGACGGAGCTGTGGGCACTCTCTTCTCCCCCTCAGAAGCCAGAGCAATGGCAGCTATATTTGGTTCACCTTAACATAAATTGAATGATTGCATATACTGTAGACCCCCATATAGTAGCGTTTTCCACTAGAGGAATGAGATATTAGGGGCAACCAAAGAGGCGTTCTCAAGTGCCGCTATAGCAAAAACACCGCATTTGAAAAAGGGTAGGGCAATAAAGCAAATGACATCATATACTATGGTTTGGAGTTTTATTATCTCTCAGGTGAAAATTTAGAGAGGGTCTTTTCAACACAGAAAACAGAATATTCCAAACAATGGTGTATTCATAATAAAGCATTTTAAGACACACAAGAAACATGCATCCTTCTAATATGAAAGAGGAAAGAGTACAGAAAGAGAAAATGAATGGAATAAAAAGGATGAAGGAGGCAGGTGCAAAGCTTCAGGTGTTCAGCATGGTAAGATAAGAAAGGAAAGGCCATTGCGAAGGAAGACCATGATGAGGAATGACAGGCGAAAGAAGATGATGGAGGGACTTCATCTTTGATGCTCAAGAATTACTTAGTGAACGTTCCAGTTGACGGATGTCCACTTGGTGCATTCCAAGCTTTCCCTGGATTTCTTCAGCATCTGCATTGCTTTGGATAACAGCATTTGGAACCACAGCAGGAGGAACCACAACAACTGGAATCACAGCACTGGGAACAACCACAGTTGGACTGGCCACAGCAGCAGGATTGGCAGCAGGAGGAAGGACAAGAGCAACAGTAGGGCTCACAGTCACAGCAACAAGACTGGCCACAAGAGGAAGGGCAGCAGCTGCATTCTTTGGAGCAGCAGCAGGATTGGCAACAGGAGGAAGGACAAGAGCAACAGTAGGGCTCACAGTCACAGCAACAAGACTGGCCACAAGAGGAAGGGCAGCAGCTGCATTCTTTGGAGCAGCAGCAGGAGGAGGAGCAGCTTGGGGAGCAGGAACACTTCTTGCAACAACAAGAGGGGCAACAGCACTTCTTGTAACAGGAAGGAGTGCAGCTGCAGCACGAGGGAGAGCAGCAAGAGTTGGAACAGCAAGACATGTTGTCAATGGGAAGGGAAGGTGGATCTGAAAGAAATCAAGGGAGATAATTCAAGAGAGATAAGCAAATCCATCATCTCCCAAATATTACAGATGGCATCTGTTAAGGGCTCCATATTTGATAACGTTTTCACTTTATGATTCTCCAATCAGTAGTTCTATCAATACCTTTTGAATGTCATGAACAATGATCCACATATAATATAGCGGATCTGTTTCTAGGCCTCTCTTCTTGAGGACATGCACAGAACAGTCTCCAGGTTACAAGATCTGGACTTCTCTTTTGCCATTGAACATTGTTTGTGTTATGTTACAAGAAAGCCATACCAGTGCCCAAATATAAAATGTACAAAGTTTCTTAGCTGCACAAAGATGGATATTTACCCACACTAGAGCACCTTCTACAGACCTGAGTTAGCCAACAATGACCACCTTTAACAACCCCTCCCAATAATTTCAAATCTTGGATCAGAACAACCATCATTTTGAGAAGAATCTCTTCCCTTTCATGCACAAAATGGCACATTTCATCAAAGTGTGCCATGGCTAAAAAAATACAAGTTTCTCCCTGTCTATTGAGAGACACTGGAATACAACTTACCTTATTTGTAGGAAGACTTGAAGTGGATGTCAGATCCAGTGAATAAGTGAAGAACTGAAAGATGGTGGGCCTTTTTATAGGGCTCTCAGCATCCTTCCATGAGCAATGAGACACTATCCAAACATGCAGGGGTCTCCATTAATGCTCCATATTAGTTGCTACCAAGTCATCTTCCGATGCATGAATCCTCAATGTGTTGACATGGCCATTTTGTAGATGATGAAAAGTATTTTCAGGGAGTCATACTGTAATTTCTGCCTGTGAACAAAGCAGTGTTTAAGGGATTTCTTTAATAAGAGTTATGTTACAATGAATGTTCACCAGATGAGTCTCTCACTGTGATCTAGCTCATAAGGATTTTGACTGATTTACATCACAGCAGACCTGGATTCTCCACCAGACTCTGGCTTTCTAGGCAAACAAGGTCTTTCAAGGAAAGGCTGGTTTGCCATCTTTCGGGAGCTCTTTGATGCTTTATTCCTGCACGACAGAACTAAGATGGAGTGGATGGCCCTTGTGTACTTTTCCAATACTGTGCTTCTATGATTCTCTTATGCCTTCCTGGCTTCTCCTTGCCTAGTTTTATTAGAAATGAAACAAATTATTCTTCCATTCCAATACTTAAGTACTACGTACAAAGATATTGGTTATTTTTAATGTTGTTAAACTCCCACCCCACCCCCACTATACATAAAGGTTCAAATTTTGGATATGTTTTGAAAATGGTGTAAATCCCCCCTTGAATCTACAAGGAAAGAGTCTGTAATGAAATTCAGCCTGATTATCTTTTTCATCATCACCGCCACGATTACCGATACCAACATCACAGTTTATTATTCATAAGTTATTTATCAATTCCTCATAATTCATGGGACATGTATACTTGCAGGGATCTAGAACAACTTCCTTCTTACATACAGCATGGTGGTGTCCACACAGATATGGAAAGAAATGTAGATGATTAATTTTATCCGGAGGTCATTATCACATCTGACCAAAGTCGTATGTGTAACATCTTATTAAAATCTGTCCAATGGAAATGACAGAATGAATGGCCAAGATGTGGATTTGTGATAGTGATACAGCAAACTAATCATCTTAATTTTCCAGATGGTTGTCCTGTAGAAAGGAATTTGTTCTATTTTTCTGTGATTCACGTCAACTTCTAGTTATTAGTAATTAATGAATAACTAACTTATGAATAAAAAAAATGTGGCATTGGTATTGGTGATGATGGTGGTAGTTGTGGTGGTGGTGGTGGTGGTGATGATGATGATGGGAATGGGGATGGTTATGAAATACATCACAAAGATGGATGTTCTTACTGACTATATCCTTGAAGAAGGGGGGGGGGAATCATCTCCCAATTCAATATACCCAAAATGAATAGAATTGTATATTGAGAATAACACACATCCATCTAGTCTCAGTCCTTGTGTACATCAGTCTTAAAATTGAAGAGTAATTAATTTTATTACTAATAAAACTACGAAAGTAGGAGCAGGGGTGACTTGACATCTAGGAGTCATTATGAGATATTCTGAGCCTGATGGAGAATCCAGCTTTGATTAAAATGGGTAGAAATCCTTGAGTGCTAGATAACAGTGAGAGACTCATCAGATGAACATTCATTGTAACATAACCCTTATTCAGGAACTCCCTTAAATACTGGTTTGTTCACAGGCAGAAATTACAGTATGACTCCCTGAAAATCCCTTTAATCAAATACAAAATGGCGGAGGTGAACACATCGAAGATGCATGAACCAGAAGATGACGTGGTAGAGCCAACGTTGAGCATTAATGGAGACTCTGCATGCTTGGATAGTGTCTCATTGCTCATGGAAGGATGCTGAGAGCCCTATAAAAAGGCCCACCATCTTTGAGTTCTTCACTCATTCACTGGATCTCACATCCACATCAAGTCTTTCTACTAACAAGGTAAGGTGCATTCCAGTGTTTGTCAATACTTGAAGAAAGGGAGTAACTTGTAGTTATTAACCATGGAACACTTCAATAAAATGTAGGCATTTTGTGCATGAATGGGAAGAGATTCTTCTCAAAGTGATAATTGTTCTGATCCAAGAATTGAAATTATTGGGATCGGTTGTTAAGGTGGTTATTCTTGGGTAACTCAGGTTTGTAGAAGTTTGGCTAAATATCCCTCATTGTGCAGCTAAGAAACTGGGGACACTTTATATTTGGGCACTAGTATGGATTTCATGCAACATAACACAAACAATGGTCAATGGCAAAATAAAAGTCCAGATCTTGTAACCTGGAGACTGTTCCATGCATGTTCTCAAGAAGAGAGGCCTAGAAATAGATCCGCTTTATTATATGTGGATCTTTGTGCATGACAATCAGAAGGCATTGGTAGAACCACTGACTGGAGATTCATGATGTGAAAACGTTATCTAATATGGAGGCCTTAACACACAGATGCCATCTGTAATACTTGAGAGATGTTGGATTTGCTTATCTCTCCTGGTTTATCTCCCTTGACTTCTTTCAGCTCCACCTTCCCTTCCCATTGACAACATGTCTTGCTGTTCCAACTCTTGCTGCTCTCCCTCCTGCTGCAGCTGCAAACCTTGCTCTTGCAAGAAGTGCTGTTGCCCCTCTTGTTGCTGCAAGAAGTGTTCCTGCTCCCCAAGCTGCTCCTCCTCCTGCTGCTGCTCCAAAGAATGCAGCTGCTCCCCTTCCTCTTGTGGCCAGTCTTGTTGCTGTGATTGTGAGCCCAACTGTTGCTCATATCCTTCCTCCTGTTGCCAATCCTGCTGCTGCTCCAAAGAATGTGGCTGCTGCCCTTCCTCCTGTGGCCAGTCTTGTTGCTGTGAGTGTGAGCCCTACTGTTGCTCTTGTCCTTCCTCCTGCTGCCAATCCTGCTGCTGTGACCAGTCCAACTGTGGCTGCTCCCATTGCTGTGATTCCAGTTGTTGTGGTTCCTCCTGCTGTGGTTCCAAATGCTGTTATCCAAAGCAATGCAGATGCTGAAGAAATCCAGGGAAAGCTTGGAATGCACCAAGTGGACATCCGTAAACTGCAATGTTCACTAAGTAATCCTTGAACATCAAAGAGGAAGTCCCTCTATCATCTTCTTTTGCCTATCATTCATCATGGTCTTGCTTCGCAATGGCCTTTATTTTCTTATCTTACTTTGCTGAACACCTGAAGCTTTGCACCTGCCTCCTTCACTCTTTTAATTCCATTCCTTTTCTCTTTCTGTACTCTTTCCTGTTTCATATTTGAAGGAGGCATGTTTGTTGCATGTCTTAATAGCTTTCTTATGATCATGCCATCAAATGAGTCTGTTGTATGTTCACTGCTTCAAAGACATCCTTAAATATTGTACTAGAAAGATAATAAAATTCCAAACCATATTAAGTTGTCTCATGTCCTTGCTTTGTACCTGAGATTGGGATGAAATAGACTGGCAAAATAAAGCGGCTGCCAGCTGTCTTGAAAGTTGTGCATTTATATGATACACACCTCCAAGGCGGATGGAAACTGAAATGAAGTCATGCTCAAGGTCTAAAACCATAACAAAAAGAAGCCGGGATACTCTAGCTTAGCCCAGAAAATGTGCATCTTTGATCTTGCATATAAACAGCCTGGGGCCAGTGCAGGGCTACTGCAAAATGATGGAAGTGTGACAACTCTCATGGATGGAATTACAACTACACAAACCAGACAGTCCATCAGGGGGGCATGGAACTAAGGAGGGTGAGCAGGGTGAAGGGGGGCATCTATTATTTTCCTTTCATATTGGGAAATGTGATGTTGATATTGTGTTTTTTTGGTAGAACCCTCTGGTGCAGTTTTTTTTCCCTCTTGGGTTTTCAGCCACAGGGACTTTTGTTGGTTTGTTAGGTTGATAGTGTGTGACATACCCAAGGTCACCAAGTGGGTTTATATGGCTAAAAGAGATTCTCTTAGTCCATCAATGAAATTACTACACAACCCTGGCTCTGAAAGTTAAATACTGAACAGATTCCATTTATATCCAAATGGAAAGAAAACTACCCATGACACGCCCTCTGCTATCTTTTCACTTGCATTTGTATTAATGTAATATCAGTGGAGTATTGCTACCCTTTTAGAAATTTAACTGGTTCTGTCTGCTCTTGAATTTATTTTATTTCTAATAAGCTTTTCACATTATTGTCCTTTCATATTGGGAAGTGTGATATTGATATTGTGGGGGTTTTTGGTAGAATCCTCTGGTGCAGTTTTTTACACACTCTCAGCCTTACAGGAAGGCATTGGCAAACCCTCTCTTGCCAAGAAAGTTCTGTAACAGAGTTGCCATCCGTCAGAATCAACTTTAAGTGACATAAACAAATGCAATAGGATTCCAAGTATTGGATCTGATGTTTCTTCCATATGAGACAAAATAATAATAATAATAATAATAATAATAATAATAATAATAACCATCATCATCTCCTTTATGACCAACACTGGTTCCTCTATTTCAAGGAAAAGAAATTTAACATAACCATATTATCAGTGGTTGGCATCTTTTTATAAACTGGTTATGCAGTAGGATTCTGGGTCAAAAGCAGAGTGGTTCAACATACTGAACCAGAAAAAAAGATCGTACCATTCTCTGGGACAACCAAAAGAGTAGCATTTCAAATACACAGCAGGCAAGTAGGTTAAAAGGAGGACAGAAAAGCAGACATAATGAATGGAGGCAGGCACAAAGCTGGAGGCACTGAAACTGGCAAATTAATAAGTGCAACGAGTCAAAGGGCCTTTGATGGGGAAGGAGCTGTTTCTGTATCTTGGAGTCTCAGGTGGCAGGATTCAGCTTGCATTGAAAATGGCCTTCTGTGTTCTTCGGCACTGCATTGTTGCATTTAGTACAACAGTTCGAAAAGCCACAACACTTGGAATCACAACAGGGGAGGAAAGCAGCAGTCCTTGCAACAGGAGGAGTAAACTGCTTGGAGCATTAACAGGTGGACCGACAACACTCCTTGGAACAGCAAGAGGGGGAACAGCGGAGGAGGGCAACGAAAATGGTGTAGGGTCTGGAAACCATGACTTATGAGGAGAGACTTAGGGAGGTGGGCATGTTTAGCCTGGAGAAGACATGGGAACTTAATAGACGTCAGAAGTTCGAAGTATAATCTAATGGCAATCCGAACACAATCATGGGTTTTCACGTTATTGTGAATTAAAGTATCTCACGCAATTTTGGGCAAAAGGGAAGTCATTCCAAACGCAATCATGGGTTTTAAGTTAGAGAATCTCTAGGTCCTCCAGCGCAACTCTATGGTCAACATCTACCAAATATTGACAATAGAGTTGCTCTAGAAATGCCTAGTGGTGTGTTCTCTCTAGGAATCTCGAGGCCCTTTGGTGCGACTTTTGGTTAAAATTGACTAAAGAGTTGCGCTGGAGGACCTAGAAATTCCTAGAGAGAGCATACTAATCAAACCCATGAATAATCCAATCTGCAAATATCAAAGTGCAAATATGGAGGGATGAGTGTATATATAGGTTGAACGCTTCATATATGATGGAAACAGAGATCAGGTGGAGAAGTAAGAATTTTTCAGAGTGAAAGAGCCATGATAGTTAAAGCAGTGTCAAATTGGATTATTTCTGCACTGGAGATGCAGCCCTACAAAAAAACAACGACAACAATAGAAGTTCTAGGAAAAGTGAATTGTATTGCTTGGACTTTCAATGACTTATGCGCTCATCTCACAGTGTCCTCGGGGATAGTCCAAAAGGATTGCCAGGCAAGTGTGTATCCAAGATCTTATTGCACAGCCTTCAGGTTACATTTCCTGCATATCCCTCCTCTTTTATACAAGTATGATCATTAGAGGACCAGTGTTGCCTCAGGCACCTTTTGGCATGAAGGCATCATGATAAAGCAAGGTAACAAATGTGTTTGAAATGGCTCTGGGCTTCGTTGCTCAACCCAAAACCTGACTCTCCCGTACATTGCCTTCTAGGAAATAAGGAGAAGGCTTGAGATATCTGGGAAACACTACTTCTCCCTGAAATCTTGAGGCAGCGAGGGAGCTCAAATTGCATTGACATTCTTTCTGAAAGTGGAACGCTACATAAAATGTGAGCTTTTGTCAACAAGGGCTCTTCTAGATCAGGGGTGGCAAAGTGCAACCCGTGAGCCAAATGTAACCTATCCAGGGCTGTTTTTGTAGTCTTCAGGGCTCCCTAGGGGATGGATGGATGGATGGATAGATAGATAGATAGATAGAGATATAGATGGATACACCCAAAAATATCAAATTTCATAGAATCCTAGAATCCTAGATGTGAAGTCGAAGGCTTTCACAGCCAGCATCCAATTTTTTTGTGAATTTTTTGGGCTATGCAGCCATTAGGAGGACGTTCGACAGTGGAACACACTCCCTTGGAAAGTGGTGGAGTCTCCATCTTTGGAGGTATTTAAACAGAGGCTGGATGTTTAAACAGATGTTGGGTATGCTTTGATTTGAGAGTTCCTGCATGGCAGCTGGCTGGACTGGATGGCTCTTGGGGTCTCTTACAACTTTAAGATTCTATGATTCTAGAAGCGTTGATTCCTGATGTTTTGCCAGCATCTGTGGCTGGCATCTTCAGAGAATGCTGACATGGAAGAGTAGATACACCCCACTCTCTTCTTTGCCAGCATTCTCTGAAGATGCCAAGCTGCTGGAGAAATGTCAGGAATAAACTCTTCTAGAACACGGCTTCATAGCCTAAAAAAACACAAAAAAGCTATAGAATTCTAGAGTTGGAAGAGACCACGAGGACCATCCAGTCCACCCCCTGCTATGCAAGAATTCACAATCAAAGGGCCCCCCAAGAGATGGCCCTCCAGCGTCTGTTTAAAGACTTCCAAGGAAGGAGACTCCACAACAGTCTGAGGGAGTGTGTTCCACCATTGAACAGCCCTTACTGTCAGGAAGTTCCTCCTAATGTTGAGGTGGGATCTCTTTTCCAGTAGCATGCATCCATTGTTCTAGTCTCTGGGCAGCAGAAAGCAAGCTTGCTCCATCCTCAATGTGACACACCTTCAAATACACATACGGGGCTATCATATAAGCTCTTAACCATCTATTCTCCAGGCTAAACATACCCAGCTTCCCAAGTCTTTTCTCATAAGACAGGGGTTCCAGACCCTTCATCACTGACTGTGAGTTCCTGCATGGCAGGGGTTTCACCACTTCTGATCTAGAAGGGCCCCTGGGGTCTCTTCCAACTCTAAAATTATATGATTCATAGCTCTCTGCAAAATTCACACTAGTCATTTTGCTTAGAAAACAGAATTTTCTGTGTAGTAAAGAATGCTACACAGTGTTTCTGCACAGAAATATTAGTTCCTGCATGGAAAATACTATGCCTCGCTCATAAAATGTTGCAATTGAGGATTTGTTTTGCATAACATGTCCTTGTGGTTGCTTCGCATAGAATTGCATTTTGCATTTTTTTTCCCCATAGAATTGCATTTTGCATTTTTTGCAAAGGAAATAACATGTCCGCATGGAAACACTTTCTTTGCAGGACATGCTGCTTTCTGTGCACAGAACAATCCCTTGTATGAATTTTGCACAGAATAAGCCCCAGGTTGCAAACAGACTTTGGAAATTCTGTGGTTCTCCAATCCTTTTTTTTTTTTTTTTTTTTTTTTTTTTGCATTGGGAAGAAAATGGTCACAGTTACCAGTTGCTTCCTTTGAGAAGATACTCAGTGATGGATTACGTTCTTGTTTGCAGGATTTTTTTTTTTCATTGAATATCCCTTGATTATTTTCCCAGCTCTTCTTTCTTCCCTCTTTGCAAAATTGCCTGGCTGTTCTGATTGTTGTTCCCCTTCCTTCTCCTTTTCCAAGGTCTTCAAACAAAAACCCACCAAACAGTGATACCTTTATTGGCCAACCAAAATGCACAATAAACTTGTTGCAAGCTTTTGAAGTGCCACTGGTTTCTCCAAGGCCTGTCACTGCTCCCTCTGCTGGTGCTTTTGCAAAGAACGCCTCAATTCCCTCTATTGCTTTGGTCAGCATCCCTGCTCTTCCTCTCCACTTGCAGCTCTTCTAACTGAAGCCTAAAGGCTTCTGGAATTAAGTCTGAGATTCTTTGAGTGCATCTGGACTGCAGAATTAATGCAGTCTGACACTGCTTTAACTGCCATGGCTTAATGCTATGGAATTCTGGAATCTGTAGTTTTGTGAGATTTTTTGACTGAGACACTGGAGAGCCAGTGCCAGACAGAGGAACACTTAGGCCTGATTCCCACTACCTTTTAAACTGGATTGCAAATTGGTTTGAACCAGTTCAAATGAGCCTGGTTCCCACTCGACCCGAATCGGAGAGGGGGGCCACCTGCTAGACCCATTTAACTGGAGTATTTTTGATGCTGATGTTTTCCGCATTTATGGATAAATCTGCACAAGTGTGAACCAGATGCAGATTGGAATAGATTTAAATTTCCTCTTCGGCTGGCTGGAGCAGATCCATTTGGAACGGATTCATTAGTGAATGTGAACCACAAGTGGGTTATTTTACAGGGGAAAAATGTGATCTGGGCAAATGTAGTGGGAACCATACTCTGCTGTCGAATCAATCCATTGATTTGGATCACAAAGTGCTTTTTTGTAAGTAGGAATGAGGCCTTGATAGTCTAGCTAGACTAGTAGTTTGATTCAATGCTTGCAGTTAGGCATATGGAATTGTTCCCTCCCTCGTTTTTTCAATAGGAAAGAGCCAATAGTTAGTGGCAGAATATACATGTTGTAAACTAATTTTCCAGATTCTATCCCCAGCATTTATATCTGAATGGTTTCATGTATAAGAGCTTGGAACAATATACAAGGCATGCTAAAGACCTAGCTTTTGAAGATCCCTTCTGTATCAGGTGAAGAGCATCTGAAATATAAGAGAAGAAAGGCTGCTTTACTCTCCTCATTTTGTCAGAGTTCTCACACATTGGTTGACAATTTGCTGGGTATGGATGAATGATAAATTCATTTCAGGTCATTTTGACCATAAGCAGGGACAGTCAGGGAACCTAGGCTTGAATAAAAATTGCCACCTAAATTCTATACATTTCCTATTTTGCAATGTATTCCTCTTAATCCTGGGGCACTAAATGGGACCACATATCAAACCTCAGTAAAGGGTAGTCAAAGGAAAGTTGTGGATGAACAATAAGATTTATCTATCAGATATCAATAGATGCAGTATGCTCAAAAATTAATACATGGTCAATGTGTATAGAAAGCAACATTTTCTAGTTTTCTACCTTTACGTTCAGCCACTTGAAATTTTCAATATGGGGCACAAAATTCATAAGTGCATAATGTTATTCCTAAAAAATTGCAACACAACTCCTATTATCAAATTTGAGATGACTGGTTATTCAAGAAATTTTCCAATATGTCTATTTTGGGGAAAAAAAGATTTAGGTATTAGAATGAGACATGGGGATGATGCCCATTCATTACAACATAATTATTACTAAAGCAATCCTTTGAATCTCCCTTTAGTCAAAGGTGAGAATTACAGTGTGAGCATTTGAAAAATAGGGTTAATTATTATTTTGTAAATGGTGGATGTGAGCACAGTCAGCGACGGCGCAACGGAAGATGATGTGATGGTCATCAAAACTAAGGGCTAATGAAGATCTCAGCATTCTTGAATGGTGTCTCAATGCTTATGGAACGAGGGGAGAGCTATATAAAAAGGCCCACCATGCTGCAGGTCTTCATGCATTCACTGGATTCAACATCCAAACCAACTTGTACTATTCTACTTGAACAAGGTAAGTTAGATTCCAGTGTGGAGTCGAAGGCTTTCATGGCCGGCATCCATAGTTTTTTGTGGAGCTTTCGGGCTATGTGGCCATGTTCCAGAAGAGTTCCTTTCTGACATTTCACCAGCATCTGTGGCTGGCATCTTCTGAAGAATGATCTCAGAAGATGCCAGCCACAGATGCTGGCGAAAAGTCAGAAAAGAACCCTTCTGGAACATGGCCACATAGCCTGAAAACTCCACAAAAAACTATTAGATTCCACTGTTTGTCAGCCTGGAACACTGGAAACATTGTCTGTATGATTGGAAGTCTTTCTTCCTTCCTTTCTTTCTTCCTTCCTTTCTTTCTTTCTTTCTTTCTTTCTTCCTTCCTTTCTTTCTTTCTTTCTTCATACTGCCTAAGCAGTGTCTAAGCAGTTTACAAGCAGTGTAAGCTACTTGCCCCCAACAATCTGGGTACTCATTTTAGCAACCTCGGAAGGATGCAAGCCTGAGTCAAGCTTCAGCCCTTTTGCTGGTCTTGAACTCGCAACCTTATGGTTTTCAGCGCAGTACAGGCATTTAACCACTGTGCCACCAGGAACTAGATGTATAACTATTAGGACATAGGTAGCTAGTCAAAACTGCTAGCTTGGCCATGGAGTGGAGGGAAATCAGGATGGAGAACTCATATCTTGGATGGATGGAATTTACATAACATCTTTAATGTCTCAAGGGAGTGTGGTGGATGCTTCAAAGGTTCTGTCTTGCCTTCTTTCAGGGTCTACCTTCCCTCCTCTTTGCAAACATGTCCTGCTGTTCCAACTCTTGCTGCTCTCCCTCCTGCTGCAGCTGCACTCCTTCCTGTTGTAACAAGTGCTGTTACCCCTCTTGTTGTTGCAAGAAGTGCTGTTGCCCCTCTTATTGTTGCAAGGAGTGTTCCTGCTCCCCAAGCTGCTCCTCCTCCTGCTGCTGCTCCAAAGAATGCGGCTGCTGCCCTTTCTCCTGTGGCCAGTCTTGTTGCTGTGATTGTGAGCCCTACTGTTGCTCTTGTCCTTCCTCCTGCTGCCAATCCTGCTGCTGCGACCAGTCCAACTGTGGCTGTTCCCAGTGCTGTGATTCTAGTTGTTGTGGTTCCTCCTGCTGTGGTTCCAAATGCTGTTATCCAAAGCAATGCAGATGCTGAAGAAATCCCGAGAAAGCTTGGAATGCACCAAGTGGACATCCGTGAAATGGAACGTTCACTAAGTAATCCTTGAACATCAAAGATGAAGCCCCTCCATCATCTTCTTTCACCTATCGTTCCTCATCATGGTCTTGCTTCGCAATGGCCTTTCCTTTCTTATCTTATGTTGCTGAACACCTGAAGCTTTGCACCTGCCTCCTTCACTCTTTTAACTCCATTCATTTTCTCTGTCTTTTCTATCCCTTTTCATATGTGAAGGAGGCATGTTTGTTGTATGCCTCAATAGCTTTCTTGTGATTGTGTTATCAAATGAGATTCAGTCTCCAAATGCTGCTATCCCAAGCAATGCAGATGAGGAAGAATCAGAAGGAAAGCTTTGCATTACCAAGACCTACCATCATCTGTATGACCATGAAAGGCTGTTTGACTCCCTTAACTGATTAATGTGTTGCTTTCAATGCCCTAAGCTTTGCACCTGCCTCCTTTAATTTTCCCTGGCTTCTTGCACTCTCCTCTTTACTCCGCTTTGTAATGGAGACATGCCTATCGTTGGTCTGAAATGCTCCTTTCTTGTCTGCAGGGAAGAACTCGTCTGTGTTCTCTTTCAGATCCTCAAATAACTCACCTCTCTCTCTGTATACATGGTGGATAATAAAACGTCAAACCATGCACCCTAAACGCTGTGTATTTCTTTTCCTTAATATAGAGGGTAGCAATATAGCTCAACACGGAAGTGTTTTGTCTAATCTGCAAATAATACAGTTTGATACTGCTTTAACTGTCATGGCCCAATGCTATAGAATCCTGGGATTTTTAGCTTTGGACCTTATCAGACAGGAGGAATTTCTCTTTATTGCGAATGGAGCCAGTTGGAGCCAATTTGAATTCATGTGAATTCGCTAGTTTAGTGAATTTACGTGAATTCCCATTGTGTTTGGAATGCATTCAGAATGACTTCCCATTACCTCAAAATGACCCCCCCCCATTGCCCAAAATTGCGTGAGATGCTTTAATTCGCAATAACATAAAACCCATGATTGCATTCGGAATGACTTCCCTTTTGCCTGAAATTGCATGAGATGCTTTAATTCGCAATAAGGTGAAACACCATGATTGCATTCAGATTGCCATTAGATTATACTTCCAATTTCCGACGTCTGATAAAGTTATTTGTGAGCTATTTAGGCTTCTCTATCAGAGAGATCTGGTGCCACAACAAGGTACAAATCCCAGGCTTCCATAGCATTAAGCCAAGAGAGTTAAAGCAGAGACAAACGGCATTAATACTGAGATTAGACCTATATCTCACTTTCAGGATACAGAAGGTCTTGGCCTTGGTATTCCAATGTTGAAGAAACACTAGGTAGCACATTATATCCTTTGCATAAGAAACATCTCAGGTTCAACCTCTAGTATCTCATGACACATGGGCCACAGAGAGCCCATTTTGAAAAGGATCTCCGTTTCCCTGAAAATTCGGAAAGTCAATGCTAAAAGGAGGAAACTTCACTGGTTTTGGATATAGAACTCTGACATATGGCCATTTCTTCATAATGTAGGGAAGACCATGACTAGGTAGAGGTAGAACGTTGTTCGTTTGTGCCTTCAAGTTGTTTCCTGCTTGTAGCAATTGAAACGTCAACCTGTCTCTTGGTTTTCTTGGCAAGACTTGTTCAGAGGATGTTTGCCATGGCATTCCTCTGAGACTCAGAGAGTGTGACTTGCTCAAGGTTCACCTGGTGGTATTCCATGGCTGGTCAGGGATATGTATCCAAGTCTTCCAGACTCTTAGTCCAACATTAAAATCCTGACAACACCAACATCTATAAAAATCACGTTTTTGTCACCAAATGGTTCCTCAATTTTTCTAGGAGACATGGGGGTATTTGGACATGTTTGAGGGCAGGCAGAAGTCACTCCATGTTTGCCTCTTGTTGATTTTTTTAAAGCTTCTTCTCTGCCTAAATTCATCCATGGGGAATTTGGAGGAAAAGACCCCCAACGTACAGAGGGCACTTTGTATAGAAAAAATATATTTCAAATAATTGCATTTTCTTAACACTTAGGGGACCTGGATGCTCTCGATATATGGTAGAAATGCCCTCCATACCCCCTAAAGCATTTTTTCGTGAGGGGGGGGGAATAAATAAATATGACCCCTAAAAAACCCCAAGGAGTTACAAATCAACCCTGGGGGTTTTACATGAAGCTCCTGAGCCACACTTGGCTTACCTCTAGCTATTGGTAGAGGTGGCCTGTATATCGGGGTCCTTCTAAACCCTGCAATAAAATGGGAATATTATTGTTTTCATGCTTGCTCCATCCATTGCATTAGAGACCAATCCACCCCATGGAAGGAAAATCAGTTCCTAGAGACCATGTATTGAGGGTGGAAGTTTATTATCTCTTAGCTGTTAAGTTATTGTTGTAACCCACTCGGATTCCTAGGGATTGGGCGGGCTATAAATAAATCTATTATTATTATTATTATTATTATTATTATTATTATATTCAGAAAGAGAAAAAACAGCATCCTGTTTGCCAAGAAAGCTTGTCATCTTAGATATACAAGAAGCATGCCTTCTTCACACATGGCATAATAAAAACGGACCTTATCAGAAGGGAGGAATTTCTCTTTATTGCGAATGGAGCAAATTGGAGTCAATTAGATTTCATGTGAATTTGCGAGTTTAGCAAATTTACTTGAATTCCAATTGTGTTCAGAATGCATTCAGAATAACTTCCCATTACCCGAAAATGACCCCCCCCCATTGCCCAAAATTGTGTGAGATGCTTTAATTCGCAATTATGTAAAACCCATGATTGTGTTCGGAATGACTTCCCTTTTGCCCGAAATTGTGTGAGATACTTTAATTTGCAATAACATGAAACCCCATGATTGCGTTAGGATTGCCATTAGATTATACTTCGAATTTCCACTGTCTGATAAGATCCAAACAAACAGAGAGAAGACAGATAAGATCAGCAAACTGAAGGAGACAGTCATAAATCTTTGGGAACTGAGCATGACAAATGGAAGAAGTCAACTGGCAGGGCCCAAACTAATGTTGATGCTGATGGTCTTCATACTTGCACCTTCAAACCCACAGAACTTTCTTCCATTCAAAGGTTCCTTTGGATTTCTTCAGCACTTATGTTGTTGTTGATAATAGCATTTGGTACCATAGCATGAGGGACCATAATAAGGAGAATCGCACCAGGAGGATCTGCAAGAAGATGAACTCCAGCAGAGGGAGCAGCAGAAGCAAGACTTTCCAGAGCAACACTTACTCTTTGCAACAGCAGAGGGAGCAAAAAGACTTGGAAACGCATGGCATCTTGGTAGTTAGAAGGGAAGGTAGTGCTGGAAGTAATCAAGACAGAACCGCCATATCTCTCACACTTTACAGTACTAGGCATGGCATTGGGGAATTAAGCCATGGTCTGAGTTTCATATCATATGGTTTCCCTAATCACTGATCCTATCAATATCGCCTGGTTACCATATATGAAGGTTTATATTTGGTATCTTAACCTTTGTATATCTTGATCCTCCTTCTGGGGTGCTCTTATGGAACAGGATATGATGGGAAAACAATGCTTCCACCCACCCACAAAGTACTCTCAGAATTTGGTTGATCAAAGTGTCCCAACTTTAATATTCTTTTTATTTTCAAGCATAAGCAAAAATCCACTTACCTGGAAGAGAAGCATACAGCAAGCCCCAGTTATCTGATCAGTTAGGGGCCATAGCTCTGTCAGAAACTGGAATCTGAAAAGTGGAACTCAGGAGGGGGTTTTTGGCCACCAAAAAACACAAATAGCATGCTATATATTACTTTTAAGTGTAAGAAGGGAACCAATGCTTTCATAGGCAAGCCTTGGGACGGGCCATGTACATACATGTGAGTGGTCCCAAGCGAACCTTATGGGCAAGAAAAACCAATGAAAGAGCAGAGCCTTCATAAAATTAATGGACTATGCTTGTAACTTGCAAGCATCAAAAGAACAAGATATCAAAGATAGCAGAAACAGAAAGTGGAGGTTTCCTATAGTTGGAATGGGGATGGATGTGAGTGAAGAACTCCAGATTGTTATCTTAACAATTTCTAATCTTTGTTAGCTGTTAACAAAATTAACCTTATTCTCATGCACAATTCATTTGCATTTACTACCTTATGCCATTTTATATCTTAGCGTTGAGGTCTTGAATTTTAATATCAAGTTGCACCTTTATAATCTAGTGTGTACTAATCTATCTATCTATCTATCTATCTATCTTCATAGTAACAATAATTACATTATCTCTTTTCACAAAAGCTTATCACCGGTTTCCAGTCTTTCCCCAATTTTTAATTGTCTTGCCTTGCAGTGATGAGTGAACTCTGTCATTGAATTTCCCTTCAACTACATTCTTCAGTAATAAAATAAATGTCAATCAGGTTACTGAAGTCGACAACTGAAACCATTAAGGTTTCCAATGTAACATGTGGCATTGGACCCTGATGCTCAACTCTATTGGTTCCGATTTCTTTCATATTCATTAAAATAAAAATCAAGGTGGTTCCAGTTGGAACATAAATATTAAGAACTCTGTGTTAAATGCATATCAAAAATTAAATTCCACCCATCACTGTCACCACTTAAGTTCCATTCTGTTATTTGTTAAAGCAACTGGTGTGTGCTGTTTTTCATCGTGGGATGAGCTGGAACACCTTCCAGTTCACAGGTTCCAAACGTGACAAAATAATACCCTTAAGGTGCTAGATTACAAAGATCAACTCATATCATGCCTTTCCAGCCTGTCATTTCCACATATAGGATTTCAAAGAAATCTTTCAAGTGCAGCCCTGGGCAGCAGCGAGAATTACAGTGTGACTACTTAAAAACAGTTTTATTCAAAATGACCCATATGAGTAAAGTCAAGATTTACACATCACACGTTATCATGATAGAGTCATAAAATGAACCTCTTTCCATTCTTGGGTAATTTCTCACTTCTCAGAGAAGGGTGAACCTCACTGTATAAAAAGATCCACCACTGTGGAGTTCTTCATTCACTTACTGGACTCCACATCACTTCTTACTGGGACAGGTAAGTTATATTTGACTGTTTGGTGATAAATGAGAGTTGAGAGATATGGAAGTATGAAAACAGAACGGTGACGTTTAATAGAGCCAGAATTCCAAATGAAGGCTTATGCATCTTTCATATAAGGATTTGAAGGCCACAAATCGCTCTACCTAACAGTTTTGTGGTTATTGGAAAAAAATCTCTTCATTACTGTGCAGCAAAGCTAGGGCCTTGTAAAATTCTTAGCTTTTCAGATCCTCGTTTGTTAAAGCATTGTATATTTCACTTCCAAAGAATCTAGCCGTTTTCATTGACTGTTTATTTGTTGATACCTTTGGGACACCGAATATGGATCCCATCTTGTCCAAACCAAATTGATTGTCCAACTTTGCCTCACTTTGTCCAGCCAATTCATTGCAATATTATCTTTGTTTTGGAAACAACAGACTGGGCAAAATTCGTTTGCATTACTATGAATTCATTAAATATGCATTTTCTGAGCAAGTCCATGAACTACTGACAAATCTTGGTGTCAAATCTGTTTTAAATGGATCTGAGCTTCATTGGCCACCAATGACGAAAGCTACCAAGCAAAAGATTGGAGATATATATATATATATAGAGAGAGAGAGAGAGCCACTACAATATTATTTGGAATCCTTTTGACACTTGACTTTATAGATAAGCAGACATCCAGATTTGATGCTTGGTACACTTCCATAGCAACTTTAAAGATGTCAGTCCAAGATGTAAAACCAGTGAAACATCAGAGATAAACCTTGGAGCACAGTAGTCAATATTTCAGAGCCAATGTGGGGTAGTGGTTTGAGCATTGGGCTACAGCTCTGGAGATCAGGGTTTGAATCTTCTCTCAGTCATGGAAACCCATTGGATGACCTTAGGCAAGCCACACTTTCTCAGACTCAGAAACCCAGAGATGACGTGAATAGCCACCAAACAGCTACCCTTGGAACAACCACTGAGAAGGCCCCTCTCCTGTGTCCTCACCAAGTTAGCTTGTGATGGTAGCAGGACCAAGAGAAAAATCTTGCCTTGGAGATCATAAAGCTTTGACAGATTTGTAGTGGGGAGATAGAGACTTTCAGAAGGTCTGGACCCAAGTCAATGACTCGCTATTTAACAATAGATCTGATGGCTCTAATCCACTTGGGACTGACCTCTAGGATTCAAGGTGATGTATTTAACATGTCTGATTCACGCATTCACAGGTTATCTCTTGATTTCTTCCAGCTCCTCCTTCCCTCCCTATTGCAAAGATGCCGTGCTGTTCCAACTCCTGCAATTCCCTATGTAGCTGCAAAGGATGTTGCGACTCCCCGTTTTCTTGCAAGGAATGCCACCACAGCTCCCCTTGCTGTTCCAAGGAGTCCTGTTACTCTCCCCGCTGTTCCAAGGAGTGTTACCACTGCCCTCACTGTTGCAAGCAATGCCAATGCTCTCGATGCTCTTCTAAGGAGTATTGCTATTCTCCTTGCAGTTGCAAGGAGTGTAGCTACTCTCCCTGCTCATGCAAGGAATGTCGTCTCTCCCTGTGCTCTTGTAAGGAGTGCCATCGTTCCCCCTGCAGTTGCAAGGAGTGTTGCTACTCTCCCTGCTCATGCAAGGAATGTCGTCGCTCCCTGTGCTCTTGTAAGGAGTGCCATCGTTCCCCCTGCAGTTGCAAGAAGTGTTGCTACCCCCGCTGCTTTTGCAGGGAGTGTCGTCGCTCTCCCTGCTGCCAGGACCAGTCTTCTTGCCGCTCCCTCTGCTGCTGTGGCCCGTCTTGTTGCTTCCAACCTTGCTGTTGCTGCTACCCTTGCTTGTGTTCCTCTCCTTGCAGCCACCCCCATTGCTACGATCTCGCTTCCCATGATTTTCATGCTCCCTGTATAATTGTACTGGCTCTTGCTCACAAGGAGCCTGAGGATGACGAAACAAGCAGTGAAGGTGCTGAAGAACTTGAGGAACCTGAGGAAGATGGAGGTGTGGAGGAACCCACAGAGCATGGAACTTCTGAAGAACCTGAAGCACAAGCTTGAATGGAGGCCAGGTTTTTCGGCCTAACGGTACAAGGAGGACCACCACCACCTTTGATGGACCACCACCATCTTTGATGGTTGACTCCTTGTACTCTTTCATATGTTGCCTACAGTGCTGTACCAGCCTTTGTTTAATTTTCAGGGTGTTCCTCTTCTCTTCTCCTTGTTTCTCTTTGCTAGAATGAGGTGTATCTGCTGTGTATATGAAGTAGTGTTCTTATTCTTTTAGTGCAATGGTTCCCAACTTTTGGTCCTCCAAGCGTTTTGGACTTCAACTACCAGAAGCCTCGGCTAGTTTGACCAGCAGTCAGGAATTCTGGGAACTGAAGTCTAAACTCCCTCCCCCAGTTTAAAAAGGAATTAAAAACATTCCTATTCACCCAGGCTTATCCTTGACCATGTTATTACCCTCGTGATAAGCCATCGGAACGTTACCATTGTAATTGCATTGGGTAGATAATGCTATAATTTTTCTCTTTTTAATTTTGTCTGTTGTAATGTTGTTGTAATGTTTTAACTATGATGTACACCGCCCTGATCGCAGGAAGGGCGGTCTACAAATAAATTATTATTATTATTATTATTATTATTATTATTATTATTAACATTGGAAAAACCCAAGGTTGGGAACCACTATGGATAGGAAGTTTTCAGTCTCTCTTCTCTTTTATCTCTTTGAATAATTCTTCTGTTGACATGGACAATAATACTAATAATAAAGAATTGGTTGTTGACATTCTGTTTGTGACGTACGTCATTGCAAATGGCCTTACACGTGTGTAAAATTTAACTGAGTAGTTTTGCCACTTCCGTCTTCACCGAGAAGTTGTGGAACCATTGTGGAGTCACTCTTCTATTTCATCACTTTAAATAATTCTTTTGTCAACATAGGCAATAATACTACTAATAAAGCATTGGTTGCCATTCTGCTTGGGACTTGCACCATTACAAATGGCCTTACGTGTGTACAAAAGTGAACGGAGTACTTCTTCAACTTCCATATTCACTGAGGGGCTGCCATGATCCTACAACCACCACTGTGCAATGGTGGAGTGACTGATGTGCAAGGGGCACTGAGCACATTGGGGCACTCCCTGATGCACGCTGGCTAGCAAGTGCCAGAGCACAACAGAAGAGCTCTATTTGCATCAGAAGCACTTAAGAAGTTCCCAACAAACATCAGAATTGCTTAACGTCCATTATACCACTCTTGCCAGTGCCTAGATGCACACTTTATCCATCCACTAATAGGATTTCCTTGCATTTCTGCAAAATAGGAATAAATTCTTAAAGTTACCAAATGTAGGGAGACTTGGAGATGTGTGTTCCATAGGTTCACCATGAGTCGATCAACTCAAATGCAGTACTTTATCGCATGTACTTTTAAGACCATTTTGAGGGCGGGGATGGGACTCACGGGGGCGAGCATGAATAGATTTTACCGCACACGCAAGCATCCACAAAGAGGCCCTGTTCCGACACCCATCCCTGTCCCGTGTGGAGAAGCATTAAATGTTGTGCTTGAAAGTCTTCCGAGCAGAACATTTAACAATTCTTGTTACGGGACAGGGACGGGTGCCGGAACGGGGCCTGTTTGTGGATGCTTGCGTGTTCAGTAAAATTCATTCACGCTTGTCCCCGCGAGTCCCGTCCCCATCCCCAAAACGGTTTTAAAAGTGAATGTGATAAAGTCCTCAGTTAACAACAACAATGTAGGCTGCAATGGACAATCTTGACCATAGTAACTATGATTTCTGCATTCCCTCTCCTAAACATTGAGAAGCTTGTTATAACACAACAGGGATGGTATATGGTTTTCATGCAGGAAGTACCAATTTTAAATCCTGCCTTATGCAGGGTTGAAAACAATCCATACCAACTTGAGTCCTTGACTAATGACCATTTGCATGCACAATACATGAAAGGGTCTATAGCCATTAGTAGATCACACATACATCTATCTCCACCTCATTCACTCTGTTTTGCTCTGAAAGTGACCAGCTGATTGGGGAACATTTTTCTTGCACCTCCAGAAGGTGGCAGGAGAAGTCCTGACACATGTGTTAAGGCCAGCATTCAGGCAGAGAAGGAGATAGATCCCTTGTTTGTATTGCCTCTTTCTCATTTAGATTCCCATCCACTCACAGAATCATAGAATCTTAGAGTTGGAATGACCACAAAGGCCATCTAATGCAGCCCCCTGAGATGGAGGAATACACAAGAAAGGCACCTCTGAAAGTTCCCCATACAACCTCTGTTGAAAGATCTCCAAAAATGGAAAACCAGCCACCCTCCACAGCAATCCACTCCACTGTCAAATAGCTCTTTCCATAAATACAAAAACATTTTTGCTAGTGTAAGATGCAGTCTCTTTTTTTTCTAATTTGATTCTATTGGCTGGCGTCCTAGTTTCGGGAGCAGCAGAAAACAAGCTAGCTCCATCTTCTACATGACGTCCCTTCAGATATTTAAAGATGGCTGTCATATCACCCCTCAATCCTCCTCCCTCCAAGTCAAGCACACCCAACCCTTCAAATCATAGAATCATAGGGTTGGAAGAGACCATGCAGGGACTCTCCATCAAAGCATCCCCAACACATGGCCATCCAGCCTCTGTTTAAGGACTTCCAAAGAAGAAGATTCCATCACACTCTCTCATAAGACTTGGTTTCCAGACTGTTGGCCATCCTGGTCATCCTTTTCTGCATACGTTCTAGTTTGGCAATATCCTTCTGGAACTGCAGTGCTTAGAAATGAAGACAGGATTCACTTGTTCACCTCTGATACTCATTGCAGACTTTCATTGGTCACTTTGGGTCAATGAAAGAAGGTGACATTTGTTCCCAGCCATGATATCAGTGTCCTAGTGCTAAGCCAAAAAGTCATGAGTGCATGATCAGACTCCGTAGCTTTACAGAAGACCTACTCCCAGGAGAGATGACATTGCTAAAATTGTGTGTAGTAATATGAATCAACTCATCAAGGATTCTCATTGGGGGCCTGGCTAGATTCATTCTTCTGATGAGTAATTTGATGAACAACACAGAACTGACTGCTGCATAATAGTGATGGAAAGAAGATTCATTGCTATTCATTTGCTGGGCAAGAAAAAGCTTTCCTTTCCCTCCAGAAATCACATCAGGAAAAATAAAACACCTGCCAGAGTTTTGGCGGAGTTTTCCTCTGCGATTCAGACATCTCAAAGTGCTTGGAGGAATTATTCTTTCCAGAAATTAGTAATGGAAAGAATATTTGAAAATATATTTTTAAAAAATCTCCAGGACATTGGGAAACTTTCATGAGGAGACTCAAAGATAGGTGAGAATTTTTGAACTTAGATGGAAGATGCATGGGGTTTTGTAAATAGAAGTGACATTTTCTGCACCGGAAACAAATTTTCTACTTAGGAAACATTTTCTGAAAATAAATAAATAAATAAAAATCCCTATGGAATATATTTTCTATTATACTATTTCCTGTTGCAAAAAAATATGTTTTCTCTAGAAAAACTAAAAAATGGTCAGGTTTTTTTTTCATGCCAAAGAAATGTGTGTAATCCTGCATAATTCCACCAAATAGTTTGTGCAAATAGAAAGCAAATCCAACATATTTTTTTTCTTGAACAGTAGGATTAAAACTCTAAAAATTATTGGCTTTGTATGCAAGGATGAACTAGGGGAAGACTTACATTCCTACCAAATGCAGTTACTTTAGGCTGGGACTGTAATCCTTTTCATCCAAAACAGGAGTTCTACCGACACAGTTATGGAACTTCCATCACATCAAGGAACAGAAATCCAAGTAAGCTGGACAATGTGGCTTTTCCACATTTTTATTCTTTCACATGTACACTGTTACATTTTCCATCAACAAAGAAGTCATTCAAAGAATTGGGAAAGACCATTCAGTTTATTTTTAGTACAGTCATAGACCAGAGCAGGTAAAAAGGGATACAGAATAATAAAAGAAGGTAAAAACAAAGTAAAAAAAAATGGAACTGGGAGAGCAAAGGAGGGTCTTGTAAAACTTAAGGCATTTAATTTACAGAAAGAGACAATTGTCCAGATGTCAGGGGAGATAATACATCAACTCTGGGTTCTAGGCCACATGCAAAACTACTCACATGGAATAAATGTCTACATGGAAAATTGCAATTTTTAACATGAGGATTTTTCTGCGTGTGCAATTTTCTTGTGTGCACTTTTCTCAGTGGGTTATTTCTGTGAGCAAACGTCTTGTGGGCTTTTTGCATCTCCCCTTTTTTCTGGTTACTGGGCAGGCCGCCAATGACAGAGAAATGTCTTCCATTGCTACCACAATATAGTCAGTGCAAGGCATTCATCCATAGACTGCCAAATGGATGGTATATCTGTCACAGGTCATCAGGTTAGAAGTTCATTGCTATGGCTTCAAGGCTTCCCTTGGACATCTTCAGCATCTGTCTTGCTAAGAATAACTGCATTCAGAACTGCCACCACCAGGGCAACTGTAGGGATCAGAACATGAAGAACTGCAGGAACAGGGACAGCGGCCACAGCGAGGACAGCAGAAGCAAGACTCACCCTCGCAACACGGGGTGCTGCAACACATCTCACAACAGCAGGGGGAACACCGGCACTGGGAACAACACGTCATCTTGGCCATGTGGAGGGAAAGAGGCACTGCAAGAAATCAAGACGTTTTGTGCTGAACATTGACCCATGGGGTCAGTATAAGAGGACTTATAGCACCTTTGAGACTATATCAGTATATCAGTATAAGAGGACTTGTAGCACCTTTGAGACTAACTGAAAGAAGTTGGCAGCATGAGCCTTCGTAGACTTAAGTCTACTTCTTCAGATGCATTCCTCAGATGCCCCAAATGCATCTGACGGAGTAGACTTAAGTCTACGAAAGCTCCTGCTGCCAACTTCTTTCTTTCAGTTCAGTCACAAGGATGCTACAAGATCTCTTGGATACTGATTTTACAGACTAACACAGCTATATCTTTAAATTGACCCATGATGATGTACACTATGTTCAGCCAAGGATACCCACTGTGTGTCCTTAGGCAAGTCACACTCAGTCTCAGAAAACGAAGGGTCGGACGAACCTGAAGGCAAGCATCATTTATTACGGTCATAGGCCAGCACAGGTTAAAAAGGGATAAAGAATACAAAGAGAAATACAGGGAGGTGGGTCTGAGGGATTGGATTGGATATTTTAGTCTTGTAAACTGCCCTGATTGCATCCCACAGAGGAGTGGGATATAATTAAATTTATTATTATTATCATCATCATCAACAACAACAACAACAACAACAACAACAAATAATGGCCTGCAGGTGACCCAAATATGAAAAAAAATGCATCATAGCAATAGCATTTACAGTTCTATATTGCTTATCAATGAACTCAGCACTCTCTAAGAGGTTTATAATCTGTAAACCAATTTCCGCCAACAAGCTGGGTACTCATTTTATCAACCTGTGAAAGGATGGAGGGCTGAGTCAACCTTGGAGCCCTAAGATTGAACTCTCAAATTTGTGGCTTAAGTATCAGCATTTATCACAGTGCCACCAGGGCTCACTAGAAGGCATGGGAGCATTCTGCCAAAAACTGGAGAAAAATTGGGTGCTGGAAATCTCCACAAGAGCCCTGGGGCTTCATGGGGCCTGTAGGCCACACATTCTCTGTGATCACCCTTTCTTGTGTGCCCATCACCCTATCTTCAAATATTAAAACATTGTGTTGTGACAAACCAATTTTTCTTCTTCTTGTGCATCAAGAACTAAATGTGATTTTTTTTAAAAAAAAAAAAATCTTTTCAAAAGTCCCACTTTCAAAAGGTTATTTTTTTTCTCTCTCCCTGTTGAGAAGTATTTTTCACAAATTTCTCAAATGAAAATAAAAGACAAGAGAGGATAACATTTACACCAATTGCCTGGCGTTTCGAATTCAATTAGCATGTCAAAAGGAAGTTTGGCAGAGGTTTAAAGAACATTCCTCTGCAATGCAAATAGTCAAATCCTGGCTGTCGAATTAAAAACCAAAATTCTTACTCATTAATCGAGAAGTGCTCATAATTTCTTCTCTTTAAAAAGCATTCGAAAGCTTTGAATAACAGATTTTTTTTTCTGTTTAACAAATTTTGACGAATATTCTTTACATCACTATTCATCACCCCTGCTTTGTGATCACCTGTTCATGCGTCCCCAACACCCCATCTTCAAATATTAAAAAGTGGATATAATCTTTACCTTGTTCAGTGCAGTAGTAGGAACTGGTGAATGAGTAAAAGAATCAAGGATGGTGAACCTGTTTATATAGCTCCATGCATCCTCCCATGAGCAAATAGTCACTAATCAAGAATGATGAAATTTTCATTAACTATCATCCCTAGCTTTCCAGCACATTACCATCTAGTGCCCAAACGCTGACTGTCTCTCCATCTTCTTTTTCTTCTTTTATTAAAATGTAAAAAAGGATATGATTAAAGCTATTTTCTAGCACTGATGCTGGAATCCTCACCTCTGACTAACAGAAATAACTACGATGAAATGAGTGCATGTAACATGAGTTTTTAACTGCAAGCTAAGGGTGGTTGAGCGTGTTTTTAAATCAGAAAGCCTCTCGGGTTCTCTACCTGTCTCAGTATGTTGACTCATTGGTTTCCAAGAGTCATTTTTCTCTTCCTGACATACAGAAGGAGAATCAGCTCACTTGAAACGTGCGGCTGGAGGAGAGTGTGACAGATATTTTATTGTTTTCTAAAGCATTTGGTAACTTTCAAACATTTAAAACAAACAGTTAAACATTCACAGGATGCAAAAGTTAAAAAGCAGTTAAACTATCATCACAAGTATTCTACTCTGACTACCTAGTTATGTAACAAAGGGTGCATCTACATAGTAGAAATAATACAGTTTGATGCCACTTTACATGCTGTCCTATCCAGGGATTGGTAGTTTTACAAAGTCTTTTAGCCTTCTCTGGCAAAGAGTGCTGGTGATTCACAAAAATACAAATCCCAAGATTCTGTCAGATGGAGCCATAGCAGTTAAACTGGTGTCAAAGTTAAGAAAAGAAGGGGGTACTTTAATTATGATTTCATATTTAAAATAGTTTAGATAACTGGAGTAATCTACATATTTATATAACTGTGTTCTGACAGTAATAAACCAAAGGAAGTTTAGTGTTTAAATTGTTTGCTCAATGGTGGTAATAACCCAGATGAGAGTGAAATTAATGTTATATACTGTGAAATAATCAATACAATCAATATAATATAAAATATAATTATGCATACTGGTAATAGCTCCAGCAAACACTAAAAATTAAACAAATACAAGTACTGGAAATAGATTATAAGTAGAAGTAGTGTAAGCAGACATGTGAGAAATAAATTTGCATGAGTAAAATAAGATGTTCTTAACACAAATCAATAGTTACTATACTCCGGATTATAGAGAAAAGGAAGTTACGTTAACATTATGTGGTGTGTTACATTAGGACAAATGATTAGTTTGTGTTAAGAGAAGTAATTTGTTAGTATATATGTGTAGTATGTAATTAATTGTGGTTGTTTTTTAATGTATTAAATTTGTAATCTGAATAAAAAGACA
This sequence comes from Urosaurus nigricauda, assembly GCA_034509955.1. Classification (NCBI taxonomy): domain Eukaryota; kingdom Metazoa; phylum Chordata; class Lepidosauria; order Squamata; family Phrynosomatidae; genus Urosaurus; species Urosaurus nigricauda. Next base: position 3,871,936 of record JAOEGL010000010.1, read on the forward strand.
TTATATTAAAAAGGGCATTATTTCTACAGAGTAGGTGTACTGTAAGTAAAGTCTCCTGACATAGGCTTAAGAGCCAGCAGGTGAAGGAGGCCCATTCAGCTTCCAATTCCAAACAGGTTGCAAGGAGGAGGATGTTTCCACCTCCCATCCTACTAACAAATGAGAATACAACAAGGACTTGCAACAGGAGCCCTTCTTCTGATTGTCACATTTCTCATTTGTTCTTGGACAGTTTCTGGAAACATTTGAGTATTTTGCACAAGCAAAGCTACCATTCATTTTGGGGTTTTCTAGCAGAGGAATGTTCTTTAAACCTCTGCCAAACTTCAGTCTGAAATGCCAGGTCATTATTGTATATGTTCACCTCCCTTATCTTTTATTTTCGTTCGAGAAATCTGTGAAAAATACTTCTTGACAGGGGGAGAAAAAAAAACCTTTTGAAAGAGGTTGTACAGTGACCATTTCCCATTGATGGTGATTTGGTTCTGGGTCCCCAGAAATGGCGGGGGGGCATAGATGCTGAAGTCCCATATTATTCAATGGGTGGTGGTGTGAGCATGTCCATATCATCACATTTATGTGAACATGCAACCATTGGATAGTATGGGGCATGGAAATCCATGAGTGATCAAATCCACAGATTGCTAGCCCACTGATATGGCTGGCCCAATATAGTCTTATCACTTATGGCTCAGAATTCAAAGATATAGCCGTGTTAGTCTGTAGAATCAGTATGTAGAGAGATCTTGTAGCACCATTGAGACTAAGTGAAATAACAAAGTTGGCAGCATGAGCTTTCATAGACTTCAGCCTACTTCCCCAGATGCATTTGGTGGAGTGGAAAGCCAGAGACAGACTTATATATGCCACTCTGGACTTACCACTTCATTTCCATGCACAAAGAATTTTGAATTGAATTGACATTCTCACACACTAATGCCATATAATTTATCTCTATTCCACCTTTTCCTCATGGCATCAATGCAGAAGATAATCATACAGTACACATAATCCAGAATGCAAAACTTAACCTAATGTCTAAAGCAAGAAAAGTAAATACTGTAAGATTTCCCTCCACACTTGTCGATCAGTAACTCTGGGTTACAAACCTGGAGTTGCAATACTGAATGCCAGACCAGGAAATTAAAATCCATTAAGAAACGTGAGCCATTAAAAACAACAACAATAAGAACAAATAAATAAAGATCCAGCCCATTATACAAAGCTTGTTTTTCCTTTAAAAAAAAATCAAAGAGTAATTATTAAAGACCTGTCGGAATAAAAGGGGGTTTTACCTGCTCTTGGGAAGACAGTACAGAGAAAAGAAACTACGGTCTGGAGCTTGCTGATCTTGAGCAAATCTGTGAATAGTTGGAGTTGCCATAAGTTCGAGCCAACTTGTAACAACATCACAACAATGTATGATTAACCCTAAACATATGTGAATGGCATGTTTGAGTTAAAACATCAAGCAAAACATATGGCAAAGAAAGATGAAGCCATCTAGTGGCTGGATAGAAAGATGAACAACCAAGATGTCAGGGGTTTGATTTATAGTGTTTAAAAATACAACCTGCACAACCTCCAGGGCAGAATTATTATTATTATTATTATTATTATTATTATTATTATTATTTCCAACTACACAGTAGGTGTTGGTTTGCCTTTCCTGGCTGCCTAGAATAGGGATGAAACGAATATTCAAAAATATTCTAGGAAAAGCTGAGAAATGTGTTTCTTGAGAATTGGGAAGCCCTGACGTAGAGGATCTAGCCCCATTCCTATGCAAGGAAGCACAATGCTTGCCTCTGGGAAAGATCTCATAAAACTACAAATCCCAGCATTCCTAGACATTCACCCGTGACAGTTAAAGCAATGTCAAGGTGCATTTTGTAATCTAGATGCAGCCAAGCTTGTGTGAAATTTTCTCCCATCTGTACTTTTCATAAACTTGTAGCTATTTGGTAGGAAATGAGACAGACCAATGGAACGGCACATTCATGGGTTGTAAGTGGACCTCCTTTTAGAGCACTGTATGCCCTTAAACCATGTTTCTGTATAGTCATACCTTTCATTAACAGAGCATTACCACCTTCTACATGATTAAAGCATGTTCTCATAATAGCAGTGCAATTTTCACATTTAACCAGAGCATAGTAAGAATTTAACCCAGAGTGCAGGAGACTGTGGCTATTAAATCAGTTTTTTTTTTCTCTGTATGAAACATGATCATGATCTAAAGACATCATTTCTGGATATCACATTGCTATTTTTGTTTATGCACTTGGTTGGTTTGTCTTGTGACCTTATCAGATGGGAGGAATTTCTCTTTCTTGCGAATGGAGCCAATTGGAGCCAATTCGAATTCACATGAATTCGCTAGTTTAGCAAATTTAGGTGAATTCCAATTGCATTTGGAATGTGTTCAGAATGACTTCCCATTACCCGAAATTGTGTGAGATGCTTTCATTCACAATAACTTAAAACCCATGATTGCATTCGGAATGACTTCCCCTTTGCCCGAAATTATGTGAGATACTTGAGTTCGCAATAACGTGAAACCCCATGATCGCGTTCGGATTGCCATTAGATTATACTTCCAATTTCCGACATCTGATAAGGTCCTTGGACTGTAAGAACTGTAGGGGGTTGATTAGTGCCTCTTATAAGAGCCATGTTCATCCAACCATTTAAAATTTCATGATTGCTTCAATTTATATCAGTTTCTTCAGTGTCTCTCTGTTGGATTTAGGTTCCAACAGAGTCTCCTACAGTCAAGACTTTCTTCCCCTCTCTTCTTAGGTCTGCAGATTAATGCAGAAATGAAATGGAACAGCAAAAATATATGACAACTTCATGACCCAGATTTAGACAATTGTGCCCATTAGTTAAAAAAATAATAAATACATTTATAATTCCGGAGATATAATCTTCACTTGTGTCACTCGAATTGCATGAGAGTACAGGAATGAATAGCAACAAAGACTGGAAAACAAAATGGTGAGTTTAATGTGACAATAGAGCCAGCATGGTGGAGTGGTTTGGACATGGGACTAATATACTGGGAGAGTGGAGTTCAAATCCAGGCTCAGCCATGGAAACCGACTGGGTGATCTTGGGCAAGTTACACTCTTTCAGCCTCAGATGATGGCAATGGCTGATCCCTTCTGAAGAAACTTGCCAAAAAAAAAAAAAATCCCATTGCACACCTTAGGGTTGTCATACATTGGAAACAACTTGAAGGCACACAACAACAACAACAACAACAACAGTAGGAAAAGTATGATGATGTACCGTCAAGATGCAATGTCCAGCCCATAGATAGTGATGCTTGTCCTTCATTACTTCCTTAATTCCTAGTCACCAAGGCTAATGTGTAATGCCACCATTAACTCTCCAATGGTACCCTATTAACCGAGTGTGACATGGCTAAGTACCATCTTCCTTCTTCAATGAATATTATTAGTAAAGACGTCCTGCATTCTCTATCTGGACAGAAAAAAAATTAAATCTGTACATCTCTGGGGGTGATAGTTTAATGGTGAGACCCCATGTTGATTCATCCTTAGGCAGTCATCACTAGTTCCTAAAGACCAACTCAGTTGCTTCTCTACTACCGTAAACATCCATTCTACCCACGTAATCCGTTGAGTGCTACATAAACACCTGAGCAAATTAGAGTCTTATTGGATGAAACAAATTTTAATAACAGGGCACATAGGATTTTCCACTCTATTCATCATGAATACAAGATTCGAGAATAATAATGGTCCGGATGATTTTTCAAGGGGTGGCAACGCGCCGTGACGGAAGACGAAGTTACCCATATTTTGGTGCTGCCTCACTTCCTACCGGACAGGTGCAAAAACTGTATAAAAGGACTTGCACCCCTCAAGTCTTCATTCACTTCACATCACCATCTTCATTATCTACCACTACCAAGTAAGGTAAGAGAATATCTGTTGACTTTTATGAAATTTTAGTTGGTGGGGAGTAATAAGATTTGGTAGAATGTACGTTATTCCTTAATATTGCATGATCTCTTTCCTTTTCTTCTCCCATCTTTATGTATATAATATTATACACATGCAATTTTAGGCTGCATCAATAGAATTATAGTGTATAGATCAAGGGAAGTAATAGTGCCACTCTATTCTGCTTTGGTCAGGCCCCACCTGGAATACTGTGTCCAGTTCTGGGCACCACAATTCAAAAAAGATGTGGAGAAACTGGAGCATGTCCAAAGGAGGGCGACTAAGATGGTGAAGGGGCTGGAAACCATGCCCTATGAGGAACGACTTAAGGAGCTGGGGATGTTTAGCCTGGAGAAGAGAAGGTTAAGAGGTGATATGAAAGCCCTGTTTAAACACTTGAAGGGATGTCACATTGAGGAGGGAGCAAGCTTGTTTTCTGCTGCTCCAGAGAACAGGACCCAGAACAATGGATACAAATTGCAGGAAAAGAGATTTCTCCTCAAGATTAGGAGGAACTTCCTGACAGTAAGGGCTGTTCAACAGTGGAACACATTCCCTCGGAGTGTGGTGGAGTCTCCTTTCTTGGAGGTTTTTAAGCAGAGGCTGGATGGCCATCTGTCAGGGATGCTTTGATTGGGAGTTCCTGCATGGCAGGAAGTTGGACTGGATGGCCCTTGTGGTCTCTTCCAACTCTATGATTCTATGGTTCTATGATTCTATGATTCTATGATTACTGAGACACACAATAAAACATTGCACTGTATACCCTCCCGATGTTACAGGAGTACAGCTCCCCAAAGTCCTAGCTAGAACAGCCAATGTTGAGGAATGCTGGGATCTTCAGTTCAACAACACTTGGAGGATGTAGAGAATTTTTGTTCCAGTCAGTCTCTCGGCCTTTCTCTCTACTACATTCCTTATGGTTTCTTCTCCAATGCATTGGCCATGCTGAGATTTTGTAATGTGCTTCACTGCTTGGGACAGTAGAAAGGGGGTGTTGCAACATAATATATTTTAGTTACACCTTGCAAACGGCACATTGCCATGTGTTTAGCACAGAGAGTTCTGGAGACTGGGATTTTCCTATCTTTACTACATATCTAAGGATGTTTCTTGGGGAGAAGGGTTTCAGAGGTTCCTCGGGGAATTAAGCCACTATTTCACTTTTGTTTTCTGATGGAATCTTCCACAAAAACTTTTGAAAGTGGTGGCACTATGCTGATGCTCAAGACTGGCTTTGTATCCTGCATGGTACACATCTGCAGTCAATTCCACGGCCAACTGCTGTTGCAAAGGGTAATAACTGAGCTTTCTCAATTCTATTTCAGCTTTGCCTTCACTCCACAAAGATGGGCTGTGTCGATTGTTGTAGTGGAAGCTCTTCCTGTTGTTGTGTGCCATGCTGCAGCCAGTCATGTTGCCAGAAATCCTGCTGCTCACCCTGCTGCAAACAGTCCTGTTGCGACTCCTGCTGCAAGAAATCCTGCTGCCAACAGTCGTCCTGCGAGCCTTGTTGCAAGAAATCCTGTGGCTCATCCTGTTGCGGTCAGTCTTGTTGTGACTCCTGCTGCAAGAAATCCTGCTGCCAACAGTCGTCCTGCGAGCCTTGTTGCAAGAAATCCTGCGGCTCATCCTGTTGCGGTCAGTCTTGTTGCGACTCCTGCTGCAAGCAATCCTGCTGCCAACAGTCGTCCTGCGAGCCTTGTTGCAAGAAATCCTGCGGCTCATCCTGTTGCGGTCAGTCTTGTTGCGACTCCTGCTGCAAGCAATCCTGCTGCCAACAGTCGTCCTGCGAGCCTTGTTGCAAGAAATCCTGCGGCTCATCCTGCTGCGGTCAGTCTTGTTGCGACTCCTGCTGCAAGCAATCCTGCTGCCAACAATCGTCCTGCGAGCCTTGTTGCAAGAAATCCTGCGGCTCATCCTGCTGCGGTCAGTCTTGTTGCGACTCCGGTTGTCAGCAATCCTGCCGTGACTCCTGCTGTCAGCAATCTTGTTGTAGTCCCTCTTGCTGCCAGACTCTCTGCTCACCCTGCTGGCCTCCATGTTGCAAGACCCAGAGCAAGGACTGCTGCACCAAGAAGTGCTAAAGAGTCGGCCAGAGTAGGGGAACATGTAGAAATCTTGTGCTTGAATAGGATAAACGCAAGAGCAAATGTCTTCAAGACCACTGACCTTCTTTCCAGCAGTGGACAAACGCCTGAAGCTTCTCACCTGGTTCCTTTTTCGGCTGTTCTTCTCCTTTCCTTATTCTGCAAATGAACAGCCTTCTTGTAAATGAAGGAAGCAAGACTATTATGTATAGAGTAGATGGTGTCTTTATTCTTTTCTTGGTGTGTGGGTCCTTTATTGTCCTAGATATTTAGACAACAATAAAAGCATAAAACATGAAATTTGCTCTTAATATTCTTCATTCATTTCTCTCTATTGTCTCTAATATCTACACCTTCAGTTTAGACGGTCAAAAAGTAAGTGGTGTGTGTGCTTGTGTGTGCACGTTATCTTTCCATTACAACCACTCCTCAAGATTGTATATATATGACAAAGACAGAATAAAACCCCTATGGCGAGACTATCTAAAATGAAAGAAGAAGAAGTACCAGATGATGAAATGTCCAGGTTGGATGGTACTCAAGGAGCTATTGAGGTACAGCAGAGGACAACAATATGCAGCACTGTGGCTAATACTGCAACTGGACTCATGCTGAAAGAAGAATCAGCTGTTGTCTTGCTCAAAAGTGAAAGGAAAATCTGAAGTGGCATACTGTATATACTCGACTATAAGTCAACCTCATGTATAAGCTGAGGGTGGGTTTTAGGGCCATAATTTTTATATGACCCTTGGATAAGTCAGGCTTTCAATTCCGGTCTCCAAAGTCATACATAGTCCAGTGCTCAAATCATTATTTACATATACATAAATTCATCCAATATCCATGAGTATACTCAATTCAATTATATTTCTTAACAAGAATAATAAAACATCCCTCTCAGCCATCTCGCATACTTTCCACCAGCATAGTTATGCTTGTCTTTCAATATTTCCTTCATTCCTTGTCACCAAGGATAGCACATAGTGCCACCACTGACTCTCTAGTAGTGCCTTACTCATCCATTGTGACTTGAATGGGTACCATCTTTCTTCGATGTGTATAATTAACAAAAATGTCCTGCATTCCCTGTTTGGACAGAAGGAATTTGCAATAAATCTATCTGCCTCTGGGGGAGATAGACTAATGGTGAGACCCTTTATTGATTCATCATGAAGGTGGTCATCACTAGTTCCTGGAGAATAACTCAGTTGCTTCTCCATTACGTTAAATTATCCATTTTGTTCCAGTAATCCCTTGAGTGCTACCTAGACACCTATGCAAATTACAGCCTTATTTGATGAAACCAAGGTTAATGACAGACCGCATAAGATTTTCCACTCTATTCATTATGAATGCAACAAAAGAGTCAATGAAGATAATGGTCTGGGTGAGTTTGCAGAAGGTGGAGACACATTCTGATGGCAGAGGAAGTTTCCCATATTTTGGTGCTGCCTCACTTCAGTGGCGAAGGGTGCAAGGAGCTGTATATAAAGGCCTCCGTCACTCAACACTTCATCCACTTCACTTCATCGTCTCCTCTATCTACCACGACCAAGCAAGGTAAGAGAAATTCCATTGACGTCTATGGAAAGATGGTGGGGAGGAATAAGATTTAATAGAAGGTACATTCATCCTTAAAATTAGAAGGCCAATCTATCTGTCTTTCTTTGTGTGTGCAAAATGACAAGTGAGACGTAAAAAATAATGTTGCACGGTAGACAAAGACTGGGAACCATGTTCCCCTCCAGTTGTTGTCGGAGTGCAGCACTGAAGTTACCTGACCAACACAGGTAAGAAGGAAGAATTCTGGGAGCTGCAGTTTAGTAATACCTGGAGGAATGCATTTTTTTGCTTAATAATAATATTTATTAATTAATTAATTTTAATTAATTTTAGCCCGCCTCTCCCATTCAGATCAAGGAGGGTTACAAGAAAACAGAAAAAATAGTCAAATTGCAATTGCATCATACAATAATAATAAAAACCATAATCCCCAGTCTATTCCCAACATAGAAATTACACATTCTAAAAGCAGTCAGATTAAGATCACAATTGAATTTGGTTAAAAGGATTAAAAAGATTAATGTTGTTGTAGAGTGTTCTCTGCCTACCCATATTCATGTTCCATCTCATCCCATTCCCTCTTATCCCCTACCCATGCTGGGATTTTGTGCAATGGGATTTACACCAAAGGGAAGTAGAGATGGGATATTGCAACCCAATATGTCTTGGTTGCATCCCACAAGTGACAGTTTACCATGTGATTTATTTAACTGGCTGTGGAAACTAGAGTTTTGCTATCCATTCTACAGATCATAGAATTATGTCTCTTATCAGGGAGGGGGTTGCTTGTTTCACAGGAGGTTTAATATTTATTCTGAACAGAGTCTCCTGTATAAACTTTTAAACTGGTGTAGAAATGCAGAAAGGCAAAAGAACATTGGACTAAGATACATGTCCGAATTAAAAGCCCCAATTAAACATTAATGGAGGCACAGATCCGAAAATCTATTTACTAAACATAATAGAAGATGAAAATTTTGAAAGACAACAGGGGAAATTATTATTTTATATGATAATCTTTTTACTCCGGACAGATGCCGTGCAGTTTGGCGGCTGCAACGTCCCTCTGGAGTTAAACTGGGCACCTTTAGCCCACCATTTTCCAGCGGTCTGTCCTTTTGCAATTTATTGTTATTTTTTATTTTTATTTTTGAAAAAAAAAAGTGGTATTGCTATGCAGGCTCTCAATAACACATTGCATCCTGTCTGCTAAGCTTGTACGTTACGGAGTTTATCATACTTTGGAATTTGGGGGTATCTTCGAATGGAGCCAATTCGAATTCACGTGAATTCACTACTTTAGCAATTTTACAGGAATTCTGATTGCGTTCCGACTGCATTCCGAATGACTTCCCATCACCCGAAAATGACCCCTCATTTCCCGAAATTGTGTGAGATGCTCAAATACGCAATTACGTGAAACCCCATGGTTGTGTTTGGAACGACTTCCCATTTCCCGAAATTGCATGAGATACCCAAATACGCAATTACGTGAAACCGCATGATTGCGTTCAGATTGCCATTGTATTATACCCCCAAATTCCAAAGTATGATAAACTCCTACGTTGCATTCCACTGCTTGCTGCAGATGCAAAGGCTGATAAGTTCTCCTTGTTGTATTCCAGCTTTGCCTCCACTCTACAAAGATGGGCTGTGATGACTGTTGCAGCAGCAGTTCTTCCTGTTGCTATGTCCCATGCTGCAGCACCCAGTCTTGCTGCTCCCCTTCCAGTTGCCAGCAATCTTCCTGCTCTCCTTGCTGCCAGCAGTCCTGCTGCTACTGCGTCCCTGTTTGCTACAAGCCCTGCTACCAGTCCTGTTGCCAGTCCTGCTCCAAGCAATCTTCCTGCGACTCCTATCCCAAGCAATCTTCCTGCGACCCATGCTCCAAGCAATCTTCCTGTGACCCTTGCTCCAAGAAATGTTCCTGTGATTCCTGCTCCAAGCAATCTTCCTGCAGCTCATGCTCCAAGCAATCTTCCTGCGGCTCATGCTCCAAGCAATCTTCCTGCGGCTCATGCTCCAAGCAATCTTCCTGTGACCCATGCTCCAAGCAATCTTCCTGCGACCCTTGCTCCAAGCAATTTTCTTGTGATTCCTGCTCCAAGCAATCTTCCTGCGACCCATGCTCCAAGCAGTCTTCCTGCGACCCTTGCTCCAAGCAATCTTCCTGTGATTCCTGCTCCAAGCAATCTTACTACGACCCTTGCTGCTGCCAGACTCTCTGTCCTCCCTGCTGCCCTCCAGTGAAATGTTGCAAGTCCCAGAGCAAGGACTGCTGTTCCAAGAAATGCTAAAGGACACAATGAAGTCTGGAAATCTCCTGCTGGAATAGCATAACTCCAGCAACACTGGCTTCAGATCTCCTCCTTCGTTCCACCAGGAGGACAAATCCTACAGATCTTCACCTGGTTCCTTCAACCACATTTCAGATATTTTTCTTCTTCTCTTCCTTTCGCATAAGTGAAGGAGCCAAGACTATTGTGCATAAATATGGTGTCTCTATTTTTCTCTTGGTGTACTGGGTCCTTGATCATTCTAAGTGTATTCTCCAACTGGATATATATATAGGCAATAATAAAAGCATGAAACTATAAAAGCTGGCCTTCGGACTTGTTTTTCATTCATTTTCCTTTATCATTTCTAATGGAGAATATAATGGTGTGGGTGCTTATGGGTGTATATAATGCCATCTTTCTGGTAAGGACCTGAAGGATGTCTTTACAAGATGGTAAGTGACCATCTCTTCATAAGAAACACACATTGAGCTTTGGATGTCTATTTATTGCTAAAAAGCTATGAGCCACCGCAATTCGATATACTTAAATAAGAGCCAAACGGCACCAAATGGAAAATAAAATTTGGCACCAAATACAAAATATTCAAAGATAAAACACAAACTTGTCAAAAATAAAAATTTTAAAAATTAGGAAACCGATTAAGGGGGAAAAAATCTTGCCTACAAGTGGAGGGATCTACCCACGGTCTCCTATACAGCATCTTCCCCAAGGTACCCATTATTAAAAATATCCTTTGGAACAGATTATTATTATTATTATTATTACTATTATTATTATTATTTGATCTTACACTGGCCCCTTTAAGAACAGCATATACAGCCGTATGATTTCAGTGTGTGCCAAATGCTTACCTGGCGTAAGAAAGAGTAGTAGCGACCAATTCTGTAAGGATCAGATACCTGCTTCCCTAAGTATGGAAAAACCAGAGAACAGAAGATCTATTTTTCTTTTAGTGGTGAGAGACCATTTTAGTTAGGGATTGTCAAGGACTTTTTTGGGTGTCTCTAAATGATTGTCAGTTCCATACTGTCCTTCAGTGTAACCGGTTGCAATGTAACTTTGCAACTTCCTAAGCTAATAGCCGGGAAAAAGATAACCCAAGATAACTCGGATGCATGATTGACTCCTTAATTGTGAATAAAAATTTCTATTTAGCCTCACAGTGCTTTTGGCAACTTGGCCCACACAGGTTGCCCTTTTCTCCAGAGAGAGATGGGAGTGAAATTAGTAATTATTCATTCCCAATTTTGGAAAAATAAATAAATAAATAAGGGCTTCATAAAGTCAGGGAGCCAAGCGGTGAAGAAAAATAGACTAGTGAAGAATGTTGCACAATTCTCCTGGACTTTATAGAATCATAGAATCTTAGAGTTGGAAGAGATGTTTGTTTTGGTCCAGGAGAAGGCTTGGATTATTTCACTTATTTCATATTATGTGAAATAGAAAAATAAATTATTTCTACCATTATGTTGCAAGAAAGCCAGATTTGTCACCATCAGTACTTTATTTGCATATTAAATGGTATTTTGCAAAACACGAGTTGTGTCTACAACATTTGAGCTTCCTAACAACCTGTAGTACATTTAAAAAAAGGAATGAAGGAGGGGAAAGAAAGAAAGAAAGAAAGAAAGAAAGAAAGTCATAATTATCTGAAGCATGTCTATCTCTAGTCATCCGCCAAATGTTCTCTTATCTGCTTTCTTGAAAACTGCCAACAAATACAATTGTCTTCCTACCTTCAAGTATTACAAAATATTGAGACACATCTTATCTTATTCAGTCAAGTAGTAGAACTTGGTGTGGATGTTGGATCCAGGGAATGAGGGAAGAGCTCTAGGATGGTCGGCCTTCTTTTATAGCTCTTTGCTTTCTTTCATGAGCAATGAGGGACCATCTAAGCATTTGGAATTCGCCATTAAAGCTCCATGTTAGCTACATAATTTCCCAGTTCGTGTCCACATCCGCCATTTTCAAAGTATATTGTTGCAGTTGTTTTCAGGTAGTCGCATTGTAATTCTCTCCCCCAACCAAGGGGGTCACTTAACGGATTATTTCAATAGCAATAATGCTACAGTGAACGGATACAATAAGTATCTCTCATAGTAAACTACTCCATAAGATATTAGTTGTGTTCTTATTAGAGCATCGTCTGAACTGTCTTCAGTCTTAAATCATTGACTCCTCAAAATTCCCCTTTCTCCAGAGCCATCATAATGATGATAATTAAAGGCAAAATCATTTACAACTTTGGTTCTTGGATGGATGAATCCCGCCTTTTGGTTCTCCCACACTCAATCTATGTCTTTTAAATTTTCAGATTTAAAAGAATATTTGCAAATATTAATATTTTTGAAAACTGGGATGGGGAACGACTTCCCACCACAACTGTTAGCTGAACTTTTGACCAAGAGTTGCAATGCAAATGTGAGATTGTTCCTAAAATATCTTTATCAATATCGCCACCACCATCATCAGTATCACTATTTGTTATGTATAAACACTCCTAAAATATGTTTAGCATGCAAGCTTCAAAAAACCCAAGAATTTTGGAACGTACTAGGATGCCCCATAGTCCCTTCCAGCTTTGATTTTATGATTTTATTTTTCTACTGAACCATCTGAACCCACTAAACTGGTAACAACCTGGGCCTCATTCCCACTACAAAATAAATCCTTTTTGGAGCCAAATCAATGACATGATCTAGCAGTGAATAGATACCATAAGAATAGCAGTGAACACTATTGGAGTATTTGATTTACCTAACAATTTCAGTTTAATCCACTTCACATTCACATTCAGCAATGGATCGATTTAACATGGAGTTGCACCTCAGGAACCAATTCTGATCTGCACCCCTTTCACACTAGCTCTGAATCAATTTATCTCAAAAGACATGGGGAATTTAGCAGATCTGGAAGAAGCACTTTAAATGGGTCTAGCTCCGGAGACCCACACCAAGGATTCAGTGCAAATGCGAACAAGGGCCATTTAAACCACTTCAAACTGGTTTGCAAACCGGTTTATTACATATTGGGGATGGGCCCCTGGTTGGAACCCTAAAAGGCTTATTGGTGCTCAAGTTGTTCTAATTTTTGCATTGTCCAAAGCATTAAATTTGTGTACTTGTGGCTTCAGTTTCTATCCATTGGATCTTGAGAAATTAAATGTGGAAATGTAATGAATTGCTGGGTAAAAAATGTATGATAATGTCATGTCCCAGATATAGACAGAGGTACCCACTTCTAACCAAAATTGCCACCCTCTGCCCCTAGTAGATGGCATCTCCATTTATGCCAGGGGATTCAATTCATAATGGAAACGTCTAAAAATACTAATCCTGTGGTATTTGGGGTGACCTGAGAATGGTGACTAAAAGGTGGTAAGACGGAAAAGGGGTGCACAACATGCCCTAGAGATGCAAAACCCAGCCCTTAGTTAGTGATGCCTGTCATCCACGTTTTCCTTCACTTCTAATCACCAAGGATTACGCCTAGTGCCATCATAGACTTCCTCCTGATGTCTTACTCAGACAGCGTGACTTCTCTGGATGCCATCTTTCTTCCCCATTGAGTATAATTTGCAGCCAGTCCATGCACTCTCTGTTTGGACAGGAGGAGACTGTAGTAAATCTGTCTGTCTCCAGGGGAGATGGACTAACAGTGAGACCCTTTGTTGATTCATCCTTTGGATGGTCATCACTAGTTCCTGGAGAACAACTCAGCTTGCATTTCCACCACTTTAAACAGCCATCCTATTCAGGTAATCCGTTGAGTGCCAGCTAGACACCTGAGCAAATTACAGTCTTATTAGATGAAACAAAGGTTAATGACAGACCACATAAGATTTTTCCATTCTATTCATTATAAATGCGAGAAAGAGTCAACAAAGATAATGGTCTGGATGATGCTGCAGCGCGTGAAAATGCACTTTGATGGCAGAGGAAGTTGCCCATATTTTGGCGCTGCCTCACTTCAGTGGCAAAGGGTGCAAGGGGATGTATAAAAGGGCTTCCATCCCTCAAGACTTCATTCACTTCACTTCATCGTCTTCACTCTCTGCCACTGTCAAGTAAGGTAAGAGAAATTCCATTGACTTCTATGAACAGATGGTGGGGAGGAATAAGATTTAGTAGAATTTAGGGTTGAAGGCTTTCATGGCCGGCATCCATAGTTTTTTGTGGAGCTTTCGGGCTATGTGGCCATGTTCTAGAAGAGTTCCTTTCTGACGTTCTGCCAACATCTGTCGCTGGTATCCACAAAAAAACTAATAGAATTTAAATTCTTCCTTAAACTTAATATCAGATGTTCTCTCTCCATTGGGCTTTTTCCCCTTTTGTGTGTGTAAAGCTACTACTGAGACAGGTTTTTAAAAATTTACACTATAGATCAGGCCTGGGAATCATATACCTCTCCAGATGTTGTCAGATTGCATCTGTCAGCTTCCCTAGCCAAGGTGAAGGCTGTTGGTAGCTGCAATTCGACAACATAAGGTGAGAATCCTGATCCTCAGTCCTGGCCTACAGGAGAATTATTTTTACCTTCTTCCATACTCCACTCCATCCCTTTTCTTTTCCCAGCCACCAACCATGCTAAGATTGTGCAGCGAGATTTATAACGCAGTAGAGAAGGGGTATTGCAACTTAGTATACCTTGGTTACACCATACAAGTGTCTTTGCTCAATTGGCTTTGGAGACTGGAGTTTTTCTATTTTTTCTACAGTTCTCCTCGAAAGGTTTGGAGGGAACAGTTTACAAATCTGTTCCATAGTCTGTCTGAATGCAATCTCTCACATAAATGTTGAAAGCGATAGTTCTGGGCGAATTTTCAAGACCACCTTGCCTCATGCCTCAGTCAGTCCCACTATCGATTGCTGTTGCAAAGGCTAGTAACTGAGCTTTCTCAATTCTATTTCAGCTTTGCCTTCACTCCAAAAACATGGGCTGTAACGATTGTTGTAGCTGCGTGCCATGCTGCAGCCAGTCATGTTGCCAGCAATCCTGCTGTTTGCCCTCCTGCAAACAGTCTTCTTGCAACTCTTGCTGCAAGCAATCCTGCTGTAAACAGTCGCTCTGTGATCCCGGCTGCAAGAAATCGTGCCCTTCCTCCTGCTGCAAACAGTCTTCCTGCAGTCCCTCTTGCAAGAAATCCTGCTGCAAACAGTCTTGTGGTGACTCCTGTTGCAAGAAATCCTGTTGCAAGCAATCTTGCTGTGGTTCCTGCTGCTGTCAGAGTCTCTGCTCATCCTGCTGCTCTCCATGTTATCAGAGCAAGAAATGCTGAGGAGCCATCCAAAGTACAAGGAAATCTAGAAATCTCTAGCTGGCATCACATCTCTCTAGCAACGTTGGTCTCCAAAACTGCCCAGCAGTCTACCAGCAGACAGAAAATGCCAGAAGCTTTTCGCCTGGTTCCTTCAAGCACACTTCACACTTCTCTTCTTTTTTCCTCTTCTTATTCCATGAATGGTCTTCTCAGAAGCGAAGGAGCCAAGACTACTGATCATACTATAGATGCCGTCTTTGTTCTTTTCTTGGTGTATGGGATCCTTAATTGTTCTGAACATGTTCTCCAACTAGATATATAGGTCATAATAAAAGCATGAAACGATGAAAGCTGCTCTTGGGATTTATTGTCTTGAATGTCTACATTATTATTTATTCAGGTTTCACCCTAGCGGAAACCCTCACCTACATAACTTTTTCTTCGATAGGTTGAAACATTACATTTAGTATCAGAATGTGACCGCTGACATATTTGTTTTAATTTTTTTTTTTCATGCCACCTTTTTGTTACTGATATGCACTAAGACCGTTTACGGGAACACATTGAAACACATTGCAACCAACAATATATCATTTTTGTTTTCTGTTCTGGAAAAAAAAGTAACCATTGCTACAGTCCTCTAGATATTTGTTTGTTTATTTATTGATTTATTTCATTTATATTCTTCCTTTTCCACCAGAGGGACCCAAGGTGGCTCACAGATCTCATAAATCGTTTGGGACCTACACCATTTACGCTTACTATTGCTTTTGCATTTTCATATAACTGTAATTGTTTCATATATAATTGTTTCATATAACTGCCAATTCTGCATTGAATCCACTCCATCCCTGGCTAAATAGGAGTAAAAAAACAACAACACACAACCCTTCCCTTTTGCATCAGTTTTTGCAGGCAAATCCAGAGCACTCTGAAGCAATGCCAGGTGACTGTCTACACATGTGTCCTGCTGTGCTATCTCGTGCTGCCACTTCTGGCACAAGCCACTCTTTCTGAAATCATAACAAGGTGCCCATCCATGTGATTGATACTGGGCACCTTGTTTCTGACCTCAGAGAGAGCAACTCATGCCAACATGAGTTGGTAGCACCGGGTGGCATAGTGGGACTCATGTGTAGAGAGCCACCCAGTGTCACTCAAACCTGGTCTCCCACAGTCAGTGTGGCATAATGGTTTGAGTGTTTGACTATGACCCCAAAGACCAGGGTTCAGTTCCCAGCTTGGCCATGAAACCCACAGTGGGAGGCAATGGCAAACCTCCGTTGAACAAATCTTGCCAAGAAAATCCCATGATAGGTTTGCCTCAGGGTCAGAAATGAAACAGCATAACTGCCAAGGTTAAGAGGTGATATGATAGCCCTTGTTTAAATATTTGAAGGAATGTCACATTGAGGAAGGAGCAAAGCTTGTTTTCTGCTGCTTCAGAGAACAGGACCTGGAACAATGGATGCAAGCTATAGGAAAAGAGTTTCCACCTCAATGTTAGGAGGAATGTCCTGACAGTAAGGGCTGTTTAACAGTGGAACACATTCCCTTGAAGAGTGGTGGAGCCTTTTTCCTTGGATGTCTTTAAACAGAGGCTGGATGGCCATCTGTCGGGGATGCTTTGATTGGGAGTTCCTGCATGGCAGAATGGAATTGGACTAGATGGCCCTTGAGGTCTTTTCCAACTCTATGATTCTATGATCCTATGATTCTAGTCCAGCCCTCAAACCACTGCACCATAATATCAAAGGCAATACATGTCCAAAATATCCCTGTGTAATGAAATGTCTATGTGTTCCAGTGGAATCCTTGAGAACTTTAAGGGGAATAATACACTGAGACAACGTGAGCTTTGTTTTTTATGATTTTATTGCTTGCGGTGTACAGATTAGGAAAAAGAAAAAGTGGTTTTACATCATGGCTCACCTTAAAGCAGTTGAACTCAGTCTTGGTCATTCCAGATGTTTTGGACTTTACCTTTCAGAAGAGCATTGACAATACCAGCTGGAACTGAAAGATAGTCCAAAACATTTGAAGAATCAAAGGTTGAGAGGCAGTGCCCTAAAAGAGCCTGGAATTGTAGTTTGGTGACCATGCAGAGAATAAAACAGTAGAGGACACCTGATGTCTCCAACTGAACTCCAGATTCTGGAGAGAACAGTTGACTGTAAAATCAATTTATGTTTACAATGTAGATCCACCCAAAGAAAGGAGTCGTCAAAGAGCTGTGGCTTAGGAGGAGAAAGAGATGTTGAGAAGATAACACCATCAACTCTCAATTTATTAGAAGGTGTTTCAAGAAATAATGCCAAAGGAATGAGATGGCACAGTGCAATCTAGTTGAGGTGATGACTAAAGCTGCAGATATTTAGCTTGGCAAGATGAGCACGAAAGATTAACAGCAGTCTTCAGATCGGTGCTGTTTACACTCCTCTTCTCTCCTTCGTCTGGCTGTCATTAAGATTTGGAGACCTCCTTGATATCATTGGTGTGTCCCTAGTATTTCTTCAGTGGGGTGCAACACTGCTGGATGGGAAGGTGAGGCCTAGGACCACAGCAACAGCTTCGTGCCGGGACATAAGAAGGAGCGTAGGAATACCGGTGGCCACCACAGCAGGACATGACGGGGACCTGTCTCCTCACATAATAAACCACTCTGGGCTTTTGTCTGTTGCAGCAACAGGAGCCACGACCACCACAACAACCACAACGGCTCATTGTTACAGAGAGAATAGGAGAACCTTTAAGAGAGAAAAAAGGATATTCTATGAAGAAGCAACAAAGTATTCACACATGCTTTAGACTAAGGCTGCTGCCACGCTGCAGTTTGAACTGTCTTGGCTCCATCCTGTGGATTTTTCAGTTCTTGTGCCACCTGAACCCTCTGAGATAGAAGGGGAAATACTTCACCCCCCAAAAATGCAAATCCCAGATTTCCACAGTATTTAATATGGTTATTTCTGCATTGCTAGAACGTGGGAGGTTCCGTGGGAACATGACCAGTTTGAAGTCGAAGGCTTTCATGGCCGGCATCCATAGCTTTTTGTGGATTTTTTGGGCTGTGTTGACATGTTCTGTAACATCTTCTAGAACATGGCCACACAGCCTGAAAAAAAACCCACAAAAAATTAAATGTGACCATTTATTTTTATTGTGGTTGGATGAGCTGCAGAAGAGGTCTACAGAGATGACCAGGGGTCCTTGGGAGTAGGACTTCCACGCTGACAATAGGAGAGAGCTCCTCTACCTTTAATTATTGTGTTGCATGCCTCACAACCAGAGAACACAACCATTAAAGCTACAGGAGATCCCTCCAGTTTTCAGTCTGGTAATACTACTCAAGAGGTCCACGCAAATGACGTTGTGCAGGGAAATAACAGCAGATGTCCCTCACTTTCCTGCAATATGGAAATGGTCATGTTGGAATGAGAGGAGGGCTGAAATGCCTACAGTTTGGGTGAGTCAGAGTAGTATTCCAACCTCCGCAATGAACAAAAAATTGAGTTACAACTTATATCATCATAATTCAATTCCAACCTCCTCAATGAACAAAAAATTGAGTTATGACTTATATCATAATTCAATTCCAACTTCCTCAATGAACAAAAAATTGAGTTACGACTTATATCATCATAATTCAATTCCAACCTCCTCAATGAACAAAAAATTGAGTTACGACTTGTATCATCATAATTCAATTCCAACTTCCTCAATGAACAAAAAATTGAGTTACGACTTATATCATCATAATTCGATTCCAACCTCCTCAATGAACAAAAAATTGAGTTACGACTTATGCCATCATAATTCACCAACAGAATGCCAGTCATAGACATGTCAGCCATCTGCACACACAAAAATCCCAGAATTTGCAAGAATGAATTAAGGTCTACATACCTTCCCTCCCACCCAAGCTTTTATTGTATCTATCTTACCTTGCTTAGCAGTGGAAGCTCGTAAGGAGATGATGCTCTAGTGTCTGGGTGAAGTGTCTCCACATCCTTTTATAGGACACCAAGCACCCTTCCTAGAGGATGTGAAGCACCTCTGAAGGTCATCTGATGCTTAACCAAGTGCCAACGTCCTTACGTATGGCTGCATTCCCCATTGTATTGCCCATCTTCATCCATTATCTTTCATTGGACGAGCATTTAAAAATTGCCGGTGATTAATCACTAAGCATTAATACAAATGTTAATACAACTTAATACACTTGTTATTTTGACATCAAAACAAAAGGCAATTAGTATAGGAAAGAATGGACCTGTCACATCAACTATTTATTGCTCAATGTGAGGCAACATCTGAGGAGCCTTATGTGTGACCTCAGAAGTGCTGACTCCGTGCCGTCATTGTTGTCCTACTTGATCAATAGTTGCCATAGCTCATCTCATTTCCTCTCTTACTCTTTGCTGCATTGAGAAACTCACATGAATCTTGAAATCTCAAGTATATACTCATCTCCATGCTTAGGTCCCTCATCATTAAGCATTCAGTTCTTCATCTTTCTTCTGGAAGGCAGCAATGAACCATTTCGGGAATTTTCTTCCTGCCATGAGAAAGTTTTTGAAAACCTTTACCATTACAAAGGCTATTGGCAATTCCAATTTTATTTTATTTTATTGCAAAATTCACCTGTGGTTGTTCTGCACAGAAAAAAGCACTTCCTGAGCAGGAAACAACATTTTCAGTGTGGGAAATAATATTTAAACTCAAGAAATATTTGTTCCTACACATAAAAACTATTTTCTGTGCAGAAAATGCTGTTTTCCTTGTGAAACAACCATGTGCAGATTTTATATAGGAAAAATCCCCAATTACAGCTTTATTGCCTATTAAACAACATTTTCAGTGCAGGAATTCATACTTCTGTTTTGAAATATTACATTCCATGCAGAAAATGCTGTGTTTTCTTCACAAAAAGTGATGTTTTCTATACAAATCAGCCATTTGTGAATTTTATGCAGAACAAATCCCCAATTTTCTTCTTTGCAGAACACATTATTTTTTTGTGCAGGAATTACTATTTCTACACGGAAATATTTTTCCACATTAAAAAATGCTCCTTCCTGCACAGAAAATGCTGTTTTCAGTTAAAAAAATAACCATGCGCTAATTTTTCACAAAAGAAGTCTCAAATTGTGAAAATTCTCATTAGTCCAAGATTAACCCCATTAGAGTTTCTTGACCTAATGTGAGGGACGTTCAGAAAGCCAAGAGGGAAAGAAAATAACCACCCATATTAAGAAGATAATCACCCAGGCTTGGTTATGAACAGGCCTAGGATGGAAGTTAGAAACCATGAAAAGCCTTTGAAGTATTCGTGAGAAGGGATGAAACAAAATGCTGACCATGTCTCCTGGCATGGGGAGGGGAAGGAAATGTTTTAACAGAGTGCAGAGCTGAGGATTTGAGATGTGATGTTGGAGACAATTGATGAAGATGCTGTGGACAACAAGAAAGATGAACAAATCTTGAACAGATCGAGCCTGAATTCCATCTGGAAGCCAAAAAGATCAAACTGAGAAGGTGGATACTGCCATACTTTTGCCATGTCATGAGAAGGCACGACTCATTGGAAAAGACAATGATAAGGGGCGACTCATTGAAAAAGACAATGATGCTAGGCAAAGTGGAGGGATGGAGAAAGAGAGGAAGATGGCACACCAGATGGATAGACTCAACCAGAGAGGTCAACGGAATGAATCTATAAGATCTAAGCAGACCAGTAGATGACAAGGTGACTTGGAGATGTTGACTCTATAGGGTCGACCAGGAGTCATGGTCCACTCAAATGCAGGAGTTTATCACATGGGAGGAATTTCTCTCAATTGTGAATGGAGCCAATTTTTCAATTACTTAAATTAGCTAGTTTAGCGAATTTATGTGAATTCTAATTGCATTTGGAAAGCATTCAGGGTGACTTCCCATTGCCCGAAAATGACTCCCCATTGCCCGAAATTGTGTGAGATACTCTAATACGCAATAACGTGAAAGAACATGATTGCGTTCAGATTGCCATTGTATTATACCCCCAAATTCCATCGTATGATAAGTTCCACAGTTAACAACAACAAGAAGAGCTAATTGTAACAATAAACACCAATCATGGACCCTTTTTATAAAGAGAACCAGAGACTATTGCCTAATAGGGCTGGGCAAAAACATTCCTCCTTGATTGTGTAAGCAATAGTTGTTCCTACTGTGTGCCTTCAGGTTGTTTCCAACTTATGGCAACCCTACGGTGAACATATCATGGGGTTTTCTTGATAAGATTTGGTCAGAGGAGGTTCAGCATTGCCTTCCCCTGAGGCTGAGAGAGTGTGGTTTGCCTAGGTTCATCCAGTGGGTTTCATGGCCAAGATAAGAATCAAACATTTTAAATCAAACATTTTAAATAAACATTTTATTATTTTATTTATTATTATTTAAACCCTGGTCTCCAGAGTCGCAGTCCAAAACTCAAAATACTACACCACTCTGGCTCATTGCAACTGTGTTGATTTGGATAACCAGCTTTAGTTTTTCATGCACATCTACTTTGTATGTAATCTTTCACTGGTGTTATTGTCAAGAGATTTGGGGGTAACTAATAAACTCTATGATACAACCTTTCCAGCTGACTCTTCCAAGTTTGTAGTGATTGTTTTGCTCCAGGGTTATGGCAAATTAATCATTCCACACGTGGCTATGTTACTAACTTCGGCTGTTTTAACTAGATCATCTATGACTGTGTAATTGTTGTTATCTTTTTGTGTACATGCGTGTGTGTGTGTGTGTGTGTGTGCCCTAAAGTCATCTCTTGATTTATGGTCACAGGGTTTTCTTAAGTCTAATCTAAAGTGCAGAAATAGCGCAGTTTGACACTACATTAAATGGCATGGCTCCATCCTATGGAATCACGGGATATGTAGTGTTGCTGGGACACATAAACATCTCACAAAAGTGCAAATCCCAGGATTCCATAGCACTGAGCCGTGGCATTTAAAGTGATGTCAAACTGTGTTATGTCTCCACTGCAGATTAGACCTATGACAAAGAATACTCCGAGGTGCTTTGCCATCACCTTCTTCTGAAATTTAACCTACATCATCTGGTATTTCAGGACTCACAGAAATAACTAAAAGTCAATGGATGGGGCTGATATGCTTTCAAATTGCCTGTCAAATTAATGGCAACCCCATGAATTTTATAGGGTTTCCTTAAGCAAGAGGTACTCAGGGGAAGTCTGCCAGTTTCCTTCCTCTGCACTATAGCCTACAGTACCTGGTATTCTGTTATGGTCTCCCATCAAAGTACTAAAAGGGCTTAACTTCCAAGATCAGATAGGATCTGGTGCCTTCAGGGTATTTAAGGTAACCTAACCATAACCATAACATCTAATGCCTTTTTAAAAAAATTATTTGTCCAAATAGGTATTGTGAATATTTTTACTAAATTCATAGAATCATAGAGCTGGAAGAGACCTCAAGGGACATCCAGTCCAACCCCCTGCCATGAAGGAATACACAACCAAAGCACCCCCGACAGAAAGCCACCCATCTTCTGCTTAAAAACCTCCAAAAAAGGAGACTCCATCACTCTTTGAGGGAGTGAGTTCCACTGTCAAACAGTTCTTACTGTCAGGGAAGTTCCTCCTAATATTGAGGTGGAAACTCTTTTCCTGTAGCTTGCATCCATTGCTCTGTGTCCTATTCTCTGGAGCAGCAGAAAACAAGCTTGCTCTTTTCTCAACATGACATCTCTTCAAATATTTAAACTGGTGTATTGCATCACATCTTAACCTTCTCCAGTCTAAACATCCCCAGCTCCCTATGTTGCTCCTCATAGGACATGGTTTCCAGACCCTTCACCATTTTAGTTGCCCTCCTCTGGAAGTAATCTAGTTTGTCAACATCCTTTTTGAATTGTGGTGCCCAGAACTGGACACAGTCTTCCAGGTGGAAGCCCTGGTGACACAAAACCATAAAGTTGTGAATTCAAGACCAGCAAAAGGGCTCAAGCTCGACTCAGGCTTGCATCCTTCTGAGGTCGCCAAAATGAGTACCCAGATTGTTGGGGGACAAATAGCTTACAGTTGTAAACTGCTTAGACACTCCTTGGGCTGTATGAAGCGGTATATAAATGAAGCTGTTTGTTTGTTTGTTTGTTTTAGAAGTGATACCAGAAGGGGCCTGTGTAAAATCATGGCATAAATGATATCCACTTATATGACCCCTAGATGAACCCTGGCTGCCGGTTAATCCAGAAAGGACAAGCAAGAGTTCATAGACTCACTGCCTCAAGGGGAAATTCCCCTCTTAGCAAATATTGCACCCAGATAGTCTAGGGAGTCGCAGATTATCACCTGGACATCAGGAGGTGTAATGTTTGTCTTCCTTAATCCGCTGACTTCTCCCACTCAGGATCCTTGATTCCCCGACTCAGGATGCCCTCACAACAAACTAATCCCTCTAAAACAATCAGACCCCATTGTCTAGACATTTAGTCCACCATTAAATACCTTTGCCAGAGGGAGCATTTCCCCTATTAAAAAAAACCCAGTTTTAGTCACTCTGTGTGCCAGTTGAAGAGGTCTCCATACTCCACGCCAGTCTGATCTCTGATCTGGACACCAACAAGCCCCGCTCAAACCCACATTGCGGAGTGGACTTGTCCCAGACCCATGCTCACTCATTTGGATCCCAGAGGAGAATCTACATTGAGATAAGCATCACCCTTAGTCAAGCCTTGAACTATCCCCAATGCTAACTCCTGAATTTCCTGAGCCTTGTATGTATGCATGTGTGTGTGTGTAAGCGCATTGTGTGGTGGTCTTTCTCTCCTTAATAAATTGGATATTAACTAGATAAGCCTGTCTCTGCTCAATTTCTTGAACCCCGGTCTTCTCGGTATACACAACGGGAGACGACCTTGCAGGGTTGTTGTAGCCAGCCCATCTTTCAACTTGGGCTAATAATAAAATTCCCCAAATCAGACCCTTGGTTACAGAAGGATGTCACCTTAGGGTATCACCTAATGTGGTCCACACTCCCTGCACCCAGCTATTTATACTACTACTTATACTCAATGAGAATTTTAAATTTCTAAATGAAGATGATGACGATGATGATGATGATGATGATGATGATGATTGTTTGTTATTGTTTATTATATTATTTTAAAGTATGTTTTAATTCTTATATTGTTTAATTGTATTTAATTGTATTTTAAGACGAAGGATTGAGGGATTTGGATTGCATGTTTTTTTAATCTTTGTAAGCCGCCCCAATTGCATCTTGTACAGGGGTGGGATATAAATAATTTTTATTCTTATTCTTATTCTTATTCATTTCCTCTCCAACAAGATTGAGGCAGCTTACATCAATGAAATCCCTACAACACAATAAAATAAATCCCACTATCCCCTCCTGCCTTAGATCAAATCAACAAAAAAAATTACAACATTACAATAACTGTAATGAAATATAATTAAAACCATTAAAATATAGTTAAAACCATTAAAACAACCAGAATCAGAAACAGGCCACTGTGGGGTAGTCACTAGGATGGTCCATATCTGTGGGGGTGACTAAGTCAATTATTTGGGGAAGGCCTGTCGAAAAAGATCCATCTTTTCTGTGTATCAGTCAGTTACCCTCTGCTCTTCTGGGAGTTTTCAAAGTGAATTAGTCTTTCTCAATGGCATTCAGAGCCAGAGTGGAAACGGGAAATTTGGTATGAATGTCCAATATCATTCCATGCAGTGAATTACAGGTGAACATGGCACACACCGCGATGAATCAGATCATTTTTGGAGCAACAGACATGGCCTTGAGCGAATGCATCCTTGTCCGTAGGTTTGCGCACACACTTAATCGTAACATTGGAAGGGCCCTAGGGCCACAGCTGAGGATCACCCTGTTATTAGGTATAATCATGTATTTTGGTACACAGTGGTTAAAATGATATTTCTCGGTCAGGTCAACATCCATGCTCCAGATCATGACGCTTTATCCAGATGGAAGTAGACAATCTCCTTAGCTAATGAAGAGGTGACCATCTTTCTGGTAATGCTTCACTTCCTCTGAAAACAGGACATGGAGCTATATAAAAGGTGTGCCATCCCATTCCTCTTCATTCAGTCTCCAGGTTCCTAAACTCAACAGTCTACTTACTACTGAACAAGGTAAGCTGTATCAAACTTGCAACAGACTTCTTGTGGTTAGTCCAATTGCTCTGCAGTTTCTTCTCTTCCTATTTAACGTACCTGCTAGTGTTCATCTCTCTGTTCTCTCTTGTCTTATAATAAGGGCTGTTCTATGCTGCCATCTCATAACCCCAAAATGGTAATTGTGTGAACCGCTAGATATTGTTGTAATGCTGCTCCCGGTATCACTACTCACCTCACTACTAGCTATGTTGATGATGGCTGCTGAGATTTGCAGTCCAATAATATCTGGATGGTGGCATGATGCCAACCCAAGCTATATCCATTTTCCCAGGAGGAAGTGTATTTGGTCTCAGTGTGAGTTACTTTTAAATAGACACAGGATTGTAATGTTACTTTACACATCGGATAAGCACTTGGTGCTGGGTGGATGCTTCCCATCCCTCCCCAGATTCAGAGAGAAAGAGAATTCCATCTTCAAGGGGGAAAAGGTTTATATGTTGCTTCCCCTGACCTGCCTCATATTTTTGCCCTCTGTGAGGTTATTGGGTGTGTTGTGTGCCTTCAAGCCATTTCTGACTTATGGTGAACCTAGGCACACCTATCATGGTGTTTTCTAGGCCCGATTTGTTCAAATTATGGCTATTTTATTGCCTTATTATTGGGATTTGTCCTGGGAACTCTTCAAAAAGGACAGTATATGTCCTGTTTGGAATCAGCATATATATTTTTTCCTTCACCATTTGCAAGGAGACCTTCCTATCTGACTAAAAGGTCCAGAGTCAGCTTCAGAACTTGCATCTTGGATCACACATTAAGACCTTCCCTACCCATATTGCCAGTCATTACAATGCAAATGCCAAGGTCTACTCCACCAGAAGGTCCTTTCTGCAGGGCTCCATCAACTTGGCATTAGAGCAGCAGCTAACAAGACCCTTGATGGACCCTCACATTGTGTACATAAGTAATAAAGAGCATAACAATGATTCCTCTTTCTTCTCTTGTAGCCTCCCTCTTCCTTCGCAAAGATGGGTTCCGGTGGATGCTGTGGTGGATCTTCCAATGGCAGATCAATGATGGTTATCTGTATGCCTTGTAACTGTAATTCCTCCTGCAACTCCTGCTGTTGCCCCCCTTGCTGTTCTCCTTCCTGCTGTTCTTCTTGCTGTGGTTCCTCCTGCTGCAGCCCCTGTCTCTACATGATCAGCAGTGGGAATAATAATAATTCCTCTTGTTGTGGTTGTTGCAACTGAAGCTCTGGAAGCTAAACTCTCCAAGGAACAATATGGAAGCCCCATCAACCAGAATTATCTCAGCACCATTGTCATCCCTTTGAAGACCTGTCTGATGACCTTCTTCTCTCCTCTTTGTAAAGCATAAAGCCTGAAGCTTTGTGCCCGACTCTTACAATAATGTTCTTCTTCTGCTTTACCTCTCTTTACTTTCCCTTGTTTGCAAATCTGATTCCAAATGCTAAAAAATGAAAAAAGAGATGTGGAAACATGTTTGTGGGTCCTTCTTCTTCTTCTTCTTCTTCTTCTTCTTCTTCTTCTTCTTCTTCCTGGGCTCTGGAAATTCCTAGATTCTTCCCTTAATAAATGAAATAACAAGCATTTGTGTGTGTGTGTGTTTGTTTAACTTAGACACAGCAGAAATGATAGGGGCTGGGATAGTAATTCTATTCTTCATTGCTTTGCTTCCTCCCCTGCGAGGAGATCACGTTCACAGCTTAAACCTAGTTGGGAATTGCAACAGGAAAGATCCTTCACACCTGAGACAGATTTATAATTTTGTGACACTTAACAGATTCCAGCTATCAGTGCTTTTCCCATGGCTTCCTATAGATCAAGCGAAATGTAAATTTGGTTTGCTTTGATGTAGGACAATAATCTGCTGAGGACGTGACCAGAAGACTACTTAAACCCTTGCTATTTCTTTGTTAGCTGTTCTGTTCTGTTCTGTCTTGGGATCTCAGACAGACCTCTGGTCGTGGTTTGGGGCTCTATGCAGTTCCAACCCTCCCCTTCCCTTCCCCCTTCCCTTTCCATAGAATCAAAGAATCATAGAGTTGGAAGAGACCACAAGGGCCATCCAGTCCAACCCCCTGCCATGCTGGAATTACCAATCAAAGCATCTCTGACAGATGGCCATCCAGTCTCTGCTTAAAGACCTCTAAGGAAGGAAACTCCACTACACTCCGAGGGAGCGTGTTCCACTATCGAACAGCCCTTACTCTCAGGAAGTTCCTCCTAATGCTGAGGTGGAATCTCTTTTCCTGCGGCTTGCATCCATTGTTCCGGGTCCTGTTCTCTGGAGCAGCAGAAAACAATATCTCTTCAGCCCCGCTGCAGTTAAATTTCATTTTGTTAGCTGTGGCCCAGCTTTCTAGCCTATTCAGGTCATATTGAATTTGTCCTCTGGGGTATTAGCTACTCCTCCTAGTTTAGTGTCATCTGCAAATTTGATAAGTATTTATTCCCTCTCCCAAGTCCTACACACCCTTTCCCTTTTCTCTTCATGATATTGCTGCATCGGCCTGGATTCTGGAAGAGCCATCTCAGGCGAGTATTTCACCATTAGACGGCCCATATTTCTTCCTTTCTTTCTATTAGCCTTGTGTGATTGCATTTGTGAATGTGCATGTCAGTGTGTCTTCCTGTACATCAATAAACTAGCTTAAAATCCAAAGACTTTGCCTTTGTATCAGTTCTGGGTTCACTGGCTCTTCCGTATACACAACAGGAATCATAGTCCAATGGTCTTAGTAAGGAGCCAAGATTGGTGTACTGAGCTAATTAATTTCCCCAAATTTGAGTAGTTATCCTTACATCCCAGGATTCTGTAAGATAAGTCATAGTAGATAAAGTGGTGTCAAACTGTTTCAGTTCTGCTGTGTGTCTACACCTAATTCTTGGAGCAACAGAAAACAAGCTAGCTCCATCCTATGGGAATCTTGATCTCCTTTGGAGGATGGATCCAGTGCATCTCCACAATGGCAACCCTACAAAATGTCACCTGCAATGGCAGCCATAACCTAGTATCTGGAGCAAGTCCTCCTCTGTGGCAAAATAAAGCTCTAAGAAAGGGGTGGGCAGAGTCCAGCCCATGCACTACATACAATCCATGAACCTCACTTCTTTGACCCCTGATGTGTCCACCCATCCTCAAGGTCCCCACCATAATCCCCCCCCCCGATAAATTATGGTTTTTCAGCACAACATTTTGCTGTTTGGAATTTATATTTTATGGAATATTTTTCAAGCTGTGGACAGCTGAATATGTGGATAAAGAATGCATGGATATGGATGGTCAATTGTAGTTGCTGGTATATTAACCTAAGGATACAGGAACGTTTGGAGAATTTAAAAAAAAACCTTTTTAAAGACACATGAATAGAATCTGACAGTAGATTGAACTGTTTATTTAAAGTCACGGTGTCAAGTGGAGCCTGGCTTGGTATCATACAGGGTGGTATTCTAGATATATATACTTAACTAAGTACAGTGGTCCCCCGGGATACAAAGCCCCCGGGGAACGAAATCCCCGGGAGACGAAACCGCAGGGGGCGAAAAAAAGCCCCCGGGATGCGAAGGAAACCTCGGGTTACGAATGAGGAAAACCGCGCGGCCCCTTTAAATTGGCCACGCGATCCGGCAAAAATAGCGGTCCCCCGGGAAACGAAGATTCCTGCCCTTGTCTTCTCCAGGATCCCTCGTTTTAATTATGTCTATTTTAATTAATTTTAATCTGTATTTTATAATGCTGTTGTTTAGTTTATAATAAAGGGTAAGGGAATCAAGTAATTTTTATTGACGTATGCATTGTATATATTGTTGATTATTTTATTGTTGTAGCCTGCCTCGATCCTTTTGGGAAAGGCGGGCTATAAATAAAAATTTATTATTATTATTATACTTATTATTGACCCAGTTTCTCCACACTCTCATGTCACCTTGGGTACACGGCACAAGACTAAAGGCCCAATCTGAATGTGAGCCATCTTCCTATGTGATGGCCCGATTGGCAGTGGATATGGACCGTCAATTCCTTAATCCACTTGTTAAAAATTTGCTTTTTGCATCTGACCTCACCAGAAAATCCAGAGCCCTCTAAAGTGATGCCAGGCAACTGTTTACAATGTGTCCCTCCGGTGCTGCCACTGCTGGGGTGAGTTACTCCCCCTGAGGTCAGTCTCAGTATAAAACACATGGCTGGACACCAGGTTCTGACCTCATAACCAGATGCCCATCTTTGTTTTCTGCCCCAAAGGGAACAACTCATGCCAGCTGCAGCAATGGCAGGATGCATATGGGAACAGCCACCTGGCATCCAGAGTGCCCAGGTAACAGGAGGAATTCAGGAAATAATACTCTGAGCTGCTCCTGGCGTATTCTGCCCAGTGTAGACCCACCCTTTGGCTGCTGCCACATGGCAAATATATAACAGTTTGACACCATTTTAACTGCTGCTGTTCAATGCTATGGAATGGCAGGATTTGCACCAGAACTCTCCGAAAGGGAACGCTAAACATCTCACAAGACTACCAATCCCGAATTCCATAGCATTGGGCCATGGCAGTTAGAGCAATGTCAAACTGCATTAATTCTGCAGTGCAGTTTAGACCTCTATTGAATTAAGTTGGGACAAATGGGAGAGGACTTTAGTTCACCTTGACCAACATTTCTTTACACCTTGGTTGGAGAGAAGCTGAGGGATAAACACGGAAATGCTCGGGCTGCTAAACATCAGTTTAATCTAAAGAAGCTATAACTCCAAGAATTCCATAGCATTGAGTTGTAGTAGTTAAAGTGATGTCAAACGGCTTTATTTCTGCAATGCGATACGCCCTTAGTTAAGTATACTTAATAATTAGCTAATGTAAATTACTTATGTTTCCATCAGGTTTGGGGAGTTGTTCCAGGATAGGATTTTATATGCCTCTAAATGGAAAAATGAGGAGACTCTCAACACTTGATCAATGGATGGGTAAAACTGACGAATATATGGAAATGGACAAATTAACATATGTAGTGAATCAAAAAACCACTGGAAGAATTTAGGAGTACATGGGAACCTTTTTTAAGGTACATGAAGGAAATCACTCAGTCTTGATATTTTCAGACTAAAGGAAAGGAAAGGTCTGTTTTATGTGTATACATCAACTTATGTCAGCTTAGTAGTAAGGAAGATTAAGATGTATACAGTCATATATGGTTTAATGGTAATATGAAGGAAATCGACTAGTGAAAGGAATATGAATATGATTGTTAAGAGGCAGAATCAAGAAAAGGGGGGGGGGAGACAACCAAGGGGACCTATATAAAGGAAGGATATAAATTATAGTTATATCTTTAAAGTGGTATGAAATGCAAAGGTTCAAGAAATGGGGAAAATGTGTTATCACACTTGTATTTATGTTATATACAGTGGTCCCCCGGGTTACGAAGGTAATCCGTTCCCGGATTACCTTTGTAACCCGGAAGCTTTCGTTTCCCGGGGGACCGCTATATTCAATGGACTGCGCGGCCGATTTAAAGGGGCCGCGCGGGTTTTTTTTGTATCCTGGGGGATCTTTCGGATCCCGGGGGATACAGTAGCGGTCCCGCCACTTTCGGATCCCGGGGTTTTCGCAACCTGGGGGATTCGTAAGCCGGGGGACCACTGTATATGCTTTATCTGTTGTTGTATTTTAATCTGTCATTCTTCCCTGCCTTGATCCATAGGGTGAGGTGTGATAAATAGTTGAGGGTTTACTTCCCGACTTTTTAGGCTGCATCCAAACTGCCGAAAGAATCCAGTTTGACAACTGCATTATTTCTGCAGTGTAGATGCAGCCCTGGTTAAAGTTAATATTCAGTTTGGTCAGAGTTCTTTTGTGCAAAACACAATGTACTTACACAAACACAGAAATCTTGGGGGGGGGGGGAAATTAAAAATCATTACAAAATGAAAAATATCTTCCAGTCTTTCTCAGTATGATTTTAAAAAAGAAATGTTTCATTCTGGTAATCACTACCTTTACCGAAGTCCTGAAATGCAAACAGGAATGAGTGATTACACACTTTTAAAATCATATGATTTTGTCCAGTGGGGAGAATAGTTTTGAAATGTTTTGTTTCTCATGTCTTAATGAAATCAGCAAAGATTTAAATTCCTAAATGTACATGAGTTATACCAGAGTGCTTTGCTAGACTCTGGGAAATTGTCTTTTTTTCCTGGATAGGATTGCTATTCCCAACCGCATTGGAAATAAATTCAGGATGAATTGCCAAAGGAATTAAAATTGCATGTGGTGGAATGCATGTGAACATAACACACACACACACAATGTATCAAATCCTTCTGGAGCAACAGACGTGGCTTTGAGTGAATTCCTTCTTCTAAGCAACTCTGGGCATAGTGCTACTCATATCCGTAATACTGAAAGCACCCTCTGGGGATCACATTTTTATTAGGTGTAACCATGTATTTTGTGACGTTGTGTCTTAATGACATCTATGACCCAGGCAAGCATCTATGTGCAAAAACATAGTGTGTTATCCAGATGGAGGTGGACAGTCAGTTAATGGAGAGATGACCATCTTTCTGGTAATGCTTCACTTCCTCTGGAAATAGCACATGGAGCTGTATAAAAGGTCCACCACTCCACTCCTCTCCATTCAGTCTTCAGGTTCCTAAAGTCACTAGTCTACTTACTACAGAAGAAGGTAAGCTATACTAAACTTGCAACAGACTTGTTATGATTGACCCAATTGCTCCGCAGGTTCTTCTTTTTATATTGACCTTACTTGGGAATATCCATCTCTATGTTCTTCTCCAGTCTTACTTGCCTTTCAACAAGGGCCATCTTAAGTGCCAAGAGCGAAAACCATTATATGTTGTTGGATTGAAACAACCGGCATTCATCCCATTGGCTACAATGGCCAAGGCTGCCAAGAGGTCCAGTCCAATAACATCTGGTGGGTGGCATAATGTCCAACTCAAGCGATATCCCATTCCCTAGGAAGAACAGTATTGGATCTCAATGAGAGTCCCTTCTCAGTAGACATGTTCAGGTTTGCAATTCTAAGCACATAGCAGGTAAGTCCTTGATCATCCTGGTGCTAGGTGATAAGATAAGATAATACATTACAGTCAAAGACCAGCATAAAAGAAACAAATGCTTCCTAAGCCCTTTCAGACTCAGACTCATCTATGCACCTTCTGAGAGGAAGATTTGTCTGCTTTTCTGTGGACCCACAAGCTCCTTGATATGTCCTATGGGTGTGTTCCCATTGTTGTTGTTGTTGTGTGCCTTCGAGATGTTTCCAACTTATGGCAACCCTAAGGCAAAAATATCATAGAGTTTTCTTGGCAAGTCTCGTAGGTAGAAGTTTGCAATTGCCATCTTATCAGGCCGAGAAAATGCGTTTTGCCCAGAGTTATCCAGCGGGTGCTGACTGCTTTATTGTATTCTTATTTTGATCTGCCCTGGGAAGCCCTGACAAAGGAGAAAACATTTGAAATTAACAGGTATGCATTTTGTTAGAGCCTTGCAAGGACATATTGTGGTGTAGACAAGAGGTCCCACCTCAGCCTCAGACCTTGGCATCTTGCATCACATGTTAAGACTCACCACCATCGCAGTCACTGCAGACTGAATGGCTGTAGCTGACAATTCAGTTCCAGAGGAATCTCTGGAGCCAGAGTACAAAGGGCATTGTGAGAAGAGTGAAAGCAACACTCTTGCCCATTGGAGGATACACTCCGCTAGAAGGTACGTTGTGCAGGGTCCCGTCAATCTGGACTTACATCAGCAACTAACAAGCCCCCTGCTTGATACAATGTGTGTATAAGTAATAAAATGCATCACAATAATTCCTTTTTCCTCTCTTGTAGCTTCAGTCCTCCTTCTCAAAGATGGGATGCTGTGGCGGATCTTCCAATGGCAATTCAATGACGGTTTGCTGTATACCTTGTGGCTGTAACTGCGGTGGCTGTAACTGCGGTTGTACCCCATACTGTTACTCCCCTTCCTGCTACTACCCTGTCTCTGTCTGCCAACCCAGCTGTTTCTCTGGCTGTTGTTATGGTTCTCCTTGCGGCGGTTCCTGCTGTGGCAACTGTCCCCGTATCTACTACATCAGCAATGGGAGCAATGGTTCCTCTGGTTGTAGTTGTTGCAACTGAAGCTCTGGGAGTTAAACTTTCCTAGGAACAATGTGGAAGCCCCATCAACCAGAATGATCTCAGCATCAATGTCATCCCTTTGACAATCTACCTAATGACCTCCTTCGCTCCTCTTTGCCAGTGTTTCTCCATCGTCTCTTCCTTTTTGTTTCCTCTCTTTGCAAATCCAATTCCAAAAAGTCCTGAGAAGCAAAAGAGATGTGATGGATTGGGTGTGGGTCTCATTCTCTTCTCCCCAGGTGACAGAAATCTCCAGATTGCTCCTTAAATAAATGAAATCATATAAATATGACCTTTCTTGTCTGTGAAGCTTCTTTAAAACTGCTCATTGCACAAACAAGGGGATAGCATGAGGCTGGTGCACTTTTCTTTCTCCATCAGTTTGTTTGATCTTAAAGCACTCTCAAGCCATTGGCAGTGGTAAAAACATGTAACAGCCAATTCCACGTAAATGTAATGAAATGAAATTTATTACGGTCAACGACCTGCACAAAACAATACGATACAGTACAATATTATACAGTGTCCAATAGAAAAAAAAAATGCAAGCATGCAAAAAGGAATACAGCTTGGATATGCTTCAAACAAGGATCAATAGGTACTGGAATAAATAATACTGTACATCAAGGTGTATCAATTTTCTCAGCAATTCAGAAGCTAAATAAATGCGAAGAACTATATGATAAAAAAATATTCAAATAGTAAATAAGGTCATTAAAATTAAAACAACATTCTGCATTGGCACACTATTGGAGCGACACAAAAAATTGCCACCCTGGCTGTAAAACCTAGCTGAGGGTAAGCCCAGAGGTAGCGAGGTCATGTAAATATATTAAACGAACATATAAGGTTTGTCTACACTGGCCAGAACACTCTGGGCTACTCCTGGAGCATTCTTGTCCCAGAGCTGCCCTGGATTCACCAAGTTACCTTCGCACTCTGCGGCCACACTAGGCAGATATCTACACACGTGTCCCTGCTGTGCCATCCAGAACCAGTGCCGCTGGCAGGAATCACTCCATCTGAGATCAGAAATATGGTGCCAGTGTCAATCACATGGCTTGGTACCTTCGTGTGACCTCAGAGGGAACAATTCATGGCAGCAATGCCAGGCGACGCGGTGGGGAAACATATGTAGACAGCCATCTAGCATCCCCACAGCATTTTTCCTGCAAAATCTGGAACAAAAGGCGAGTTACTTTAATAATAATAATAATAATAATAATAATAATAATAATTGTTTATACCCCGCCCCTTTGAGATCAATCAAGGCGGCTAACACAATAAATGCCATTACATCAACTTTATACCAGGAAGGGCTTCTTCAGCACAGAACTGGCCTTCTGTTGTGAATACAGTCTATATACTCAAATTGTGGCCTCATCTCTATAGATGTCAGATATGATGTCCAGGAGTATTTGTTACCCCCTTTGGATGATGTGCCAGCTGAGACCCTTCCTGGAGCCAGGGGACCTAGAAACAGTGGTACATGTGCTGGTAACCTCACAGCTCGACTTATGTAACTCACTCTACATGGGGCTACCCTTGTGCCTAGTTCAGAAACTTCAATTAGTTCAAAATATGCAGCCAGATTGGTCACCGGAAAATATAGAGGCGACCATATACATATGTATTTTGCCTATGTATTATTGTTGTAAAGCACCTCGATCCTATGGGAGAGGCAAGATAAAATAAAAATTGTCATCATCATCATCATCATCATCACCAAGACCACATCAAGGTATATCTAGCTAGCCAGCTAACTAGCCGTCCATTCAGTTTTTTGAATGTTTTGACAACCTCAAGTTCTTTCTACCTTGAGTACACACTTAGTGAATTCTGATAAATATATCAAAATAAAAAAATGAAATTCTTCTCATATCCTCAACACTGAGTAATTTGAATATTAATGAACTGAATTATTAATAATAAATAAAAAAACATGCTAGATTTATCTTGACTATTTCATATTAAATTTACCAATTATGAAAAGTACAAGACAAGGTTGTCCACTGTCTCCTCTACTATTCATCATGACTTTAGAAATCTTAATGAATCAGATAAGGAAAGATGAACAAATGAAAGGAATAAAAATTACAGGACAAATCTACAAAATTAGAGCACACGCAGATGATCTGGCAATTAATTTGGAAGACCCTACTGAAATGATAGATAGATTAATTGGGAAAATCCAAGAATTCGGCAGATACATGGGCTTCAAAATCAATAAAACAAAATCTAAAATCATAACCAAAAATATGTCAAAAGAAAAAAAAATAAAGAACTAGAAAACAAATCCGGATTTCAAATATGTAAAAAAGTAAAATATCTTGGAATAGTATTGTCCCAAAAGAAGTCAGAACTGTTTGAAAATAATTATACAACGCTATGGAAGGAGATTTTAAAAGATCTGGGAAGATGGATCAACTTAAATTTATCATTTCAAAATTTACCAATTTTAAGTGATGATAAACCCTTTAAATTGTGGGAAGCTGAGATTTCAAAATGTATACGGGCAGGGAAAGAACCACACATAAGATGGAAAATTATGTAAGACACTAAGGAATGTGGAGGACTAGGTATCCCAGACCTTAAATTATATTATTATTCTTGCGCTATAGACTGGATCTTAGTTCTAGATAACATTCGAAGATGGATAACATTCAAAGATGCAAAGTTATTAAACCTAGAAAGGTTCAACAAAATATATGGTTGGCACAGATACCTATGGTATAAAAGAGAAGAAATAAATACAGAATTCGTCATCAGAAGATCATTATTATCATTATGGAACAAAATAAAACATAAATTCTACAACATTTTACCAACTTGGCTCTCTCCCCAAGAAGCATGGATGATTGGACAAATGAAAGGACCAACAGGATGTTTAAAATATCAAGATCTAATAGAATGGGATGGAGAAAAAATCCAATTTAAAATCAAATACAGTTCTGGAAGAAACAGGATAGATATGTCATTGGTTCACCTATCGCCAACTCAGTGAAAGACTTAAAATGGATTTTAAACTAGAAGGAATTAGTAAACCTGGAACAGAATTAGATAAGATCCTGATGAAATCCCAAAAATCTATAATATCTAAACTATATAAACTACCATTGAGAAGAGAACTTGAATCCGAAACAGTCAAAGAATGTACTATCAAGTGGGCAAAAAAATATAGGTCATACAGTTCAGATGGAGAGTTGGGGAAAAGCCCAGGGTCAAATTTGAAGTATACATTGAGTAGGGATCTGAAAGAAAATTTTTATAAAATGATACATCAGTGGTACCTAACACCAAATAAACTGGTTAAAGTTTGACGTTTTGAAAAAGGCAAATGCTGGAAACGTGATCTGAATGAAGGGACATTTTATCATCTCTGGTGGACTTGCCCAGCAGCAGTTAAATTTTGGGAAAGTGTTATTAGCACACTACAAGCAATATTACAAAGTCCTATTAAAGTGATGCTCCCGCTGGTGCCTTGGTGTGCATTTTCTCAATTCACTGAGTTTCTTAGTACGTCTGTCATGTGATAACTATACAAAGAGTTATATGATGTAGTATAGGGTTCCAATTGGCTTGATTAGCAATTTTATTTGCCGTTTTTGTGCAAAATGCAGTATACATTTACACACCTGATTTTTTTAAAAAAATAAGCCATTCAAAATTATTGGGGGGGGGGGCATCTTGCAACCTTGCCCAGTGGGAAGAATAAAAATTGAATTGAATTGTTTCATTCATCCGTACACTGCCTTTACAAGAAGTGTTGAGACGCAAAAGGAAATGAGCAATGAATACTTTTTAAGTCATACAGTCCTGCCCAGTGGGGAGAACAGCATAAACTCATTTGTTTTTGCACGTGAGAATGAAACAAGCAAACACCGACATTCCTAAACGTGGGTGAGTTATGCCGTAGATTTCCTAGAAATTGCCAAAGGGAGCTTGTCTTCCCTAAGGAGTAGGGATTGCCATTAGCCACCGTGGTGGAAATGAGAATATTCAGAATGAATGGTCAGAGAGATTATAATTGCATGCAGTGGATTATACGTAAACTAGAGATGAATCAGACCTTTTCAGAGCATCAGGCATTGCCTTGAGTGAGTGCATTCTTCTCAGCAGTTCTGAACATAGACCTGCTTGTACCCATAATACTAAAAGTGCCTTGTCGTCACAGCTGAGGATTGCACTGTTATTAGCAGCAATCATGCATTTTGTGACATCACACTAAAATAAGACCTCTGGGCCAGGTTGGCAACCATGCACCAAACCATGATGAATGGATAATGATGAGGTGACCCTCTCTCTGGCAATGCCTCACTTCCTCTGGAAACAGGACATGGAGCTGTATAAAAGGTCCACCACCCCATCTCTCTTCATTCAATCTTCAGGTTCCTGAAACTCATCAACCGGTGAACAAGGTAAGGTGTACTAAACCTGTACCAGACTGTATTCTGGTACCCACTTTTTTAACTGCAGGTTCTTCTGTTCAGCTTAATATTACTTGGGAGTATTCCTCTCTCACTCTTCTGCTCTTAAGTTTCATGTAGCAAGGGATGTATTGGGATGAATTTCTCTATTCCAGGAGTGGAAACGCCAGGAGTAACCTGAGTAAGCATAGCAGGGACACAGCACCTGGATCCTTCCATTCTCTGTAGATTGTATTGCCTAGTTGTTAGGCACTATATTGTTTCTTTTTTATTGCGGCATTATTGCCAAAAGACAGTACAGGGGCAATTTCTAATCAAGACGTGTGTGTTGTTTCCCCCCCTCCCCCAAAAAATTTCAAGGATGATTTGCAAACTGGCTAAGAGTCCCAGCATCAGCATTAGTGTAGAAATGTCATCATTTTTGTAGGGTTTTTTGGGGCTATGAGGCCGTGTTCCAGAAGAGTTTATTCCTGACATTTCGCCAGTATCTGTGGCTGGCATCTTCAGAGGAAGCCTCATGCTTTGAGCCTCCTCCATTCTTCCCAACCTGGGGCTCAGTGGTTGGTTTTATCCGCTGTTTTAATTCCCAAGCAATCTCATGGAACCAGAGGTGAAAGGATAGCCCTGTTTAAATATTTGAAGGGAAGTCATACTGAGGATGGAATAAGCTTTTTTTCTGCTGCTCTGGAGAGTAGGACATGGAACAATGGGTGCAAACTACAGCAAAAGAGATTCCACCTAAACATTAGGAGGGACTTCCTGAGTTTAAGAGCTATTTGACAGAGGAACACACTCCCTCCGAGAGTGGTGCATGCAGTCGTCTTCTTTAGAGGTCTTTAAACAGAGGCCGGATGGCCATCTTTCAAGGATGCTTTGATTGTGAGTTCCTGCATGGCAGAATGGGGTTGGACTGGATGGCCCTTGGGGTCTCTTCCAACTCTATGATTCTATGAACACATCAAGTGCATTTTATGAGATAGTGTTGTCCATGGTCTCTAAGCCTACCAAGGTCTACTATTGGAGGATACTGTCTACTACAGTGGTTCTCAACCTTTGGTCCTCCAGATGATATAGACTTCAGCTCCCATAATTCCTGACTATTGGCCAAGTTAACTGGGGCTTCTGGAAGCTGAAGTCCAGAAAAAACGGAGGACAGAAATAATTGTTTTGTGGGGCTTTCGGGCTATGTGGCCATATTCTAGAAGAGTTCCTTTCTGACATTTCTCCAGCATCTGTGGCTGGCATCTTCTGGGAAGATGCCAGCCACAGATGCTGGCGAAACATCAGAAAGGAACTCTTCTAGAACATGGCCACATAGCCCGAAAGCCCCACAAAAAACTATGGATGCCGGCCATGAAAGCCTTCAACTCCACGGAGGACAGAAAGTTGGGAATCGCTGGTCTACCAGAAGATACATTATGGAGGGCTCTTGTTAACATGAAGTTAGCTCAACAGCTCACAAGTCCCCTGTTGAAACCTCATGTTGTTTATATAAGTAACAAAACACACTAACACAATTTCTCTTTCCTCTCTTGTAGCCTCACTCTTCCTTCTTAAAGATGGGATGCTGTGGATGCGGTAACGGATCTTCCAATGGCAATTCAATGAGGGTCTGCTGTATACCTTGTGGCTGTAACACCAGCTGTTGCCCTTGCTATTCCCCTTGCTCCCAATACTGCTGTCCCCGTTACGGTGGTTCCTGCTGCAACAGTACTCCCTGTATCTACATGATCAGCGGGGGGAATAGTAATAATTCCTCTTGCTGTGGTTGTTGCAACTGAAGCTCTAGGAGTTAAACTCTCCAATGAACAACATGGAAGCCCCATCAACTAGAATTATCTCAGCACCGTTTTCATCCTTTGAAGACCTCCCTGATGACCTCCTTCTCTCCTCGTTCCCAGCCTTCAACCTTCACCATAGTCTATTCTTCCCTTTTGTTCTTCTCTTTGGAAATCCGGTTTCCAGAAGTCCTGAGAAACAAAAAAGGCATGATGGATTGAGTGTGGGTCTCATTCTCTTCTCCCCAGGCTGTTAAAAATTCCCGTGTTGCTCCTTAAATAAATGAAGCAGTATAAAAATAATCTTTCTCTTTTGTGAAGTTTCTTTAAAACTACTTGTTGGGAAAACAAAGACATGTTGTGAAGTTTCTTTAAAACTACTTGTTGGGAAAACAAAGACACCTCTCTTTCTCCATTAATTTTTCTGAACTTTAGTTAAAGCCATCTTAGCAAGTGGCACTGGTGAAAACATGTAACAACCAACTCTGTGTAAAGGATTTGCTGTTTCCATTGTTGCTACTCTCCTTGCATCTACTATGGACCTTATCACACAAGGCAATTTGGGGGTATATTCCAAAGGCAATCCGAACGCAATAATGGGGTTTCACGTTATTGTGTAATAACTTATCTCACGCAATTTCAGACAATGGGAAGTCATTCCGAATGCAATAATGGGGTTTCGCATAATTGCGTAATAACTTATCTCACACAATGTTGGGCAATGGGGGGTTATTTTCAGATAATAGGAAGTCACTCTGGACGCATTCCGAATGCAACTGGAACTCATGTAAATTCGCTAAACTAGGAAATTTACGTAAATTCGACTGTGCCTCTAAGTCAGGCCAAGGGCACTCCATGACAGAGTGATACTTAAGAAGGGGGTGACACCCGGGGTACTGGTAAGAAAAGGCTGCCTTTCAGGTCTGATGGGTTGGAAAGTGAGTTGCCCCATTTTGCTGTTTCCCCAGCTTGGATTGTGTCTTCCTGCATGGCAGGAGGTTGGACTGGATGGCCCTTGTGATCTCTTCCAGCTCTAGGATTCTATTATTCTATTCATTATTTCCTTCAAGGAGAAAACTAGTGAAGAATTTCATTGTCATAATGAACCACTTCATGTGCACAATGGAGTACACTTGCTTTTCAGGTCATTATGAGATACAGTCCCCTCGTATAGTGTCATCTTACCCAACAAGTACATGCTAAATACTATGCTATGTCTTCTGCAGAGTTATGAGGGTTGGAACATTTGCTTCTCCAGATAAATCCTGGAGTATTCAGGAGATGTAGTCCAAGATGTATGAGATACAAGATAGAGGAAGGCTGGATCCATCAAATAAATGGAAATGAAATGTGCCTGTCATTGGTAGGTGGTGGTTTCCATCTTTGATCTTCAAAGGCCCTGAACCAAGTGGTTCTCAACCTTCCTAATGCCACGACCCTTTAATACAGTTCCTCATGTTGTGGGGGCCCTGAACCATAAAATTTATTCCGAAGACCATCAGAAATAAGTGTTTTCCAATAATCTTAGGTGGCCCCTGTGAAAGGGCCATTTGACTCCCAAAGGGGTCGCGGCCCACAGGTTGAGAACCACTACTCTAGGTGAAAATGGACATTGTGAAAATACTCAATACACTTTTGCATACATGTAAGTCCATTTACCGAGACTTAAGTCCCAGCCAACCGGCATCATCTTATTTGTATGTATATACTTAACCCTCTTTTTACCATTGGGACTCCCCTACATGCAGATGTCACTTCCCCACACTTGATGGAGTATATGAATAAAAACATTTTGTTTATTTAGTGTGTGTTGCATATTCATGTATATTTTAACATTTTATAAGGAAATAACATCATTCAAATTAGAATACTGCTGTTTTATTAAATGCAATTCAATATTTAATGCAATGCATGTGTAAATTGGACACATGAAAAAGTCCAAGAAGAGGAAGAGAGAGGGGGATCAGAGCTTCGGCAATTCTTGCACCAGCAGCTGAAGGATCCTACCTCACCATTTGCGAACCACTGGTCTAGCCCATATTCACATTCTATATACTGTATATACTCATATATACGTCTAGAAATTTAGTTCCAAAAATTGACCCAAAAAACCTGAGTCGACTTATCCACAGGTCAATGTAAGTACTGTATATTAACTCTTATTTAAAAGAAGCAACTGTCTCCGGGTGAAAAGCAAGAGTATAATCTGTCCTGGAGCACTGACCCCCCCCCCCTTATGCTCTGTTCCATCCATCTTAAAGAGTGAGCACAAAGAGTTATGTCTGATGGGATTTTGTAGGTTCTTTGACATTGTTTTGCTTTGCTTTATCCTTTAGAACCTTTGCTATATGCCCCTAAATTTTACCCTTGACTTATCCACAGGTCATAGCAAAATCCATAATTTTGGCCTCAAAACCTTCCCTCAGCTTATACATGAGTTCATCTTATATTCAAGTATATATAGTATTTCTCCATTTCCCCCTTCCTTTCTGATTTTTCCTCTTTCTTTTTTCTTTCAGATTATATATCTTTCAAATTATATCCTCTGTTAATTCGCTTACAACATGACTGGGAAACATATTTCACAATAGGATTAGATTACGTATATGAAGAATCAATTAAACTAAGTGTTTTCTTATGTATAGAAGAGATAACAAATTATGGGTAAACTGTTTCTTATTATATTATAGAGAGATAGTTTATTAGTCAATAATTACGGGGACATCTCAGTAAAGTGATAAATGATTTTTTGGTAGTCAAATTAGATTACGAAAAGAAAAAATAAAACATAACTTCCTTTGCTTCCATGTCTTATGTTCTATGTTGTATATCTAATGTCATGAATGCTGGTATTGAATATTAGATTGGCTAAATAGTGATGCTTGATTGTATTGTTATTATGTGTATCAATATATGTATTTTAATCAATAAAAATATTTTTAAAAAATTTAAACTATCAAATAAAACCAAATCAGTCTTCTTTTGGGGCAGACCATTTACTTATCTATTTAATATCTACCCTTTCTCCTTATATATACTCCAAAGTGATACTTCAGTATTTACTTTCCACTCTTCATTTTGAAGAACCTTCACACACACTCAGTAGTGCGATAACAGAGGTTTATTAGATTATAGAAGAACAGAAGTTTAGGGAAATTACATCACTCAGGAAGGAGAAAAAAACCATACCGATGTGTGCTACACAATCCAGCATACATCCTTTGCTTCCTAAGAGTCAGTTTTCCATAGAGAAGAAAGAAAAAGGAAGAAATGAAAGAAGGAGACGAAGGTCATCAGACAGGTCTTCAAACAGAGATCGGTGGCACTGAGATTCTTCTAGATTTGGGACAACCATGTTAAGTTTAATTTCCAGAAGCTCAGCGGTGACATCCATAGCAGGAATGGCTCTTCTGAGAACAACCAGAGATGTAGTTGCAGTGTGGGGCACAGTGGTAGTGGGAGCCATAGCAATGGGAATAGCCGCGGTTGTAACTGCCACAGGGGATGCAAATAATGTTTGGACCATTATTGGAAGATCCTCCACCTCCATGTCCACAGCATCCACAGCCTCCAGAGGAACCCATCTCTGAGAAGGACAAGGAAGGCTAAAGAAGAGGAAAAAGGAATTAGCTTTCATAGACTCATCGAATCATAAAATCATGGAGATGGAAGAGACCCTAAGGGTCCTGATCCATGCAGAAACTCACAATCAAAGCATCCCCAACAGATGGCCATCCAGTCTCTGCTTAAAGACCTCCAAGGAAGGAGACTCCACCAAAATCTCCAAGGGAGTGTGTTCCACTGTTGAACAGC
Organism: Urosaurus nigricauda; assembly: GCA_034509955.1. Classification (NCBI taxonomy): domain Eukaryota; kingdom Metazoa; phylum Chordata; class Lepidosauria; order Squamata; family Phrynosomatidae; genus Urosaurus; species Urosaurus nigricauda. Next base: position 3,915,469 of record JAOEGL010000010.1, read on the forward strand.
CCTTACTGTCAGGAAGTTCCTCCTAATGTTGAGGTGGAAGCTTGCATCCTTTGTTCCATGTCCCATTCTCTGGAGCAGCAGAAAACAAGCTTGCTCCCTCTTCAATATGACATCCCTTCAGATATTTAAACAGGGCTATCATATCACCTATTAACCTTCTCTTCTTCAGGCTAAATATCCCCAGCTCCCTAAGTCGCTCCTCATAGGGCATGGCTTCCAAAACCTTCACCATCTTAGTTGCCCTCCTTTGAACATGCTCCAGTTTCTCCACATCCGGTGGACTCCAAGGATTCTTGGATCTGTACACTTTGGGGGTATTTAGGCTCTTACTCACACAATACAAAGAGACAACAGCCAGACTCAGACCAAACCAAAAAGCTTAACAATCAAATTATTTTAAAACATGCCATGAAATCTGATATAATTACAGAACACGATCTAATCTGTACTGCAGAAATAACGCAGTTTGACACCACTATATCTGTTATGGATCAATGCTATGTAATTTTGCTGTTTGTAATTTTGTGAGATATTTAGCCCTCTCTGTCATAGAGCTCTGGTGCCACAACCACAAATCCCAGGATTCTGTAACATTGAACCATGGCAGTTAAAGCCGTATCAAACTGCATTACTTCTGCAGTGCAAATTAGACCATGACTATAGGAAGAAAATGATGAACTAAGTGTCAAGGGTTAGGACTCTGGAGACCAGGATTCAAATCTCTGCTTGCTAACTCAGTTCAATTTTATTTGTTGCATTGCCCGAAGACTGGCACCAAAATATGAGGAAGAAAAAATATTCTATCTAATACTCTGAAGATAAAAGCTAAGGTTCCTACAGTGGAAAGTCTACAAGTGGAAGCCCACCACCAATAAACCCTTCCTTCAGATGTGTAATTAGTAGTGCAGTCCTATAGATGTCTATTCAGAAAGAAATCTCGCTAAGACCAAATAAGTGCATACACAATTGCATCCTAAGATAAGCCTTACTACGAGGTTAGCAATGGGGCAGAGGTTGAAGCAACATAGGAGAGAACATAGAACACAAATACTTGAAGGATGATGGGTACATACAGAAGAATATTCAGAACGACTGAGCTGATGGCAACAAACCTGACACAAGTTTAGTGCTGCTTACCTTGTTCAGTTGTGGGTAGACTGGTGAGGTTTAGAAACCTGGAGTTGGTATGAAGAGGTCTGGGATGGTGGACCTTTTATACTTTCCCATATATTGCTTACAAAGGAAGTGCGTATGGACAGAAAAATGCATCTACGGAAGAATTCAGACTACGTATTACTTTTTTAAATTCATGGATGTTGATTTGGGTCACATATTTCATTAAGACACAAAACGTGTTGCTGATGCTAAGAACAACCTCATCTCAAGGTATCACCATAGGGCACTGTTAGTGTTGCAAACGAGATAGGGTCTACCAATAGCTTGGGTTTCCAAAATGAATTAACCCAAGGCCATGCCTGTAGCCCAACACTGTATGAATCATCATGGTGTGCCATGTTCACATGGGTTCTTCGACAAGGAATTTTAATCAGTCTTGGCATTCATTGTGAAAATCCAATTTCCAATGGGGGTAATGACTCTTGATCATATTTTCTTATGAAGAAAGGAAGCCTTGGGCAATTTCCAGGGGAACTGGTGTGTAATTCTTTCATATCACATGCAAATTGTAACTTTGCTAGAGTTTCCTGCCAATGACCCAAAGTAAATTTGGAGAGTGTTGTTGCTGTGTACCTTCATGTCATTTCCAACTTATGGTGACCCTAAGGAAAACCTACCATGGTGTTTTCTTGGCAGGATTTGTTCCAAGGGGGATTACCATTGCCTTCTACATATCATAATTTATTATCAGTGATTCCCCCCACTCCAAAAAAAGCAGTGCATATGCTCACAGAGTTATAGGAAGTAACCAATAGATTTCTCTCTGTACACTCTGCACATTTCTCTCTGAACACTCTCTGTACAATAGATTTCTCTCTGCTCATATCAGCAGCAACAAAAGAATGGAAGAGCATCTAAGATACAGATGAAGGCATACCCAGTGACAAGTTCTGTGTGTTCTGCCCAGAGGAGCTATAGATAATCAGCACACATAAGTAGTGTATAGAACATAAAAAACAGGTTTGGCATGTGTTTTCTGGAATTAATGTTTGCTCATTATTGGTTCGTCTACATTATTGTCTTCTCCTTTGGTCTGGTTAATTGTCATTGCCGTGTATTTTTAAAAATAATGCTGTATCAGTTATGTTTAGTTCTCTGTTTGTTGGTCGGTCTCACGACTTACATGCCAGCCTCTATCCAATGTTGCATCGTTCTAACCACTAAACCTCCCCTACTGAACCCTACGGGGGAAATCTTTGCTGACCCATCTTCCTGCAAACATTGCGGGGCAGGGGTTGGTCTCTGCTCAAAGCATTTACATCACACCCATCTTGCTGTTCTCTCTCCTGTTCAGCCTGGAGCTTTCCAAACTGCTGAAGAGCACAATGCATTCCAGGCTAATTTGGTTGCACTCACTTATGATAATCTCTCTGCCATTCAGCCTACAGCATGCCTAGATGTTGCCGATTATGAGATATCCCCATGCAATCTTCACGCTGCTTCAGCGATCGTGATATTGTCTTTTGTCGTCCTAACCTGGGGCTCCTTTTGATGTATTGTTTACAACCTTTGGTCCTCCATTTGTTTTTGGACTTCAGATCCCAGGAGCCCATGCCAACTTGACCGATAGTCAGGAATCATGGGAGCTGAATTCCACATCGTCTGGCAGACCAAAGATTGGGAACCTTTGGTGTAGATGTTTTCTTTGCATTCTGAAACAGTCTTGATGGCCCTCATGCTTTGACAATTTCTCTTGTTCGCTTTGTAATTCTCTTTGGTGTGGACAGCAATGTTGCATTCTGGTGCAATCTTGTGGCACCCCATAGAGAACTCAACCTTGCTTTTGACCCTCCTATTCAACATGTATTTTTCCGCTGTGTGAATAATTGTGCATTCATTATGAAATCTTGTTTCATCCCACCTCCCTCAGTCTAGCTGTTGATCCTCTTGTTCAACCTGCAACTTCTTTTAGTGTGAACGGCCTTGCATTCTTATGCAATCTTGTTGTAGCCCATGAAGCTCCCAGGCTTGCAGTTCTTCCCACAACTCCCCTTAGGACTTTTTCATATGGGGAAAATGAGAAGTTTATCTCAGGGTCAATGTGGAAGCAATCATGGGGTTTCACATTATTTTGCAAAAGAATATCACACAACGCCAAACACAATCAGAAGGCATTGCAAAGAGTTGGGTAAATTCGGAGAATTGGCAGATTTAATGCAGTCAATTCATTTTTGCCTGGTATGGAATGCAACTCTAGAACAGCCTTGGATTGCCTTCATTATAAGCACACTTCAATTCTCATGATCCTTTGTTCCCATTCTCCCTCCTTTGCTCCCTAGCTCCCTCTCTTTTTTGGGAAAAAAGACCAAAGGGGGGGGGCCCTTTGACCAGAAAACCCCATCTCTGGCCCAGGACAAACCACCAGAAAATGGTGGGCTGTAGATCCCCATTTGAACTCTGGAGGGATGCCGCAGCAGCCAAACCGTGCAGCGTCCTTCCGGAGTAAAAAGAACCCAGAAAAAAACGGGTTCTTTTTCTGGCACCCAGCGCACGTCACGAGTGCGCCATTGGTGCCGTGGTGACATAACAGACATGCAGCAATGTCTGTATGCTGCATGTCCCTTACATCAAGATGATGGCGCCCGTGTGGACGGGACACCGCCATGATGCTGCCACTTGTATGGATTAGGGTTCCAGAGAGTGCGGCCACTTTTGGCTGGTGTGTCTCAGGCCATAGGATCTAAAATAAGTCTGGAACAACATGAAGGCACAGCATAGCAACAGAAAAGTTCCATTTAATGCTCTTCCAGGAAATGGTCAAAACTGACAACAATTCCCAAGATCTTTTGCTCCGAGTTCTCTCCCTGTGGCTCCCTGTCCCTATATACTCTGGAGGAATTAGAGAACCGAAGGAAAGGCAGTGAGGATGCTGAGCGTGCATCCTGCCTCCTCCTTATTTCTGGCCAGCTGTAACTTGGGGGGGGGGGCGGATTCCTTGGGACCTGAGAAGTAAAATCCTCCAGACGCATTTCTGTTCTCCCTGCACTGGAGAAATCATGTTAATTCACAATAGAAATAGGTATGTAATGTGGTTAATTCTTTCGTATTGGCACTGCTTTCTCCTTTGAGTGAATGCTATTTGTCTTTGCGTTTGATGAGATGGCATGTAATTGAGTTTATTTCCAAATTGGCCCCACTTTCTTCTACTTTCGGAATGGGACTACATTCCTTCATGTGTGAAAAAGTCCTTAGCCTCAACAATCTTCTTGCATTCTGGTGCAAATCTGTCATGCTACATCTCATGTTGCTGTTCCCTCTCTCTCCTCTTTTTGGGCAACTCTTTTGCATTCCAGTAGAAGACCACTTGACCACCATCTATCCATATAAGAATCAAACGCTGCAGCTTGTCAGAAACCCCAGGACACTAACATCACCCAACATCTTGCTCCTGTTTTGGAAACATCACCCAATACTTCTTCCTCCAGCCCTGGCATCACAATGCTATGAGTTTCCTCTCTTCAAATAAAGCAGTTTTCTCCCCATTCCAGGAGAAAACGAAAATTCCTCTATTGTTCAGTGCTGGGCTATACAAATTTTAATGGTTTGTATTTTAATATATTATATTTTCATTTATAACTGTTTTAATCCTGAAAATTGTTTAATTTTTTAAAAGAATTTTATATGTATGTATTTTAATATTTTGCATTGTTTTTAAATTGTATTGTTTTATACTGGTTCGCTGCCTTGAGTCCCTATATTGGGAGAAACACAGAATATAAGATGATGATGATGATGATGATAGTCTCCCCATATTCAAATATCCTGAAATATTACATGGGAATTATCCTGTAGGGAGGAGAAACAAATACATTTTTGCAACAAGATTTGTGCAGAAGACTGACTTCTTGAGCAGGAAACAAGTGTCCAGGCAACACATTTTCTGCACAAAATGGTACATTTTTCACCACAAAAATCATGATGCGTTTTTCACCCCGAAATAATTCCCGCACATTCTCAATGTCAAATGCAAGTAGAAAAATGCACAGAATTCTCACTGGTGTATTATCCTTGTCGATGGGAGTTCCCGACTGCCAGGAAACATGTGTTTGTTTGTTTGTTTTTCACTATGAAGATGAGTAATTGTGAATGTTCTTCCCATCCCTGCATGGATGATACTACACTGTTTACATAGTTGGAAATTTTAATCTAGCAAGCAAAGCATGTGAACAACACAATAATACTTCCTGCAAAATGGGGCTCAAGAATGCCCTCTGGTATAGCTTCCAGAAGTTGCATTGAACTTTGTGATGCAGGTAAGATAAGCGGTAGAGAACCAGGTCATTAAGTGGAAGAGAGACCTTTAATCGTCTACAGGAAGTATTTCATGTTATAATAAAAGAAGGGGATGTACAGACTGAGTCAACCGGCGCAATAACAAGGAATACAAAGTGGGAAAGCAGTTAGACCTTTGTTGCAAATCATACCATTTAGTTGTTCTTTAAATATCTCTCTTCCTGTTTGGGACGGTCTTTAAGGTTTTTAAGGCTCCTCTCATGTTTGCAGAGCTCCCACTCGGTCACTTGGCTTGACTGCCCTACTCTACAGATTTCTACCAACTACTGAAAAAGGTAAGTTGGAGATACCAAATATATTTCTTGTTGACTTCCTCTGTAATATACTCTTTTTGTGAGAGAGGTTGCCCGTGTGATTCTGGACAGATTGAAACAGCAGAACACATACTTTTGCATTGTATGATCTACAGAGATTTAAGAAATGACATCATTTCTCCAATCCTTTGGGATCAACCAGGTGGCTTTGAAGCTTTTTAGATTTTCTTAATGTTATCAGATACTAACCCTGATATATTATTTAAGGTCGCCAAATTTTATGCCACGGTTAGACAAATGATGTCTGCTAGAGGATAAATTACATATAGCTGTAAGCCCTTTGAAACTTTTATCACTTAAAAATGGGGCAGCTCCCACTAGTTTTAATATGCCCTTTTATGCTTTTATATTTGTGTTTTATACAAATTTGTAACTATTTGTAACCTATATTCAGATGTTTCTGAACAGAAGATAAATGCAATACATATAGCTGTAAACCCTTTGAAACTTTTTCACTTAAAAACATAGCAGCTCCAACTAATTTTAATATGTCATTTGATAATTTCATATTTGCCCTTTATACAAATTTGTAACTATTTGTAACCTATATTCAGATGTTTCTGGACAGAGGATAAATGCAATGCATATAGCTGTAAACCCTTTGAAACTTTTCTCACTTAAAAACATAGCAACTCAGACTAATTTTGATATGCCATTTGACGCTTTTGTATTTGTGCATTAAACAAATTTGTAACTATTTGTAACCTATAATCAGATATTTCTGGAGAGAGGATAAATGCTACACATATACAGTTGGCCCTTATCCGCTGGAGTTTGGTTCCAGCACCCACCATGGAAATCAAAATCCGTGGATGCTCAAGTCCCATTAAATACAATGGCATGGTAAAATGGTGTCTACAACCAAAGAACCCAGATTGTATAACCAAAACACCAACCAAAAGGGTTCTGCCAAAGATAATAAATAAACAGGATAACTATGGTCCCACTTCCCAATGTAAAAAAAACCAACTTTATAAGGAATAAACAGATAACTAATCTAGGGAGCAGAAAAAAGGTAACTATCTCACTGAGAATTGTGAAAAATCAAAAGCAATTAGTATTTTAATAATAATGAAATATCCAAACTTCAGGCCCGACGTGTTTTGACTAAAAGTCTTCCTCAGTGGCCTGCCTATGAAATATTAACTATATTTAAACAAATTTAAATCAATTCTTCAGCTCACACACTGTGACTCTACTAAATCCAAAGGTAATAATGTTCTTCCTCTGCTCCCAGAGTCTCTTATATAAGCAACTGAGCTAGTTGTGGGAAGGATCCTGCCAAAACTCAGGAAAAGAAAAGAAAAATTAGGGGAAACTCAATGTGTGGAAGGGCAATGAAAAACTCAAGCTAGCCAATTTACATATTCCTTTAAGTCCACCAGGGATTCAGATAATATGACTCTGTTCAGTTCCAGGATAATAATATTCTTCTCCTGTTTCCAGAGTCTCTTAAATATCCAGCCATACCAGTAATAGGAACGATCCTGCCAAGACTTGGAAGGACAAAGAAAAGCTCAAACTAACCAGTTCACATTTTCATTTAAGCCCTCTGGGGATTCAGATTTCAAACGATGAATCCATTTGAGTTCCAATATTCCTAATTGTTTTAGGTTTTTAATATTAGATATCCCATCTATGCACCAGAATTTGAATGAATCAAAAGGGTGATGTTCATCTAGAAAATGTTTCACCAAGGGGGCCTCTATTTTTTTGGTTTTTGATACAACTTCTGTGTTCAAACATTTCAAATGACTGCTGTGTCTGTGTTTGAAATGTTTTGTGAGTATTGCAGATGGTAGAAGTTATGAAATATACAAACTTTTTACATGTGCGAATAAAAATATCATATACATAATTGAATGCTCTTGCAAACTAATTTATGTGGGTATGACCAGTAGTGCGACAAGAACTCGAATTATTGAACACAGAAGTTGTATCAAAAACCAAAAAAAAAAAATAGATGTAAATTGGCTAGCTTGTGTTTTTCATTGCCCTTCAACACCCTTAGTTTTCCCTAATTCTTGTTTTCTTTTCCTGAGTCTTGGCAGGATCATTCCCACAACTACTTCAGCTGCTTATATAAGAGACTCTGGGAGCAGAGGAAGAACATTATTATCTCTTGATTTAGCAGAGTCACACTGTGTGAGCTGAAGAATTTATTTAATTTTTTATATATATACAGTTAATATTTCATAGGCAGGCCAATGAGGAAGACTTTCAGTCAAAACGCATCTGGCATGAAGTTTGAATGTTTTATTATTATTAAAATACTAATTGCTTTTGATTTTTTGCACAATTCTCAGTGGGGTAGTTACACTTTTAGAAATTACACTGTTTTTTTTCTGCTCCCTAGATTAGTTATCTGTTTATTCCTTATAAAGTTGTTGTTTTGCATTGGGAAGTGGGACCACAGTTATCCTGTTTATTTATTATCTTTGGCAGAAACCCTTTTGGCTGGTGTTATGGTAAAATGTTGTCTCTTATATAAAAGGGCAAAGTCAAAGTTTACTTGTTGCAATTTATATTTTTGGGGATATTTTCAATCCGTGGATGCTTGAATCCGTGGATACGCAGAGCCGACTGTAGCTTGTGACTCTTTTATCACTCAGGAACATTGCTTATTTGACCATTCTTTTTATGCTGTTACATATTTGTATGTTTTTGTATTTTTGTAAATATTTGTAACTCTTATTCGCCGGTGGAAATTTTACTGGTCTGCAACTGCAATAAACAATATCTCTCTATCCTTTGTAATATAGCCTATAACACCTAGTATTCCTTGTGATCATCAATCTCTGTTCCCATCATCCTCATCGGTACATCTGGTAGGAACGCAGGAGAGGACCTTCTCAGCAGCTGCCTCCAGGTTCTGGAACCCACCAGAGAAGTGAGTCAGGCACTCTCTCTACTCTCCTTCCACCGATAGCTGAAGACTTTACTGTTTAGATGGGCCTCTGAGGACTGATTGTTTGGGTGGGACAAGCCATGTACAATGTGCTGGGTTTTCTATTTACATGCTTATGTATGCTGCTGTGTTTTTTCATGGAACAGTCACCCCTTTTCCTTTGTGGACTTGAGATCCACGGTTTTGATTATACTCCGAAGGGTCACCTCTGTTATCCTCAATGAGGTGCACCCCATTCACTCCTATGGGGCTTGAATAAGAGCTCATCTCCGTTTTCGTGGGGGGTAGTTGGGTCCGGAATGGATCCCTGTGAAAATCGAGGGCTGACTGTATATGCCTTTAAGTAGTTTTAATTTTTTTGGACAGTTTGATCACTTTGTAATTTGTACATATTAACTTTTGTATTAACTTTTTAAATTTTTAATACAGTGGGCCCTTGGTAACTCTTCTGGGGTTTGGTTCCAGGACACAAACCATGCATTCCAAAATGTAGGGATTTAACTGAAAGAGACAAGTTGGCAGCATGAGCTTTTATAGACTTAAATCTACTTCCTCAGATGCATTCCTCAGCCAATATCGTGTTGTTGTTTTTTCTGTTAGTCTCAAAAATGCTACAAGATCTCTTTACATACTGATTTTACAGACTAACACATACTGGTTTACATACTGATTTTGCAGACTATATCTCTGGAAATCCATGGATGTTCAAGTTCCATTAAATACAATGGATAGTAAAATGGTGTCCCCTATATAAAATGGCAAAATCAAGGTTTCTTTATTTATTTATTTGTTATATTTTCAAGCTGTGGATGCTTGAATCTGTGAATAAAGAATCCAAGAATGCAGAGAGCTGACTGTAATATGTTTTTAATCTTGCACTTGAAAAAGGGGATGATGATGATGATGATGATGATATAAACTAAGTTCAGACCAAGGCTGCATCTACACTGCAGTGTTAATGCAGCTTGACATTGTTTTAACTGCCATGGTTCAATTCTGTGGAATCTTGGGATTTGTAGTTTTGTGAGATATTTAGCTTTCTCTGTCAGAGAACTCTGGTGTCATGACAAAGTACAGATCCCATGATTCCATAGGATGGAGCCATGACAGTTAAAGCAGTGTCAAAAAGCATTAATTCTACAGTGTGGCAGCAAGGTAGGTGTCTTCCTCCTTATTCTGGAATCTTGTTCCATTTTCTCCCCTTCAGGAACATTGTTTCTTTGTTTATAGATATAATCTCACCTGCTGGGAAGGATGGATGGCCAAGACTGTCCCAGTTACAGAAACGGACACCATGCAACGGTGAAAGCTGTCTGCAGATCTCAACCGATTATCATCATTCGAAAGCAAAGTTCAAAACTGGTGGCTAATACACGAGGCTCCCATCCTTACATTCAATGTGATGGAGCAACAAACCAGGCTGGTGTTGAAAGAGGACCTTCAGAGCAGAGAGAAGGCAACTGTCCTTCTTTGTCCTCAGGAAGCAATAACCATGGAGCTGGTCAGGTAGACCCCATTCCAAAGGAGATGGTTTGTGATCATGGAAGGAACCATGAAACTATTAATTTAGTTGCCACTGAAGGGAAGTCATCACTGGAGACAAGTAGCTCTGGTCACAATTCTCATGAAAATCAGGGAACTGTGACTATGAGAAATTGTAACTATGATATCCCAGTATGTACTGGAAACCAGGGAACTGGGACGAACACTGGGGCAGCCCCAGAGTCTAGTGGAAATGGAGGACCAGTTTACTATGACAAACCAGCATCCAGGGGTCATATGGCCAACATCTTACCCACATCCAAGACTTTAACAGTCACACACCCTGTTCTCCATCACTACTCACTGGAATACCTCTGGTCTCCCATGCTGAAATATTGCCAACGAGAGGAAGTATACTGTGGCCATATATGCTCAGGTGAAGCATCGCACTGAGTGTGGAAACCCATTCACTGAGTAATTATTACTAAAAGCTTGTAACCAGGACCAAAGATGGAGCATATAATAAGAACCCATATCTAAAGACCATCAATATGATGAAATGGGGCAATGTAATTTTTATACTATTATCGTTGAATTCTGTTTTAATACTGGGAATGGGGGGTGGGGGAGGTTTAGGATTTTATTTTATTGTAACTTTGTTTATTTTATTATTGTAACCCACCCAGATTCTTTGTGATTGGGCGGGCTAGAAATAAATCTAGTAGTAGAAATAGTATCTACCAAAACCTAATGTGAGCAATAGTGATCATAATTAGTGATGTAAAGAATATTCGTCAAAATTCGATAAACAGAAGAAATATCTTCTATTTGAAGATTTTAAAAGCTTTTTAAAGAGGAGAAATGATGAGCACATCTTGATCAATGAATAAGAATTTTGGTTTTTAATTCGATGGTCAGGATTTGAGTATTTTCCATAAGCAAAGCTACCATTCATATTGGGTTTTTCTAGCAAAGGAATGTTCTTTAAACTTCTGCCAAACTTCCTTTTGACATGCAAATTGAGTTTGAAATGAAGAGGTGATTAGTGTAAATGTTCGCCTCCCTTGTCTTTTATTTTCATTTGAGAAATCTGTAAAAAATACTTCTCGACAGGGAGAGAAAAAATAACCTTTTGAAAGTGGGATTTTTGAAAGAAATATTTTTTAAAAAACCACATGTAGTTCTTGATTGACAAGAAGGAAAAATTGGTTTGTCACAACACTATGAAGATCAGTTGCAAATGAAAGGGTGGTGAAAAATTCTTCCCATCTTTCAAAGGAAAGAAATAGGCATTAATTTTCCTTCTGGCCTTGTATGAATGAGTTTTGAAATATGAAACTGTATGAGAGTGATAGTATGTATATAAGCCTGAAGGTGGAAGTACTTATTGGCATAAAGCCATGTTGTGGATTATACCACATGTTTACTATGTCTAGGTGCTAGTGGACCCATTTTGAGTTACAATGTATGTGTAACATGAGTGCAAAAAAATGACTAAGGATTCTGTATGGTGTGGAATAGAAGAAGATTGCAGAGGAGACGTCATGAGTTACTGCGCCAAGTGACGCCAACCTCAGTGATGCCACTAGGGATAAGGAGCAAGTTTTGTTCATGGCGTTATGTTATCCAAGTCTGTTAGATCACATATTGTTAACTTCTAAGTATTCCTTTAGTTTCTCAAGCTCTGTGACAATAAAATAAGAAGGTTCCATTGTGCTTTGTGTTTCTCTCCTTTTCATTCTGTTTTTTTCCTTGATATGTTGGACATGAATAGAAGGCTCCAGAAACTTTATACCCACATCTCACCACTATATCCAAATGAGATACAGCTCTCAGAAGTTGAGAAAGCATTTCTTTCACTGTCAAGTCCAGTGAAATTTCTTCCCAACCTGCCTGAAACTCTCTTCAGTTTGATCTAGCATAGCCATGATAAAGGACTGTGGCATTTGCAGTCAAAAAATATCCAAAGAGGAACTGTCCTGAAAGATCAGGGAACTGCTGCTACAATGCCCTGGTCAAACAAGTAGCCTATGCCATGTAAATGCTATGTAAATGGCCTTTCCATTGATGTAAGTTCAGTCAAACTGTTTGACTGTTGATCCAGTCAAAATTCAGAGATTGCTACAGAGCATTTTTGGTACATTTGGGGGCAAAGGATTATTTATTCGGGGGCTGACTTCCCAGTCCTGGAAGGTCAATTTTTGTCCCATTCAGACAAAGCTCCATATGGGTTAAAAGCAGGCTATAAATCAAATAAATAGATAAACATAGGGGGCTGTGGACTATCCTTTGCCCACCTCTGATTTAGGATGTGCAATAGCTCCTCAATAGTTTTTTGTGGGTTTTCCGGGCTCTGTGGCCATGTTCTAGAAGAGTTCATTCCTGACGTTTCGCCAGCATCTGTGGCTGGCATTCTCTGAAGATGCCATAGCAGGAAAAATCCACAAAAAAATTATGGATGCTGGCCACAGAAGCCTTCAACTTCACAACTCTCCAATAGTGGCCAAGTGCCCTTTCCACTCTTCCTTACTGGCTCCATGACATGCCACCTGGCTGGCTACCTTTGCCCTCAACATCAGCTTCCCAGACCGAGGTACATTGATAAATCGTTACATTCTGCTAGCAAAAATAGGATGCCAGCCTTGGGTCTGTGTACACTTGGTTCTCATCTCACGTAATAACCCTGACATTTACATGAATGCTCCCAGAAGGTATTTTTTGACCTATTTTAGCAAGCTGAAAGCACTACTGGGCCAAATTATTACGTTCCTTGCCTTGCAGCCATACAGCACTTACTGACTTAAGGAAGGACAACTCCCTCTCACAGATTTGGGACTGTGGATTTGAATTTGCTATCTTTAGAAGCAGCTGAGTTATCTTCACTGTAATTGCTCTTTCATACAGGAATTACAAGAAAAAAATGGAAAGCTTGGCACTTCTTAGGCGGCCTTAAGTTCTTCGATCGGTGGCTCAAGAAATGCAAACACTTTGGAAAATCCACATACTTAAAATCTTGGCACTTGTCTCAGCCTAAAGGATGATATTTAATGCCACCATCCATTATAACCATATTGATGATGGAGTAAGCTGCCACCTTGGCTACATCTCCCTTTAATTTTGAACAATTGAAGAAGGAAAAAGCCAAAACGTGTTGCTAGATCCCTTACAAAGTTCTGTCTGTTAACCTGAGAAAGCATGTATGCAGTGGGAGGCGTAGTCTATTTATAAGGTGGATTTTCTGGAAAGCCTGAAGGAGATGAGGGCACAAAGACAACCTTAGGGCCACATATGGCTCCCTGGAATATATACGTTATTTTATTTTATTTTATTTTTGCCAAGACGTCTTAGCTAAATGATGTAACCAAACATCCCTGACATACTTAATATAAGAAGCAAGGCTGAAATCTAGATCAGCGACTTGGTCAGCCTCCAACCCTGTTTTACTGAGCATCAGCTATAGCAAACAACAGAGGTTCTCCCATTGACTGGAGGAGGCAGCAAACACGCTTTTCCACCCTGGTTCCTCCAGTGATCTCTGGTGGGAGGAAGAATTGGAACTGCTTCTGACTGTCACTATGGAGATCACTTGCAAGAGGGAGCAGAAACGTCAGTCTACCACATCCCAATAGATAGGAGAATAGACCTCTGTCGCTTGCAACTGCTCATGTCTATAAAGCCAGGATTGTGAGATTTTTACAATCCCTACATATTCCCTACACTATTACTATGGTTGCAAATAAGTAGAGATCATGAATGTGTAGTGTATATTCCAGTGTGCTGTAGTGGTTTGAGTGTTGGACTACAACTTGAGAGATGAGGGTTCGATTCTCAATGCAGCCACGTAACCCACCAGGTTACCTTGATCTTAGCCTCGGGGGAAGGCTATGGTAAACCTCCTCTAAACAAATCTTGCCAAGAAAACCCCATGATGGCATCACCTTAGTTTCACTATGTGTTGGAAAGGGCTTGAAGGCACACAACACACACAACTCCAGGTTATGCATTCAAAACTGCAATCATGAATTGCAGCCAATATCTTTTTTTTAAAACTACAGAATGAGTAAATGAGCCATAGACGAGAGCTTCATGCTTTCAAGCTTTATTGTTCATACATGCTAAAATAAGAAAAGGGGATAAAGAATGAGATATAACCCCACATTTCCAGAAGGTCAACACACCAGTTGCTAAATATTCAGAAAGGAAGAACCAACACCTCAGATGGATCTACGTTGTACAATTATATCATTTTGATGCAACCTTAATTGTCACAGTTCCATCATAAAGAAAGTGGAGTTTGTAGTTTGGCATCAGAGGACCTTATCAGACGTTGGATATTGGAAGTACAATCTAATGGCAATCCGAACGCAATCATAGGGTTTCAGGTTATTACAAACTAAAGTATCTCACGCAATTTCGGGCAAAAGGGAAGTCATTCTGAACGCAATCGTGGGTTATACGTTATTGCAAATTAAAGCATCTCTCATGCAATTTCAGGCAATGGGGGGTCATTTTCGGGTAATGGGAAGTCATTTTGAACACATTCTGAACGCAATAGGAATTCACGTCAATTCACTAAACTAGCAAATTCACGTGAATTTGAATTGGCTCCAATTGGCTCCATTCGCAATAAAGAAAAATTCCTCCCATCTGAGAAGGTCCAGAGTGATGGTCCCTGGCCCAGTACTAGTCCTTGAATGACAGTCTCTGATAAGTTTCAAAGAAAGAAAAAAAACAATTCTACCCAAATGGACACAGATTTAATCCCAAACCCTGGCACACTGGGGAACAAAATCATGGCTGGTCTCCCACATCAGATAGGCCGGTGAAGCACTACCGTAGTCCAATTCCCTGAATTACAACATTAGAGCTCTCTGCAAGAGTTTTCTAAGTACCTCACCAAAGTACAAGTCCCAGTCATCCACAAGATGGAGCCATGGCAATTAAAGGAATATCAGCATGCTATGATTCTGTTGCATGAATGCATGCTTTGTGATGAGTGGTAGCTCTTTCTTCCTTTCTTTCTTTCACAGAATAGGAAAAGGAGGAGAAAGAGCAAGCTAGGTAGAAAGATGGAGGGATGTGAATAGCCAGAGCAACCAACTCAGCCCAGGATCGACTAGAGTGAGCTTCACTTCTTGGGCTTAATGATCAGATGATCATCCGGATTTCTCTAGCAGTACTTCATTGATCCGCAACAGCTCTGCATTGACTGGTATGGTACGCAGCATCTCATCATTGGACTACAACACCGCATCGCAGGCTGAAGGCACAAAACTCTGGTGGATGACCCAGAAGAGCCACAGCAACCACAGCAGCCACAACATGATCCTGATCCTGATCCACAGCATGAAGAGGATCCGGAAGATCCAGAAGACATGATGTAGGAGTGACCAGGCATGCATATAACATGACCGCTGCTTCCTCCATTGCTTCCTCCACAGCAGCCACAGCAACCCATCTTGATGCTTTCTTCACTTTCTGAAGGACAAGGTTAAAGTAGAAAGCAATGAGGAGGATAATCCATGAAAAAAAAGGAAAGATGATGACAATTTTTTCCTTTATTAAGAAAACAACTGAACGAACATCTGATTCTAAATAGGGGTTCAGCTTATCTCTAGTTGGTGCTACAGTTCAGGGCTCACATCATTGATGGGGTTTTTTTGTTTGTTTGTTTGTTTGCTTTTTGTAGCACACACACACACCATTTAAAAATCTGGTTTGTTAGGAAGTGAATGCAGCTACCAATTTCTCGACTCAACTGGTTATCTAAAGGACAACATCTTTTTGGATAAGTCTGCATGACTCTAATAACTTCAGGAGAGACCCTTCGCTCAGACCTACCACCTTCATGGATATGTCAGGAGGAAACATGGGAGAGGACCTTCTTGGTGGCTCTGGAGTGATTAGAAGTATTCAATCTTGGTATCCTTCCATCAGTAATTGGAATTTTTTCTATTCTGACTAGTGAAGTAAATTTCTCTATTTATTTTTCCCATCCCTGAAAAAAAAAGCAGGGTTGATACTTGCTTCTCTAGAGTAGAGTAGAATAGAGTAGCTATTTCAACTTGGTCAACCCTAACAGAGAAGCAAACAGTTCCTGACAAATCCCGATAGAATGAAGGCTATAAAACACTCAGTTGGCTTTCCATAATTCTTCTCATGTGAACCATAAAACTCAGTGTCCAACAAAGAAATATGTTAGGACTGAATTCCTCTCTCTCCCCTCCTGCAGCCAAATGGGGTAATTCAAAGTGTCTTGATTCAGACGAATATATTTAAAATGTGGGACATCAAGTTATCCAGGTGGTCTTTGCTGAAAAAGCTTCTCTGTAAGAGAGATAGTGTGGTATAGTGGTTAGAAAGTTGGAGTACAGTTCTGGAGACCAGGGTTTGATTCCTCACTTTGCCATGAAACGCACTGGGTGACCTTGAGCAAGTCACATGCTCTCAGCCTGAAGGGAAGGCAATGGCGAACTTCCTCTGATCAAATCCTACCAAGAAAACCCCATGATAGGTTTGCCTTAGGGTCACCATAAGTCAAAATTACTTGAAGGCACACAAAAACAACAAAAGATCCTGAAACAACCAGTGTAGTGTAATGGTTTGACTGTTTGACTAGAACTCTGACAGACCAGGGTTTGAATCCTGATCCTCCATTTAAACCCACTGGATGACCCTGGGCCAGTCACGTTCTCTCAGATTAATAAGAAGGCTATGGCAAACCCAAGAGAAGCCCAGGACAGGAACATTATAAGTCATACTTGAGTTGAAATCACATAACACATAACAACAAAGATAAGAACCAGCATGGCTCTTATCTATATTGTTATGTTTTTGAGCTATGTGTTTGAGCATTGGATTAAGACTCTGGAGATCAGGGTTCAAATCCTGGCTTGGTCATGGAAACCCACTGAGTGACCTTGGGCAAGTCACATTCTCTCAGCCTTAGAAGATGGCAATGGTAAACCCCCTCTGATGAAAATTCCCAAGAAAATCCTGTGATAAGTAGCTAGCCTTGGGATCACCTTAAGTCAGAAATGACTTGAAGGCACACAACAACAACAGCAACAACAACAACAATGCTGAACTCTCTATAATAATCTGTGTTTGCCAACAAAATTTCATGCACTTAAATTCCTACCATTCCTACCAGTGCTGGTCCATGAATGACAGGCTGATAAGTTTCCAGGAAAGAAAGAAACAATTGTACTCAAATGGGTACAAATTACAAAGTACAAGTACAAGGTATCCACAAGATCTTCTTATATTCCTACTATTTCCAATGTTCAGGCTGTGAGAGCCATTACTAGAGTAAAACTATGGAATCTGTCGTTGCATGGTGATTTAAGACAGAAGTTGATCCTACTCTACTTAGAACTAACAATTGTATTCAGACCTACAAGTTCTTAAAGAAGATGATAGCTATGTTGGAACAATAGTCCACTAACTCAACAGCTTGTGACCTTCAAAACAATAAGAAAAGAGATTCCACCTAAACATTAGGGAGAACGTCTTCATGGTAAGAGCTGTTTGACAGTGGAACACAGTGCCCAGAGAAGTTTTTCTTTGGAGGTTTTTAACCAGAGGCTGGATGGCCATCTCTCCCAAGGAGGGCTCCAATCCTTTGCTTCTATGATTCAAATATTGTCCCGAAAATATCTGAAATCTTAGCTGGCCTCCACAGCAGCTTAGCTCAGCTCAGAAGCTGTGCCATTTTTATTTAGCTAAAATATCCTTGCTACTTGTAGAAGAGACTAACAGTGCCTATTGCTTCCATACCACAACATGAAGACAAGAAAAGCTCAACTTACCTGGTTCAGAAATGGCAAAGTAGCAAAAAGAAGCCAAAAGTTGAACAGGTAAAGAACTCTGGGTTGGATGTAGCCTTTTTATATAGCTCCAGAAAGTCCAAGTCCAGGAAATGAGACAGGGATGGAGAATGGAGAATTCCTTCTTTGCCAATCAATTTGTTTTTCTACCTGTCCGCTGGCTTCCGGTTGGAATTCCTTGATCCAATCTTGAAGTCCACATTCTTGAACAGATACCACAGCCAAGCCCTGAGAAGGACGACAAATGACGATCCAGAAGATCCTGTATTAGTGCTGGGAGGGAGAACTAAGAAGCCAAATTTTGGAGGCTTCAGCAATATCTCCATGAGGAGGACAACATGCAGAAGAGATCGCCAAAGGCAAGCAATTAGGAACAGCGGGACCTAGTTTTCTGTCCTGACCCAACAGGCTGGTTGGCCATTGCTGCCATAACCTCCAAATCTCTTCATTTCACTACACATGGAATGCAATGAGTGGCAATTGTAAGAAATTTGGATCTCAAGCCAAGACAGATAGGTCTTTGTGACAACAGCATGGCTTCTTGTGTTTGCTTAAAGCAGTACTGCCCAAACTCTGGCCCTCCAGGTGTTTTGGACTTCAGCTCCCAGAATCCCAGACCATTGGCCAAGGTGGCTGAGGCTTCTGGGAGCTGAAGTCCAAAACACCTGGAGGGCCAGAGTTTGGACATCACTGGCTTAAAGTAAAGGTGGACAATTGTGATGGTCTCAGGCCAATTTTCTCCTCCTGGTATCATCTGGAAGCCATATAAACTGCAAAAATGTCCCACATAACCAATGGCCTAAATCACATTGTTAGTTGTGTCTAGAAGAGATCCATCCAGTCAGTGGGATTTACTTACATGTTTGACAATTTATTGGATAAGTAAATGGGTTCTTGAACAGGTCAGATCAGGGCTCTCCTTGGGAGCAAAAATGATCAAATTGAGACTATCGTACTTTGGCCACATAAGAAGAAGACACGGGTCACTAGAAAAAACTATAATGCTAGGAAAGGTGGATGGTGGAAGAAAAATAGGAAAACCACAAACCAGATGGATAGACTAGGGGGAAATATTCAGAATTCTCATCCAGAGAGCTGTAGTATCTCACCAAACTATATTTTCAAGTTGTGGATAGTTGAATTCATGGATGCAGAATCCATGGATATAGAAGACCGACTGTATTTTCTAAGTCCCAAAACTGCAATGATTTTTTAAAAAGTCATTTTGAGATGGAGGGCTGAGAACTGGTAGGAGGCAATGTTGGCTCACAACTTATCAGTTGAATAGTTTTGCTGTAATTGCTGCTTACAATGGGATTCAAGGCATAGGAACTGACGTAGGGCCTGGGGCAGGTCTCCCTGGAGAATCACTTGCACCTTACATGCTCTGCACTAAATTTCCAGAATTTAATGATCATAATAAAACAGATCTGTTTTCTCACTCCCTTGAGTTGTTTACCTCCTTTGGTCCTCTGTTCTTCTAGTTGGCTTTTCAAAACACCTTCCCCTACAGGGCAAGATCTGTCATGGGGTTGTCACCTCGCAACACCCTAGAAGTCACCAATGTAGACAGCCATGAAGTTAGGTTGGTTCCTCAGCATTGTTGGAAAGGTTGTCGCATTTCCGGAACTATCCAAATGGTATAAAAGGTCTCTTAGCTCAGAAAAAAAAAATCATGCTCAGAGCATTTGCTCATTGTGAGTTCCAGATCTCAAGCAGGAACCACATAAATCCATTTGGAACTAGAAGGAAAATAATTCTCATTCTCTTATCATTCTGGAACCTGGATTTATATATAGATTTAAAACCAAGCTTGAGACATCATGGAGGTAAACTGCTTTAATTCTACAATGTGGCTGTACCTCAGGGTTTGTATTCTCACTTAAATTCACTGAGTAACCTGGACAAGTCACATTCTCTCAGCTTCAGAGGAAGGCCATGGCCAGAGGTGGAGGTGACTTGGGCCTGATTCCCACTATCTTTTAAACCAGATCGTAAATCGGTTTGAACCGGTTCAAACTACTCTGGTTCTCACTTAAACTGAATTGCTGAAGCAATTCTGAGAGGGGGGCCATGTGCTAGACCCATTTAACCTGCATCTTTTTGACGCTGATATTTTCCGTTAAATCGATTCTGCACAAGTGTGAACCAGATGCGGATCGGAATCAATTTAAATTTGCCCTTTGGCTGGCTGGAGCGGGTCCAATTTTGAATAAATTCCTGCCTGAATATGAACCACAAGTGGGTTATTTTAGAAGGAAAAAATATGATCAGGGCAAATGTAGTGGGAACCACGTTGCACTGTTGAATCGATCCATTGATTTTATCTGTAAGTGGGAATGAGGCCATGAAGTTAAAGGTGACGAACTCATTGATCAACAACAGGCAAAACTCTAATTTGGCATGAACAGGGTTGAATATCCAGAGCAGTGGCTCCTAAACTTTGCTCCTCCAGATGTTTTGTTCTTCATCTTCCAGAAGCCCCAGCCAGCAGTCAGGGATTCTGAGTCCTGGAGTCCAAAACATCTGGAAGACCATACATATTTGGAAGTCCTAAGTCTGAACATATGGATCTGATCCTTTTGAGGTTCTCCCACCTTCGAATGTTGCTAATATGAAGTTCTTTGAGTCATAAATTTGAAGAAATTTGCATAGTCTAATACATTTTTTCTGCAAAACCTGAACAAAATTTTCACCTTCCCCTAGAATCATAGAGTTGGAAGAGACCACAAAGGCCATAAAGGCAGGCTAGGAAACATGTCCACTTGCTAAGCAATTTAACCAAATGTCATATTCATAATATTACAATGTTGCTGGCAGCAATATCTGCCATGCCAAGGAGGATCCCAGAGTTCACACAAGAAAACACTCTGTAATGAAGACACATGGACATGAGTCACTTTGCCAAGTTGGGCGGTAAGCCACATTCCTGGAAACCAGGCCTCTGAGCTCTTGCCTTTGATCCTGTGATCTTAGCAAATCATTTTTTTTCTCTTCTTTTTCAGTGCCTTTTAGACATTGCACACTTGGCAACCTAAATGGGAACATCTGGTTCTTCCAGTTCTTGCAGATTGTATCCTAGTCTGGTAACAATGGCTATACACAGATTTAATCCAGCATGAAAACAAAGGCACTATATTAATACATTTGGGTGCCGCCTGGCGGCTCAAAACTAAGTTTACATCCACAGGGTCAGAATAAGAGACAGTATGGCATAGTGGTCAGTGATATATTCAGACTATTGCTGGGTTCATGGACATCCAGGAGGGCCAGGACAGTCAGGAACCCAATAATGATAAATTATTATTATTATTATTATTATTATTTGTTTAATTTCTTACTGTTTTATGATCGGGGGGGAGGGTTGGGATATGGGGTTGTCCTTTTTAAATTGTAAATTTTAATTATAAAAATTAATTGATTGTTCTGTCACTTGCATTTTTATTTACAATAATTGTAAATTGAGAAAAAAATAATTTTAATACTTGTAATCTGCTTTGATTCCTTTGTGAAAAAGCGGAAAATAATTATTATTATTATTATTATTATTATTATTATTATTATTAGTGCTGGTGCTGGGCTTCCTGAGATTGTAGCTGACTGATACAGTCTCCTGTTTGGTTCTTACTTGGGAAATACATGCTTGTGTGTGTGTGTGTTTAAGGAGGAAAGTCCGAAAGCAGGATTACAGTTGAATATTGTTGTTGCTGTGCGCATTCAAGTTATTTATGACTTATGTCAACCCTAAGACAAACCTCTCACGGGGTTTTCATGGCAGGTTTCATCAATGCTGAAACCACTACACCATGCTGGCTCTCAGTATAGGAAATAGCCATTGATAGTCTACAACAGGCCACCTGAAATTTGGCATATGACACCATCATTTTAAAAATGATAAAGTATATCATTATTCCGATGATAGGGTTGTTGGCAAGGCATTGTTATCAGCTCACTTGCCTCCGTTCGCCATCCGATGACGTTCTAGTTCTCTGGCTATGCCATCAGCATCAGGCGACTTAGACATTAGGATGAGAATTAGAAGTTCTCACTCTTGAAAAAGAAATCCTAATTGCAAGGCTGGCACTTTGCACCTGCAAGCCAGTCATCGTCTTTCTTCTTTCTCATTGGTATATTCATAAAGGAGGTGGGTGGATCGTGGCCTCCTGGCCTCTCGCTGAATAATCCCTTGGGATATGCAAAAGAGGAAATTGGCAAAGCATGAAAGCGGAACCGAAGTGACAAATCAAGACGTCACACAAGCACAAGGTTTAGACATGATACTCGAACATCAAGGTCTGAGCCAACCAATAAGCGAGAGGTAGCCTATATTAAGAGCTCTAGTCTTATCCATTCTTATTCTCTTATACTGAAGAAGTCCTCTACTGATATACTCCAGAGCAGCTGGTAAGTCAGAATCCACTTATTATGGCTGTGGGTTATAATTCCTTTTTTTTCTGATCAAAGCAGAGCTTGGCAAAATTCCTGATCTGAACAATAACGCCCAGATCTCTCCAGACAGTGTGGATTTTGGAAGTTGTAATCCAAAAATAATGACTTCGCCAGGCTCTGTTGCTAAGACTTTGAGTGTCTCCTTCAAAATGGAAAATGCTGGCTATGGGTTAGGGCTAGGGTTAATCCAGTTTTTTAAATGAATTGATTCTGATATGCAACACTTCGATTTTTGTGCACTATTTATGATTGGGGAACTGAAGTGCAAGATTTGCAGAAGCAAAAATCAAATCATAGAATTGTAGAGTTGGATAAGATTACAAGGGCCATCCAGTCGAACCCCATTGTCATGCAGGAAATCATAATCAAAGCATTGTGAATTACAAAACAATTTGCATCATGGTTTGATTGTTGTCTGGGGAAATGCTGTTAGGTCAGTTCATGAAGCAAAACAACTAGAAGTGAATGCAATGAGAACCTAACAAACTAGTTGTGTTTTGCTTGTTTGTTTTGCCATTTGGTTTTGGTTTTTCCTGCAAGAACAAAATTAACAAAATACATATTTACAGTTAGCCCTCCACATTTGTTGCTTTGACTTCTGCGGATTTGGTTATTTGTAGTTTTGATTAATATGTTATCTCAAGTTATCCATTGGTCCTCCTGAGCAACTCTGCCAGAAGGGGACCATAGAGTTGTGCTGGAAAACCTAGCATTTCTAGAGAAACCACTTCTCTAGGCATCTGTAGGTCCTCCAACATGATTCTATGTTCAATATCTGGCAGATGTTTATGACAGAGTGGCACTTGAGGACCTGGAGATTCCTAGAGAAGTGTTCTCTCAGGTGAAAAGAATAGTGTGTGTGTGTTTTTATTTGTGGTTTTTCCACATTTACGGGGGTCCTTCACCCCTAACTGAAGGACCACTGTATATCCTTAGAAACATTACCCTATTTCGTTTCCAAATCTAGGTGTGAATCCTAATGTTCTTCCCGCACATCATTTTCACAGGTCTAGTCCATACTCTACGGAGATGTATGCTTCTGAATTTGATTGCTGTGAGGACTCATGCAACGATTATGGAAGATCTGTACTGTCTGAACCATGCGGGAGCTATTCTGGAGGACGGTCAGTCTGCTTTGAACCATCATGTGGCGCGTCTGGGTCTTCTGTTGCTGGTGGATGCTGTAGTACACCTCCCCAGCGGTATTGCCCACCCGTGCAACAGTACTGCCCACCAAGGCAAAAATACTGTTCTCCAGTCCAACAGTGTTGCCCTCCAGTACAGAAGTGCTGCGCACCCCAGAAGAAGTATTGTCCTCCAGTGCAGAAGTGCTGCGCACCCCAACAGAAGTACTGTCCTCCAGTGCAGAAATGTTATGCACCGCAGCAGAAATATTGTCCTCCAGTGCAGAAGTGCTGCGCGCCCCAGCAGAAGTATTGTCCTCCAGTGCAGAAGTGCTGCGCACCCCAGCAGAAGTATTGTCCTCCAGTGCAGACGTGTTGCGCACCCCAGCAGAAATATTGCCCTCCAGTGCAGAAGTGCTGCGCACCCCAGCAGAAATATTGCCCTCCAGTGCAGAAGTGCTGTGCACCTCAGCAGAAGTATTGTCCTCCAGTGCAGAAGTGCTGCGCACCCCAGCAGAGATATTGTCCACCCGTTCAACAGTGTGGTCCACCCCAGCAAAAATATTGCCCACCAGTTCAGGGATGCTGCAGTCCATCAGAAGTGTGCAGCCCATTCCCGCAGCAAAGCGGTGCTCCTCTTCAAGGGTGTTGCTCACCAGCCCAACAAGGCGGCCTGCAAGGTCTCCAAGGCTACCCAACCATTGGAGGAGCAGGGATCTGCCAGACAACACAAGCATGTAGTGTGCCAGGATATCTGAAGAAGTAGCTACTGAGAAAGAAAAATAGAATCATAGAATCATAGAATCATATGATGAGAAAAGCTTCATCTGCCTTGAAAAAAAATTGTTTCCTTGCTTTCTCCTTCCTGAACAATATCTCTATACCATGAGGACCTATTCAGTGAATTCCTTGTGCTCTTTTTTTACAGGCAATTTATGGCTAGAATTAAGTATTATTAACCACAAATACACAACCAAGTTCTTTCTGTTATTCTGAGAATGGTGGGTCTGGATTCCCGTAAATGTGGATTGGACCCTCCACGTCAGTGAGATGTATCCGTGTGCTGGCACAGCATTCAACAATTGCTTTAGTTTTCTTACCCTCTGAGTAATTATGTATGCAACACAATAAAAATTATTTTAAAAATATGCGTTCCTTCCTAGTCCTCTTTTTCTCCGCACAAACATAGGCCCAAAACACACTGCAGAGACAATCTAGTTTGAGACTGCTTTAACTGCCATGGCTCAATGCTAGGGTAGTATGGTATTTTATTATTTATTTTGGATTATTATTATTATTATTATTATTATTATTATTGGCATTTTTACAGTTCTGCATATAATAATATGCAAAGTGTATTTTTTGTGAGACATTTCGCCTTCTCTGTTAGAGAGCTCTGGTGCCACAATAATCCACAATTCCCAGGATTCCCTAGCACTGAGCCAGGGCAGTTAAAGCAGTTTCAAACTGGATTATTTCTGCCGTGTGTTTTGGACCATATTTTGATTTCAAAACATGCCATTTTCAAAGATCTTCTCAAGGTGAGAAGAGAACTTAAATTTATTGCTGCTTTCCTCCAGGGAAAAAATAGTGAAGAATTTCCTCCCCGCAAATAGTCCATTCCTCCTATTCCTCCTTCTCCTTTGCATCATCATCATCATCATCATCATCATCATCATCTGTCTAAAATAGTACCAACAATAAGAGGATCGACCAAAATACAGACTGTTTTGGAAATAGCACATGGAATACCAACCTGATTGGAAACCATTCAGAGGCAGGAAGCAGCAGGCAATCTTCATTTTCTCATAGCTAGATTCATCTCCAGATGAGATCCCACCATCTTCTCTCCACCAACGGTGACAGAGGAGGACATCAGAAGAACCAATGGCTCCTCCATTGCACTTAAATCCAGCTCCATAACTTTACCATGTGACGAACTTTGAAGACTAGTCTAAACCTGGATGGGAAGTCTCTACCTTTCCAGCTGTTTTGGCCTACAACTTTCCCTTAGCCATGGAGGGTGGGGAACGATGGGAGTTGTGAGCCAAAACATCTGGAGGACCTAATGCTCCTCCATCCTAGTCTAAACCCCAGAACAGTGATTCTCAACCTCTGGTCCTCCAGATGTTTTTGACTTCATCTCCCAAATTCCCTCCTCATTGACCATGCTGGCAAAGATCTCTTGGTGGTGAAGTCCAAAACGGCTGGAGGATCAAAGGTTGAGAACCTCTGCCTTCGAAGAACAGAGCTGCTATTTCAATTTCCAGTAGACGACTGTATTGGGAAACATGACCTGTGCTCTATGTAGGTCAGAAGCGGGAATTGCATGAACTCCAGAACTTTGTAGGATTGGAACTCCTATCATCCCTCCCCTTTGGCTAGTCTGTCTAGAGTTTCTGGGAGGTGCAGTCCAACAACATCTGGAGGAAAGCATGGTTCCCAGGCCATTGTAGGACACCCACATGGAACATATTTTGCGCAAGTAACAGATGGTAATTTTAACCTGTGGCTACTGTTGTTATTATAACTGCAGCTATCATCATCAGCATCTTTTACTAATGTGATTTTTTTTTAAAAAAACTTAATATTATTCCAGTGCTTTAGTGCAAGCATCTTTACTTTATTGCCAATCGCATGTTGCATTATTTTGCAACTTAATATTATTTGCATACATGGGTGTAATTAACTCAATATTACTTGACTACATGCCCCATATTTTTGGATTATATTATCTGTTGCCCTGTTTACAGATCTATTTGCTTTCTCAGAAATTTCCTAATTATGCCTCCAGAAGATTGATATTGTTAATATAACCCTTGGGCTTTAATTAATGCTTTCGACTGGCCCATCATTGTGTTTTTAATGGTTTTATTATTATTTTATTCATTTTACTAAGTGGTTGTAAAGTGTGCAGGTTCTTATTGTGTGTCTCACTGAGATTATTAAAAATGAAACGTGTGATTAAAATGTTTATAGATAGAAATGAAAGAGTGAACAAAACAATAAGAAAGGAGGGATGCCTTCCTGTTCTCCTTTGCTTTCTTTGTTTCCTTTATATGGCTGAATCCTATATCACTGGGGTGTATCCACACTCCAGAAAAAAAGCAGTTTGACACCACTTTAATCCTGTGATAGGGCGCCATAGGTCATAAATTATTTTTTATTATTATTATTATTAGCTTTATTTATAAAGCGCTGTACGTGTACACGGCGCTGTACAAAAACCAAATAAAATCAACAATATGTAAAAAGCCTGCCTATGGCGTACAATCTAGAGATTAAAACAAGTTAAAAACATCATAAGAAACAAGTTAAAAACATCAGATATCAAATATTAAATTGAAGTCACAACAGTAAGAAGATTAGATAGATAGATAGATAGATAGATAGATAAGATAGATCTAAACTAAGATTAGATATCATACTAAATAGTATACCAAAAGTCTAAACAGTAGATACAAATTAATTAATATTCTAAACACTAACTGAGAAACCAAAATGAAAACACAACAGGATTTTGTTCCCTCCTCCCAAGCTACAATCCTGTCCCCCCAGAGATTCTTCTTCTTCTTCTTCTTCTTCTTCTTATTATTATTATTATTATTATTATTATTATTATTATCCCATCTTCCTCCCAGTACAGGAACTCAAGGCAGCTACCACTAGAAATTTAAGTAAATACACTTACTAAGATTACCAATAATGAAACTCATGAACACGGAACCATTAGGATTCTGATTCCTCAAAAAGTCCAAAAATGGTTTCCAAACTTTCAAAATGTTATCAACTTGCTTATCCTTTAGAACTCATGTGAACCTGGCAATTGGAGAAGTTCCATCCATTCTTAACCATCCATTCTTCTGTTATCTGTGCTTTCATGCTTTCCAATGTTTGAGCAAACAACATTGGAGTTTATCACATGGGAGGAATTTCTCTCAATTGCAAATGGAGCCAATTTGCAATTACGTGATTCGCTAGTTTAGCGAATTTGTGTGAAATCTGATTGCATTCGGAATGCGTTCAGAATGACTTCCCATTTCCTGAAAATGACCCCCCATTGCCCGGAATTGCATGAGATACTCTAATACGCAATTACATGAAATCCCATGACTGCATTCGGAATGACTTCCCATTGCCTGAAATTGCGTGGGATACACTCATTCGCAATAACGTGAAACCCCATGATTGCGTTCGGATTGCCATTGCATTATACCCCCAAATTCCGTCGTATGATAAACTCCCTTAACTTGAGTTTCAACCACCTCTGCAGCCTGATCTGATCTTCAGAAATGGATGTGAAGGTAAGCCTACCAAAAATCTCATAGCTTACAAAAAGGCCAATGTGGTTCCCTCTGAATCACCGATGGATTATGTTGCCCAAGTGATGTCAAAATGAAGCACCGGAAATTTCTGTGGCTAATAGCATCCATGCGATGGATGATCCCATCCCAGAACGTGATGCACACGCTTCATTCCACGAGAGAGTAGCCAATCAACTTTATCTGTGCCACAAACTGCTTTGATGCACCTTAATTATCAATTACCCAATCCATATGTTGCAATGGTGACATCTTGTGCAAGTGGTTAATTGTTATATTGCTAAGGAGCGGCAGGTGCTGGGCATGGAAGACTTCGGATGATTCATGTTGAAGGACAGTGACCTGTCAGCGTGATCTCTACTGGGGTTTAGTTCCAGGCTCCATGGATGCTCAAATCCAATTATATACAATGGACTAAAAAGATGTCCTATATATAAAAAATTAAGGTTTGCTTTTTTGGAATTTAATTTAATTTTTCGCTTTTTCAAGCCATGGGTGGTTGAACCTGTGGATATGGAGAGACAACCGTATTATGAAATTGCAGATATATGCAATTCCATAACATCCCAATTCATATATTCATTTTAATTATATAACTAATGTTTACTGAAACAAGACTCTGCTGAAATTCTGCAATAATATGAGGGCATCTTATTAGGCACTCATAAGCTAGGCGTATGACTTGGGAACTGTTCTAAATTCACACTTACGATCATGGCACCATTGCCAGATATTGCAAATTCCTCTCCAAACCCACCCTAAACACCAGGTATGTGCATTGAGTGAGTGAGGGCCATGGTGGCTTAATGGTTAAGATGCCAATTGTAATGATCGGAAGGTCGGAAGGTCGGAAGCCCAAGTGCAGCATGATGAAGTGAGCTCCTGTCACTAGTCCCAGCTTCTACCAACCTAGCAGTTTGAAAGCATGCAAATGCAAGTAGATAAATAAGGACCACTTCGATGGGAAGGTAACAGCATTCCACGCAGTCATGCTGGTCACATGGCCATTGGAGCTGTAGTATCGGAAATGAACACCAGTCCCTACAGTTGGTTATGACTAGGCATTCATGTTATGGGGAAACTTTACCTTTACCTATAGTGAGTGAAGGGATTCAATGGTGCTGGTGAGCAGGATGCTGAAAAATGATAGATCCAGCACCCTTGACCCAGAAGCGGGATTGCAACGAGGCCTCCATGAAAGTCCCTGCTTCTGCTTGTCATCCCACCATTCACTGATATGAAGGAACATGTTATCTTTCACTGCCCTGTCCAGACTAGATTGGTTGCGACCTCCCAGAGGTCTTTTTCAGCTGTTGCTCCCACCTCACGGAACGGCCTGCCGGATGAGATCAGTCAGATATCCAACTTAGATAGCTTCAAGAAAACTATCAAGGTGGATCTCTTCCAGCAGGCTGTGTAAAGACCCCCCCCCCCTCCCATATCTCTCCTGATCGATGTAGCTCTGGCTATGACAACTTTGCATATTTATTTTTATTGTGTTAATAGGTGTTTTGATCAATGTTGAAATTTTAATATTATAACTGTTTAATCTTGTTTTAAGGAGGGACTTGTATATGCATATAATTGTATTTTTAGCTGTTGTATGCAGCTTTGATGTATAAATAAAAGTTTTATTATTTATTAGTTTAGAATCCCTTCACTCAGTGCAGCTTCCTGATTATAAATATGAATTTGGGAGGACAGATTGGGAGTAGGTGCATAGCTTGACTGATATTTCTAATAGGAATTTGAGGAACATTCGGGACTGCCAGTCCACTCTTTGCTTTGCTTTTGCTTTTTGCTTCCTCAAAACTGGAAACTTCAGCCCCCCCCCCCCCCCAAATGCTCGCTTCTCCCAGCAGTTTAGCATATCACTTTATTATTTCTCTGGAAATAATTTATGCATCACTTGCTCCCACTAAAGAAACAAAAATAATTGGGCAATAACATCCTGGACTATTAGGCCAAAATCCTATTGTTAACTAACGTTGTAACAAACCAATTTTTTTCTTCACATCCATCAAGAACTAGATGTGATTTTTTTAAAAAAATATTCTTTTCAAAAGTCCCACTTTCAAAAGGTTATTTTTTTTTTTTGTTTCCCTGTCAAGAAGTACTTTTCACAGATTTGTCAAATAAAAATAAAAGATAAGGGAGGCAAACATTTACCCTAATTACCTGGCATTTCAAACTCAATTAGCATCATGTCAAAAGGAAGTTTGGCAGAGGTTTAAAGAACAAAAACCCAATATAAATGGTAGCTTTGCTCATGCAAAATACTCAAATCCTGGCCATCAAATTAAACACCAAAATTCTTACTCATTGATCGAGAAGTGCTCATAATTTCTTCTCTTTAAAAAGCTTTCAAAATCTTCGAATAGCAGATATTTCTTCTGTTTATCAAATTCTGACAAATATTCTTTGCATCGCTATTGTTAACTCTATGCAAAGGAGACTCAATGAAAACATAGAACTTGCATAAATGTTGCTTTACAGCATTGCCATTAATTCAATGGATCTTTTCTTGATGGGACAAAAGATAGGATGGGAATCATCTGGCTTTCCAGATGTTGTTGGATTGCAGCTCCCAGCGAATGTGACAAGCAAAGCCAATTTTGAGGAATGCTGGGAGAAGCAGATCAAGAGCATCATCTGGAGGACCACACAATTTCCACACTTTCCTATTGTTTAGCTCCAACCACAGGGGACCCACTGAACTTGGGAAGTCAGCATATATGGAAGGTCCACTGATCCAGTTTTTCCAGTTGGGATTAATGGGATTTGGCCCCTGATCTGCCTCTTTAGAAAGAAAAAGAATGCCCCTTCATGACAGTTGTAATAATATGCTTGCAGCCCCCTGCACATAATCTGGATACTGGAGCAGTTGTTCCCAACCTGGATCCTATCTTCAGACGTTGTTGACCTTCAACACCTTGAGCCATTTGCCCCTGATGTTGGAATCCAAAACATCCGAAAGAACCAGGTCGAGGAAGCTGACCTGGAGAACAGAGCAACCATCTGACACATTGAGACATTGGTTAGGTATCCAAGAGAAGCCCCAAGCCCCATTAGATGAGACTGAGGACTACTCTCAGTCCACATGAGCTGAGATTAATAACAGCTTTGTCACTCTGCATGGTATGGGATATCACAAATTGGTTTGGATAAGAGCCCAGCACCATTTTGGACAGCATGGTTATTGAAACACTGAGACAGAGCTGAGATAGTGCACATCCCTGATTCATCATGATTCCCATCCAGTCATTTGTCACCATTGTCCAGCAATATTCCCACAGAGTCCTTTGATCTTTGGAGGAACAGCATGCCTTGCCCTCTACATCACAGAGTTATTGAGAAGACTAATTAGATGTGTCTCGATCCATTGAACCATGGTTACATAATGCATCAGGAATCAGGAGGCCAAAGGATGCTGCACCATGGATGGAGACATGGGCTTCCTGACCCACCATTCTCAAGCTTCTGTATCATCGTAAGAAAGAGGAGGAGCCACACAAACCACATAAAAAGAGTCTCTCCATCCAAGAGTTTTCATTCACTGCCTCCCCTCAGCTGTCTTCACTCATCAGCAAGGTAAGTCAGACAATGCAAGTCTGATATCTTCATTTCATCCAGTACAGGTTCAACTCTATCACTTTCAGCATACTTAGTAAATTTTCTGAAGCCTTGACTAGGGTTTCTTAAGCTATCTGATGTGGGGGGCTTCTATCTTCATTGTACCAACAACTGGCACCATTGACTACAATTCATAGATCATATGGCTCCACTACCACAACCGCAGCATGTCGAAAGGGTTCATAGGAAGAAGGTAGTTGATATGATAGACATCTGTCAGTTTCTGAAGGAACATCAAATCAACAACTGAGCAAGTTTGTTTTCTGTGGATCTGGGTTGGATGCTTTTGTTTCTCCAGATGTTTTGGTCCCCAACCTTCACAGTCTCTTATCATTGGTCATGCTGAATCTGGCCAATGAAAGTTTCAAGCCAAAACATCTGAAGGGTCAAAGATTTACTACTATTCCTCTATCAGTGGTTCTCAACCTTTGGTCCTCTAGATTTCTGAGACTTCAGCTCCCAGAATTCCTGAACAATGAACATACTGACTGGGACTTCTAGGAATTGAAGTCCAAAATAACTGGAGGCCCAAAGGTTGAGAACCACTGCTCTAGATGGTAGGTCCTGGCCAAAGTGTTCAAATTAGATGAACAGAAGATCACAAGGAAGAACGTTGGTTATAAATTACGAAAAGGAGGGAAAGGAAGGAAGGAAGGAAGGTTAGATTAGATATTCCATATCAATGGACGTCGTGCATCAATAGTGGGTTGGATTAGACAATTCTAAGATACCTTCCAAATATATAATGCTATAATGAGGCAATCTTGATTCAAGACAGATGAGGCAGGGAGCCACTCCTTGATTCCATTTTAGGATCCATTAATATATTGCAATGAGATTGTGAAATGGCAAAATATTCAGCCCTTGGAGTACAGTAAAAAGTTCAGCATTCCCAGGGAATGGTAACAAGCGAAGTATAATTTTATTTGAATTTTATTAACAGCACCTTTTAAGGATGTGAAGTGGATATGGAGTGTGTGGGAATTTTTTGCTGGGGGCATTACAACTGGGAATGCTCAGAAGAAACCAACAGTTAATAGACATAACAGACTTTTTGGAATCCCCTCTGGGATCATATCTCCTGCCCACCCTCTAGAATAGGTCTGAAAAACCTCAAGAGGGGGTCACCATAAGTCAGTATCGACTTGGGGTGCATCTTCACTGTAGAAATAATACAGATTAAAACCACTTTAAGTGCTGCATCCTATGGAATCCAAGGATTTGTAGTTTTACACGGTCTTTAGCTTTCTCTTTCAAAGAGTGCTGCTGCTTTGCAAAATCACAGATCACAGGATTCTGTAGAATGGAGCCATGGCTGTTAAAGTGGGATCAAACTGCATTATTCCTACAGTGTATATGCACCCTTGACATAGCTGATCATAGTTTACGTTTCTTTTACAGTTATATTTTGAATGTTGATCTTTCCACATTGTTTGATTCAGGTGGGTGCTGCAGAGCATTCTAACTGGGAAGATTTTTATGGCGTCATTCCCACTACCTTTCAAACCGGATTGCAAATTGGTTTGAACCAGTTCAAACATCCCTGGTTCCGACTTAATTTGAATCATTGAAGCAACTCTGAGAGGGGGGCCATGCTCCAGATCCATGTAACCCACATCTTTTTGATGCTGATTTTTTCTGCTTCTTTTTCGATAAATCGATTCCGCACAAGTGTGAACCACAAGTGGATCAGAATTGATTCAAATTTCCCCTTTGGAACCGAATCATTTTGAATTGATTAATTCATTAATGGGAACCACAAGTGGGTTATTTTGATGCCAGAAAATGATAGAAAATGCAATCAGGGCAAGCGTAGTGTAAACCAAGATCCAATGTGAAATTAATCCATCAATTCTAATTGCACATCGATTTATCTTGTAAGTGGGAATGAGGCCTTTGTTTTCTTTGGGGCCACGCCAGCAACACAGAAGGCTTGAGGACTTTAAGGGCAGTTGAGGGCAGTGAGTCATAGTAAAACACCATGGGAAAGAACTTCTTATGAACTTCAAGGTAGAGTTTATTGGTCATGATGGAACCTAGGATACCTGAGACAATGCTCATATTCAGCTATAGATTATTACATCCATTCTCCCTCCAAAACATTATGACAAATGCTGCTACCATTAAACATTGGTTGAACTGCTGTGACAAAATGGGATGTTTGTCGACATTCTTTCAGCTTCTCAATGAAGCTATCATTGCATGTAATGTGGGCTGCTGGTATGGATAGACAACTTGGATTGCAGGCATAATTCTTTGCTAATTTTCTCTCGAAGGAAGCAAGGAGTACTTTTCGCAATGTTCTTCATGCCGAAGGAAAGTCTTTGAGAATGGCATGGTTTTCGAAGACTTGTTCCAGACTTATTCTCTGCAAAATGCACATGTGGTTTGTGAAGCCAAAGGCTTTCATGGCTGGCATCCTTAGTTTTTTGTGGGTTTTTCAGGCTCTGTGGCCATGTTCTAGAAGAGTTTATTCCTGACGTTTCGCCAGCATCTGTGGCTGGCATCTTCAGAGAATGCATTCTTCTCTGAAGATGCCAGCCGCAGATGCTGGCAAAACATCAGGAATAAACTCTTCTAGAACATGGCCATATTGCGTGAAAAACTCACCAAAAAACTATGCACATGTGGTTGTTATGCACACAAAACAGTATTTTCTGTGCAATATTTTCAGCACAGGAAATTGCATTTTCTGCACAGAAAATAATATTGTGTGAATTTTGTGGAAAATAAGTCTTGAATGACAAAGATTGTCATAAGCCTAGGGTTCTTCTCATCAGGGATTTTTGACACTCAGGAAATACATTTTTAACCATTAAAACATACTGTTCCCATATTTAACTTGAATATAAAGAACTTAATCAGAAAAAAAGTGTTGGGTGTTGTCATCTGAAAGACAGAGGGTTGAAGCTTGCAGAGAAAGGCAACAGAGCAGCCACGCATCCAAGCGAACCTTGAATATTTGTCCATAGTTTTGAGACACAAAATACCTGCATATTTCACAGATGTTCAAGAATTATGAGTTTTATTAAACTCAATTGGATAGGTAGGAGTGCTTGACCTCCATGGGGTAGATAAAGACATTAGAAAAATATTACATAAAAAAGGTTTATGTAATTGTTTACCCAGAGGGGCGTGATATAACTAAATCATCATCATCATCATCATCATCATCATCATCATCATCTCTCCCAAGTAAATATGAATCGAGGCAATGCCAGATTTTCTAAGAATTGCAACTTGGGAAAAATAAATAAATGTTCACAAACGGAAAACAAACACCGAACCTAAATTTTCCTGTTAAACAGAGTACAAGGAAGGGGTAAAAAGCCTTTGTAAAAAGGAATTTCTTTACCAGAGGCTTTGTTAAGAGAGAACACCCTGCAGAAATAATCCAGTTTGAGACTGCTTTAACTGTCTTTGCTCAGTGCTAGGGGAACCTGGATATTTTAGTTTAATTGTCTCACAAAACTACAGTTCCCAGAATTTTCTAGAATTGAGCCAGGGCAGTTAAAGCAGTCCCAAACTGGATTATTTCTACAGTGTGTTTTAGACCTGAGTTACATAGCAGGACATGTGTGTAGACAGCCACCCAGCATCGCTATGAGGTTCTCAGGATTTTTCTACAAAGTCTTGAGCAAAAAAATGAGTTCTTTTAAAATGGTTTAAGGGATGGAAAAGGCTGATTCAGTGCAGAACAGGCCTTCTGTCTTGAAGACAATCTGCACTCAAATTGGGGATTTGGCCCTGCATCATGTAGATAGGTCACCATGAGAGCAGGGGTGAACAGGTTGAATATAGACATGCTCCCTATCAGCCTTGTAAATGTGTGAATTCTTCAGAAGTGAGATGTACATTTTCTCATAAGAGGTGCAAAAATGCTAGACCAGTTGAGATGACCAGGTGCCATTAAAATTTTTATTCTGATTGTGTGCTTTTGTTTCCCACTTTTCTAGAGTCCTCCATAATGCCAAGACGAAGAATCTATGCTGCTGGGAGAGAG
Source organism: Urosaurus nigricauda (assembly GCA_034509955.1). Lineage (NCBI taxonomy): Eukaryota > Metazoa > Chordata > Lepidosauria > Squamata > Phrynosomatidae > Urosaurus > Urosaurus nigricauda. The sequence goes on from JAOEGL010000010.1 coordinate 3,951,002, forward strand.
CCATTCTTCAACTTGAACTCAACATGGTATGACCCTGCAGGGTCCTGGTTGGACAACCGTCGTAAACCATTCCGCTATGTAGTAAACACCGCCTGTGCGTCGTGTGACAAGCGATGTGATGTGCCAAGAAGGGGAGGCCACAATTACAGATGCTATGGCTACCGCAACTCATCGTGTACACCAGAATATAACCCTAGACTCGTATGTGGTTTTCGCAACCCCTCGGGAGGACCTCGCGACTACTGGGGAAGACCGATAGGTGATTCCTGTGATGGTCGTACCGGTGGAGTCTACACCAACGAAGAGTCTGTCAATGGATCGTGCTGTGGAGGTTCAGGAGGATGTGGTGCTGGAGGTGGAAGCATGGTATGCGCCCAGCCATCTGCTTCAGTGGGAGGATGTGGAGGTGGAGGAGTATGTTCTGAGCCAGGATGCAGATCTTTAGGAAGAAGAAGATCAGTTTGCTCTGAAATGTGTAGCAGAACTTCCGGAGGATGCCAACCCTCTGGGACAGCTGTATGTGCAGAGCCATATGTGAGCGCATCAGGAGGATGTGGAGGAGGAAGAAGGGGAGTATGTTCTGAGCCAGGTTGTCGCTCCGCAGCAAGAAGAAGATCAGTGTGCTCTGAAACGTGTAGCAGATCTTCTGGAGGATGGCAACCCTATGGGAGAGGAGTATGTGCGGAGCCATGGGGTTCATATTCAGGTGGATGTGATGGAGGAGGAAGAGGGGTATGTGCTGAGCCCTAAGCAAGACCTTCAAGAGAATGCAGAAGAAGATTAGTCAATACCAAGCCATTGGTCTGTTCTGGATCACCCCCTCTCTTTATATGTTTGTATGTGCAAAGCCAAGACTGTGCATATACTCTCCATCCTATGCATACACTCTCCATTCACAATGGTAAAATTTGACCTTATTTTAGTTGTGTATTCATTATTCGATGGACTGTTTTGCATAAAAATAGATCCCCTAAGTGATTTCCCTTGGAAATCCAGAAAAAAATATGTGGTGGCTTAAGAAATTATTGTCTCTTCTGGGCCATAATAGTAGAAGCCCATATTGTTCAGATTCTGGGGCTCTTTTATTTATAACAGGGGTAGGCACAGCAACCAGGGGCCAATTTATGATTCACCAAATCATCCCCTTTGCAGGTCACACATAGCTTTAAAAAAAAATCCTCTTCCCAAATACCTCTACGTTCACTGAGTCCTCCTCAAAGTGGAAAATCAAAGTGATGTCCCATCACTTCCTATCACTGTCTTGAGAAGGATACAAAAAGAGGTATTTGAGGTGAATACTGGGACTGGGGGGCTTTCTATGTGGACCTGGTCGGGGTTGCATGTTTTGGGTGCCCACCTAGAATTTTAAGTGAAATATGGTCAAAAAATTGCATCAACAATTTAAAAATAAAAACGCAATGGTTGGGAGACATGGTACTTTGAGAACTGCAAAACTACGGTCCAGGGGCCACATATGGCCCCTGTTTTGACCACTCTGGATTATGGGGAATGGGACAACTAAAATTGAACATGGAGTTGAGCTGGCTGTCCGAACAGACATCAAACTGCAAAAACAATCCTACCAATAATCTTTTCTTCTAGTTAATAGCATGTAGATTCTGAAAACAATGATACCATTTGTCTTTCCATGGCTTTATTTGGAATTCTGAAGGCTGTGCGCACTGAAGAAGTGTGAACAAATGTTACTGGTCCAAAGCTGGATAAGCCTTAGTACTGCAGTGCTGATTTTGTATTTGTTTTGTTTTTGTTTGTTTTCACTTTCTGTGAACAACAATAAAATTCTATTGTCCCTCTGAAATTGTTACCTATTTGTTTCTTGAAAGGTGGGACCCACCTCTCCCCAACCGCTTTAATTTCTTCAATTTTTATGTGGGTAGTGTCATTATATCATAGAATCATAGAATCGTAGAGTTGGAAGAGACCACAAGGGCCATCCGGCCTAACCCCCTGCCGTGCAGGAACTCTCCATCAAAGCATTCCCGACAGATGGCCATCCAGCCTCTGTTTAAAGACCTCCAAGGAAGGACACACTAAGATGGAGTGTGTTCCACTGTTGAACAGCCCTTACTGCCAGGAAGGTCCTCCTAATGTTGAGGTGGAATCCCTTTTCCTGTAGCTTGCATCCATTGTTCCATGTTCTAGTCTCTGGAGCAGTAGAAAACAGGCTTATTCCATCCTCAATGTGACCCCTCTTCAAATACTTAAACAGGGCTCTCATGTCATCCCTGAACCATCTCTCTCCAGACTAAACATAACCAGCTCCCTAAGTCTCTCCTCATAAGGCATAGTTTCCAGACCCTTCACCATTTTGGTGGCGCTTCTTTGGATATGCTCCAACTTGTCCACATCCTTTTTGAATTGTGCTGCCCAGAACATGGACACAGTATTCCAGGTGACAGCTGACTAAAGCAGCTTAGTTTATAGTTTAGTTTATAGCTTATAGTTCAGTCACTAGGTGGCACTGGTCTTATTTTTGAACCCTGGGCTCCAGAGTCATAGTCCAACACCCAAACCACTACACTACACTGGCTCTCAAAGATCTACTGAAACAAAAAGCTCTTTTGTCTGCTTAAGCAAATATATCAGTGAAGGCACTCATCTAATTTCTCTAGGAACGCAATCATGGGGTTCATGTTATTGCGTATTAAAGTATCTCAAGCAATTTTGGGCAAAAGGGAAGTCATTCCGAACACAATCGTGGGTTTCACGTAACTGCGTATTAAAGTATTTCATGCAATTTTGGGCAATGGGGGGTCATTTTGGGGTAATGGGAAGTCATTCTGAACTCATTTCGAATGCAATTGGAATTCACGTAAATTTGCTAAACTAGCGAATTCACGTGAATTCAAATTGGCTCCAATCGTCTCCATTCGCAATAAATAGAAATTCCTCCCATCTGATAAACTCCTAGGAAGGGGTTCCAGAGTTTGGGCCAACCACTAAGAAGGCCCTTTCCCAAAGCCTTATATTGCACCTTATATAGAACCTTATATAGACATCCTTTGAAAACCATGAAATTGGAGGTGCTTCTTGTGAAAATGGATTCTGGGCAATCCTAGAGCATTTATTTCTGGTGGAAAGGGTGTGCCAAGAAGTAAGAAGCTGTCAATCGTTCTGTATCTGGGTGGAGTGGAAGAACATGCTTTGGGCACAGAGGGATGGATCAGGTCCTTTTTGAGCTCCTTTCCGGCCCTGCTGCCACTCTACAAATGCTATTTTAAAGAATGTGGTAAATGGAGGATGTAACTTCCATGCAAAAGGAAAGACAGGGAAGCTTTTCAAGAAAATATTTCATAAGACATTCAAGAGAAAACATAAGGTGGGTGGCCGGAAAATCAAAGTGTTGTAATGTAATAGATTTTAAATGTTCTGGCATCCAAGAGAGACACTAGCTAGACACATCACCATTGTGTTTTGGCCCTAGAAGCTGATAAGAGTCCCTCCTTCCATATTCCAGCTTCTCTGGAGACCAGAGCATTCTCTGGCCTGGAAATACAACATATTAGTGGGAAAATGCCACCACCTTGTGGTCACAGTCCTTACTGCAAGATTAACTTGTTTTTAGTCATGCACAGGGCTTGATATATGGGTATTCTTGACTGTTGTTATTAGATTGTCAATCATTGTTGTTGATAGGTGACGATGATGATGAATCACTTATATGATACTTTTTCACCCTATAATGGGACTCAAGGCAGCTTACAAATTATTAAAACCAATAAAAATTAAAATGCCCCCTATGCACCCAAAACACCATCTGAGGGATATATATACACCCAGGCCTCATTCCCACTTACAAATGAATTGGCATACAATCCAAATGAATGCACTGATTCGACTTTGGAGCATGATTCACACAACATTTGCCCCAATCGCATTTTCTGGCATTAAAATAACCCATTTGTGGTTCTCACTGATGTATGAATTGATTCTATTTAAACCATTTCCTGAGGTAAATGAGCCACTTGTGGTTCACATTGACTAATGAATCATTTTAAATAGAATTATTGTCAGTGGGTTTAAAGAATCCTAGAATTGGAAGAGACCCCAAGGGCCATCCAGTCCAACACCATTCTGCCATGAAGGAAGACAATCAACGCACTCCAAACTGATGGCCATCCACCCTCTCTTTAAAGATCAGCAAAGAAGGAGATTCCATCATTCTGGTGAAACAACAAACTACAAATCCCATGATTCCAAAGGAGCCATGTAATTCTGCAATGTTTCAGCAGCCTGATATCTTGCATAGAAGGCTATAATGAGTAATTTTTGATGATGGAGCTATAAGTAGTGATGTAAAGAATATTCGTCAAAATTTGATAAGCAGAAGAAATGTCTGTTATTTAAAGATTCCAAAAGCTTTTTAAAGAGAAGAAATTATGAGCACTTCTCAATCAATGAGTAAGAATTTGAGTATTTGAGTATTTTGCATAAGCAAAGCTACCATTCATACCATTCATATTGGGTTTTTCTAGCAGAGGAATGTTCTTTAAACCTCTGCCAAACTTCCTTTTGACATGCGAATTGAGTTTGAAATGCCAGGTAATTAGTGTAAATGTTCGCCTCCCTTGTCTTTTATTTTCATTCGAGAAATCTGTGAAAAATACTTCTGGGAGAGAAAAAATAACCTTTTGAAAGTGGGACTTTTGAAAATAATATTTTTTTTAAAAAAATCACATCTAGTTCTCGATGGGAGAGAAGAAAAAAATTGGTTTGTCACAACACTAGCTATAAGGGCCTTCCCATTTGGTAGTTGATTGAATGGGTCTCCTCTAGATGGCACTAGTAATTGGATGTAGGCCATTCCATGGACTTCTGTTTGCTTGCTGGTTAATGGTTATGTGCTGTTTTCTGTAATATTGTACAACCAACCCAAAGGCGGAATGGCAACATATGATTATTTTAATTGCAGTGAGGATAGATGAAGAAGAAGGAAGATGTGCACCTTGAGATAGGCCAAGAGTCTTAGCCTGGTGGATCACTGCCCTCTGTGGTCCACTCTGGAGAAGAACATGCTGATGGTGTTTTCTGTAATGTTGTGACAAACTAATTTTTTTCTTCTCTCCCATCGAGAACTAGATTTGATTTTTTTTGAAATCTTCGGATAACAGAAATTTCTTGTGTTTATCGAATTTTGATGAATATTCTTTACATCACTAGTTTTCTGTATGTATATTTTTAATGATACTCTTCTGTTTGCAAACACTGACCAACACGAGCTTGAATGGATCACTTCATTAGGTTCAGAGCAGGAATGGACCACTTCAGTGGGTTCAGAAGATCAATATTGTGCTCCTGGATCTTTCTAGGCAAGAAGCAGACAATACTAAAAATGCTCAAAAATGGTGGAAGAAAAGCAAAACTGGCCAGAAGTCCACTTGTGACTTTGACAAAGCTTCCTGATATTATTTTTTTTAAACAGGTGGCAGATGAAGGAGGTCTCTCTGGACATAATGCTGATAAGATTCCTGAGGTTCAAAAATGAGGAAAGATGGAAGATAGGAAGCCTATTTCACTCCTTTTGAGGTCTTATCTACAAGCCTAGACAACTCCAGGTATACTTTGCTGCTTCTGTTATTGTCGTTGTTGTGGCCTTTCAAGTCATTTCAGACTTATGGGAACCCGAAGGTGAACATATCACAGGGTTTTCTGGAGCTGAAAGTATGTGACTCATCCAAGATCGCCCAGTTGGTTTCCTAGACCAAGAAAAGAATCAGGGTCTGTAGTCTTCAGGGTCTGTAGTCTAAAGCTCAAACCAGTACACCATGCTGCTCTTCGGGATACTTTAACTAGGATTCAATGATATAATTTTCTTTGTGCTATTGAAAATTTCTTCGCCCATTTCAGAAACATGTTTTAATACTTTATTTCAATTCTTTTTTATATTTATAACACTTCATACATAAAATCTACAATAACCCTGACTCCCCCACCCTTTCTTCATTCTTGCATCATTTTCTTTCTTTCTTTCTTTCTTTCTTTCTTCTCTTTTCCAACATTAACCATTTATTCTTCTCTCTTCCAAATTAAACATTCGTCGCTTCCTTTGGTTTTCCACCTTCAGTGCTTAACAATTTCTGGGTTTAATAAATGCCTGTCTTATCTTTGTTTGCTGACCACTTTGCATCTCTTTACAATGTCTCCTTTTCAAATTATCCAGAAGCTTAATTTTCTCATCTTCTTATATGCTTTCTCATATTCTATGCAATTGATATATATATTATTACAGTAACACCAAAAATATAGTATATATAATTACCGTAACATCATGTAAAGTAATACCATATATATTCTTTCCGTTTCTCATTTTCATGTGTCTTTTCTACATAATTTTCTAATATATGTTTTGTCACTAAGAATAAATGATGACATTTTCAATAGCACCCATTTCAGAAACGTGTTTTGTCCCTTCCTGGGATTAAAACAGTCAGACAAAATCATAGGGGTCTCCTTTTTAATTCACATTTGCCAAATGAACTGGTATCTTAACTGGTGAAACAAAATAATTCCAATACTGTTTTCTGATTATATAGATGATCATTTTTGAAGTCCAACGTGTCTCTGCCCAAAATCAAGAACTACATTTTCCCCTCCCACATCTGTGTGTGTGTGTGTGTGTGTGTGTGTGTATAAGACTGGAACCACCTTGAAATATGATCTTTCCTCTAAATCCAGAACAATATTTTTTATTTCTCATGCTAGGAAGGGAATAAGGAGTGGTTGATCCAGCTGCTAAGTATCGCCCTGTTGGTCCACCTTGACAAGTTTTGCAAAATGACATATTTATCAATCAGCAAAATGCCTGTCAAGGGTTTAATTACTGCTTACCAGTCATTTACCAGTCTCTCCACATGAATCTCTGCATCTCCATCTGACAGCCAAAAAGCTCAATTAGCATTTCACAATGGAACAATATGTTCCTGCTTTTCAAGCCTTCCTTCCTTCTTTGGATGTTTTCAGTCTTTTCTGGAAGCAAGATCACACTGTCTTTTATACAAGATTATTTTATTTTATTTTATTTAGTGGCAGGGGGTGGGAAGGGATGGGAAATTGACTGTGTTACTCATGGAGAGTCTTATGGGCAACTTTATAATTCAACAATACCTTTGGCATAAATTTCCATGGGTTCTAGACCATTGATGGATGAATCTGAGGAAGTGGGTTGAAATCTTCAAAAGCTTAGGCTAGCTCAAATTTAACACTCCATAACACTCAATGATTTGTTTATTTATTTATGATTTATTCAATGTATATCACACTTCTTTTTCAATATGGGACCCAAAGTGATCAGCAGCTCACTATTTGTGGTTGCTGTTATCTTGAAGGTCAGCCTTCTCCTCCGTCAATTAGCCTAATCCCAATTCAAAGCCTTCTAAGAAGATCCCAGATGCTGGAGGCTATAGTTTAGAGGAAGGCAATGGCAAACTACCTCAAGGTATTCTGTGCCTAAGAAAACTCTATGGGGTTGCCCTAAGTTGACAGGTAACTTGAAGGCATGTACACACACACAAAGAAATAATAGAATTTTGGGACCAAATCATTGATCAGAATGGAAGCTGCTATCAAGAAATCAGAAGAAGACCAGGGTTGGGAAGAGCAGTCATGAGAGAACAAGAGAAAATCCTAAAGGGCATTGATATAAAGGTTCATATTAAAAGGATTCCTCCAGAGTTCCAGGAGAATAAAAAAGTAAGGATTTACTTGGCCTTGGCCTTGTGGCCCTAGGTTTTCTTGGGCAGAAGGACAGCCTTGATGTTGGGCAGGACCCCTCCTTGGGCGACAGTGACTTTGCCCAGGAGTTTGCAATGATACAAAGCTTTCTCAAAGTGTTATAAAGTTAAAGGAAGGGCCATGCCATTATTGATATGAGCGGTGGACATGGAAGAAAGCGGATGAAAAGAAAATCAATCCATTTGAGATGTGATGCCGGAGAAGAGGGCTGAGGATATCATGGAAAACCAGAAGCTCAAACAAATGGGTACTAGAGCAGATCAGGTTCGAGCTGTCTCTGGAAGCCAAAATGACTAAACTGAGGCTGTCATACCACAGCCACATGATGAGAAGACATGGCTCACTGGTAAAAATAATAATGCCAAGAAAAGTGGAGGGTAGAGGATATTTGATGGATAGATTCAATCAAGAAGGCCATGGTCCTGAGTCTACAGGACCTGAACAGAGCCATTGAGAACAGGAGGGCTTGGAAGTGTCTCATGAGTTGAAGTCAACTTGAAGGCAGTAGATAACAAACCATATCAACAGAGCCAGCATGGCATTGTAATAATGAGACCTTGGTCTGGGGACTTTGTCATTAGCTCAAATAGAGGAGTAGTCTCTGTCTTATGTATTTGGAGCTAGCCAATGTACTGTTAGGTCAACAGAGACACGTTTTATGAAAATTGACTACTGCTTGTTATTCATACACACTTAAGACAATCATACACTCACAATTATCCAAGAACTGAAGAATATAGTAAGTCAGTGTTGGATAGGTAACAAGAGGCTGGACTAATGGTGATATTCACCTGTGTTCACCGGTGCTCCAAGGTCCAGAGTTATGAAGGCTCTGCTGTATGGAAGGAAAGAGTGGGGAGATGACTAGTGGTTGGAGTCCAGGGCTTTGACTCTGGAGACCAATCCTCAATCCCTACTCAGCCATGGAATCTCACTGGGTTACCTTTGGCACATCAAACTCAAAGGAAGCTAATGGTAAACCTTCTCTGAAGCTATGTTGCTACAGCCAGCATCATGTAGTCTTTTTGCTTGTTTGTTTGCCTCTGCATTAGACTAGAACTCTGGAAAACCAGGCTTCAAATCATGTTGATCCATAAAAACCCACTAGGCAGGTTACATTCTCTCAGCCTGGGAGGAAGTCAGTGTCAAACCTCCTCTGAAGAAATCTTCCCAAGAAAACCCTAGGCCAGGGTTGCCATAAGTTCGACTTGAAGGCACCTAACCACAACAACCCATGTTAACTGTCATGGCTTAATGCTGTGGAATTCAGGGATTTGTAACCTGGTACTTTGTATTCTGTGCTAGGGAGCTCAAGTGCTGTTATTCAGGCGGGTGGACTACAGCTCTCCAGGATAGAATTATAAAGATCTCACCAAACTATAAACAGTTCTATGGGATTATAATGGGAATCAAAGGGGTGTCAAACTGCTATAAACATTTTGTATGCGATGGAAGCCATCTTTGTTGGTTATTCCCAAAGATGGGATGGGAAACGATTTCCTGCCATTGAGATTCTGGATGAAAGTACCCATTTCATATCTTTTGAGATTCATTGTAAGACGAGATGCATCTTGTCCCAGAATTCCACACATTCATGACACACGAGATGCGTTTTAGAACTGAAAAGCACCCCAAACCATAGCTATGTTTTTTAAAGTTAAAATGCTTTAAAATGCTGAAAGAAAGAAGCAGGTTGTAGTCAAACTGCAGGATGTGTATGACAAATTTAGTCAACAGGAAAAACATGGGGACAATGTATGGCAACCAAACCAGTCAGTCAATCAGTCCTCTCATAAATCATCCACATAATTCATCAGTCCGATCATTCATCCAGACCTGTAGGAAGACACACTGGGATAACCTGTTCCGTTTTGCTTTCCTTATTTACTGCAAGCAAAGAAAAGAAAACAAAGAAAAAACCTAATGCTAAGCAACACTGACTTGATTGATTGATTGATTGATTGACTGATTGATTGATTTGTGTGTCTTACTTGGTATGATTATTACTGGTCTTGATTGTACATGCCTTTTTTAAAATAGCGTTAATCAGTATATAAATTCAAGAAATGCAATTTTTTGAGCAGAAATATGCACATTAGGAAATATGTGGATGAAGTAATAAGGAAGAACCTCCATGAGAGAAGGAAAACAAGACTTCACATTCTGATATGAACAGAGATGGGATGAGATTTCAAGAGGGCTTTATTGAAAGACAGTGAAATATGAGACCAGGTGAATCCATATTGCATTATAAGAATGGTTTTATACCACTTTTGAGGTATGTGGCTTCATTTTATGGAATCCTGGGACTTGCAGTTTGGGAAGGTGCTGTAAATTTTCTAGTACAGATGAGTATTGATCAGATAGCATTCCTGAGCTTACAATGCAAATTACTAATAATTCGGCCAGTTCCATAGAAAATTATTAGAGACCAGAGGGATTTGTTTTGACAGAGCTGAAATAATCACAAAGGTAGCCTTTTTTCCCCTCAACAAGCCACCAGTTTTAAAGAGATGTAAAACATCAGTGATTATAATTTCTAGGCTAGAGAAACTCCGATCAGAGGCTAAGACTCCAGTGTCTTATCCTTTCCCCTAAGAAAACATAGAAAACATCTTCTGGGTGCACAAAAATTCCTAGATTCCAGTTTCTTCTTCCCCCTCATATCCATCTTTACTTCCTAGAAATCCTCCGAGGCCACCTTAAGCCCTTTGTTGTCTCTCCTTGATGAAGTCTTCCTCATATTCTTCAAGTTGAAGAGCCCTCCCTCCATGGCAACACCATCAGGCCTAGGAGGGAGTGAAAGGGCAGGCCAAACTCCATCTGGCCTGTCCTAACTTAAGAAGCAGAGCCCTCCCTCCAGTCCATCTGCCTTGGTCCAGGCCTCAGAGGGAGAGAAGAAGTTTGGGACCTTATCCCCTTCCCCAACACCATTCCCTTCTCCTTTTGTGTCGTGTCTTCTTAGATTGTAAGCCTGGGGGCAGGGAACCGTCTAATTAAAATAATAATTGTAAGCCGCTCTGATAGCCTTTAGGGCTGAAGAGCGGGGTATAAATTTATTTATTTATTTATTTCATTTTATATTTTGGTATTGCGTTTTAATTCATAGCTAATTTAATTTTCTTTTAAGGGGTGGGAGTTGGGATGGGATTGTTTTTAATTTTGTACTATTTTAACTCTGTTGTAATCCACCCCGATTGTTTGTTCAGAGGGGTGGGCTATAAATAAAAATTATTATTACTATTATTATTAAATATTATTATTATTATTATATTATCTTTTAAGCAGGCAAAAGAAACCCATTCCTCCAACAATGGCAATATTCAAGTTTCTTCCTCCTCTCCAACCCCTTCTAAGCAGAAAAAGGAAAACCCTTGCCTCCCAACAATGGCAAGATTTCAGTTTCTTCCTTCTCTCACATTCCTCCTTCTTTATAAATAAAGGACACCCCATCTTTCCAGCAATGCCAAGACTCCAGTTGGTTTCTCCCCTTATGGATTTTGGTAAGGCTTTCATTCACCTGGAACTGTCTGCCACAAGATGATGGTGATGGCCTAAGCTTTAGAAGTTTCTTTAAACAGAACGAGAACAGAACTAGTTATGTATATCTGGGGAAGGTCAATTTGATGTTGTCCAGATGTTTTGGGCTACACCTCTTATCACTCATGACCATTTATCATGCTTCCTAGGAAATATTGGCGTTGTAATCCAAAATATCTTCAGGGAAGCAGATCAGGAAAGTTTGGTTTATGGAGACAGGAAGAGGTTGGCTTCTTAGGGAAGGCGAATGGATTCTTTGAATCAACATTCCATGGGGATGAATAGGAAATTATGAACTATGAGATTAGCAATGTAGGTGTTGGTCCAACGTGAAATATGTGTGATACACTGGATGAGATACTGTCACAGGGAGGGAGAATGCGGCTGTGTGGGAGCCTTGTGACGTGAAACTATTGGTGAAGAAATGTAGGCCTGCTTCATCCTGGGATAGATGAGAACTTCATTGGGTTAAGTTTTTCATAGGAACTTTCCAAAATCTTTCCCAATTTCTTCCAACAATTGATGGAAGACCTGTGATTTAGAAGAACCTGGGAGAAAGTGAAATTGATGCATCCAGAGTTGGTGTCCAAAATATTTAGAGGGGACTGGTTTTGGGGAAAGCCACCAGAGAGGAGAGAAGTTCAAGAGGGATGAATCTTCATCCCATATTTTAGGGTTCTTCTTCAGCTTCATGGATGGTTGCCAGACCTTCTCGCTCTTGAGTTTACTTTCTGGGGTTTGTCATCAACCATGAGCTGCCAAAGTATTTTTGGACATCCATTCCAAGTTTGGCTCTCCCTCTTTGCCGTTCAGTGATAGTAAGAACATGAGCCAAGATCTCTTAATTATTTCTTGGAAATCCTTTCTCTTGACATTTAGGTGCTCCTGCCCTCCAGTCAACATGCTTCCCCTGGTTTTCCCCTTGCAGTGCTCAAGCACAAATGCTGACTTGCCAACTGCTGATTTAGTTCCCTCTCTCTCTCCAATTGCCAGCATTTTGCTTGTGAGATTTGTAGGGGCCAAAATCATAAATTGTGATGTGTAGTAACAGGTATATACCGAGGTAAAATGCTTCAATGCTACATGTTAACCGCTTCAATCTTTTTAGAGAAGTGGGATACAAATAATTATTATTATCATTATCATTAGCTCTGCTGAATTGTAAACTTGTATCCTTGGTGAATACAAAAATACAACACAAATTCTCCTTCTAGAAAAAGGATTCTGGCTTCTAGACCAGCTGAAAGACAGTATCTCCCCCCCGACTGCCTGAGTTTTGATATCTTTGGGGTTTATCTCAGTCCCACCATCCATATAAAGATGCCTGGTAAGGTCTCGAGACAGGGCCTTCTTGGTGACTGCTCCCAGACTGTGAAATTCTTTCCCACCTTTTCTCTGCTCTCCAGCTGCCAACAGGCAAAGACCTTTTAATTCAGATGGTCTTCTGGCAACTGACTCGCTACTGAGAAAGCAGTAGGTTTTAAAGGGAGGTTTCATACTTCCACGATTCTTGTTCTTAGTGGCTTGATCACTATTGTTAGTCCCAACTAGACTTAGAGCTCTTGAATCAATGACAAGTGTTTGTCTGTTGACTCACTGCTTCACAATTGGGTCTACTCTATTTGGGCCCAACCAACGGAACAGGAGCCATTGTTTTTTTAAAAGCTTTAATACTTGGTTTTAATACAATCATTTATATAATAGACCTTTAATTGTTCTTCAAGGTTATAACAGGTTTTTTAAAAAGCTGTCATCTATTTTAATTAAGTTGGTGAGCTAGCTTGGATCCTGCACTAGAGGAAAAGCAGGAGATAAAACAAGAATAAAAATAAGACTCTCACATTGGGCACAGCCCTGGATGGCTCAGCACAATACAGAATGATAGAGTTGGAAAAGATCCTAAGGGCCACCCAGTCCAGTCCCCTGCCATGCAGGAAAAATGCAGTTTCCCTTGCAGAAAATGCTGCTTTCTGTACAAAACGAGGAGTGCCAATTTTGTGCAGAATAAGTCCCAAACTGTGAAGATTCTTTTCAGTCCAGTATTCTTTTCTTTACATTTTCACAACATTCAAAACACATGGGGGGTGATCATTTTTTAATATTCTTTCCATCCCTACTCCAAGCAGCCTGAATTCTTGGACTCTCAGGATGTTATCACAAGGGAGGAATGTCCCTCAATTTTGAAAGAAATGAAAGTGGGGCCAGTTCAGAATTGAGTGAATTCGCTGGTTCAGCGAATTTATGTGATTGTGTATTGATGTCGCATTGCGTTTGGAACTACCCGAAATTGCCTCCCAGTGCCCAAAATTGTGTGTGATAGTTTCTCACACAATCACGTGAAACCCCATGATTGCATTTGGAAGAATTTCCCATTGCCCAAAAATGTGTGTGATCAGCTTTCACGCAATAACGCAAAACCCCATGATTGTGTTCAGATTGCCATTGGATTATACTTCCAATTCCTGTTGTGTGATAAACTCCTCAGAAAGCACCTCTTGATGTAAGTGATCCTTCACACAACTGCTTAGGACCGATAACCTTGAGCTGACATCCTCTAACCACTACACCATGACAGCCTTCTATCTCTATTATTAACTTTAATGAAACTTCTTCAAATACAGAGTCACTCAGCTGGGCCGGGGCAGACAAGCTGCCATCAAACAATTGAGTTGTTTTCAAGAAGTGACAGACCATCGTGGAACAACCAAGTCATAATAGATTGTGTGCAAAGCAATGAGACAGATGTTCAGGTTGCAGTAAATTACAGACCTGTCTGTTGCTCGTATTAAAATATCTAACAGATTAATCTGTCTGGGTAGTAGTCAATACAAGCAAACCTTTTATTCCAATTCTATTTTTCTACGATTCTGACTCTGTCCACTTCTTGGCATCATTGCATTTGTTTTCATCTGAGTCCTGTGTCATAGGACCTTATCAGACGTTGGAAATTGGAAGTATAATCTAATGGCAATCCGAACACAATCATGTGGTTTTACGTTATTGCGAATTAAAGTATCTCACACAATTTTGGGCAAAAGGGAAGTCATTCCGAACACAATCATGGGTTTTACGTTATTGCGAATTACAGCATCTCACGTAATTTTGGGCAATGGGGGGTCATTTTCGGGTAATAGGAAGTCATTATGAACGCATTCCAAATGCAATTGGAATTCACGTAAATTTGCTAAACTAGCGAATTCACGTGAATTCGAATTGGCTTCAATTGGCTCCATTCGCAATAAAGAGAAATTCCTCCCATCTGATAAGGTCCATACACTGATAAAATGTTTTCTATCTTGAGTTCGACTGAAATTTGTTGTTGTGTGCCTTCAAGTCAGCTACGGCAACTCTAAGGTGAACCTATCATGGGGTTTTCTAGGGCTGAAAGTGTACGATTCACTTGAGGTCACCCAGTGGGCTTCCATGGCCAAGTGGGGAGTCAAACCCTAGTCTTCAGAGTTATATTTTAATGCTCAAACAATGCTGGCTCTCTAGAGGGTAATGCTCAAATACTACTTCATGGACAGCTTCTTTAACATTGTAAATTGTCCATATGACTATAAAATGATATACATGTTAAATGATATATTTACCACAGACTGTTATAATAGTATAAGTTTTCATTTTTCATCTGAAGTCGACATCAGTACACTCCTACCCCAAAATTGCTTCAGACTTCAATTCGGACCCCATGACTGTGACTCCAACTCCACAACCCTATGTTGGGGATAGATTTAGAGCTGAAGAATCCTTAAAAATATAAAGGAATGTGTGTATGGAGAGAAATCTAAAGAAAAAAAATGACATGAGGGGGCACACCAAAGTAAAAGAGGTCTTCAATGTTCCATTCTCATTTTCAGGACATTGTGGAACCCCGTCTCATTATAATGTGGTTGTGTTTTCAAGCTCACATTGGCCAAAACCCAGTTCTTGGACTCACCTGGAGAGGTTGTTGCTGTTATTTACCTTCAAGTTTACTTGAACTTCAAGAATCCAATGTTCCTTCTACAAGAATACCTGTCAGTGAAAGCTCCTGGCTCCTGTGTCAAGGAGGTGAAACTAAGGTGCCAACCTTTAAAGTTCGGACAAAAAATCCAAAATGGAGTCACCACGCCAGTTGACATGGAAGTCCCTAGCCACCACTGGTTCTAATAAATGTCCTCCAAAATCAGTCATAGAATCATAGAGTTGGAAGGGGTCTCATGGGCCAGCAAACCCAACACTCTGCTCAGTGCAGGATCTCCACTAAAAGCGTCCCCAGCAGATACATGTCCAGCCTCCTTTTAAAAGTGTCCATAGAGGAATTCAAAAAGGATATTCAGAAACTGTGGCATGTCCAAAGGATGGCCACCAAAATGGTGAAGGGTCTCGAAACCATGCCTTATGAGGAAGACTTAGGGAGCTGGGTATGTTTAGTCTGGAAAAGAGAAGGTTAAGAGGTGACATGATAGCCCTGTTCAAATATTTGAAGGGATGTCATATTGAGGAGGGAGCAAGCTTGTTTTCTGCTGCTCCAGAGAACAGGACCCAGAACAATGGATGCAAACTGCAATGGATGCAGCATTAGGAGGAACATCTTGACAGTAAGAGCTGTTTGACAGCTCCCTTGCTCCAAGATGCTCCCTTGGAGAGTGGGGGAGTCTCCTTCCTTGGAGGTCTTTAAACAGAGGCTGGAAGGCCATCTGTCCAGGATGCTTTGATTCTGAGTTCCTGCATGGCAGGGGGTTGGACTGGATGGCCCTTGGGGTCTCTTCCAACTCTATTATTCTATGATTCTATGATTCTAAGAAGATCCCACCGTCTCCCTAAGGAACTGATTCTATTGCTGAACTGCTCTTACCATCAAGAAGTTCCTTCCAATGTTGAAATCCTTTTCTTTTCTGCTGGAGGATACATGCATATGAAATTTCCAACACAGCACTACAGCATTATCAAAGCCAACAAAGCAAGCAGCCAGAGGGTGACTTTTGTAAAAATGATCCAGAGTTCCTTTTACTTTATGTGTAGACCCTGGGATGCTTGGTTATGCTTGGTAAGAAAAAGCAGCATTGATAAGAGAAGCGTCTTGGTTTTCTTTTCCTTCTTTTTTTCTTACTCTTTAAAATATCTAGATTGTTCACTCCTCCTAAGGTAGCTAACATCACCTCTCCCAAGATGGCTTATATAAATAATCCAAATAATTATGCATTCAAATAATTATGCATTAATGCACTAGTTAGTTATGAGATACAATAACCTATGCAATTGAGACAGGTTACAAAAAGTTATGAAGGTATTCCTTAAACACAGGAGTAAATCTTCATTGCAACTAGAGTGGACCCATTGAATCAACAGTTGGGTGGTTGATCATCACATCAAGTGCATTAGTTAAACGGGTGATTAGTTGGTCCATTGATCCATATCCATTGATTTAACAAGTCTACTTTAACTGGAGTTAACAGCAGGATACAGATCAGGGGTCCAGAATATGGAAAATTGTTTAGCTGAGCAAAACTTAGAAGGCTGGAATTGTCTTTACACACAGCCCCAGTTGGTGTGTACTCAGTGCTATGATGTGTAACTGAATGTGTATGTGTGTCATGGTTTCTTCATTATAGCCTTATCTGCATTTCCGAGTATAAGCAATATAAATATAACCAAGGTATACAAAGTGAGGTCATGGGGAATGCAACCCCAAGTTTCCCCTCACAATCATTTCTTGGGTGTGTCGAGCAATTAAGCTCATGACACAAAGGCAACATAGATGAAACCAAATGTGGGGACATTGCTCGCTTCCCGACACTGTGGCAACACCATGAGTCAAAAATATGGTTACAAAGCTTGGGCTAATTAAGAATTGGGTTTACTATGAAATACAAAGGGAAAATAAACAAATCGTCATAGTTGGCTCATGGCTCACTCTTGAAGGAGATTGGCCAAGGAATTGTATAAAAGATCTCCTAGGTGGTAGCTTGACACTCAGAACAACTTTGCTTCTGTTTCCAGAGTACCTCTCGGAGAACCAGGTAAGGTGCTTTCTTTTCCACCTGTCCATAGGATCTTGGCTTATCTCCTTGTCCTCCTCTTTCTAAGTCAGGGATGGCCATGTTGAGTCATCTAGCATTGTTCCAGAAGAAGATCTGAAGGAGTCTCTTCCCCAAAGAAATATAGGCTATGATCAAATGTACAAAGTCTTTGGATGATCCATCACCAGTGGGCTTAAGGCTGAGAAACCATAGTTCAGCGGTAGATAAGAAAGTCTTCTTCTCAGGAGACTGAGAAGATGGGTGACGGAAGTTTGAAAAGTAGCATGATAGTCATTTTTAAATATCTGAAAGGATATCATGCAGAACATGGAGCAAGCTACTCCAGAGACTAGACCACACACCAATGCATTTAGCTTATAAGAAAACAGACTCTGCCTAAACTTTTAGGAGAACTTCCTGACAGTAGGAGCTCTTGCCCATTGGAATAGCCTGCCTTGGAAGGTGTTGGGCTCTCCTTCTTTGAAGGCCATCTCTCAGGAGTGCTTTAGTTGTGTATTTCTGTCTAGTAGAGGAGTGGACTAGATTATCCTTATGGTCCCTTCTCCAGATTTTCTAGATACAGTATGTTTGCTCTGTTAACTGAATGCATTTTACCTTAGTGAGAACTTCATGCCACTTTGGGCTAAAAGAGAAAACATTGAGCTCTGCATTCAGCATTTAGGCTGTGGACAGAAGGTAGATCAAGATCTATGGGGAGACATCCCAATGATTTACAGTTGGACTAGGCAAGGTTAAGATAAAAAATGGACTTAGGTAAACAACTCCTATGTTGCAGCAGGTCCATTGGCTGCCAGTCTCTTTCTGGGCAAATTCAAAATCATATGGATGACCCATAAAGCCCTATATGTCTTGGCTCCAGAGTATTTGAAGGATCATATCTTCCTTTCTGAGCCCACTAGTGCTCTAAGATCTTCTGGAGAGTCCCATCTCTGTGTCCCACCATGTCCTCAAACTTGTTTGGTGGAAACAAGGGAGGAGGCCTTCTTTGTGGTTGCTCTCAGTCTTTGAAAGCTTCCTTCCTAGGGCAGCCAGGATGGTTCCCTCATTCCTTTCCTTCCGTCAGCAATAGAAAACATTATTGTGCCGCAAGGCTTTTAGAAACTGAATGGGATGGGCCTTTAATGAAGTGCTGTGATGTTTTATGGTTTATGTAGTCTCTAAATGAATTGTAACTTAATGTTTAACAGTTAAACTTTATACATTGTTTAATTGCTTTTAAAATAACTCTAATATTTATACTTCTGCCAAGGTTTTTGTATCATTTTTAATCTGTACTATTTTAAACAGATTGTTAGCTGCCCTGAGTCCCACTATTGGGAGAAAGGCAGGAGATAACTGATCAATAATAATAATAACAACAACAATAACAACGATAATAGAAGCAATAATAATAGTAATTGGTTGATCCAGGTTCAAGTCTCGATTGAATGATGAAACTCACTGGGTGACTTAGGACATCCCAAGGGGAGTGAATCACTCTCTCAAGCTCATCTACTTTATAGGGTTGTTGTGAAAGTAAAGTGGAAGATAGTCATGAATTAAGCCTTGAGTTCAATGGAAGGAACACAGAGCAGAATTATAATAACTAGTAATAAATAACTATGAATAACATAAATAATGAATAAGAATAAACTAATGAATAAATCTGTAGAGAGCCAGTGTAGCGTGTAGTGGTTTGAGCATTGGACAACAATTCTGAAGACCAGGGTTCAAATCCCTGCTTGGCCATGTAAACCCACTAGGAGATGATGGGCAAGTCACACTATCTCAGCTATGGAGGTAGGTGAAGGCAAACCTCTGAACAAATCTTGCCATTAAAACCCCATGATAGGGCCACTTTAGGGTCGCCAGAAGTTGGAAATAACCTGAAGGCACAAAAAAAAAAAAAAACCCAAGAACAATGAATAAATAAGAATAAAGTAGGACAAGTCTTTTATTCTTGGAAAAATTGCATAAAATTTGGGGGGTACAGAGGTCCCGGGGGGACTCATTTTGCATCACTTTGCCCACCCTTCTTTTAAACCAGTGGTTCTTGACATGTTGGTTCGAGCGACCCTTTCATCAGGGTCGCCTAAGACCATTGGAAAACACATATTTCCGATGGTCTTAGGAACCAAAACACCACAATTTTATGGTTAGGGGTCACCAAAACATAAGGAACTGTATTAAAGGATCGCGGCATTAGGAAGTTTGAGAACCACTGTTTTAAAGCATCCCGCTGGTTCTCAGAGGAAGATTAAGATCCCAAAGGACCCTGATTCAAATGTAGCCTTCAAGCTTCTTCCTTTCTTTTCTAGATTCCCCTTCGGCAACCAGGCAAGATGTGTTCCCGCCAGGACAAAGACAAATGCTACAAGCAGGAGAAAGAAGAACGGTCATGCTGCCTCAGCCGGAGGTCTTCAGGCAGCGAAAACAGAGGCTGCTGTCTCGGACGGCGGAACAGCGGAGGATGCGGCAGCAATCGGGGATCCTCTTGCGGAAAGCCTCAGCAGAATGACCAGCAGCAGCAACAACAACAACAACAACAGGTCTGCCAGATTCCAGGCCAGAAGCTGAAGTAACTTCAAGAAGAATTCCTAGAGGGCCAAATTCCAGAGGCAGCGAGCATCTCCCTTTTCCTCATCCCAAACAATATGAAGCCTTTGGATTCTTCCTGTTGGCCCCCGCAGCTGCAAATCTCTCTCTCCAGCCACTGTAGCCAAATGTCACAAAATGGAGAAGCACCAGATCCCATGTCTTCTTCTGCGCACTTCTCTCTCAAAATATGAGAAGTACCGATAGGTATATGCATTGACCAATCTTAGTGTAACATTCGCATATGTTGGGATTAGTCAATAATAAATCGCATTTTTAAAACGTCAACACTCTTGTGAAGCATTTTCATTTTTAAAATATACCTGCCATTGACATCTGGACACAAGAATGCAGAAATGTGCCTTATATCGAGTTAGATTTTGGTCCATCTATCGCAGTATTAGAAGCCAGTGTGGTGTAGTTGTTTGAGTGTTGGGACTCTGGGAGATCAAGGTTCAAATCTCCCCTCAGATATGAAATGCCCTGGTGACCTTGGGCAAGTCATACTTTCTCAACCTCAAAGAAAGGCAATGGCAACCTTGTCTGAATAAATCTTGCCAAGAAAACCCCATAATAGAGTTGCCATAGTCAGAGCTGACTCAAATATATATATATATATATATATATATATATATAAAACAAATTCCAGTACTGTCAACTATGGCTGACAGTTATGTTTCCCCATGTTTTCACAAAGGATCCTCACCTACATGGATGTCTACATGGATCCCTCCTACGTGGATATCTCTGGTATTCCCTGGTGGTCTCCCATCCATGTACCATAGAGCTCTAATCCTGTTTATCTTCCAAAATCAGATGAGATTGAGTATGTCCAGGATGGTACAATGGCACCATCTTTGATTTCCTTCCAACCTTAGATAATGTTACTGTCATGAGCCCAACTTTCTTGCATTATAACCTGCTTAAAGACAAGGTTTATTATTTAAGTCTGGAACTTAAAAAAAAAAACAGGGTGAAATTTGGATGAGGATTATTTTGAAACTGAAACTCACCCTGGTAGGAAGTGATAGCTTTGTTTGGGTTATTATGGGGAAAGGACCTCAACCAGTTCATAGTAAGGCCACCATAGTTGGACTACTGACACCACTATAGTAAGACCACCAAGACAAGCCAAATATTAGCTACCACAAGAGGTAGCAATGACCACCAACCTGGGTAACTTTAAAGGGGATTTAGCCAAATTCATGGATGATAATGCTATCAGTGGCAGCTAGTCACAATAGCTACATTTTCATCTCCAACATCTAAGGCAGCACTTCTCTAACTATGGGTCATGATCCCTTTGGGGGTTGAATGATCCTTTTACAGGGATCTCCTAAGACCATTGGAAAACACATATTTCAGATGGTCTTAGGAGCCAAGACCATCAGTTGGGGGTCACCACAACACGAGGAACTCTGTTAAAGGGTTGAGGCATTAGGAAGGTTGAGAACCACATTTCTCTAAAGACCAACTCTGAGAGGTAGAGGCTGGAGGTGCTATTGTCATTATGTCTTTTTGTGGACCACTGGAACAGTCCAGGATGTCTCTTTTCACATTCTTTTTCAGTGGAATCATTAGAAATGGAACCTCCATGTTGGTACCAGTCTCCGCAAGTTGTTGAGGACAACTATGGGGCAAGATCTAGAATTCATGGTGGTCTCCCCATTGAAATATCCGGACACAGAATGCTGGACTAGATGGGTCTGATCCATAAGGCTCTTTTGGTATTCTCCTATCTTTCAATCAGGGATTGGATTGCACCAGGAGAAGATGCCGATTATTCCTGACTATCATGTTGGCATTCCAGTTGTTAGCCATTGTTGTATATTTTGAACATATCCTCTTCTAAGGGCAAGCTATATATAGGCCTCATTCCCACTTACAGATAAATCGGTGTGTGATCCGAATCGATGGATTGATTCAACATCAGATCGTGGTTTACACTACACTTGCCCCAATCACATTTCTGGCACCAAAATAACCAACTTGTGGTTCCCATTCACAAATGAATTGATTCAAAATGATTTGGTTCAGCCGGCTGAAGGGGAAATTTGAATCGATTCCAATCAGCTTGTGATTCACACTTGTGCGGAATCGATTTATCGAAAAAGAAGTGGAAAAAAATCAGTGTCAAAAAGACGTGGGTTAAATGGGTCTGGAGCATGGCCCCGCCTCTCAGAATCACTTCAGCGATTTGGATTAAGTTGGAGTCAGGTTCAAACTGAATCGTGATCCAGTTTAAAAGGTAAATACACATCCAAACACACATACTGAAATACCTCTTGGTGTCTGCTTCCTATATCTTGTACGCGAGTCCTTCATCCATGGCAGATGAAGACCTGTTAAGATGTTGGAATACAGGCCACCCAGATAATTTGAACCCAACCCAAGGGTGTTTGTTTGTTAAAAATTAGACTTTCTGACTAACTTATCTCCCCGAGATCATAATTAGGCAGAACAGGTTGCATTTGCTTGGTGAGGAATGATGAAACATGAAATTGTTTGGGTGTTTTCTCAACCAGTCATAGTCAGACTGGTGAAAGAGGGTGTGGTGGAGTTCCCAACGGATATCACTATTCTTTTTTTATCTCATATTTTGAATGAATTGGGGTTCTTTCAATAAAAAAAGTGGATACAAGCAAGAGACACAGTTTTGATCCAGTGGTGTAAAAATGCATGGCCTTTTGGTGAGCCCTAGAAGGAAGACTGGGACCCCAAGAGGACCTCATGTGGTCACAAGATTTGGGGCCTCTCACTTCTTTGCCAATGTTCAGAAATGATTGGAGCTGTAGTCCAAGGCTGCGCCTGCACTTCAGAAATAATGCAGTTTGACACCTCTTGAACTGCCATGGCTCAAGGCTATGGGAATCTGGGATTTGTAGTTTTGTGAGCTATTTAGCCTGCTTTGCCATCCAGCTACAGATATCAGGATCCCATAGGATGGAGCATGGCAGTTAAAGCAGAGTAAAATTTTATTATTTCTGCCTTGTAGAACAGTGCTATGGGAACAGCCTTGGTGATGCCTCTCCTTAGCCCTCTAGAGAGCCGTTTCTTCTAGAGAGCCACAGCAGACCACACTAGGCTAAGGATACATCTACAGTTTTACATCACTTTTAAGCGCTACAGTTCCATCCAATGAAAGCCTGGGATTTATAGTTTTATAAGGTCTTGAGCTTTTTCTGCCAAGGAGTGCTGGTGTTTCACAAAATGACAAATCCCAGGATTCTTAGGATGGACCCATGGCAGTCAAAGTAGTGTCAAACTGCATTATTTCTATAGTGCAGATGAACCCTAGCTTGGAAAACAGTCTGGCCTAGTTAGGAAATACTGAATAAGTTGCAAGAGAAGGGCCATAGCTTAGTTGCCAAGCACCTCCTTTAAAGGGACAACAGCCAACCATCCATCCATGGCAGCATCCCCATGTCTTGTGCTGCCAGAACAACCATTATTGGGTTCGTCAGAGTTGGTACAAGGCTGGTGTGTGAGCATGTATGCCTTCAAAACAATGGAAGTAAGGAATGAACACCATGGACACTCATATGCCTTGGATGCAAGAAAACTTTAATGCCTTCTCAAGAATGTCCAAGAAGAAAGGTGAAAGAATATATTTTCCAAGCTGGAAGACTGGAGTTGAAGCTTGGAGGAGGTATTAATCAGAGATTACGTGCAAGCGGAGAAGACATGGCCAAACGGTAATGGGCATCATGCCTTGGACCTCTGCTCTTTTTTTGAAGCCCTCTACTTCATCTGCTGGGTTGGCATCTTCATCTGAGAAGATCCTCCTCCACCACCCCCACTGCAACACCCTCCGCTGCTTCCACCACTGCTACCGCAGCATCCTCCGCTGCTCTGGCTTTGTTGAGAAGATCCGCCACTCCGTCTGCAACATCCTCCAGAAGATCCTCCACTGCTACAACAGCCGCCGCTGCTGCTGCGGCTTTGCTGAGATCCTCCGCTGCTGTGGCAGCCGCCACCGCCACCTCCACCTCCACCTCGGCAGCAACAGGAGCTTCCTCTCTGTTGTTGTTGGCTCATCTTTTCACTGGGTCAAAGAACTCTAAGAAAGGGGAGGAGAGAAAAAGAGTTGGCATAAGTTTGTAGCTGCAGTCTCAAGGCTGATATCTCTGGTACCTGAAGATACACTTAGGAGGTGCAACACCTTCCATTGTTCCAAAACTGTTGCTTTGAATTTTTCTTGGGTGCTTTTCAGACTCTTCATGTTCTGTGCTGAAGAATTTCCAATCCCTGAGAGTCTTGTTTCCAAGACAGGTGAAAGTGGTTCGTATTAGTATGTGGGGACACCCTTTTCCAGCTAAGGACCAGATTACCTGAGAGAACCTCTCCCAACATGCCAACCTTCCATGCCAAGCTTCAGAGAAGGCATTGTTGTGCATTGCTGAATTTCAGTTTGATAGTCTTCTAGATGTGTGTGAGTGTTGTGTCCCTTCAAATCACTTTAAGTGACTAGTGCTCATTAGATTCTCCCTTTTTCCTCTTTGAGTATATGCAAGGTGAAATCTACTCATGTATTGCAAGCTATTAAGAAGAAGGTATCATATTAATGATACCAATTAATTCTCGGATGCTGGAAGTTAAGGCCTCAGTAATGTTTTCTGCAATCCAGATTGGCACATCTCTTGATAAGAGTGTGAGATACGGTAGTTTTTATTTCATATATATATATATATATATATATATGGCGTTTGAAGAGTATTACCATTGTCATCCCCATCTCTCTCTTTCCAAGAGTGCATCTGTGCACATTTTAGAAAGGAAGACAACTTTATGCCTAGAGAAGAAAGCTCCACAGGAGCGCAGTACAGTCCCAGTAGGTTTGCCCAAGAAAGAGCTATGAAGCATCTGTATATTCTTGGATATTTAAGTCTTGATCGATTTTGCACTGCCCTGAGACTCCTGTTTCCTGTCTTCAAACACTGGGGATTTATTTCATCCTTTTAAAGATTTCAGTAGAGGCCTTAGACAAAGTTAACCAAGTACAAGTCAAATTGTCCTAAGCAACACCATGGCATAGGAATGTGTTCACGAAGTTTCTTCTCAAAGGAAGCAGTGAGTAACTCTAGCAATTGTGAAGTTGAAGGCTTTCATGGTTGGCATCCATAGTTTTTTGTGGGGGTTTTCGGGCTCTGTGGCCATGTTCTAGAAGAGTTTATTCTTGGCGTTTCACCAGCATCTGTGGCTGGCATCTTCAGAGAATGTGAAGAATATTCTCTGAAGATGCCAGCCACAGATTCTAGCAAAACGTCAGGAACAAACTCTTCTCTAACAATTGTCTTTCTTCTACAAGAAGGTCTTCAAAAACCAATTTGCAATTCAGGATGTCTTCGGCACAAAATTAATTTGCGCTTGTTCTGCACATAGAAGAGCATTTGATGTCTCCAGTGCAGAAAATACTGTTTCCTGCACAAAGCCATCATGTGTGAATTTGGGGCAGAATAAGTCCTGAACTGCATAGATTCTCATCTGCCCAGGAATCTTCTCACCAGGGTTTCTTAACAATAAAAAAAAATCAGCTTTCCTACCACTTTTTGAATATTTTTAATATTCATTCCATCGCTACTACACCATGATCATCCTCTCCTCCATCGTCACCAACACCTGCCACTACCATCATCCCTGATGTAAGTTCTCCTAGATCTTGCTTCTACATGCATACAGTGATATTTATCAAGCTGCCACCATATAGGTGGACAACACTAGCCCTATGAGTTATCTATATAAGAACATCTTGGTAGAGTTGCTGGTATCTTTAGGAAGAAGGATTTCAGATTGACAGGAAGGCAGCTAGCTTTCTGACGTCTAAAGAATCCAAGACTGCAGCCACACTGCAGAATTAATGCTGCTTGACACCACTTTAATTGCCATGGCTCCATCCTAGGGAATCCTGCAATTAGTAGTTTGTTGTAGCACCAGAGACAGAGAGGGTTAAAGATCTCCCAAAACTACAAATCCCAGTATTCCAAAGCATTGAACCATGGCAGTTAAAGCAGGGTCGAGATGCATTCATTCTGCTGTGTAGATGCAACCCAAGAGAACTTCTGGTCAAGAAGAGACAAAAGGAACCAGACTTTATCAAGTATAAACAAGCTTCCAATGGGAATAGGAAGCAAACATCCATCAACAGGAGAATACATGTTGTGGATATAGATCTTGGAAATCCTCCCAGTTGTAGCATTTGGGGTGACACATCTTCAAAGCCATTATCCCTTCTTGCTTAGCTTTGGAAGAAGCCATCAGGTGGATCAATGGAGAGCTCAGGAAGAGGACCGAAATAAGTGCTCATGCTTACCTAAGATGATCTCCAAGAAGACACAGCTCAGTCAAGTGTCACCGACCGAATGAGGTGCCGTTGGGAAGATGGACCTTTTATACCATCTCTGCATGGACCTTTTCAGAAATGAGCCACATTCCGATAGTGCCAATTGTCCCTGGGTGCACCCAATGCTTCACCTGACCTCAACTTCCCACCATCTCCAATGTATTAATCTTGACTCATGCATGCATGAGATACTGATCTTCCGTTAGACTGAAGACTGCACCTGCCTCTGCCTGAAAATGTGGGTGCCACCTGTCATCCCACAGGGATGTAACAACCGGCTTCGCCTTATGGATGTCAGGGATAATTTCCCAACATATTTGGCATCTATTGGATGTTCTACATATTCTTTTGGCTGGCTTTAACCCTGGTCTTGATCTGAATTAAATCAGTCCCTTCGTTCCAAAAAAAGAAGAATGCAAAGGGGTCTTGTTGCACCTTTGAGACTAAACTGGGCAAAAGAAGTTGTAGCTTTAGCCCGAAAGCTAATGCTACAAATTCTTTGACTCACTTGATCTCAAAGATGCTACTAGATCCCTTGTGTATGGATTTTGCAGACTAACATAGCTCAATTCTTCCAAAAGAGAAACTTTATTAAAACCAGCCCCCAGATGCACCTACACTGCAGAATTAATGTAGTTTGACACTGCTTTAACTGCCATGTTAAGTCTTGTGAGATATTTAGCTGTCTCTGCCAGAGAGCTCTGATGTTACAGCAACAAACTACAAATCCCAGGATTCCATAGCATTGAGCCATGGCAGTTAAGGCAGTGTCAAGCTGCATTAATTCTGCAGTGTGGCAGCAGCCCAATGATGATGATGATGATGATGATGTTTATTACTATTTCCCGCCTCTCCCTTCAGATCGAGGCAGGATTCCAACAAAGTTTTAAAATACAATACCAAAGTCATCAAAGACTCCTATGTAGTTGATCTTCCTCATGAATTATCAGTCAGAACTATATTAACTGATCAAGGAGTAAGAAATATTAAGGTGACTCTCATTATTAAATCCACCCTGGGACAATAACGCTGCTTTGAGGCCTATATTGAGGGGAAGGTGGGAAAATAATAATAATAATAATAATAATAATAATAATAATAGCCCACAATCTATCCCGAGCACATTTATTTGGGAGTAAGCTACACCAAACACATGGAGAACAGTTCTAAGTACACATTGTGCTTGTCAGAGTCTTTATGTTAAAGGATGTTTCAGTGAAAACGGCTGGGAGAAAATAATTTGCCCACTCCCTGCAAGTGTCTACAAGTAGACAAAATTAGAATAATAGAATCATAGAATCCTAAGACCTTATCAGATGGGAGGAATTTCTCTTTATTGTGAATGGAGCCAATTGGAGCTAATTCGAATTCACATGAATTCACTAGTTTAGCGAATTTACATAAATTCCAATTGCATTCGGAATGCGTTCAGAATGACTTGCTATTGTTCGAAAATGACATCCATTGCCCGAAATTGCGTGAGATGCTTTAATTCGCAATAAAGTAAAACCCATGATTGCATTCAGAATGACTTCCCTTTTGCCCGAAATTGCGTGAGATACTTTAATTCTCAATAACATGAAACCACATGATTGTGTTCTGAAGTTCTGAAATACTTCTGAAGTGCTGAAGTGCTAAAAAAGCTGACGGAAGCTTCTGTCTTTGCTGGTTTGCATGTTACCCAGTTTTTCTCGTTTCTGTGCTTAAAATGGCAAAATTTTCAGTTTCTGCACAGTTTTCTGGGCAAGTTGTGCAACTTTCATAGAGTTGTGCAGTTTTGGAGGAGGAAATTCCCAAATGTTCCAAATCTACATGATTAAAAAAAAACCACTTTTTTATTGTTCTCAACATCCTCCAGGAATTAGAAAAAACTGAGATTGACCATCCCTATTATGTATGGCTATTGCTTACCATCCGGACATTGATGAAATGGATCTACCAATCAATCAATCTATCTATCTATCTATTTTATTTTATTTTATTTTTTTATGCTGGCTTAATGGCTGTAATAAAGAAGTGATTGATTGATTGATTGATTGAAATGGATCTACTATGGTAGAGACAAGCCATAAAATGGTAGCCATGTTTGTTTGTTTGCTTGCTTGTTTTTATCCCACCTTTCTCCCAATTTGGGACCCAAGGCGGCTCACTCTCTCTTTATATATGTGTATGTGTGTGTGTGTGTGTGTGTATGCATATATGTATATATCTCACTTTTAAAAACAATCAAAATAATCTAATGAACACAGTAAAAAATACATCATACAAAATTTAAATTTTTTGTGCAAAGATGTTGCCTTTTGTGCAAGTGTTGCTTTGGATGTAAAACGCAAGCGTTCATGCAAGCAAACCTTTACAAGATTTGCAGTAAAAAGTCGTTTTATTGTCATTTGCCAGAAAGAGATAAGCAAAAAATGCACCAGTTCCTACATCTCAGCCTAAGCTACCAAACAGAGGAGTTTATCCTATGACGGATTTTGGGGGTATAATGCAATGGCAATCCGAATGCAATCATGGGGTTTCACGTTATTGTGTATGAGTGTATCTCACACAATTTCAGGCAAAAGGGAAGTCATTCCAAACGCAATTATGGGGTTTCACGTAACTGCGTATTAGAGTATCTCACACAATTTCGGGCAATGGGGTGTCATTTTTGGGAAATGGGAAGTCATTCTGAATGCATTCCAAACACAATCAGATTTCATGTAAATTCGCTAAACTAGCAAATTCACATAATTGCGAATTAGCTCCATTCGCAATTGAGAGAAATTCCTCCTGTGTGATAAACTCCAGGAACTCAGGGAGATTAAAATGGGATTTTTGGAGGGAAGGAGGGGAAGATAAAAATTAATATAAAGAGGTATATTGGACCAAACATGTTTATTGTTTTCATGGCAACGACAAGCGATTTCAAGTGAGCCCTGAATGGAACAGATCTGATGGAAAAAACAATGCTTTACAGAAATGCTATTTTTAAAATGTTCTGTTCCAGCCCAGGTGGGGTTTCCTTGTGTCAACCAAGTAATTGCTAGTGAATATATATACATGGCCATTTATAAGATGGAGACTAAATTTAAAACACAGGGAACTAGTGCGTAATATTTCATTTCATCTAATTTGAAGGGGTAGGTAGTTGAGTTTCGATCCATCCCCCAGTGGGTGTTTTTCTACAAAAACCTATAAAATGTGTCCTCTGGGCTTCAGATTATCACTTATTCTCAATGGTATTTCTTTTTCATCTTACCTGAGCAGAGAAAAAGGGTGAGTACAAAAGTACCAGACAGTGGTCTGTAGGAGTTAGGGGTGTAATCCTAAGCAGTGAGTAATTTTAGCAATTTTCTTCCAGCTGTGAGAATGACTTTGGGAATCATTTTATTTTAGGAGTCTTTTCGCAATTTTAGTTCTTTTCTGTACAACATTCCACGTTATGGTTTTGCCCTGAAAAATTGTCTCCACAGAAAATAGCATTTTTTGCCCAGAAATTATATATTCCTGTGTAGAATTTTTTTTTTTCTACAGAGAAAATTCTTCTTTTTTTCCTGCGCAGAAAATGCTGGTTTCTATGCAAATCACTTATGTGTTAATTTTGCACAGACTTACTGCGTTATCACAAAAGGCAGCAAACAGGATTTAAACGAGAGTTAAAATAGAGAAAACCAGGAAATGTCTTGTGATAAACATCAGGCATTTCCTGGTTTTCTCTAGTTTAATGGTTTCCTCTAGTTTAACTCTTGTTTAAATCCTGTTTGCCCCCTAATGTGATAAAGTAGTAAGTCTGCAATTACAATTATGAACCCCTTAGTTTTAAACGTAAAGAAGCTATCTGTGATCCTCAACCCTCTACTCCAAATAAAGTTAAGAGTTAATATGATAACTCTGTTTAAATATTTGAAGGGATGTTGAAGATAGAGCAAGCTTATTTTCTGCTGCTCCAAAGAACAGGAAATGGAGCAATGGATGCAAGCTACAGGAAAAGAGATTCCACCTAGTGATGTAAAGAATATTCCTCAAAATTCGATAAACAGAAGAAATTTCTGTTATTCGAAGATTTCGAAAGCTTTTTAAAGAGGAGAAATTATGAGCACTTCTCTATCAACGAGTAACAATTTTGGTTTTTAATTCAATGGCCAGGATTTGAGTATTTTGCATAAGCAAAGCTACCATTAATATTGGGTTTTTCTAGTAGAGGAACATTCTTTAAACCTCTGCTAAACTTCCTTTTGACATGCGAATTGAGTTTGAAATACCAGGTAATTAGTCTAAATGTTCGCCTCCCTTGTCTTTTATTTCCATTTGAGAAATTTGTGAAAAACATTTCTCGACAAGGAGAGAAAAAATAACCTTTTGAAAGTTTTGAAAAGATTATATTTTTAAAAAAAAATCACATGTAGTTCTCAATGGGAGAGAAGAAAAAAAATTGGTTTGTCACAACACTACGAGATTGCCATGAATTGTCATCATTGTCACCCTAAATATTGGAAAAACTTCCTGACAATAAGAGCTGTTTGACAGTGGAACACACTCCTTTGGAGTGTGGTGGAGTGTACACCTTTGGAGGTTTTAAAAAGAGACTGGATGGCCATCTGTCAGGGATGCTTTGATCGTGAGTTCCTGCATAGCAGGGGCTTGGACTGGATGGCCCTTGAAGTCTCTTCCAGCTCTATGATTCTGTGATTCTATAGGCTCAGCACTGTGGATGGCTCATTTAAACATCAGACTTAAGTTGACTCAATCCCCCTCCCATTCAAACAGAAGTCCCCAGCCACCATAGAGTTGGACAGCCCTCCTCCTCCTCTTCCTCCTCTTCAGCTTTTGCAACTCTTCCATTCCAGGTTGATCCGATCCGTGCCTCCAATGTCGACTCAGAGAAGAGAATGCAACAAGACCCCACCACCACCAAACAAGAACCAGCCTCCCACATGTGCATGGGCTCCAGAGCCTCAGAGAGATGCCCAGCGTGAAGCCTCATACCAAAGCAAGGAGCAAGAACAACAGAAGGTGAGCAGCCCTGGGGCAAAAGAGAAACCACAAGGATCCTGCCTTTCTCGCCGTGAGGCACGCTAGGCCCTGGAAACCAACTAATGAAGCACAACGGTTGCCCTTCATTCCTGGCATAACAGGAAAGGTCGTGGTTTGGCTGTGGTCAACCGAATGACTAAAGCAAGAGGCTTTCTCGCTCAATGTATTTCTCTGCAACTGCAATGCAATGTGATCCTATGCAATCAAAATAATGAGACCAATAAATGAAGGGATGCCTTTGAGGCATTGTATTGCCTGATTTTGTTGTCGTTGGTTGTTGTTGTTGTTGTTGGATGTTGTGTTCCAGTAATGACTGATGTTTCCTGCATGGCAGGGGGTTGGACTGGATGGTCCTTGTAGTCTCTTCCAACTTTATGATTCTATGATTCTATGATTCTCTTTACTTTACTATAATCTGCTCAATACTCACCAGGCTAAGAACTGTTTTCCTTTTGTGTCCCTTGAAGTCTTTTCTGACTTATGGCAACCCTAAGGAAAATCTATCATGGGTTTTATTCTGGGCTGAGAGTGTACGATGCACCTAAGGTCACCATGGCCAAATGGGGAATCAAACCCTGATCTCCAGAGTTGTAATCCAATGCTAAAACCATTACAACATGCTGGCTGTCGCTCATGGAATACCCCACAAAAAAAGGACACTACTGGCACCTGTTTCCTAACCTTCTCTTTATATGAATTCCTAAAATTCAGGAATATATGTATTCCCAAACTTTGGGACTGCATACAGTGGGCCATTGTTAGCCATTGGGGTTGGGTTCCAGGACTATTCATTAAAAGAACCTAGTTAAAGTTAGGTTTCTGGACCTCTTCAATTTTGTACCTGTTTCATAACCTTCTCTTTACCAAAATCCATGGATACTCAAGTCCCATCAATACAGTGGCATAGCAAGATGGCGTCCCATATATAAAATAGCAAGTCAAGGTTTGCGATTGGGAATTTATACTTTTCAAAATATTTTCAAGCGATGGATGGTTGAATCCATGGATAAAGAATCTGTGGATATGAAGACCCAATCGTTTAAAGAGAGGATTATGAAACAGGGACAAAATGAAGAGGTCCAGAGACTAACTTTAACTGGGTTCTTTTTGTGCATAGTTTTATTTTTTAATTGATAGGCACAAAGATATATGTGGGTTTGTTTATGAGGAATTACATCAGCATGAATAGTTGGCATATTGCTTTCAATATTCAAAATTCAAAATGTAGCAAGACGAGAAGGAAAGAGTGGGAAGAAAAAGAAGAAAGGGAAGTAAATATTTTTGTCCAGACTATAAGTAGTGTCCAAAATGATAACTTGGGTCAATAATAACGGGTGAAAATGGATGAACATCAGTTTCTATAATGTTACCTGAAATTAGATATGAATACATGGGGGGGGGGTGAGAAATATCCAGCACATTTCAAGAAATAGTTTTGATGCAAACTTGAGAACAGGCAGGTAAAGTCAAAACAAAAAAAGGAGAACTGAAAACTCTTAATACTCCCAGAGACATCTTTCACCCTTTTGTATGTGTCCTTATTGTACACATCGACAGTCCTAAATGGCTTGATTTAAGAGACAGCCACAAAAGAAGGTGCAAAAAGGTTCAGGAGAAGGTTGCCACTCTTAACCGCTTCTCCTGGAAGCAACCCAGATGTAACCACTACCATCTGATTGCACAGGCAGGCCTATAGCGAGTAGCACAAGTGTGGTGTAATGGTTACAATCTAAGGCTAGGAGTGGAGAGACCCAAGTTCAAATCCTACTTAGCTCAGGGGATGATGGTGAGCAAGTCACTTAGCCCCGCTTACTGAACATGGTTGTGGTCAAGATCAAAACGGGGCAGGGAGGTCCTTGTCTGAAGCGCTTGGAGGAAATTCCAAGGAGAAATGGCAGGATTTAAATGGAACATTAAATAAATATATAATTATAGGTTGTACCACGGCCATTACAGAAGTCGGGAAATTAACTTCTTAACAAGCAACTGCCTGCGATTGGAAATAACTTGTTAACAGATGATGAGTTACTTGTGGTTCTTTCCGTCACATCATTGACGCCATCACCCAAGGACAGCATTGAACATTGTTGAATCGATGGAACATACATAAGTGTTGACTTACATTGGTTCCATGGGTCTGCTGTAGCTAGGACTAATTGGTTTGGGATATAGGATCATACAGATGGAAGAGACCACACGGGTCATCCTATTCAACCTCCTGCCATGTAGGAATGTACAATCAAAGGATTGTCTATTAGGATTGTTATTTAATTAAATCCAAATTGAGCCTCAATGTGATCTGGCTGTGACATCTGTCACCCCATCGATCGACAGAGTTAATTCTGCTGATCTGGATGGTTTCATGCCTCACTGCTCCATGTGCATCCCTCATGAAACTGAACACCTGATGGAAGGGGATGGCCATCTCTGATAGAAGAAGTGAACCATTCTTCAGTCAACGGTATACAATAGATGAGCATCCTTGCTGCAACCTCCAAACAAGCTCAAAGTCCACATTGAACCAACCTAATAAAGTTATTGTATATACTCATGTGTAGCTCTAGAAATTTAGGGTAAAAATTGACCGAAAAACCTGAGTAGACATATCCATGGGTCAATGTAAGTACTGTATCTTGATGCATATATATATATATATATATGGTAAAAGGCACAAGTTTATCTGACCTGGAAGCACTGACCCCCCTTCTACCTTCTCAGCCATCCAGCCTTTAGTATGTACATAAATAGTTGTGTCTGCTGGAATTTTGTAAGTTCTTTTCCTTTACTTTGTCCTTTACAACTTTCATTACAAGTCAAGTTTTACACTTGGCTTGTCCATGGGTCATAACAAAATGCATAATTTTGGCCCCAAAATTTGCCCTTGACTTATATATGAGGTTGATTTATATATATATATATATATAAAATATATGGTAAAAAAAAATAAAGCTGGTCTTCTAAGTCAGTGAACTTTTTCAAAATATCTTTTTGGGAATATGGTCAACTTATATTAATGTAGGAGCCAATGTGACCTAGTGGTTTGATCACTGGACTACCCCTCTGGAGATTAGGGTTCAATCTTCACTTGGCCATGGAAATCCAGATTTGCTTTTTGGATTTTTTTTAATCTGAGGTGGTTTCTCATTCGTTACTTCTGAGAAATTGTGGTTGAGCAAGGATTTGAACTCTGGTTTCGCGAGTCTTAGTCCAACAACCAAACCACTATACCATGCTGGACCTGCAGGGGTCCTCCATCATACTATCATCAAGAAGAAGAAGAGAATCCAGTGATTGGAACCAACCATCCAGGCCAATCTGGTCTCAAAATATTTTCAGTACTATGAAACATTCTTTTCCCCCATATCACCAGGCTGGTGAACAGCCCTGTCGCATGACCCATAAAAACAAGCACCTTGGAAGATGTTATACTTCTGGAATGCTGCTGCCCAAGCTATCGGTGTGGTTGAGCCGTCCAAATGCCACCTGGAGATGATCCTATCTCCAATCCATCTTCTGAATGTCAACTATGGATCAACTAGTCGCTTCCTGTACAATTAGCATGCCCACACACATTTCTCTGGGAGATGTGTTCATCCCTGCGAAGCCATTGATGACAGAATCTGGAACATTTTTAGGTGGCAATTTGTCAACACTAGGATATCCCGTGGATGCTGTCCAGTTGGGGTAATCCCATCAGATGGATAATTAAGATTAAGGCAAGGCTTTCAGCTGCGAGATGTGACAGTATGGAGAGAAGATCAGGGTATGGAAGAGCAGGTCACATCTGTGAAGTTCTTTTCTGTGGACTTCCTCCTTTTTCCAACCTCTAAATCCATTTTTCGTCAATTCTTTGAGGGTTTTAATCAGAAATTTATTCCAGGAATATTTTTCAAGTGTGCGCCATGGCTTCAGTCTTATTGGTCTATCCCAACTAAAGTACATCATTGAATCACATGTTGTACGATGAATCAACACACAGGTAAATTCTATTGATTCCATCCTGCTGGGAATACAAATAAAATTTAAGTCAGTGAAGGGATGCATTCTTCGGTTGCTGTCGCATGCCTTGAAGTCATTTCTGATTTACGGTGACCCTAAGGTGAACCTATCATGGGAGCTTCTTGGTCAGATTTGATCAGAGGAGGTTCACCATTGCTTCCCCCGAGGCTGAGAGAGTGTGACTTGCCCAAGGTTAGCCAGTGGGTTTCATGGCCAAGCTAGGAATCAAACCCTCGTCTCCAGAGTCATAGTCTAACATTCAAAACATTAATGGGTATATGCTTCCATTTACTAAAGCATATACCTGCACATTTTTTGACATCTTCACAAAGTCTGAGGAAAATTTGCAGAAGTGCAAAAATAAACCAAAATATTCCTTCCTTCCTTCCTTCCTTCCTTTTCTGGAACAGTTTGCCTAAACCATATTGTTAATTCCAATTACAGTAGAGTCTCAATTATTCTTCCTTCAGTTATCCAACATTTCGGATTATCCAACATCGCAGCTAATATGATTTCTTTAAATTTTCAGAGGACTGAACTGTTTGTACAACAATGTTGATCAGTGATTTCTTTACATTTACTTTTACTGTTATTGCATTAAAACTTCAACACATTTGCAATCCATAGTGATTTCAAGGCTTTTCTTGGACCTTTCGGATTATCCAACATTTTTGGTTATCCAACTATCAGCCGGTCCAGTTTATGTTGGATAATCGAGACACTACTGTATAAGAGACACATTGAAACAATACCGCAGGATTCATCTATGGGCTAGTCTACACATATTATGCAAATTGCCATGGATTTCCACATGTTTGCATTAACGCTTAATTGACTTCATTTTCCTATCCAAATTCCCTTCTATTCACCCCTCCTCTGCCAAAAATGGCTATAGCATGGCTTCAGCGAAACTATGTTTAATATGGCAGAGGGAGCCACACAAGAGGATTCATATCCAAACTTATAAGATTTAAACACCAAAACCAGTTGGATATAGATCTGTTAGTTCTCCATAATAATGGTTATTATTTCATTCTCTAACTCTTCCTAGCCAGGATAGGAGAGAAAATGTAAATTTGGTTAAATGTGTATTATGCATGGACTGAAATGAAATTTCTGCCCATCCCTACCAAGCAACTTCACAGCGGCTTCCATTTACCCGAATGGTATTGGAGATGGATCACACCAAACCTCGCCAGGTGCTGATTCCTATGAATTAAGATAAGGAGATAGGGATTTTATTTAAGGCCTTAAGAAGAAAGCCCCAATCCACCCACTAAGCCAAAAATTGCAGTGCCAAGGGGTGAAAAAAAAAGCTGTAGCCACACACAATCCACCAGCAGATACATATAGACATTCTTCAATGTAACCAGAGATAGCCATCTCGTGCATGAATGATTCAACGTAATTAGTGCAAAATAAAGCGTTGCAAAGGCTGGGCATTGGATGCTCCAAGAGCCAATGGGCCTTCTCAGGACGTGCCTCAATTTCCGAAAGGGGATATTGCAAGACGGTATAAAAATCCCTTTGTCTTGAGCATGTCTCACACCTTCAGCAACGTTTGACTTGGGTTGACCACATCTCAGTGAACAAGTGAGTATGAGGAAACCCCCCTCCCCTTCTCCTGAATGTTCCTTGATCTATAATAGAAATGGGGAAGCTATTTGTAAATATTTCAAAATGGTTGAGAAATGGGTTTCTTGAGTATTGAGAAACCCCGATTAGAAGAATCCTGGACCAATGACAATTTTCACAAATAGGGAATTGTTCTACGAAAAATTCTCGTGTGTTCGTTTTGCTCAGGGAACAGCATTTTCAGTGCAGAAAATAACACAGAAATATTGTTTTCTGTACAGAACGTGCTGTTTTTCTTTCTTTTCTTTTTTTGCGGAAAAATACCCCAGGTAAATTTTGCAGATGATAAGTCTTGAACAGACAATGGCCTACAAAATCTTCGCAAAAAACATGCTGCTTTAAAGACTTTTTCACAGGGAGAAAAAGTTTCCTAAAATTACTCGTTGCTTCCTTCAAGGTGAAATTTAGCAAGGAATTGCACCCCTAACTCTAGAAAGAGATACATTGCAATGTCCAATCTCAGTGATTTCAGAGATGGAACCGTGGACCAACTGGACCCAAAACATTTGTTCTGCCAGTGAGCTACAGTTGCTTCCTAGGAACCTGTTTTCAGTTTCATCATTTGGTCTCTCTAGTATTTCATCAGTTTTGACAGCTGATATATTCTCTAACCAGAGATCCCAAAGGTGGCACTCTGAGCCTTCTTCATGCAAAGCAGGTGAATTTGTGCCAAGAAAAGGTCCTTCTCATTGGACATAAGGCCTAAGATTTTGCATCAGGTTCGTACAATGCAAATCGCCACATGTGGAGTTATGCGTCAATTGTGCCATGCAGGCTTTGTGTTCAGTGGCAGTATTGCACCACTGAATGCACATCTGTAACATTATTTTCTTCCAATTAATATTTTCCTTTTTTCCTCAAAAACTGTGAGCAAAATTTTGCATTTTCATTTTGTAAATAATTTTTATTAAATTGCACACAATTTTAAAATAACACAATAACAAAACAACATCAAAAGACAATGCAGTTATATTTAATAAGATTAAACTAAAAAAAGACTGCTGAATATCTAAATTAGGAATGATATTTGTCCATACTATTGACTTTTGATTGTACATTTACGATTATCTACATCTACTTATTCTCGATATTACTTTCTACTTTTGTACCCTTCGCAGATAAAATAGAATTATTCCAAATTTCTTATTTCTGATATATTTTCATATTTTTTCCTTTCCTTTTCTTTATTATATCTGAAATTTATCCATTTCAATTACATTACAACAGTATCCTCCTATCTTTGTAACAGTTTGACTTGTATTTTATCTGGCCCTTCCACCCAATCTCGGTTAAATCTTTCTACTGATTTGTTTCGAATTAGACAGTTCAGCTTGTCCATTTCTATGTAGTCCAGTACTTTCTAATACTAATAGGTTATGATTCTATGATTCAACTTTTCCATTTTCAAAGGCTATTCACAGTTCAGAACTTTTTCTGTGGAAAAAAAAAGTACACGATTTTTGGCACAGAAAACTGGATTTTCTGCCCAGAAAACAAGTTTCCAGAAAAGAAAAAAAAGTATTTCCTGTAGAGAAATGCTATGTGCAGAGGAAACTGTTCTATTAATGTGTACTCTGCCCTATTCTCTGTCAAGGCTCAACATAAGCCATTACCATGAATTCTTGGTAGAGTAGATGGTAGAGAATTTTTGGTAGAGTAAATAATTTTATATGTTCTTTCAGTTCACCGTGGGGTGGTACAGACCGCCCAAAAAGACGCTGCGGCAAAGGTGCACAGTTAAAAAGGAACGGGGAAACCCTGCTCCTTTTTAGCATTGTAGTTGCGATGCAATAAAGATAAAAGGCACCATAGGGCACCTTTACTCCGTCGCAACTGCACAGCTCCGCCTAAAAGTTGTGCAGCTGCGACGGCATTGTTAGGTATGCCATTTAAATGGCGCTACGTAACAACAATGCCCCCGTCACATGCTAGGGTTGTGGGGCATGTGGAAGCCCTGTCCCGAGGCAACCCTAGCATGTAACAGGCGCACCTCAAAAGGCTGGTCTGTACTGGCCCTGAGATTGGTAATAAAAATCCCTAGAACCACCAGTCATGGATGGCAACATGTTAACTACATAATCAAAAGGACTGGAAATGATACTCTTAGCATCAAACACAGAGAAATTGATACAGAAAACCTGAGGTCAATGGAAAATGTGTCTCCAAATTAGTGATGAGCAACTGTGATGGGCCTGGAACCAATTATTTTGCCCCCAGGGACCCTCCTGGAGCCACATGGATGTTCAAAATGGCACCCTTCAAAAATCTTCCTGTTTGGAAGATTGTGTACCATTTTAAGTGCAGGGGGCCTCCAACCTATTTAAAATATTATTTGCTATTCCTAGAGATTCTCAAGTGAGACAATTCATCCATCTTTTGGGGAACAAGAAACAGGGCAGTCCAGGTATTCTGAAACGGTCAAGGGTCACAAAAACTTTTGCTATGCTTTGAATTCATTGATCCGTGCTCCAGTGATAAGAACATGGAGCAACGGATTCAAGGGAAAGGAAAAGAGATTCCACCTCAACATTAGGAAGAATTTCCTGATGGTAAGAGCTGGTTGACAGTGGAATATGCTGCCTCGGAGTGTGGTGGAGTCTCCTTCTTTGGAAGCTGAATGGCCATCTGTCAGGAGTACATCAATTCTGTGTTCCTGCAGGGCAAAATGGGGTTGTTCTGAATGGTCCTTGGGGTCCCTTCCAACTCTATGATTCTACGGTACTGTTCTATGATGCTAAAAGCAGTCTTGGGGACCACTTCACCCATTTCCACTTTAAAACCTGGTCTAAGCACTTGTTCCCATTGAGTCTTCACCCACAAAGTGGTTCTCTTCTCCTCTCTTCCTTTCCCTGTCAAATGTTGCAGAGTTTCCACAAACCCCTGGAAAAGATGAGCCAACAACAACAAAGAGGAGGCAGCTGCTGTTGCTGTGGATGCTGTGGTGGAAGCAGCGGAGGATGCTGTGGTGGTGGAAGCAGCAGCGGAGGATGTTGTAGCAGCAGCCGTGGTGGAAAATATCCTCAGCAAATTCAAAGCAGTGGGGGATGTTGTGGAGGCAGCGGTAGTGGCAGAGGGTGTTGCGGTGGGTGTTGTGGAGGCAGCCGAGGTGGGTGTTGTGGTGGTGGAGTTTCCCAACAGAAGCAACAGAAGATCTATCCCCAGAACCTGAAGTAGATGCCTTCAAGGAAGCTGGAAACTCCAACCCAATGGTGGTCAGCACCAACTGACTCTCCCTTCTTTTCTTCCAAGCCAACGCTAGTATCTTTGGGTGCTCGAACTTCAGACTCCCTGGCTTGAGCATGTATCTGCTTTCAGACCTTACGTCTTTTCATATCCCTGCAAAGTGATTAAAGCTTTCTTTCACACCAGCAGATCAATGTGCTAATGTTCTCTTTCGCTTTTGGTAAGTGCGCCAGAAATGGTTTGATTTGGGGAAGTGTTCAAATCATGTAATTTTTCACCGACATGACAGAGTTAAACAACAACAGCTTGAGTAACCATGAAAATAAAATTATAGGACATGGAAGTGCTCGTGCCCAAAGTGACTGAAAGAAACATTTTCCTAAATCCATTCCTGAACCACTTCTTCCAGCTAAATGTCCACATTTTCACAATCACCCCATCTGATCTTCAACTAGTAGTGGATGAGAACTCTGTCCCGGTTCATTTTTGGTAAGAATTTCCCTAAATTGGCAAGTTTCTTTATATATTTCAAGGCATATATTGGTCAGGGTGGGGGACATTTTGTTTTGTACCAAAGTCATTCTAAATATAGGGCCGCATGCCTTAACTCTAAACTTTAAATTGGCAAAGTAATTGAATCAATTGGATTTAGCTATATGTTGAATCATCATTCAATCAAACGTGCGTATCCTAGTCAAGAGTAACCAACAGAATTCCAGTCAATGTTCAATTACAACTCCCCTCGGTCTTGCCTTTGCTGGATATTGGTTGTTGCAATCCACCAACATCTGGAGGCCTCAACCTTCCCCACCCGAAATTCAGAGACTTCATAGAGCACTAGTTCCCAAACTTTGGTCCTCCAGGGGTTTTGGACTTCTGTTCCCAGAATCCCTAACCAACATGGCCAACAATCAGCTATTTGGGAGGCTGGAGTCCAAAATATCTGGAGGACCAAAGTTTGGGAACCACTGAGATAGAGCTTTACTAGGGATCTAACCCTGCATGCCTATTACATAGTTAGGCATCATTTGGAATTGATCACTTGACTCCCATGACCAATTCTCTTCTGCCTTCAGAGTCTCCAGAAATACTCAAAGTAGAGATGGAGACAAACTGAAAGGCAGTGACTTTTTGATATTATTGGTGGTATGGAACATGGTTTATAACTTTTTCAATTGAGTCAGAAGCTGGAAAGCATCAAAGGCCCCACTATGTGTGAAAACCAGGGGACAAATTGGTACCCTGCCTGTCCTAGAAATTTCTGGACTTCTCGTTTTGTATGGGGTCATGGCCCTTACACATTAAAGTCAAAATGAATTCCTTGTTGCTGCACAGTTAGAGATGCAAGATTTTGCAACATATGGAGATAAAATCTTGTGATGCTTATTTTAGCGGAGGAACTGCACCACAAATATCAATAGATAGACAGACAGATAGATCGATCTGCTTTGTTTCTCATTAGAACCCGGAGGGCAATCAATGTCATAAACTGACATTTATGTCATAAACTGGCAAAAAAAACAACAACATGCAAATCTATTCCTGTTTTCCTACAAACTTCCTTGATTTTAGCAACCCAGTTTAGAAGAAAAACTGATACATTCATGACTACTGATATCTCAAGTTTCTTAGCAAGGTTGAGACTTACCTCCTTCTTATTTATTATTAGAGTATTTATACCCCACCCTTCAGCCTTAAAGGCTATCAGAGCAGCTTACAATTATTATTTTTAATAGACGGTTCCCTGCCCTCAGGCTTACAATCTAAAAGGACACGACACAAAAGGAGAAGGGAACAGTGTTGGGGAAGGGGACCAGTTCCAAAAGTTCTTCTCTCTCTCCGAGGCCTGGACCAAGGTGGAGGGAGGGCTCTGCTTCTTAGTTCAGGCCAGGCCTGATGGAGCTGGCAGGTCTCTCTCTCCCTCTGAAGATGTAGATGGCAAAGGGAGGGCTTCTGTATTAAGATGGATCATTCTTACTTATTTTATGAGATACACTGCATTTTTTAAAAACTCTTGCACCGCAGCCAGAAAGGCCTATCAGCTTGCAAAGAGCTTATTTATAAATAAATAAACTACTTTCACATTTGCCCCCACAATCTAAAAAGGCATGACACAAAATGAAGAAGAGGGGGGAAATAGAAGTAGTTTTTCATTGCGGTTGAAGAAATGCCCCCGCCTCATCTATCTCTCTCTCTCTCTTTCTCTCTCTCTATTCTGCAGCAGCAATGAAAGGCAAGTGAAGGAAAGAGATCTGTAAAGTTACTTTTGGGAGGTAGAACTCCAATTGGCCATGCTGGCTGGAGCATTCTGGGAGCTATGGTTTTAAAAAGTGAATTTTCGACACTATCAGGAGAAGCTTCCGAATGTAACCTCAGAAGTATAGCCTTGAGGAGCTCACCATCACAGAATAGGTTCAGCCTCTTGGATCGTGCCTTTAAAGTTCAGGCTCAAACCCAAAACAGATTTACCATCCCACTGACATCAAAGCTAATAGGTGCCAGTGTGCAGACTTAGGAAAGGACTTAAGGAGTGTCAGAAGGCAAGGTCTGCATTGTCACTAAGGACGTTCTCAGACGACGGAAACTGGAAGTATAATCCATCTGAACGCAATCATGGGGTTTCACGTTATTGCTTATTAGAGTATCTCACACAATTTCAGGCAAAAGGGAAGTCATTCCAAATGCAACCATGGGTTAATTAAGGACGTTATCCGAAGACGGAAATTGGAAGTATAATCCAATGGCAATCCGAAAGCAATCATGGGGATTTCCCGTTATTGCGTATTAGAGTATCTCACACAATTTTGGGCAATGGGAAGTCATTTTCGGGCGATGGGAAGTCATTCTGAACGCATTCCAAAAGCAATTAGAATTCACGTAAATTCACTAAACTAGAGAATTTACAAGAATTCGAATTGGCTCCATCCGAAATAGAAATTCCTCCTGTCTGCTAAACTCCTATATCCTTAAAAAGAATGACTCCAGACTCCTCTCAGATACAGCTATGTCTAGTGCCATCTAGTGCTTTAAACCACTGAGTGACACTTGCATTCAGAAAACCTCTGTCCCTCAATGTACAGCTCAGATCCAACACGTAGAGAGATCTTGTAGCACTGTTGAGACCAAATGAAATAAAGATGTTAGCAGCATGGGCTTTTGTAGACTCCAGTCTTCTTCCAAATGCATCTGAGGAAGTAGACTGAAGTCTATGGAAGCTCATGTTGCTGACTTCTTTATTTCCGTTAGTCTCAAAGGTGCTCCAAGATCTCTCTCCATACTGATCCTACAGACTAACACAGCTATATCTTTGAGCTCAGATCCAGATCGTCTGAACACTGTATCGGTCAATGTAGAGCTCAGACCAAATTTATCAGAAGGACCATGTTCTCCCATATGAACCTATATTTTGAGATCTTCTAGGAAGACCCTTTTCTCTCTCCCACCAACTTCATAGGTACATCTAGTAGGAACGTGGGAGGGAACCTTTTCAGTGGTTGCTCTCAGGCTCTGAGATGTCCTTCAATAGAGAGGTCAGACTGGTGTTGTCCTTGCTATCTTTCCATCGGCAAGAGATGGCTTTTTTGTTACGATGGGCATTTGAAGATGGATTGCTTAGGTGGATCTG
This sequence comes from Urosaurus nigricauda, assembly GCA_034509955.1. Taxonomy (NCBI): domain Eukaryota; kingdom Metazoa; phylum Chordata; class Lepidosauria; order Squamata; family Phrynosomatidae; genus Urosaurus; species Urosaurus nigricauda. Next base: position 3,994,695 of record JAOEGL010000010.1, read on the forward strand.
CAAGAGCCATGTTGACTAGAGTGTTCTGAGACCTGTAATCTGAAAAGTAACTTTTCAAAGTTCTCTGACCCTCTCATCCTCTCGGTTTCCCACTCTCTCTCTCTTTCTATCTATCTCATGAACCTGTAAATAATCACATTAGGTGTTATCCAACTGGTTCAACCAGAGCTCTTTTGGGTGTGTTGAGGAGGGCAGAAGACTACCATCAAGATCCGGAATCATGTTGATCAAGCCTCTTTTTTATTATTATTGTTAATGGGAATGTTATTTAATGAGTGCTTTGCAGTGTTACGTGAAAAATTCCCCGTCCTTCCACGATAATAATGACAGCTCTTTGGATTGAGGAATGAAGGTAATTCGCCTTCCAAAATTCCACGCACTTGCGTAACAAGCCCAGCCATGTGTTTTATTTGACGTCCCGTAAATATCGAATAACTAAAGTATCGGGGAGGTCTACTGCTTTCCTGGGACCTCTTGAAAGAATGAGAATGAGTCCAGAATCTAAACCCTCACTTTCAGAAGGATTATTTTTGTTTGTGTATTTTAACTTATGTGTAGTCTTTCTGTATGACTTTTCCTGGAAAATCGCACCAAATTTATTTTTAAATGGGGGGATTGTGAGCTTTGGGGGACATAAAATGAGGTCCAGGGGCCACATACAGTCCATGGGCCAGCTACATCTATATATCTATAAATATAGATAAATTGGGTACAGATAGACTACAGCTTTGGAAAATTACTGGATGCACCTACACAGCTTTAACTCAATGTTATAGAATTCTGTGATTTGTAGTTTTGGGAGATACTTAGTCTTCTCTGTTAGAGAGCTCTGGTGCAACAACAAACTACCAATCCCTGGATTCCATAGGATCATAGAATCATAGATTTGGAAGAGACCACAAGGGCCATCTAGTCCAACCCCCTGCCATGCAGGAACTCTCATGACAGTTCAAGCAGTGTCAATTGTGTTTTGTATTTTAAAATATTGTACCTCTCCTCAAGCCTTGAGGAGAAATATATAAATTTCATCTTCATCATTGTCGTCTTTGTCATCATCGTCATCATCTCAGCAGTGTGGCAGCAGGCTCCGTTGGACTACAACTCCCAAAGTGCAGGCTGAGGGTCCCTGGGAAATGTAGTCCAAGCAAATAACTTTGCCACGCTGTGTATCGCCTTTCCTCGCCTTCTCTTCTCCCCTTTTCCTGCTCAAGCAAGTTCTGCAGAAGGTAATTACTCAAGATTTATGAGATCGAGGTGAAACAAACAGATATTGCCTTCCAGTAGAGGAGAAGCCAGCTGTTTGACTTCTCCCAGATCTCTTCCTGTACATTCCTGCCTCACTTGCAAGGAGACAATTGCCAGAGGCGCAAGACCAATCCCTCTCTTGCAAACAATCCAGTTTTTCCACTGGTTGGCCCACGGCACAGAACTTGCATGCAAAACGCCACCCGCTAATGGAAAAGTATTAAAGGCTGCATCTGTGTCAGATGTCTGAATTTAGAGAAATCGGAGTCTTCTTGAGGTGGAGGAATATGGGATGAAATAAACATCCAGAAGCAACCACGAAGAATCTCGTAAAAGACAGGCTTTTGTGAGTCGGAGTAAGCAGTCTACAAAACTCATGGCAAATAAAACACCAACATCTTTGAGGTGCTCACTACAACAGGACAATGTTTTGGTAAACTTTTTCCTTTCTGGATCCTCCCAAGTTCTGCTCGGTTCCCAGCCAGTCTCCTGTTGTGTCAGAATAATCTATTGGCTGAAATTTTGTACCAAGGTGCATCTGCACTGTAGAAATGATGCAGTTTGCCAATGCTTTAACTGCCACAGCTCCACCCGACAGAATCCTAGGATTTGTAGTTTGGTGAGGCACCAGCACTCATTGGCGGAAAGGCCTTGTAAAATTACAAATCCCGGGATTCCACAGGATGGCGCTACAGACTTAAAGTGGTGTTGAACTCCATTATTTCTACAGTGTAGATGCAACATAAGTTAGGTATAATGTTATAAGTAATCACTCCTAGTCTAAAACCCAACAAAATGGGCTTCCCTCTCCACATGCAGCTGATGTGTGATAAGGTGGATGGACCAGAGTTGAATTCCCAACTCGGCCATGAAACCCACTGGGTGATCTTGGGTGAGTCACACTCTCTCAGCCTCAGAAAAGGCAATGGCAAGCCTCCTCTAACAAATCTTGCTAAGAAAACCCAATGATAGGTTCTTCACAAGTCGGAAATGACTTGAAGGCACACAACTCTAACAAGAACAAACTTGCTTCTGGTCCAAAGTTGGGCACGGAGCAGTAGAAGGTGTGCCTTGGCATAATAATGAATGTGAGGGGATCTAACTAAGTAAATAAATATACCTTATGGAGCGTCTTTGCAAGCTGCAGAAATAAATCAATTGAGTCTTGCAAACTGGAGCAACCTGCTGCTCTACTAGTCAGAGCTGAGGATTTGCACCCAGCCCTTTCTTCTTTCCCGGAGCTGAACCCACCAAAACTGGAGAATTTGTACCCTTCTCTTCCACCTGGAGATGTACCATAAGAAGTGGAAACTCGGTGCCTAGGCTGAAGATCTAGCAACCCTACTCCTACATGTGCAAGACATGTCCTCAGTTAAGTTGATGATGAGCTGAGCATAAGCCATTAATGTGATGCTGCTAAAAAAGCAAATTCCCTGTTAATCTGAATTGATTCCCATGCTTCACAATCATGGGAAGTAATATTTCCATTTAAACTTGCACGATCAGAATGGATCTAGAATATTTCTTGTCCAACTCTTGGTGCCACACTTTGAGAAGGCTGGAGGGAAAACTGGAACTGGTTCTGAACTAGCTAAGGAAGATAGCAGAGGTTTATTATTTGGAGGGACAGTCCGATCAGTTCTCTGCCATCCCACTTTTTCAGCAGCTTTTCAGATGTCCCAGTTTTTCTCTCTTCTGCCCACTTTCCTCTTTTGTCCTCAGCTTACTTCTATTGGTGCACATTGTGTTTAAATTAAAGGTGTAGTTTACATTCAGTTAATGCAGTAAGAAGACACAAGAGGAGACGAGGAAGTTGGATCTTGCCCTTCCCAGTCGGCTCAAGCAAAAGCAAACTGCTATGCAGTGATTTTTCAAACTTTGGTCATCCAGATGTTTTGGACTTCAGCTCCCAGAATTCCTGACTATTGTCCCAGCTTGTGTTATTCTTCTTCATTAATAATGTTTGCTATCTTGGCCACTCTCTAATGTTCCTTTGCTACACATATCCCGGTTTTCATCTGTGAAGTGTTGGAGGGTATAGGAACCAGTGTGGCATAATAGTTTGAGAATTGAACGATGACTTTGGAGATCATGGTTCAAATCTCCACTTGGCCATGGAAACCCAATGGGTGTCCTTCAAGTCACACTCTCTCACCCTCAAAAAACCCCATGATAGGTCAGCCTTAGGGCTGCCATAAACCAGAAATGACTCGAAGGCACGCTTCAACAACATGCAACTAGTACAGCAATAAAAAGTTTTCACATATGGACCAATCACAGAAGCTAGCATGCTTTTCAATTTCTGTGACTGAATCCAGAAATTGATCCAGTCACAGAACTGCAACTCTTAGATTATATTATTCCATTCTTCTACAGTCCAGCAGTTTCTCATCAGTTAAGAGCCCTTTGAAAAGATGTGCTCTCCGCTTAATTTTGGATCAATGGGTTCAATTATGTGATTTCATCCTGTTTATTTTGCTTCTAAATCTAGATGCATTATCCAAAGTTTTTGTTACTGCTCTTACTGGTGTATTTTTTAAAATTAAAAAATGTTATGTATATTTTGCGTATTTTAAAATTAAAAATTTAAAAGGAGCTGATCAGCACCTCCCGTTGGTTGGACACAGAATTGCTTAACATGAGAAATTCCTTTTCCAGGAGCCTTTTCACACCACACATTCATAGCACTATGGTTTCACTTTAACTGCCATGGCTGCAGCCATTGAAATCCTGGATTTGGTAGCAAATGCCTCCCCAAACTTGGAAATACTCTGCAATACTCTGCATTCAGCCCTGGCTCTTATAGTGGAACGTAAATAACACTGTAATTGTGTGAAAGATCCCAGATCCAATCCACTTTTTTCTAGCATACTGCTTCCAACTTCAAGAAAGTCTCCACTTCAAGAAGTCACCCTTCTTGGTTATTTATTTACTAATTTTATATCCAATCTTTCAGCCCCAACAAATGGCAGTCAAGGTTGTTAACAGTGCTAAGATTCAAAATTGTTGTTCTTGTTGTTGTTGTTGTTGTTGTTGTTAGGAACCATAGTCTGGAAAGATAGTAAGGAAGAATTCCCAAGTGTTGTCCAGTGAAAATAGTTTTTAAAGGTGAAACTAGAGCTAAAATGACAGTCTCCCTTCCAACTAGAAGCCTGTTTAGATGCCAACAAAATCTTTGGAGTTTATCACACTGGGGCTGATTTCAACATTAAAGAGAGATTAAAGTACATTTAAAGCATCCCGCAAATGAAGAGGAAATGGCGAGTAATTGGATGAATGATTATCACATGCAATTGCGCAAATAAAGATATATCTGAAATGCATTGTCACTGAAATCCCAAAAGTAAAAAGGATGTGCATTAATGCTTCTTTGTGATCACTTTAATGTCAGTTTTTGTGCAACATTGTGTGAAATCGTAGTTATGCTATTTTTCCTGAATATTCACGGATTAAACTCCCGATCTACTCCATGTGATAAACCCCTTTGTCTGGAAGGAGAACAAGAAGAAAACCATCCTAAGCATCCCTTGGCCAGGAGTTCCAGAAGCTTCGAGCAGACACCAAGAAGGCCTTCTCCCACATTCTCTACTTGAAGGTCCCCTCCAAATATCTTTTAATACAAGTTTGTAAAGGAGAACTTGTTATATGATTTCGAGACGTTTCCAGTCTGTGATGGACCCTAAAAGTCATGGGGACCCTATCATGGGGTGTGTTTTTTTGGAAAGATTTCCTCAGAGGTTTACCGTTGCCTTCTTCTGAGGTTGAGAGAGTGTGACTTTGCCAAGACTAACTTTTGGGTTTCCATGGCCAAGTGAGAATTTGAAACCTAGTCTCCTGAAATTACAGTGCAACATTCAAACCAGCAAACTATGTTTTCTCTGTGAAGTCGAAAGGTTTTCATGGCCAGCATCCATAGATTTTTGTGGCTTTTTCAGGCTATGTGGCCATGTTCTAGAAGACATTTCATCAGCATCTGTGGCTCGCATCTTCATGTTTTCTCTGTTCATTTATTGTGCAAAGAGCTCTCCCTGCTGGCTACTGAAGCGCATGCAGTTTTCCAATAGTTAGATTGGCTTTGCTTCATGTTTTTGGGGTGGCCTGAAAGGTCTTATTAGTGCATGATTTTCTTACAGGGCTGGCAAATCTCTCCCTCATGTTGGAAATGGGAACAGACTTTAGAGGGGTATTCATAGCAAAAAGGAAAGGCTTTCAAATCCAAGGGGTGGAATGGAGGGAAGAGACTCTAGTGTGCAACCCCTTCCACACAACATTTGGTTGTGCATTGAATTGTACAACTCTCCCATTCCACATAAGGTTCATGTTGCACTATCAGCATGCAACTCCTCGTGCTGAGACTACCTCCGTGAAGTGCGATCCTTGCACTGATTCTAGAGTTCCAGAGCATCAGCACCAGAACCCTAGTCTGTACAGACGCTACCATCATGATGGCCTCCCATCTACACAGGGTCCACCATGATTACGTATGCGGTGTGTAGCTTCTGCACGTTGTTGCGCCATGCTTGCATCATAGATGTGCCACAGGGCGCTAATGGCGCATTGTGGCATCGCCGAAGGAGGTCCATCTCAGAACTCCTTTTTGGGGCAGATCATTGTCGCATCCTCTGGCCGCCCCTTTCTTCTAATTTCCCAACCTTTGGTTCTCCTGATCTTTTGGACTTCATTTCCCCAAATCCCTGACCACTAACTATTCTTACCTAAGTCTTCTGGGAGTTGAAGTTCAAAATACTTGGAAAGTTAAAGCTTGAGAACCATTGGATTAGATGGAATGCAGAATTAACCCAAATGGGGCATCCAAAAGGGAACTGAATGAATGGAGACAGAGTTTGGAAATATAGGTGGTTGGACGTGTCAATGGATATTTGTTCTACAGTAAATCCATTGACTCAATAGGATTTATTTCTGAGTTGGTTCACCATTTCACAATTGATCCAATAGGCATTTTCTAGGTGCAACAAACCGATTAAGAATCTAGCCTTGATTGAACCAGGACAACCTAAATCTGGTTAATTTTAATGGATTTATTCTAAGTATGACTAAGTGTTGATCCAAACTAGAGTGTTTATGTTTGACACTGCGATTTTGAATGACTATGATTATATCTAATGGGAAGTATTTAACGCTGATTATATGCTGCAATTACCTTGATAAATACTGTATTTTTGTAGCAGAAATATGAAAAAATCTGACCGATCTTTGAACATGCAAAAATGCACCTTAAAATACTTCTTATTACACAAATATGCCTTTTCATCCTGTACGTTTTATAATTGTTATAGAATAAGGTTTTCTCTCCTTCATCTAGGGTTTTAACATGCAGCTCATGTGACGCAAAGCCTGGATGAAAATAACCATCTAAGAGCAGAAAACAAAACAATTAAGGACTTCCAATTAAAGTTTTGCAATTCTTGGGGAAAAATTGAACTATGCATGCAAGACTCATTTCCTGCAAATGCGCACGCAAAAAAATGTATAAAAAGGGTTGTCCACCGAGAGGATACTCTAGAAGCATCCCATTATCTGAAAGCATTCCATCATCTCCATAAAAAATCAGGTAATTCTTATCTCTTCCATGGGATTTATCATGGCTAAACTATTATTTTTAACTAAATGTTTTGTTAGTGTGAGATTAACTAGATGCCAGTCAAACTTTTCTCAGAGGTAATATCTCATAGGAAATGTGCATTTCTCTTTGGCCAAAAATGTTGGTGGAACCCCAATGTTCATTTCAACAATTGCTGGCTTTTCTCAGGATAATTTCGCCTCTTTCTTCTTATGGGGAGGTGGGCAAAGAAAGCATCTGGACAAAGTTAGACTGTGTTTTGTTGAGAAATGAGCCTCACTGGTATAGAAGGCAAGTATGCTGAGAGGCTGGACCTGCAGAAAGAAAGACTGTTTGCAGTAGCAAAGCCAGAACTGAAGCATCCATAGAAAATGGTGGTCCAGCCTCTACTCTAGATCCTTCAACAATGAGATTCATTCTCCTCGCTGGATAATTACTTCAATGGTTGGACTTTGTCCATCGAGAAGTTTCTCCTGTGAGGGTCACCTAGGCTTCCACACTACACAATTATAGTATTATGATTCCATATCAACTGTCACGGCTTCACCCAATGGAATCCTGGTATTTGTAGTTTAAGGAGAGGGATTTAAAGTTCTCAGTCAGAGAGTTCTAGTGCCTCCCCAAACAACAAACCCGAAGATCCCATCAGATGCTGTCATTGCAGTTGAAGTGGGATCATACTGCTATAATTCTGTAATGTGGAAGAGACCCAGGTGACCACCAAGACAAACTTCATAATGGAAATAATAATTAACCAGTGAAGGGGTTTCCCAGGGATGAAGAAGACTCTTCTTTGCTGAAGAACTTAAAGCAGAAGCTGGACTTTCTGGGAAAAAGTATCCTAAACCAGGTTGGTTTCTCTCTGGAGCTGCAGAAAACAACTGGTTAGAAGAACTGATTCAGTGTTTCTGCCCTACTTGGGACTAGTATTTGGATTTAGCAATTGGATTCTCAGGATGATGGGTTCATGTGGGGCAATATCCAAACCCACATGCTCATGTTGATGGGTCAGATGGTGACTACCTCCCTTTGATCCATCTAACAATGGATTAGATCACTCTTTCTCAACCTTTAGTTCTCCAGATGTTTTGGACTTCATTTTCCAGAATCCCTGACCACTGACTATCCTACCTGGGTCTTCTGGGAGCTGAAGTTCAAAACACTTGGAAGGCTAAAGCTTGAGAACCATTGGATTAGATGGAATCCAGAATTAACCCAAATGGGACATCCACAAGGGAACTGAATGAATGGAGATAGTGTTTGGAAGTAGAGATAGATTAGATGGAATCAATGGAGTTTAGTTCCATCTAGGTGGTGCTAATATTCCAGCAGCTGGTGCTGTAATAGACTGTTGGACTGTGGTCCATATGGTTAGATGGAGACTAGCACCATCTAACCATGGGTTGGCTTCTTGTTTTGTTGTATGTCAGTATGGATATATTATATAAACAATTCCCAAATATTTGTTATTTCAGATCTATCCTATCCATTCCAAGATGCCCACAAGAGGTCTCAGACGTTCCAATACATGGGGATGTGATAACCTGTCGGACTGTGGTCCATATGGCTCAGACAACGGCTTCTATGGTCTAAATGCCCTCTGGTGTTGGAGACCCCGCTATCGCTGCTGCTCTTATAACCCTTGTCGTTACGGCTGGGGTTCTGGATGTGGTGGGCGCCTATGGGGTCCAAGCTGTGGATGGGGATATGGCTGGGGGTGTGATTCGGGCTATGGATACCGAAGGGGGTGCTGCCCCTATTATCCCAGAGGTGGTTGCTGCTGGCCATTTTGATCTTGGAAGTAACCCAGATGGAACATTCCAAAAAAAAAGCAACTGAATGAATGGACAGAGTTTGGAAAATCAGATCACCCTTGAGATCTACAGATGAAACCAGTGGGATTTCGAAGCAATTTATACTTCTCTGAATATTTCACATTTCGCCATAAACATGTCCTTTTTGCTTCCGCATATGTCTGTATGCTCCTTTCTAACTGTGGGGTTCTGCTTCTCATTCAGGGTTATCATCTTGTATTTCAGGCTTTGGACAAGTGGTAGGGTATTTCTTTGCAGGCACAGAATGGATGAAATGCTGGATGAAATGCTGATCAGGACTTCTTTGCCTTTAATAGTATTGTTGAAAAAGGAATTTCAGCAGGTGTTCCTTGCCAACCAGGTAACAAGCAACACCTGCTGAAATCCCTTCTCCAACACAACTATTAAAAGGGTCCTGCCCTGTATTTCCTCTGGCACCCTTAATACAACAGGTATGTGGGAAATCAATCCACGTTGCCATTCTTCAAGTCCTCAATGATATATCAGCTTTCTTTCAGTACTGTCTAATTTATCAGAAAGATGCATACCAGTTGTTCTTTCAAATGTTAACTTTATATTCACTGACGTCTACAAGGAAACATTTTACATAGTCCTCATCCTTCCTATTCTTTCTCAATAAAAAGTCTGGTGTGGCAAAGAATACATTTGTTCTGCTTGATTTATTGTCCCTCCACTCTCTTCTCTTTTTGTAAACCTTCTGTTCGAGGATCTTGGGATTAGCAAATCGCTCAATTTGTCCTCCAAGCTTTCCTTATGAAAGAGGAATAGTTGTCTAGCCATTTTGAGGACTGTTATGACCCATGGAGGATCCTGAGGGTGGGATGCCAAGGATGTTGTTTTCTTGCATTATTGTTTTGTACTACTATTTCAGGCTTTGCGTAGATGGATCAGATATATCAATGCTGTTTTCGTTTTCAAAGTATCCAGAAGATGTCACTCAAGAGTCAACAGAGTGAGTTGCACCATGCAAAAGATGCAGCTGCAGAGACAGAACAACTGAACTAAACATGAAACAACTACTATGGAAAGTCAAAGAAATAAATGCAAAGGCAGGATTACTTCTGAACATAAAGAAAACAAAAATAATGACCACAGAGGATCTGCCTAGGATTCAGTCTAGACAATGGGGGAATCACAATAGTTAAAGACTTCCCATTCCTTGGGATGTGAATGGAAAGTGCAAACAAAAAATAAGATTAGGAATGGGAAGGGCAGCCATGAAGGAGCTAGACAAGATCCTAAAGTTAAAAGACATACAACTGAGCATTAAAATTAAAATTATCTAAGCCTTCATATTCCCTATCACCATCTGTAAATGACGAAGCTGGACAGCGGACAAAGTGGATAAGAAGAGGATCAGTTCATCTGAGATCTGGTGCTGGAGAAGAGTACTGAGGATACTGTGGACGGCCAAAAACACAAACAAATGGGTTCTTGAACAGATCAAATTGAACTCTCCCAGAAGCCGAGATGATCAAATTTAGGCTGTTGTACTTTGGCCACATTATGAGAAAACATAACTCATTCAAAAAGACAATAATGCTTGGAAGGTAGAAGGTTGGAGAAAGAGAGGAAGACCACATGTCAGTTAGATGGACTCAATCGGGAGGGATCATGGGCCTGAACCTACAGAACCTAAGTAGAGCACTGAAAGAAGGGGATCTTGGAGATGTTTCATCCATAGGGTTACCATGAGTCAGGATCAACTGAAAGGCAGTTAACAAGCCAACACGCCAACCATCAGGAACATCCCAGGACCTGTCCCCAAGCATTGGAACTCCCTTCCCAGAGAGGTTAAACTGCTCATTTCCTTGATATATTTCCTCTTGGTGATTTTTTAATTTTTTGGGGGGGCTTAATTGTTTGCAGAGAAAGAATAATAGTTACATAATGTACTAGATTTAATAATAATAATGATCATCATCATCATCATCATCTTGGATTTAATTATTAAATCTCTGGATTTAATAATAATAATCATCCTCATCATCCTCATCATCTTGAATGTGTTGATGTTCTCAACATGTTGCCAATTGAGAAATTTCTCTCAATAGTGAATGGAGCCAATTCGCAATTACGTGAATTCTCTAGTTTAGCAAATTTACATGAAATCTGATTGCGTTCTGAATGTGTTCAGAATGACTTCCCATTTCCTGAAAATGACCACCCATTGCCCAAAATTGCATGAGCTACTCTAATACGCAATTACATGAAACCCCATGATTACGTTCAGAATAACTTCCCACTGCCCGAAATTGCGTGAGATACACTCATACGCAATAACGTGAAACCCCATGATTGCATTGGGATTGCCATTGCATTATACCACCAAATTCCGTCTTCCCCTCTCCCCTCTCTTCTCTCTCTGTCTCCAGACATCGATGATGTCCTTTAATTATCTGTTATGAAACCTAACCACGGATTCAAAGCAAGTACCCATGCCTCAGAACTCACAAGTAGGTTTTGCAATAAAGGGCTGTATCCCTTGGCTGGGAGAGAAGCCACCAGGAAGAATTAAAGAGAGATCCTTGCTAAGCAAAAATGCAGCAATTAGGAGAAATTGTGGTAACAGGGCTCATTAAAAGACAACCCGGAACTTTTTGGTATGTCCCAACTAGAGTAGACCCATTAAAAGAATTGATGAATGGTGAGTCAAGACATGCGTAAATCTCATTGATCTGATGAGTCTACTCTAGTTGAGGCAATAGTCCCAACTAGGGAATAGGGATATTCTCCTGACAATTTACTCTAGAGCAGCAGTTCTCAACCTGTAGGTTGCAACCCCTTTGTAAGTCAAACGACCCTTTCACAGGGGTCGCCTAAGACCATTGGAAAACACATATTTCCATTGGAAACCACAAATAATTTTATGGTTGGGGTTCACCACAACATGAGGAACTGTATTAAAGGGTTGCGGCATTAGAAAGGTTGAGAACCACTGCTCTAGAGCAATGGGTCCTCAACCTTTAGTCTTCCAGATGTTTTGAACTTTTGGACAATCATAGAGTTGAAAGAGACCACAAGGGTCATCCAGTCCAACCCCATGCAGGAATTCAAAATCGAAGTACCCTTGACAGATGGCCATTCAGCCTCTGTTTAAAAACCTCCAAAGAAGGAGACTCCAACACCCTCCAAAGGAGTGTCTTCCACTGTCAAACAGCTCTTATTGTCAGGATGTTCTTCCTAATGTTGAGATGGAGTCTCTTTTCCTCTAGTTTGAATCCATTGCTCTGAGTCCTATTCTGTGGAGCAGCAGAAAACAAGCTTGCTCCATATTCAATATGACACTCCTTCAAATACTTAAATAGGGCTATCATATCACCTCTTAATCTTCTCTTCTCCAGACTAAATATACCCAGCTCCCTAAGTCGCTCTTCATAGGACATGGTTTCCAGACCTTTCATCATGTTGTCCCTCCTCTGGACGTGCTCCAGCCTGTCAATATCCTTCTTGATTTGTAGTTGTGAGAACTGGAGACAATACTCCAGTTAAGGTAGAAGCATAGCAGAATAGAGTGGTACTATTACTTCCTCTCCCAGAAATCCCAGCTAGCATGACCAGTGCTCAGGAAATCCGGGAGTTGGATTCCAAAGCATCTAGAGGACTAATGGTTGAGAAAGACTGCTCTAGATGATAGCTCTTCTATATTTGGATCTAACAATGGCATTGAGACCAACATCTCTTTGACTGATTTTGAAGTTCTTTGAATTTATTGGTTCATGTTCTGTTGCTCCAGAGACTTGAACATGAATCAATGGGTTCAAATTACAAGAGATTCCATCTCTACATTAGGAAGAACCTTCTTACTGTATAAACTATTGCTCAATTGAATAGATTGCCTTGGAGGGTGGTGGACGCTCCATTTTTGGAAGCCTTTAAACAGAGGTTTGGATGGGCATCTTTCAAGAGACTCTAGTTGCATTGCCAGGCTTGGCAGGGGCTTCAACTAGATGGCCTTTGTGGTTCCTTCCATCTCTAAGATTCTATGATTCTTTGATTCTCAAATGCAATTTACCCATACATACAAGAGATTTTTTGGGGTGATATACGATATAAAATTTAGAGCCAGCATGCTTAGTATTTTGAGCATTGGACAGTTACTCTGGAGAACAGGGCTCAAATCCTCACTTAGCCATAAAAACCAACTGAGTGACCTTGGGCTCTCAGAGGATGACAATAGGAAAACCCTTCTGAAAAAACCTGCCAAGAAAACCATGTGATAGGTCCACCTTAGACTCACCATAAGTCAGAAACAACTTGAAGACAAACTACACATACATGCACACAATGAGTGTTTAAGTATTTTGATCTCCACTTTCACATCTTGTCTTATTTCTGACCTGAACCTTTTTAGTTCCAGTTTCATTCTTGTTTTATCTTGTTTGATCTCTTGTCTAAGTATGTGCAGAATCCAGCAGAATCAATATATTGGGATCTATCGCTCTTGGTTGCTCTATTGATGGTCTTCTCTGATTCCCTTGTTGACTTTTTGTAGCTTGAACTCTCAATCTAGATTCCATTTTTCCTTCTGTGCGATGGGTCCTTTTTAAAAACTTAGTCTTGAATATTGGTTTTTAACCAGTCTCTGAAGAAACCTGCCAAGAAAACCCTGTGATAGGTTCACCTTGAGGTCACCATAAGTCAGATACAACTTGAAGACAAACTATACATACATTCACACACACACACACAGAGGACATCAAATATACCCAAGATTTCTGTCGATAATGTGTAATGACGGCATACTTATCAAATTTGCAGATGACACAAAATTAGGATGAGTAGTTAATACCCCAGAGGACAGGATCAAAATTCAAAATGGCCTGAATAGACTAGAAAGCTGGGCCAAAACTAACAAAATAAATTTCAATACAGAGAAATGTAAGGTACTGCATTTAGGGCGGAAAAACAAAATGCATAGATATAGGATGCGGGACACCTGGCTGAATGAAACTACATGTGAAAGGGATCTGGGAGTCCAAGTAGACCATAAGTTGAATATGAGTCAACAGTGTGATGCAGCAGCTAAAAAGGCCAATGCGATTTTAGGCTGCATCAATAGAAGTATAGTGTCTAGGGAAGTAATAGTGCCACTCTATTCTGCTTTGGTCAGGCCCCACCTGGAATAATGTGTCCAGTTCTAGGCACCACAATTCAAAAAAAGATGTGGGGAAACTGGAGTGTGTCCAAAGGAGGGCCACAAAAATGGTGAAGGGTCTGGAAACCATGCCTTATGAGGAGAGACTTAGGGAGCTGGGTATGTTTAGTCTGGAGAAGAGAAGGTTGAGAGATGACCCTGTTTAAGTATTTGAAGGGATGTCATATTGAGGATGGAGCAAGCTTGTTTTCTGTTGCTCCAGTGACTAGAACACAGAATAATGGATACAAACTGCAGGAGAAGAGATTCCAGCTCAACATTAGGAAGACCTTCCTAAGAGCAAGGACTGTTCGACAGTGGAATAAATTCGCTCGGAGAGTGGTGGAGTCTTCCTCTTTGGAGGTCTCTAAACAGAGGCTGGATGGCCATCTGTCCAGGATGGCTTTGATGGAAAGTTCCTGCATATCAGTGTGTTGGACTGGGGTCCCTTCCAACTCTATGATTCTATGATTCTATGACCATTTTCTTGAGTTCACAAGAGGATGATAGCAGACTCTGGGATTCAACAAGTCTTTCTCAAGCCGCTTTAAGTTGAGGAAGAAGAACAATTAGTAAATTTTAATTGCTTTAGGATTGCGTGCATTCAGATGTCTGTTTAGTCATTGCCCACATCTGGGCTGGACAGGGTGCTCCAGGCAGTGAACTATTACACCAGAAGACATTGGTAAGTGGAAGTCATTTTCTTATTTCCTGTGTCTCACCACCCATTGGAAGGTTGCTCACTGACATTTATTCCCAATGAAAGAGAGAGAGTAAGAGATATTATGACGACGACGACGACGATTTATTATTATTATTATTATTATTATTATTATTATTATCTTATATCCCACCTTTTGATACAGGGACTCAAGACGGTGAACAGCAAATTTAAAAATATAATTTAAAAGCAGTACAACATTAAAATGTGAAAATATAAAATTTTAAAAATAATTAAAGCATTTTAAAAGTTAAAACAGTTATAAATTAAAATCAAATATTACAATACAAACCTTAACATTTAAAATAGCACAGCATTCCCAGACCTTGTTGATTTAGAAAGCCCTGCCTACACAAAAATGTCTTTATCTGCCGCTGGAAGGATAGCAGGGATGGAGCCACTTTGGGGATGAGCAGCAACTAGCTGCCTATCAACCATCTTCCTATTTGGTCTTCCACAAACTCTGTGAATTCCAAGACCTAGTCATCCCTTGGAAGAACTGTTTATGTAGAAGGATTCAAATTACCAGAAAAAAAGACTCCACCTAAACTTTAGGAAGAGCTCTTTATGGTAATAACTCTTGAAGAGTGGAATAGACAGTGGAGGAGGGCAGACTTTAATTCTTTGCAGATCTAAACAGAGGTTGGATCGGCATCTTTCAGGAGTGCTGTAGGCTGATTCCACTCTGCAGAATTAATGCAGTTTGACACTGCTTAGGTTCCATCCTAAGGAAGCCTAGGATTTGTAATTTGTTGCAGTCAAGAAATCAGAAGAACACTAGGAATGGGAAGGGGAGCCATGAAAGAACTAGATAAGATCCTAAAGTGTAAAGAAATCCAACTGAGCACAAAGGTTAGGACTGTCCAAGCCATTATACTCCCACCACCATGTACGGCTGTGAGAGCTGGAGAGTGAACAGATTTGAAAGAAAAGGAAATCAATTCATTTCAGATGTGGTGCTGGAGAAGACCTCTGAGGATACCATGGACAGCCAAAAAAACAAATAAGTGGGTCCTTGAAGAGATTAAACCTGAACTCTCCCTGGAAAGCAAGATGATCAAATTGAGGCTGTCATACTTTGGCCATGTCATAACTCACTAGAAAAGGTGTGAATGCTGGGGAAGTTAAAGGCAGTAGAAAGAGAGGAAGACCATATGCCAGATGGATGGACTCAACCATGGAGGCCACAGGCCTGAATTTACAGGATCCAAGCAGAATAGTGGAGGACAGGGGGGGTTGGAGATGTCTCATCCACAGGGTCACCACAAGTGAAGATTTACAACAACCATTTCGGAAATCTCAGTTAGATAGCTCTTCTGGTGCCTCTCCAAATTACCGACATTTGGGTTCCATAAGATGTCGTTGTGGCAGTTAAACCAGAATCCTCATGCTACCATTGTCTACTCTGGAAGAAACCAAGGAGCCAGAATGTTTTAATGAAAATATAGCTTCAGCAAAAGCATCTGAGAGTTCATGGAGACATTCCCTAAAATTAATCCTCATCAGGTCATGATGTCAAAGTTGGCTGGGTTATGAATAAACTACTTACAAGGTGTGCGTGACAGGGCACCAGATACTCAGCAACTAATAATTTTCCATAAAAAAATTATTCCTCCCACATGTCTGAGCTTTTCCAAGGAAAGCTGCCATCAACACTCCTCTTTCCTAATAACTTGTCTCTGTAGGTAGAGGAGGGTGGTTCTTAATGTCATGCAGAGCTCAGCTTTCCTTTCCCAATATGGATAAAACCACTGTAGATTTGTGGGCCTGAATGGATGATGTGCAAAAAAATACTCGCTGTTCTTCGTATGTCCCTTGTAGTCTGATCTGGCATGTGTGCTTGTGTTAATGTCCCATGAGTTGGCACCAACTCATGGCAACTCTGTGGATGAGACCTCTCCAAGCACCCCTGTTGACAACCATAATATGACTTCTTGGTCAGATTTCTTCAGCCTTCCTCTGTGGCTGAGAGAGTGTGACTTGCCCAAGTTACCCAGTGGGTTTCTCCTCAACAGGGATTTGAACTCTGGTCTCTCAGAATCCTAGGATACATCTACACTATAACAAGAATGCAGTTTGACACAAGTCTGAGTCCTGTAGCACCATCCTATGGAATCCTGAGATTTGTAGTTCCGCAAGGTCTTTAACTTTCTCTGCCAGTGTTGCTGCCTCACAAAACCATAAATCCCAGGATTCCTGAAAATGAAGCCCTGGTGGTTAAAGTGGTGTGAAACTGCGCTATTTCTACAGTGTACATGCACCCATAGTCAAGCAGTCAAAGACTAAAGCAAGTTCCAGTGGGACAGGTTTTGGGTAGCCAGCAGGAGAAAAGCTAAGATGGGAAATCTGTCATTTTTTGCTTTTCCCCATGTTTTAATTTTGTGCATTTAAGTATAGTTTCCTTAAAAAACAAAAGAACATGACACCTTTACCTGTCTAATTGATGGAAGAACAGCAATTCAGCAAAAGAGACATTCCCTAGTATTAAGTTAGATCCTCCCTCCCTGCAGAGCGTGGATAGCAATCCATTCTGGATGTTCTCTTCTGGAACCTGAGGCTTTCATGTCAACTGGGGAGTTTATCACATGACGGGAATTGGAAGTATAATCCAATGGCAATTTGAACGCAATCATGGGGTTTCGCGTTATTGCCTGAAAGCTGGTCACACACATTTTAGAGCAAAGGGAAGTCCTTCCAAACACGATCATGGGGTTTCACGTTATTGCATGAGAAACTATCACACGCAATTTCGGGCACTGGGAAGCAATTTCAGGCAGTTCCAAACACGATGCAGTGTCAATATGCAATCACGTAAATTCGCTGAACTAGCGAATTCACTCAATTCCAAACTGGCCCCACTTTCATTTCTTTCGAAATTGAGAGAAATTCCTCCTGTGTGATAACGTCCTGGGACAGTGAATCTATACCAGGTTTAAAACTGAATTTTAAAGGAGTTCTCCAAGTGCTGGATCTATTTGGAGGGGGAGGCCAGCACTTTGAATAATTCCTTTAAAATTTGGATGAAAGCCTGATGTGGAATCACTGCTCCAATTGTAGGGAAGCATTCAGTCACTAGTGGATGCCCTAGCTCTGGGTTTCAAGCAGACCAAGTCAGACTGGATTGCAGGAAATACCAGACTGTGTCTTATCATAACACAGATATGGAAACCCACATGGTCTTCAATTCTGCAATGTATATGTGCTCACTATCGTTGCTGCTTCTGCTGTTATTGTTAGGTGCAAAAGCAAGTTCTCTCTGATGACATCTTCCCAAGAAAATTCGATGGAATCCTAGAATTAGAAAAGACTCCAAATACCATCCAGTCCAACCCCATTGTGCCATGCAGGAATACACAATCAAAGCACCTCCGATAGATGGCCATTCAGCCTCTGTTTTAAAACTTCCCAAGAAGGAGACTCCACATTTCCCAAGGGAGTGTGTTCCACTGTCAAACAGCTCTTACTGTCAAGAAGTTCCTCCTAATGTTGAGATGGAATCTCTTTTCCTGTAGTTTGAATCTGGGTCATATTCTCTGGAGCAGCAGAAAACAAAATTGCTCCATCCTCAATATGACATCCCTCCAAATATTTAAACAAGGCTATCATATCATCTCTGAACCTTCTCTTCTCCAGGCTAAGCATCCCCAGCTCCCTACGTCTATCCCCAAAAGGCTTGGTTTCCAGACCCTTCACCATTTTGGTTACCCTCCTTTGGACACGCTCCAGTTTCTCAACATCCTTTTTGAACTGTGGTGTCCAGAAATGGATACAGTATTCCAGGTCAATCCTGACCAAAGCAGAATAAAGTGGCATTATTGCTTCCCTTGATCGAGACAATATACTTCTATTAATGCAGCCTAGAATTACAAGGCTCATCTTGTTGTTGTTGTTATGTGCCATCAAGTCTTTTCCAACTTATGGTGGCTGTAAAGCAACCTTATCATGGGGTTTTCTTGGCAACATTTATTCAACAAGGTTTTGCCATTGCCAAGAAACAAAACTACCTACAGTAAATAAAATATTTGCCATCCAGGAGTGGTATCCATATAATATGTTGACACTTATCGTACTGGATAAATTTTAACCTGGTCTCTGCAAATCCATCTTAATTTGACTTTCTTGTTTTTACTGCATCTTTTGGAGGAATTATCATTTTATTGGAGACATTCAATTATGATCCATAGCTCAGGTCAATGTGGGACTCAATCACAAGTGGGAATTGTGTATCTCTCCAAGTGTTGTTGAACTGTCAATCCCTGGAGCCCATAGCCAACAAACCAATGATGAAGAAAGATAGGGAACAGTTCAACAACATCTGAGCATGTTCTCATTCTTGGGCTAGATGGATCTCTCTGACTTCTCTGATTCTTTAGAATATGGACATATACCTGTCCACATGGTCATTGATTCAAAGGTTTATTCAATGGGCTTACTCTAATTGGAGTTTCTCCCCTTGTTTTTTATTTTTTTTAAACATGCAACTGGAATGTTAACTAACTATTTCTTTGTCTTGGTGCAATATCAGTAACTAATTACTTTTTCAAATTTACTTGTCTGGTTTTGTCTTAAAGCTGGTACCATCAGTTCTCTATTCTCAAAACTGTTGTTGAGAAGGAGTTTGTGGCCCCAAGGAGAAACTTTCTCTGATTATTTCAACAAGGGATCTCATCAAAGACCAAGTGACAAAATACAGATTCACTGTGACACACACATTTTAATAATGTCTCCATTGGTACAGAAACCCCAGAGTAGACCAATGCATCAAGAGAGAGCGAAAATATGCTGTCAGACAAATAGTACACACAACTCAAGAATGGAATACTGGAGACATCTTAGTTGTGTCAGAATATGCCTTCACAAATAGAAAATTCCAGTCCTGAAAAAATTTGCTGTTTATTTGGCTACCACCAAAGATCATTTGATGATGATGATGATGATGATGATGATGATGATGATGATGATGAAAATAGTGATAAAGAAGAAGAAGGTGGAAATGATTATGAAGATAGCTCTGGTCTTAAGATGGTGGGTCACAAATAAGAATCCGAATTGGACCTTGGAGAATTGGCTTCTTACAAAGGCCTTCCGACAACAACCTTCTTTAAAACCTACATTACATTCAGATACAATGTGATGCTATTATTACTGACTGAAGTAACCGAGGTTGCATTGTGTACGTTGCTTTGTGTTTCCATCTCCAGTGCTCCTTGGCTTTTGGTTTTGAATTCAGCACTTGATTTCAGTGGTTTCTCTCAACAACATTTTGGATCCTGGGTCTGCTGGGGAAGGCAGCCTTGCTTGGGAGGGGGGCAGACCTGTTGTGGAGGAGGGCAGACTTGCTGTGGAGAGGGACACACCTGTTGTTGAGGGGGGCAGATTTTTTGTTGAGGAAAGCAGGTCTTCTTGCATTGAGGAGGAGGCTGGCAGGGTTGCTTGCACTGCTGTTGCTGGCTTGACATCTTAGATGTTTGGAGAACCTGGGATGGGAGAGAAAAGAAGAACATCGGTTGGCATCCTGTTAATCAATTATAATGTTGTAAGTTAAACTTAGGACATTGTAACTGCTTCACATTTTCATTAACAATCATGGCACTATTGCTACAACTGCAGATGACCCCAAAACTCACCTTAAAAGCCAGTCCGCCAACTAGAATGATGGAGGTGGAGTCTCCTTCTTTGGAGGTTTTTAAGCAGAGACTGGATGGCCAGCTGTTGGGAGTGCTATGATTTCATATTACTGCATGGCAGAATGAGTCGGAACCAGGTAGCCCTTGGGGTTTCTTCCAAATCTATGATCCTAGGGCCCGGTAGAGATGGCCAAAAAAGGCCGCCTGTACGGCACGATTAGGGTTAGGAAGGGTGCAGTGTTTTTCACCCTCCCTAACCCTAGCGCGTATGGACAAAGCCATTTTAAAATGGTGGTGTCCATAGAGGCACGCCATGATGTTGTCATGGTGCAAGTAGCATTTACATAACGCTGTGTGTGCCTGACAACATTGCGCTGTGGGATGGCGCCAAGCGTGCCCTTTCAGCAGTGCAAAAAAGAGCTCCATAACAGAGTTCTTTTTTTGTGCTTGGTCCTTGGTGCGGCCTTTAGATGGCTGCACCCAGGCCCTTTCTCCCCTCGCCAGCGCCGTTGGTTACGGGGTGCAGCAGGCACCCAGGGTGCCCGCTGCACCCCTCTTTCAGGCCGCCGGGAAGTGGCAGTTCGCCTCTTCCCAGCGGCCTTCAGAAACAGCAGGATAGGGCCTCTGGGGCTGCCGGTGAGAACATCAGACAGCAATTTCTCAATTGAGAGGGAACAGACTCCCATTGATCCCAGTGGCTAGATGCCCAATAAGTGGGATTTGGGAGGACCTGGCTGGAATTCACTACATAGCACTGTGGTTACACTGTAGTAATTACAGTGCTACATAGCACATAATGGTCATTACATACACCTACCTCTATGGAAGAGACTTCCACATATTGTTGCAATTCTTGCTAAGTTTCTGTTCAAACTAAGTAATGGGTAATTTTTGCAGTTTTCTCCCCACTCTCAAAAGCCTTCAAAAGCCACAAAGTTGTACAAATTTGGGACTTATTTTGTGCAACATTTGCACACAATTATTTTGTGCAGGAAATGGCATGTTCCACACAGGGATCAGCATTTTTGGTGCAGAAAATCCTGTTTTTGGTTCAGAAAATGCTGTTTTCCATGCAAATCAGACATGTGTGAATTTTTCACAGATTAAGTCCCCCAGAGTGAATTTTCTGCAGAGGAAACAAGGTTTTTTCTGTGTATGAAATAATATTTTTTCATAGAAATAGAATTTCCTGTGAGATTTCTTTTTTCTGCTCAAATCACCTATATGCAACTTTTGCGGAGAATAACTCCTGAATTGTGAAAATTCACATCAGTGTAGAATTCTCATCAGGTTTGCTGAACACTTAAAAACATGTATTTCAAGCAACTTAAAAATATTTTTCAAATAGTTTTTTCATCTCTACTTCCACAACCTGGGAGCAATGACCAAGACGTCCCTCTCTTATGTCCTCACGACCAAGAGAAAGATTTCCCCAGAAGATTTTAAAACTTATTGGGAGAGAGAAGTTTTTTCCAAATAGTCTAGACCAGTGGTTCTCAACCTTCCTAAAGACGCAACTGTTTAATACAGTTCCTCATGTTGTGGTGACCCCCAACCATAAAATTATTTTCATTACTACTTCATAACTGTAATTTTGCTACTGTTTTCCAATGGTCTTAGGTGACTACAGGTTGAGAACCACTGGTCTAGACCTAAGTTGAATAGTTTCCCTAAGGTTTCCCAAACTTCATTCTGAAATCAATCTCTATGGAAAGCATGCCCCACGCCAAGAAAAATACAAAGGCTTACGATTACCTACAGCAAGGTAGAACTGCGACTCAGAAGAGGACGTGCAGCACTTGGCATGCTGACCCTAGAAGGGATAGTCTATTTATACGCCATCCTCATACCCTGCTTTGCATAAAGACAATGTCATCCATACAAACTCAAAAGAGGGGTAAACATCTTCTGGCTGAGCCACTGATCTTTTTGCAATCGAAACCTGTTCGGGTGACATTAGGATAGTCATAGCACAAGATGCAATTATCTTTTGGAGAGGAGGATTGCTTTTGGTGCCCAGGAAGTGTGAACCTACCACCCCACCTAGAGAATCATAGGGAGAGAATAGTTTTGACATCCTTCGCTTGATTGCCTCTTCCTTCCTAGGTTGGTTGCTCAACCACTGAGAATCAAGCAAGACACAGAAGGAAAGGTGCAGGTCCTACACTCATATTGCCTCAGAAAGGTAAAGGTAAAGTTTTACCCTTTGACAAGATTGTCTAGTTGTGTCCACCTGTAGGGGCCGGTGACCATCTCTGTTACTAAGCCGAGGGAGCCATGTGGCCAGCATGACTAAATGTCGAGGTGCATGGAATCCTGTTACCTTCCCACCGAAGTGGTACCTATTTATCTACTTGCACTTGTACATGCTTTCAAATGGCTAAGTTGGTAGAAGCTGAGACTAATGACAGGAACCCACTCCATCACACAACACTTGGATCTTGAACAGCCGATCTGTCGATCTTGTGATAATCAGAGTCAGTGTCTTAACCACTAAGCCACCACATCCCGACATATTACCTCAACATCCCAACAAATTTATATTTTCAGCGTCATGATTTTTTAATTTTTTTAAATTAATTTTTTTATTATTTTATTTCATTTTTTCAGTTCTGGCCTCATTCCCACTACCTTTTAAACCAAATGGCAATTCAGTTTGGACCGGTTCAAACAACCCTGGTTCCCACTTAAATCGATTCGCTGAAGCGATTCAGTGAGGGATGCCATGCATCAGACACATTTAACCCGCGTCTTTTTGATGCTGATTTTTTTCTGCATCTTTTTCACCAAATTGATTTTACGCAAGTATGAACCACAAGCCGATCGGAATCGATTCAAATTTGCCCTACGGCTGGCTGGAACCGAATAATTTTGAATTGATTAATTTGTGAATGCAAACCACAAGTGGGTTATTTTGATGCCATAAAATGAAAGAAAAAGTGATCCGGGCAAATGTAGTGCTCTGATGTCGAATCGATCCATTTTGCATAAAATAGAGCCTGAACTTCTCATCAGTCCAGGGTTTCTTCTCATCAGGATTTCTTGACACTTGAGAAACACATTTTTGACTTTTTTTAATTTCTAAAAATATTATTTCCATCCCCATTGACAGGTGTGAGGCTGGGCACATCTACAGATGCACAAACACACAAGCCTACAGACTGGATTTATAGACTGGAGTAGGTGAAACAGTAATGCCCAAAAACTGCAAAGAATTTAGTCTATAACAATTCAATGCAAAGCTTAAAATGCTTGCAAAGCAAGAATCCTGACCACTTGTAACACCAGTAATTGATGAAAATGAATTATTTTACCATGGCTGGGTAAATCGACTCATGGGAGAAAACCTTTGTTTCCATCCAAGCAAAAATGAACAGAATCAACCTTTTTTTAAAAAAAACCAGTTCCTCTACTTCACTACAGTGTCTGCCTTCTTGCATATCAACACAACTCCAACCACACTCCTAACTCAACAGCAGCAACAATTTATTTCAGTCACTGACCAGTATAACTCTATAACTCTATTCCTAGGTATATTCCTAGATTTTAATAAATTGGAAACCCATATGATCAGAAAGACATCAAAAACTCACTCAACTCAAGTTCTTTTAAAATAAAATAAAATCCACTTGGATAAGAGTTAATAAAGAGAAGTGTCTTTCTTTCAGTCTGCTTTGGTGCTGACTACTTCAACCCATTTGTATCCTTTCTGACAGTTTCAGTAAAGCACCATATTTTTATTCCACAACCAGCCCAACCAGAAAAATGAGGGGAATGTTGTGGCATGATATTTCTGCCGCTATGTCACGAGTGCAACATGCCAAGCATTTGACCCACAAGGCTGTCAAGGGTTGAACAACAGAGGTGTGGACAAAAGCGGAAGACAAAAGCATGGAAGACAAAAATTCCCAGAGCTGATGACACTCTGATGCATCCATTTCCATTACCTCTAATTATGAGCTGAGCCTTTATGTGTATCTGAAATAAATGAATTAGTTAATACTTATGACTCCATTGTCATCTCTTGAGCTTTGGTGTGATTATATAATGCTTGAACTTGTCACCTATCCTGAAGACTAGAAATTTTTTTTTGCAGCGTGTGGGGGGACTTTAAGGAACGGTCACACTTCAAGAGAAAGGTTGGACTTCTATTGGGGAGTACCAACTAGACTAGAGTATTGAATTGAGTTTTGGTGAGTCAACGCATAGGAAAATTCAATAAGTTGAGCGGCTCTACTCTCTAGGAGGTCATCAATAGGATTCAGACCCATGTTTCTCCACCACAGACAACACATGTAAGAACATACAGCCAAATCAAATTAGTGAGAGCCAGGTTTGCATGTTAGATTATGATTTTGAGTCCTCACTTTGCCATGGAAATCTTGGGCTCATTCCCACCTGCATTTAAACTGGTTTGGAATTCGCCTTCACTCTGTATTGGTAAATCGATTCCAAAAGGTCCGTCGTTCCCACTATGAAAGTGGATCTTTTCATTAGGTCCTTTAATCGCTTCTTTTTTGGCACAACTGTCATCCCCACTAGTTTGCGCATCTTCAAAATGCATGTCAATCATCTGTGCGTCATCAATTACACAAGTGGCAGCCTGGGCTCTGGGTAAGGAGAGGGCACTGGCAAGCACTGGGCCTCTTGGCTTGGGATCACTCAGGAGGTGCTTCCCCCAAAGAGATGCTCAGGAGCACAGTGCTCAAACCCTCAAAGGGCTCCATGGAATTTATAATTTTTTTAAAAAAAATAAATTCATAGAAGATTTGATTCATTAGTTTTGCAACTACAATGAATTGAATCTTCTATGAATTTTTTTAAAATGCACCCATAGGTCACATCACAAGCACAAAGGCAGCACGGGGGGGGGGGGGATGGTGGATCTACCAAAAACTGAGGAGGGATGTTAAAATCTCCTCTGCCATTAGTCCTTCGCCTCCAGAATGATGTGATTCAGATCTGCCATTCCTTCTTCTTGAACACCTCCAGAATTGATTCTTTCCAAAAGAAACACCAACGAACTAGTGTCAGGAAAGAGCAGGTTTTTTATGTTTGCCCCGCTTCAGCATGATTGAGTCAGAACCAGTTTCAAATGGGAACAACCGTTGTATAAACCAATTGGCGATTCGCTTTAAAGCATAGTGGGAATGAGCCCCTAGTGGGTAATCTCATAAAATCATAGAATTGTAGAATCCTAGAGTTGGAAGAGACCACAAGGGCCATCCAGTCCAATCCCATTCTGCCATGCAAGAACTCTCCATCAAAGCATCCCTGACAGATGGCCAACCAGCCTCTGCTTAAAGACCTCCAAAGAAGGAGAGTCCACCACTCTCAGAGGGAGTGTGTTCCACTGTCAAACAGCCATTACTGTCGGGAAGTTCCTTCTAATTTCTAGGTGGAATCTCTATTTCTGGAGCTTGCACCCATTGTTCCAGGTCCTAGTCTCTGGTCATCTCTTTCAGCCTCAGAGGAAGGTAATGGCACCACCACTCCAAGACAAATCTTGGCAAGAAAATTCTGTGGTAGGTTCACATTATGGTCACCATAAGTCGGAAATTACTTGAAGACACCCAACAAATCCATTCACTGGTCCCAACTAGAGTTGACTTATTAAGTCAGGGTAGGCAAAGTGTAGCCCTGGGGCCATAAGCAACCCCAAGGCTAATTTAAGGATCTCAACTCCTCCACACTCCCTGAACTGCTCCTTTTTTGCAAAAGCAACAGAATTAATTACTACTCCTTGATGCTTTCAATGGAAACTTCATAGCATATATGTAAATTCCATTGATTTGAAGAATCTTCCCAAGGTGGGACTAGCAGTTGGGATCAAGATGCAGTTGGACTTTTGTATCCAGAAAAAGAAGTGAGAAAATAAGTTCTTCTGACAGCTCCTGATTATGAATTTTGCACGGCAGGTAATGCCTCTATCTTATCAAAGAAACTGCATTTTCAGGCGAACCAACTTAATTCATACTTCCCAGGAGGAGATGTGGAATGGAATGCTGTTATCACTCTGACTGCACCCTATTTGGAATTCTGGATTGTTGCTCCTTATCTCAAAGAAGTGTGTACAAAATATTCGTTAGGTAGTTTCATCTGTATCCCACGTTTCCGCTTATTAGTGCAAGGTAGTGTGTGTAATTGTCTTCCTCCCCCTGTTTAATCCTCATAACAACAGCTTTTTGGGGTAGGTCAATTTAAAGGAAAGAGTGACTGGTCCAAGGTCACTAAGAGCAAAAATGTTTTATTAATCCTGGCCAGAACAGACCAATTGACTCAATGGAAGGGCTTATTCCTACTGGCAGCGTAACACAGGTTGTGATTTGGATCCGCTCCATGTTTGTAACTGATTTCAAAAGATCTCTCATTCTCACTATAAAAGGGGATCTTTTATTGCCACTCGAATCAGTTTTCTTTTTCTTGTTCCCATTTGTGCTGCTTCAAGCTGGGGATGGGGGAAGCTGAGGATGGAGCACAAGCCGGCAGAGGAAGCCAAGCAGGAAAGGAAGGAAAGAAGATACCAGGGGGGACAGAGGAGGAGGATGAAGGGGGCAGGATAATGTTTTTAAAAATAAAATAAAATATAGAATTTTCAATTGATTGATTTTGCAACAAAATCAAACAATCGCATATTCTATCAATCACATATTATATTATATCAATCAATCAATCACATATTCTATCAATTTTTAAAAAACACACACACACAAGTACACAGGCAGCGCTGCAAGGGGAGGGGGAGGGGAATGGTGGATCTGTCAAAATGTCACCCCTCTGCCATTTGTCCCTCCCCTCAGAAAGAATCGATTCTGATCTGGCATTCCCACTCTTAGGAATCATGTCAGAACCGATTCTACTCAAAAGAACCTCAAAAGAACTGCTACCAAAAAACCCCGGGGCTTTTTGCATTTGTTCTGCTTTATTTCCCCTGGAACTGATCAAATGAGGATCGGGATCGATTTCCAGTGGGAACTAGGGGCATCTAGTTCAAATCAGGATTCAGAGCTTTCCATAGTGGGGACGACCCTGAGATTTATCTATGTCTCGGCTCACCATTCAGCAATTGCTTGAACAGATCAACCCTAGTTAGGACAAACCAAGAGAATGTCAACCTTTGTGTGTTTCTTAGCTTAGTGGGACTTGGATTTTCCAAGTCGCAGTCTAACACGGTACAAAGATGAATATATACATGGATATCTATTATGTCGTGCTTCTGATGCCCTAGTATAGTATGCTCCATAGGACTACTTACAGGCTAAGGCATTTTTAGTAGTGACACCCTCTTTGTGTAGACCCTTTCTGTTACAGATCTGACTATCCTCTACTTTCTTGTCATTAAAAGTGGTCATTAAGAACAGAACTAAATTTACAAGCTTTCCCAGAATAAGCTGTTGTTCAATTCTTCTGCCCTTGCTGTTGCGGTACATTTCTTCCTTTGGCATGTTATCAGATATTTGTCATTTTTGGAATATATAAAATTTAATTGGAAATTTTAGACATTATTATTAGATTTTAGACATTATTATTAGAGATTTTTTGTGGGTTTTTCAGGCTATGTGGCCATGTTCTAGAAGAGTTTATTCCTGATGTTATCAGGAGTTTATCAGGAATAAACTCTTCTAGAACATGACTACCTAGCCCCAAAAAAAAACCCACGAAAAACTATGGATGTCGGCCATAAAAGCCTTCGACTTCACATATTAGAGATTTGTAGTTTGGGACTGTAACAGTGTAGGTGGATTATTAGCCACTCTGAGTTTTAATTCAGTAAATTCAACTGAATCCAACCGCAAGTCCCAACTAGCATTGGCCCATTAAATCAACTGTTGGGTTGAATCAATGTGTATAAATTCAGTAAATGAATAACAACAGAGACCGATGTACACACACACAAAAAAGGCCAGGATACACAATTAAAGTGCTCCTGAGAGATGGGCATCCAATCTGTGTTTAAATACCTCCAAAGAAAGAGAGTCTGGAAACCAGGGTTTGATTTCCAGCTTGACCATGAAGCCCACCGAGCGACTTTGGGCACTTTCTCAGCCATAGGGTAAGGCAATGGCAAGGCAAACCTCCTCTCATATCTTGCCAAGAAAACCCAATAGCCTTAGGGTCATCATGAGCTGGAAATGACCTGAAGGCACAAAACAACAACAAATACAACACACACACACACACACACACAAAATTGGCATAATAAAGGTATAATCAGAAAGTTCAGTTGTGATCGTATGGTCAACATGCCCACTTCTGCCATTGTTTAACTTCTTGAAGTGTATATTTTCTCTTTTTAAAAGTAACTTCCCCAGCAGAGCCTTACCCAGCCTGGCACCTTCCTCTAAACATATTCCAACTTGTCAATATCCTTCTGGAAGTGTGTGCCTAGAACCAGTGTTGTGAAAAACCTTTTTTTTTTCCTTCTCTGTCATTGAGAACTAGATGCGAATTTTTTTAAAAAAAATATTCTTTTCAAAAGTTCCACTTTCAAAAGGTTATTTTTTCTCTCTCTGTCGAGAAGAATTTTTCATAAATTTCTCAAATGAAAATAAAAGACAAGGGAGGTGAACATTTACACTAATCTCCTGGCATTTCAAACTCAATTCGAAGGTCAAAAGGAAGTTTGGCAGAGGTTTAAAGAACATTCCTCTGCTAGAAAAACCCATTATGAATGGTAGCTTTTCTTATGCAAAATGTTCAAATCCTGGCCATCGAATTAAAAGCCAAAATTCTTACTCGTTGATCAAGAAGTGCTCATAATTTCTTCACTTTAAAAAGCTTTCAAAATCTTTGAATAGCAGAAATTTCTTCTGTTTATTGAAGTTTGACAAATATTCTTTACATCACTGCCTAGAACTGGACATGGTAAAGAAGATGGGTTCGAAATAAAATCAACACCTTGGGATAGTTCCTTTGACGTTCATATTCAAACCCAGAGGGTATACCCTTCCCCATTGACACCAGATCCATCAGCATCTGACCAAAATATTGTCGCTGATTCCTATCCACAGAGTAATTAATACATCATTATATTGTAATGCTTAGTGATAGCATTATATCTTAACTATTGTTGCTTCATCTGAGCTACTGTTGCTTTTCCTAATGGGAGTATCGGGAAGCCATCTCAATTTGCTCTAAACCACTGACATCTACCTATTTCCCTTGGGAGTATCCCATTATCATCATCTTGTTTCTGTTGAGTATGTACATTCCATTTCCATAGTTGTAGAAGCAGAGGGAGATTTGACAGATAATGCTCACACTATGACTTTTTGTTGAATATTTAGGTGGAGGTGTTGTTGGGTATGTAAATACCCTGGCCTGAAACCAAACCTTCCTTGCCAAAATTATAATGAGGCTTTGCCCTGTGACACAGAGGCCACACGAACAGGTTTGGATTGTGAAATACTAGAGAGGGTGTTTCTTTTTTAAATAAATTGGGGAGACGTGAATAACAGACTTCTTCTATGCAAACATCCACTTGCTGGTGACATATAAATAAACCACCATCTCCTTAGGCTCCTCAATCTACTTCGCTACAACAAACCTCCCTCAGTCTTGATTGTGTCTTCTGCTGGGTGAGTAGACTTTTGTATTTTCCTTGCCAAGGGCTGCATTTGTCATAAATTTAAGATTGAAATCAATTTCAGTCCATTTTTTCCCAGGCATTTAAGACTAAATTCATTAAATTCAAATGAAGCAACAAGACCATAGAATCATAGAACCACTTAAACCACTGATTTCAGATTGTGGTGGAGGAGGAATCCCAAGTGATCAGAAGAGGTTATCCAAAACAGATCACTTTGGAAGCTCAAAAGAGAATTGAACTTTTTCTTATGAAGCTTTAGAGTGAACCTCATAAATAAACAGATGGAGGAGTGTTATTGATTTTGTAGTACTCTGTTGAAAATATCTGACCTGATCTGAATTGGTGAGTGCTGGCTCCACCCATTGAATCAATTCTTGAAAAGCTGATTGATACATTAAGAAAATCCAGTTTATTCAATAGGTGTACTCCAGTTGGAACTAATAATAGGTGTCTTTTTTGTCTTATTTAAGAACCCAAAGCCTAACAAGACAGTGTGCTTTAATATTTAATCCTTATAATACCATGTCCCACTTATTTTGGAATTATGCACAAAGAAACAAAATCCTGTCCCACCATCATTCGGTATAAGAAAAGGGGAAAAGAAAGGTCTCCTCTAATACTCTAATATGGAAGATCAGTCAACTGATAGATATTTAAAATACGTAAATGATGGATGGATAGATAGATAGATAGATAGTTCTGAATTCAATCTTAGACTTTAAAACAGGTAAGTACTCAAAGCCTTAAACCTGGATGGACAGATTGATCAATCTTCATGTTCCCTATACTGGAACTTGTACAAATCTCACTTTTTTCCCCTATTCTAAACATAACGAAATTTGTAAATTTTGTTACAGTCTTATGCGGTGGGGGAAGAACTGATGCCAAATTCTCACTCATCCCTAGATGATCAATAGCTTTTCTCTGGCTATTTCTAAAATGAGATAAAACTATTTTAGGGCTATTTTTTAAAAAATAAATTATTAGTATAAAAACATATCTCAACTAAATCAACTAATGTCAAGTAAAATCAATTTTAAATCTTAAAAATAAACTATTTTAGAATTATTTTTAAAGAGAATAATGTTGAGAAGCCATAAATGCCATTGGTAGGTAGGTAGGTAGGTAGGTAGGTAACTAGCTAGCAAGAAATTATGTTTTCTTCTTTGTTAGCTGCCCTCAAGTCAGCCCAGACTCTGGTGACCCTTTGGATGAGACATCTCCAAGATCCCCTGTCCTCCACTATTTTGATCATGTCCTGCAAATTTTATGCCCATGGCCTCTCTGATTGAATCTGTCCATCTAGTATGTGGTCTTTCTTTCTTTCTACTTCCCTCCACCTTTCCTAGCACTGCTGTCTTTTCCAATGGGTTACTCCTTCTCATGATGCGGCTGAAATATGACAGCCTCAATTTGGTCATCTTGGCCTGATACACGTGAAACACCACCCCCTTTGCTGCGCATTGTTTCTGCAGCGACCATAGAATCGTAGGGGCAACCAAACCAAGGGGCAACAATGTGAAGTGAAAAAAGAAGCCACCCCAGGAAGGGGCACTGCCATGACACCACTTTCTGCCAGCGATGTCTGGTCACTGCATGGCGGCAGCGTCATCATGGTGGCCCCCGTGTGGACAGGATACTGTTATGATGCCAGAGTTGTACAGACTAGATTTCTGGAGCATGTGGTTGCTGTGCACTCCAGAACCCTAGAATCGGCACCAGCATCAGCGCCGTCTGTACAGGGCCCTTGGCTTCCAGGAAGCGCTCAGGCTTGATCTGCTCAAGGATCCATTGGTTTGTCTTTTTGGCTCTCCATGGGATCCTCAGCACCCTTCTCCAACACCACATCTCAAATGCATTGATTCTCTTCTTATCCGCTTTCTTTCCAGGTGTTGCTAAATCCTTGGAAGATGTCCTGCCAAAGCCAGCAATGCAAACAGCCTTGCCAGTTCCCTCCCCAGTGCAAGAAAACCATCACCCCCCCTCCGCAATGTTGTCCTCCCCCTCAGCAGTGCTGCTCTCCGCAGCAATCTTCTCCTAAGCAGTGCTGCCCTCCTCCGCAATGCTCTCCGCCTCCTCAGAAGTGCTCCTCTCCGCAGCAATCTTCTCCTAAGCAGTGCTGCCCTCCTCCGCAATGCTCTCCTCCTCCTCAGAAGTGCTGCTCTCCTCAGCAATCTTCTCCGAAGCAATGCTGCCCGCCTCCGCAATGCTCTCCGCCTCCTCAGCAGTGCTGCTCCCCTCCGAAAAGCTGTTCTCCTCCCCCTCAACCATGCTGCTCCCCTCAAAAATGTTGTCCTCCTCCTCAGCAGTGCTGCTCTCCCCCAATCGAACAGTGCAAGCAACCCAAAGGATGTTAAGATACCCCCGGAAAACACTGCACAAAGGCCTACAATGAGGAGAAGAACCCATTGTGGAAGTAGAAGTGCACCTTCTATGACACACTATGGATGACTTCCATTCCGACGTGGGCATCATTATGACCACTTCTTGATTTATTTTTCTCGCCCTCTTCAACGCTTGCTACAATGAAGCTGAAATCTAGAAAACGAAGCGTCAAAGGAACAATGGGTCTTCTTCCAGACTGTCTTGTTCCATTGGCATCAACAAATGCTCTGCTCTTTCTTTGCAACCTTTTGCCTTAACCCTTGTGGAAACTTTTGGTGAATGTCTAGTCTTCAGCTTGATTGCCATCTTTTGCAATTGCCAGCATGTGCTTTAAAGAAATAGCTAAATATTTCACCCTGCAATGTCTACGTAGCTGCCAATTTCTTGCCAATGTTGTCCTCTTCTGATGCAGTGCTCCAGACTCTTAACTATATGCATGTGATCCATTGCTTTAAAAATAATGCATGTTTAATTAGCATTATATTGTCTAAGCGTTATTCTTATTTGTGTGATTTACTTTATTATTTCTTTAATTAATTTATATCCTGCTTCTCTCCAATATGGGACCCAATGCAACTATGTGTGGATGCATACACACAAGTATTTCTATTGGCTGGTATCCTATTGAGCAGCTACGTGTGCATAAACTAGATTTATGCATTTGTAACTTTTCAATCATCAAGGTTACAATAGTGGCACTATAACCATGATCCCAAACACTATCTTCAGCCTAACTGAACAGCCAGTAAACACAATGAGAGATGGGAGTGTCTACTACTGGTGATTAGAAGGCTATAGCAGCAATAGCAATGGCAAGTACATTTCTATACCACTTATCAGTGCATTTAAGCACTCCCTAAGCAGTTTACAAAGTGTAAGCAAATTACATCCAACAAGATGGGTATTCATTTTAGCTACCTCTGAAGGATGCTAGGCTGTCAACCTGGAGCCCCTGGCTGATATTGAACTCACAACCTTATGGTTTGTAAGTGGCTGCAGTACTGGCATTTAACCACTGTGCCATCAGTATGATGTTTCAAGCCACCAGTCATCTTTGGTGAGACATTAAGAAGCAGGACACCTGTCTCCTCTTTGCACTACAAATCACTGGTATCATCCTACCCTGATCACCAAGAGAACAGACACCCATCACTTGGTGTAGCTGCTAGCTAAGGTACATTTGGGCGGTGGGAAATACTCTTTTCTGTGATGTATGATCTCAACCAGTATTGATTTACCACATCCAAGCCTACCAGGGCCCCCAGGAGATGCACAACATGTAAAAACATGTTTTAAAGAGTATTTAGACCTCTCTCTTCAGCCACAATGGCTCTCCGAGTGACTTATAAATTGTTCAGTTGGCACCTCCCTGCCCTCAGGCTTACAATCTAAATAAGACATGACACATAAGGAAAAGGGAATGATCAGGTAGGAGGGCATTATGGCTGGAAGATACTGACTATTCTTCTCTCCCTCTGGAGCCAGGACAATGGCAGTTGGGATGGAGGGAGGGCTTTGCATCTGTTCCTGGGACCAGGCATGGTGGAGCTGTTCTTCTCTATGAACTTCTCCATGGTGGAGCTGTGCCTGGTTTTTCTTCTCTCCCTCCATGGCCAAGACAATGGCAGTTGGGATGGAGGGAGGGCTTTACATCTACTCCAGGGACCAGCCATGGTGGAGCTTTGCCTGTCTCTTCATCTGTCTTCTGGGGGCAGGAAAGTGACATTTGGATTGGAGGCAGTTGGGGTCTGAACCTAAACATGAAACAATGCAAAGACAAAAACTTTTTAAAGCAAATTCTTATTGCCCACCAAAACTGCAGCCCAGTAGGTCAGGACTGGGGAATGGGTCATGCCAGAAGACATTATTTAATTAAGTATATGACCTAGAATATCAGACTTTTTTTGCTTCAGAAAACAGCATTTCTGTATAGAAAACACATTCCTCTTCAGAAACATTATTTTCTGCACAAAAATAATCATCATAATAAAATTTATTTGTATCCCGCCCCTCTGTGCAATGCAACCAGGGCAGCTTACAACATTAAAACACACATTACATATCCCCCAATCCCTCCCGCATTAAAATGTGATTAAACAATTTACAGTATATTGAAAGGACAAAATTATGTATGAGTACCTGTTGGTAATCTTTATAACGTCTTCCCACTGGATCTGGGAACAGTTTTAAGATCTCCACCACCCTAAAAGGCAAATTCTTTTTTGAAAAATCATCTTCACTGCCAGCCTGCAGGTGGCTTTTCATAAGAAAGTATGCACTGCTTCAAAAGCATTACAGATGTACCTCCTTTAACCAAGTAAATGTGTTCCTTGGCATGTCTTCTTAACAGAAAAAAATTGGTTCCAGAGGCAAAAGTAACATTATTTATTTATTTATTTATTTATTTATATCCCACCTTCCTCCTGATACAGGGAGCCAAGTCCATGGAAAGGACATGAATAGACCACAATGAGAAGGAGGAGGACGGTTCAAAATTTTTTAGTGGGCATTATTCCTGGAGACACACATACTGAAGACAGCCTTGTGCAAAAAGTGTACAGTAGATTTATATCATGTCTTCAAATGCACAAACAAGGTGATCACATTTGAAAGAGAGAATAAAAATAAACGAATAGCCAGATTTAAAGACTGATGTGGAAACAAACAAACTGTTTGAAACAGACAAAAAGGGAAATAGGCACTATCCTAGAAACATCTGCCTTGCATCTGGACATATTGAAGCATAGAAAGCATGGCCTGCCCTCTAGTGTTTTGTGAGGAAAGTACCATTAGCCAAGTTCTGAAGATGTAGGCCTCATTTATTACAGATAAATTGGTGTGCAATCCGAAGGATCAATTCAAAAGCGGAGCGTGGTTTCCACTACATTTGCCCTGATCACTTTTTTTCCCCTCTAAAATAATCTACTTGTGGTTCACATTCAGGGATGAATTGATTCAAAATAGACCCGCTCCACCCGAACCGACAGACAAATTTTAATCTGAAAGAGACCAAGACGGTAACTGAAGTGAAGATTGCCACTTTGTGGACAAATATGGCACTGCGATGTGCATTTGCAAGTAAAGTCCAAACACTCACTGCAGAAACAATCCAGTTTGAGACCACTTTAACTGCCCTGGCACAGTGCTAGCAAATGCTGGGAACTGTAGTCTATTGTGGCACCAGAGATCTCCACCAGAGAAGGCTAAATTTCTCACAAAACCATAGTTCCCAGAATTGCCTAGCATTGAGCAGAGGCAGTTAAAGTGGTGTAAAACTGGATTATTTCTGCAGAGTGTTAAGGACCCAAATCCCACTGAGTTCAGTGGAATGATGAAGGATCTCTAACAATTAAATGCCAGGTTGTTGGTGGGTGGGACTGATGCATCCGTCTTGTAAATGTCTGTGTGCATATAAATTCATTCATTGCTGCATGTATTCATTTTTATTTACAAACTTTTATATACACCTGATGTCCAACGTAATGTGCAAAGCAGCGTGCGTCAATATACCATACAATATACAGTACACAACACACAAAATAAGTGTAGGGAGGAAGGATCTTGCTATGAATCTGGTGGCTTCTTGATCCTCCCTTAAAACACATACTTATTGTTCCAATATAGTCAATGTTGCTTGACCCTTGACCCTTACATCACCAGTTGCCACAATGTATCTTCTTTAAATTATTTTTAAAACTTTATTTTCAAGTTAAAAAGAACAATGGCATACAAAAATGTGTTTTTCCATTACATCAGTCTTGTAAATCATACATAAAGTTCTTATTTCTAATCTTTTGTTTCTGTCCAGTTTTCATAATTGAACTGCATCAAATAAATTCTAATTAAATTTTATACCCATACGGACTTCCTTTATTTGTTTTCTACTTTAGTGTGGTTATTTTGTCTCTTTACACCCAATTTTCTTCCTTTTGGATTTTCTTCATATCCTTCTTTCAACTTCTTCTTTCTCTGATGTCTTTTTATTTTTATATATCTAATCGCTATCTTGTTTTTTTCTGTTTCTGTCTCTAATTTCTTTTTCTAATACATCGTAACTTCCTCTATGGTTGTGTTGTCCTCTTCTTTTATTTTTCTTGACAGTCTATCTGCATCTCTCATGTCCTGTCGTTTCCCTGACCACTCTTCTGTTGTGGAGATTTCCATTTTTGTGCGTATAACATTCTTGCAGATGTTACCATATATAGCACCAGTTTTAATAATTGTTTTTTCTAGTTCTTTCTCTAACATAAATGTCATGTTCAATAAACACATTTCTGGTTTCATCTGAAAGTGTATATCTAGTATCTCCTTGATTGCTACATGTATCTTCTTCCAGAAATGCTTAGCTTTTTTACAGTTCCACCATATGTAGAAGTAGGTTCCTTCTTTATTTTTGCACTTCCATCATCTTGTGTTAGCATTTTTGTACCATATATTGTGTACTTCTAGTACCAACACTCTATCATTTAGCAATGTAACCCAATCAGTCTGCCAGACCAATCCACAAGCATAATAGTATAGCTTTAAGTCTGGTATTCCCAGCCCTCCTCTGCTTTCTGTGTCGGTTAGTAATTTCCATTTTATCCTTGGTTTTTTGCCTGCCCAAACAAACTTAACTAGTTCTTTTTTTCCACTCCACAAAGCACCTTTCATTAGTTATTATTGGGAGGCTTTGAAACAAAACAAAAGAAAAAATGAATTTTGGTAATATATCCATTTTTATCACTGCAATTCTTCCCGACAAACTTAGTTGTAATTTTGCCAGTCTTGTCTAATTCCTTCTTCATCTCCTTCCATTTCTGTTTATAATTGTTTTTGAATAAATCCCCATTTATTTTAGTGACTCATACACCTAAATGTTTTTGCTTTATTTTGACTCGTACATGTATCTTATGAGAATAAAGATGGGCCATTTGTGGTCCTCCAGATGTGCTCAGATGGCAGCTCCCATTATTCGTCACTATTGGCTAGGCTGGTGAGAACGGATAGGTGTTTGCATGGTTGTTTTGCACACCCAAAAAAAACCCAGCATTTTTCTGCACAGAAAACAGCTATTTTTATTCTCTAAGGAAGCATGGAGTAATTTTAGCAACTTTCTTCCTGCTCCAGGACAGTCTTCTTACACTGCTCAGTTTTCATTTACTCAGGACTCAGGCCTTCTTCTTAACACAATTCTCAGCCTTTGGTCCTTCAGACGTTTTGCACTTCAGCTCCCAGAAGCCTCAGACAGCAGGACCAAATAATGAAGAATTCTTGGAGATGAGGTCCAAAGCATCTGAAGGGCAGAAGGTTTGACAGCCACTGGTCTAAAAAGACTGGGGTGATCTTTTCATCTCAATGAGTTTCATTTAGATCAGTGGTCCTCAACCTTTGGTCTTCAAGGTATTTTGGACTTCAGCTCTCAATTCCTAACCATTGGCCAAATGGGTAGGTTTCTAGGAGGTCAAGTCCAAAACATCTGGAGGACCAAAGATGGAAAACCTCCATGGAAGTCACTCTTGCATCCAAAGGTGGAAAATCTAAATCTAAAATCTAAAAAATTCTTACTTTAACCTGATTTGGGTCTGTAAAAAAGGAGAAAAACAAGTGATGGTGAAGTTGGCTGTCTATTGACACTTTGACATCATTTCTAAAATAGGTCCAGGGCTGGATATTCTTCCAAATTTGCCAAGCCCTGAGATAGCTCCATGCTTCCAGAAACAGCTGCTCAATGTGTATCTGTGCCGTATACTTCTCAGCCCTCACAAACCATTTCTGAGATCCTCCATTCAGTGTTGTGTAGTGTTAATTTTTTTTGTATTTGCTGAGTAGATTGTGTTCCTTGCCCCCTGTGTTGAATGACAACAGTGTGCAGCTGGTTGGGGACTGAATGTTCAATCTGACATGCAACCAGTGCTCATTTCAATAGGGCCTGATGGAGGTACATCAGCCAAGAGTTTGTGTTTGTGTGAGCAACACAAGGGTGAATTTCATTTCTGCCACCTTGAACTGAACACAGACATTGTGCATTGGACAAAGATGTCCAGGCACTTCAACAGTGCACCGTACGCATCTGTAAGACACCAGGATTCCAGCTCTCAACTCTCAAATCCTACCCCTGGACTGAACAGGGTTTCGGCTTGTGTCAGACCAAAAAAGAAATTAATCATCACATGCATGGTCTTTTTCCACAATTGGTACCTCTGAATTAGGGGAAAAATCACAATAATGACTTCTTATAGATAATTCTGCCTGCCCAATTTCCAAAAAATAATAACCGTGGGTTCTTGAGGACATCATCTTTCATTGATGGTTTGGGGAGATTTGTTGAAAATCTCTTCAATGCGGGTTGGGATCCTGTAAAAGAGACCATAAGACATCAGCACAAAAGGCTTTAGACAGCAGGGATTGCTGAATTAATGGTGAGTAGAAAGTTCTCATGATGTTCCATTTCTGGAGTTAGAAAGGGACCTAAGAGAACATTTTTTTCCTAAACGGGAACATGGTATTAAAGAAACTGGGAGAAAAGCTGGATATAAATTAAATAGAATCATAGAGCTGCAAGGGAATCCAGTGTTCTTTGTCTACTTGCTTTGCTTTACTTTAGATGGATAGATAGATAGATAGATAGATAGATAGATAGATATTTTCTTTATCGCAGTAAAAGACCCATTTAATCCAACCTTCTTCCATGCAGGAATACACAGCTAAGGCACTCCTTTCTTTAAAGATTTCTGAAGAAGGAGTGACTCCAGAAAAGGAGGAAAGTGACTCATGATTCATTGGAATAAATTATCATCCTGGATAATGTGGAAGGCAGGAGGAAAAGTGGAAGACTGCATTACAGATGCATTGACTTAGTCAAGAAAGAACTGGGTGCCCTGAGACTGTAAGAACAGAACTGTTGATGAATGGGGTTTGTTTAAGTATTTGATTCATACTGTTGCCATAGACTGAACCCAATTTGATGTCACTTAACAAGAAGAACAAACATGAGAATGGTATTCCTGATCCATGTATGGCTGATTCGCATAGACCCAGTCATTGATGGATGATGGCAGTAAAGATGATGATGACAGTGACAACCTGTCTTTTTCACAGCTTGAGCACAAAACTATACCAAATGTAAACATTAAAAATATTATTGAACTATCCAAAAAAATTAAAATCGCTTTAAAAACATAACTACAGTCAGTCATCTATATTCACAGATTCTTCACCTACTGATCCAACCATCCACATCTTGAAAATATTATATATATATATATATATATATATTCAAAAAAGCAAACCTTGATTTTGCCATTTTGTATAAGTGACAGCATTTTATGCCATTGTATAAAATGGGACTTGAGCGCCCATGAACTTTGGTATCCATGGAGGGTCCTGGAACCAAATCTCAATGGATACAAAGGGCCCACTGTATTAAAGATGGCAAACGAACAAAACACAGAGAGACTTGACAACACAATTCTACAGGACCTTGTACCTGTGAGCATTCATTTTTCAAAGGCATGCCTCCCTCCCCCCCCCCCAAAAGTCTTAACCTGCCTGTGGATAGATAGCAAGATGGTGCCCCTCTAATATCTCTGGGAATTGAGCTCCAGAGCCTGGGAGCAAGCACCAAGAAGGCCTTATTCTGTTTTCCCACCAAGTCTACCTGTGAAGGTGGTGGAACAGAATGAAGGCCATCTCCAGAAGATCTTAAATCATGGGCACACTTTTTTAGGAGAATATGGCTTTCAGACAACCTGGACCTGGTCCATAATAGGGCTTTAAAGGCCACCACCAACTTTGAATTGTACCCAGAAACAGAGTAGCAGCCAATGGAGCTGTAATAAAAAAGGAGCTCCAAGTAACCATCTGACTGAAGTCATTTGGACCAGATGAAGTTTCTGAACAATCTTCAAGGGCAGTCTCACACACAGAGCACCTCAGTGTATCCCAAACACATTACCTTCATTCATGTTTCTGCCACATGGGATGAACTTCAGTAAGCACAAGGTACGCCCTCTTTGTCATTCATCAGCTCAGAGTCAGAGTCAAGGGTGTTCTTCATATGTTTGTACTTTTTGCTGCTCGACCTCTGGACCTATATTGTTAGAGGAAGAGAAAGGAAAGGGAAAAGACAAGAAGAAGGAGGATCACAGATTATATATCTATATTATTCAGAAGGCTGAGATGTCATTTCAGGGAAAGAGAGGATGAGTGGCAAGTGATCTGTAGCCTCCCAAGATGAAATCCACATTCATAAGAAGAGCAAACTATGGGTTGGGTCCAGACTGAGGCATGCGTGATGGGAGCAATGAAAATGGACTTCCCCATGTCCTCTTGTCATGCAATGACCAGTGATAACCAGTCACATCTATGTGCATAGGGCAAAGAATCTGTTTTGGTGTGAAGTCGAAGGCTTTCATGGCCAGCATCCATAGTTTTTTGTGGGTTTTTTAGGCTGTGTGGCCATGTTCTAGAAGAGTTTATTCCTGACTTTTCACCATCATCTGTGGCTGGCATCCTCAGAGAAGATTCTCTCTTCTCCCAGCTGGGGTAGTGTTGGTGGATGATGGCAGGACATGTTCCAATGTCCCCATCCCAGGACAAATGCTAATAATAATAACACTCACACACACATATGGGCAGAAATATCCTAAGGGTGGCTGGCATCTGCAGAGAATGCTGGCATGGAAGTGAGTGGGGTATATACTGTGTGACCCTTGGTTGAGAAGAGGTAATCTACATGTTAATCTGTGTGTTGGTCTGTGGCTGAATGGCAAGGCCTCAGGGTTTCTATTGAATTAATGATCCATTGTCTGCTGGGAAAACCCCTGACCCTGGATGGCTTTCATTTGCACATGCTGGATCTTGATTTTGTTGTTTTTCACCCCACTCACTTCCATGCCAGCATTCTCTGAAGATGCCAGCCACTGCTCCTGCCGTAACATCAGAAATAAACTTTTCCAGAACATGGCCACATAACCCAAGAAACCCACAAAAAACTATGGATGCCAGCCGTGAAAGCCTTTGACTTCACATTTACTTTTTACATAGAGAGGTGTGTGTGTGATGTTTTTGTATGGTTATTAATCTGTACTGGTTCTAATTATTTGTAAGCTACATGCAGTCCATTTTGTGGGAAGAGTGGAAAACAACAACAGCAACAACAACAACAACAACAACAACAACATAATTATGATATTGAAATAATAATGATGATGGTATCTAGAAGCCTCAAGGGGCATCCAGACACCTCCTACATTGGTTGCAGAGACCTCCTGAATGTTTACCATCCCCACCACCAAAGCAACTACTTAGAAGTAATTACATTACTGGAATCTCACAATTTCCAAACTGGCTCTGAACATTAAGAAAGACCCCTTTTCTTCAAGTAATGAATGGCAGCTGCTGGTTCACTTATCAGTCAGGCAGTGAATCCATGCAGAGCTCTCCCAAGGGCTCAACCTATTTTGGGGACAAATGTTTGGAACCTTGCACAGATTCCTTGAAAAATCACACTAAAATCCAGAGTGGATTCCATGCCCTAGTGACATGGAGGCCACCAGCCACCTCTGCATAGTGGTCTCATATCTGATGAGGGGCAAACAAATTGTCCCCTTCCCTTTCTTGTCTAGTATATGTATGTCCACCACTGTCATTAGTCTATGTCCCTAGATCCTATTATCTTTCAGAAAGGTTACCATAACTGGTGACAGCTCCTGTTGGATCAGCTTCTTAAATTCGCTCCTCTTGAACTTCTCTGTCTCCTTCACCTTCTTGTGGTTAGACTTGTGGTTGCCTTCCATCATGTCTGTGAAGGCCTTGATCAACCTGGACATCTTGGGGTGCCTTGTTGTTCTCCTATGAAGAACCAAGAGGAGGTTGGTCATAGAACAGCCCAGAGAAGACAACATGGAAAGAGGGGACTGAAGAGGTCAATGCTTCTGGGTCTGGGTTCTTCTCACCTCTTCTCCAGCCTGGTCCAGCAAATGTCTCATCAAGCATCGCATCCCATCTCTGTAGTTGGAAAAACAGGGAGGTGGAAAGCTGAGAAGCAAATTTAAGGGTGACTCACTCCACAAGTAGGCCATCTATTCTCCCACACACATTGCCCAGGCAGGCTGCCAACACAATGAAGATCAACACGGAGAGGTTGTAGGGCAGGTTCTCAACCTCTATTGTCAACCACACTGACATTGTGGGTCGGAAGAGGAGCCAGCCTTCCTTCCTCTGGACTCCTCTCAGATATGTGGGACTGCAACTCACATCATATCCAGCTTTTCTGTGGTAACAGGAGTTATACTCCTACAGTTTCAAGAAGGTTGGACTAAGGCATAAATCAGAAAGCTCTCAGTCCAGACTGCACCTTTGCCATGAACTCAGAAACTCAAGTTAGAACAACCTTCTCGCACTCTCTCTTGGCCTCCTTCTTTCCTTCTATAATATGGGCATAACAAGGCTGACCTACTTTACAGGATCAGCTGGCTTCAGGATGGTGTTCTCCTGATGTCATTGGCTTACTATTTTAATTGGGGGTTTTGTAATGGAGTTTGGAGGAAGTTGAAATGTTCCAATTGATTATTGTCTTTTAGATTTGGTGTGGCACTTGTGGATTTGCTCGTTGCTTTTGGAATCCTCATAAAGTCAAGGGAAATGCTAAGATGGCAAAATAAATTAAAAGCAACAACACTGTTGCAGTGTAAAGGTTCTCTTTTTCAATTAGGACTATTGATTTGACAGCTGGTGGTGATATCCAGCATTGGGTAGCGGTCTAAGCATTGGACTACAATTCTGGAGACTGTGATCGATTCTCTGCTCAGCCATCGAAACCCCACTAACCTTGGATGAGTCACACACTCTCAGTCCCAAAAAACCCTCTGATAGGTTTGCATTAGGGTGGCCATGTCGGAAATGACTCGAAGGCACACAACAACAACAACAACAACAACAACAACAACAACGTCTTCACTTTCTGCTTCCTTGCATGCAGCGGGTAGTGGCTTAGCATACCTTGTAATAATTTTGTTTTAAATGTGGCTTAGGTTTTAGGCAAAACTAGACACATTAAGATAATTCCATATTGCATGCTCTGTCGTATTACAATGCACTGAATCGCAGTGGCCTACAGCTATAAATAATAAAGTTATATTTATGAATAGAGAGCCAGTGTAACGTAGTGCGTTTGA
Organism: Urosaurus nigricauda; assembly: GCA_034509955.1. NCBI lineage: Eukaryota > Metazoa > Chordata > Lepidosauria > Squamata > Phrynosomatidae > Urosaurus > Urosaurus nigricauda. The sequence goes on from JAOEGL010000010.1 coordinate 4,037,974, forward strand.
GCATTGGGTTATGATTCTGGACGACAAGGGTTCAAATCCCTGAGAAATATTATTATTGTAGTTGACTATATTGATGTTGTTATTCTTATTCTTATTTGCTGCTGTCTAAAATGTATATCTGCTGACATCTTGCTAGTCAATGATGAAGTTATAACTGCAAACCATGGCCACAATAGTAAATGCCCTCAAAGCTCTTAGTCTGAAAGTGAATGGTGCTATCCAAGGTGCTGGTCCCTGTCCTATATGGGGGGCATCGATTCTCTAGTTTGAATGTCTGCTTCAAACTTTGGAGCAAAACCCAGAGTGCTTTCTGCACCCCACTAGTGAAGGAGATGCCAAATGACACTTCCAAAAGAGATGGTGGTGGTCTCTCCTTCAGCGGTAGTCTTCTGGCAGAGATTGGCCAACCATGTCTTGGAGATGCTTTGGGTACCTTGCATCCAAGCAGGGAATTCAGCAACTTTGAAAGGCCACCCCAGTGATGTATTTCAATAATCTTTGTAGTAACAGCTGCAAGGCAAAGGACCTTTTCCATGGTGACACCAAAGGGGGAAAGAAAATGACCATACAACCTAAAGGAGGTAGAGCCATGTTGAAGAAACCACTTTGCTTAGGCATAGAAAATGTTATAAGCCCTGAGGATGCAGCCACACTGCGGAAATGAAGCAATGGAACATCACTGTAACTTCCATGGCTCAGTGCTATGGAATAATGTGATTTATAGTTGGGTGGGACACCAGAGCTCTCTGACGGGGAAGGCTAAATACCACACAAAACTATAAATCCCAAAATGCCATCGTATTGAATCGTGACATAGAGAACACCGAAAAATTGCCTATTCCTCTGTTCCCAATTGTTATTTTTATGGCGAAACGTCAGGAATAAACTCTTCTAGAACAGGGCCACAGAACCCGGAAGACCTACAAAAAACTATTCCAAGCCATGTTTCATAATATCTTAACATGTTCAGCTGATAAGACAACAGTCGGAACACTAAAGAACACGTGGGATATATGTACATAGTCTGGAAGCAGTGAGTCCATATGGATGAGTCTGTGTGTATGTCACAGCCCTTTCTTGCTCAACTGCTGCCACTTCATATTCCTGTTTTTGTAACAATTCTAGGTAAAGATGATTTATTTCCTTGTTTGGGGTGGAGGCCTGGGCATCCAAGACAGATTCCATACAGCACTGTGCTGGGTTCAAATGATTACCAGATTCCATTTATGAACCTTAAAGGCTTTCTTTTAAAAAAATCTCTTTCAACACCCAACTATGGAATGCCTTCCCTGAAGAGACTCACCTAGCACCCAACTTTATGGTCTTTCCAGCATCCGATAATGAGTTCCCAGGCATTTTAAAAACTGGTTTTGATGCATTTGCACTCTTTCCAATCTGGTCTGGTTGTTGCTTTCCATTTGGGTTATCTTAGAGGTTGAACGTATGGGCCTAAAGGCCCATGTCCCCCCCTGGCCTGGTGCTTTCCTGTATGGATGATGCAGGTCAATAGCCCTGGGCTGGGACTGGCCAGATCAGATGCCAATCCATCAGTTCCCAAAGACCCTTGTTGTTGTTGTTGTTGTTGTTGTTGTTGTTGTGTGCTTTCAAGAAGTCCCCTCCTCATGGAGACCCTATCATGGGGTTTTCTTGGCAAGATTTGTTCAGAGGAGTTTTGCCAATGCCTTCCCTTGAGGCTGAGAGCCTGTGACTTGTCCAAGGTCACCCAGTGAGTTTCATAGCCAAGCGAAGTCTGGTCTCCAGATGCCACACTTAGCATGACCAGAGCTTGCAGACAGCATGGGCACACACCCCTTTACCTGCCACTGCCTCTGCATTCCCATTGAATGCCACAGTCATGGTCTGTGGCATTTTTAAGGGGGTGCCTGGCCATGTGGGTAAAGCCAAGCACCCTGTTCCTACCTTTATGCACCACAGCATAAGCTTTCTGGGGGAATGCAATAGCAGCGCCAAATAAGGGGTGCACATTGGCATCAGATCCATGGCACATCAATAGGCAGATATGTGGACACTGTCTTGTCACCACACTGGCTCAGGGATGGGAATATGCTGGAACCATGGGGCAGGATGCCATAGAGTTGACCCATGGTGGCCTACCCCTGCATATGGGTCCATGGGCATCATGGGTTAGGGAGGCATGAGCATTAACCTGGACGGTCTTGATGCATCCCAAAGGTCTAAGGGACCCCATCCTTGATTTACAGGAAGCCACGTCATCTGATGTTCTAGGTTTGGATATCATCAGTACATGGAGAACGCCCAGTCTTATCGCTCATTTCTATCTCATCCTGGGGAAGCAGTGGGAATTATGGTGTGGTGTTTGAGGTCATTGGGTGGAGAGCTTTGGACCGGATGATGGTAAACAACCTGAAGTTAACTAACATTGTCATTTTATTCTTTTTTAATGCATGTGAGGGTTTTTGTTTTTGGATACTGTAAATATTTAATTCTCCATTAAGGCTTTCTTTTTGAATGTTCTTCATTGGATGGGTCTTTGAAATTGTGACCCACTTTGAGTCCCAATTTGGGAGGAAAGGAGGAGATAAATAAATATCATCATCACCATCATCATCACTGTCATCCAGTCCCTATTGATTGGATTGATTGGTTTGGGGGGAAAAACTGATTTCCTGCACAGAAAACACATTTTCTGCATAGAAAATGCACCTTTCTGCACAAAAAAAGTCATGTGTTTCCATGCACTGAAAAATCCTCTGGAACATTTGAGGTCATTCAAATACTGGATGAAAACAAAGCATAAATCTTGCTTCCCTATGTTTTCTTTCAGTTATGCTTCCCAAAGATCAAGGAACCCATTTTTATAACCAAGGGTGTATACATACTGCAAAAATAAAGCAGTTTGACACCACTCTAACTGCCATGACTCCATGCTATGAAATTCTTGGATTTCTAGTCTTGTGAAACATTTAACCTTTTCCGTCAGAGTGCTCTGGTGCCACAACAAACTACAAATTCCAGAGTTCCATAGCATGAAGCCATGACAGTTAAAGTGGTATCAAACATCTATATTTGTGCAGTGTGGTAGAAGCACAGGATGCAATGAGCAGGGAATATCCTTTCGGTCTCACTTGTTTTTGCTTCATAAGCACCACTTTATCTATGTACTACAAATCAGTCTCCCTTCCTCTCTTTCCACGCAGCCTCTGCTTTTCAGTTTATGGCATGCGAATCCTGGGACTGATGTCAGGAGTTGCTGATAGACAGCAATTTTGCACCACAGTAGTGGAGTTTATCAAACGGGAGGAATTTTTCTCTTTTTGAATGGAGCCAATTGGAGCCAATTTGAATTCACGTGAATTTGCTAGTTTAGCAAATTTACGTGAATTCCAATTGCATTCGGAATGTGTTCAGAATGACTTCCCATTACCTGAAAATGACTGCCCATTGCCTGAAATTGCGTGAGATGCTTTAATAAGCAATAATATAAAACCCATGATTGCGTTCGGAATGACTTCCCTTTTGTCCGAAATTGTGTGAGATACTTTAATACACAATAACATGAAACCCCATGATTGCGTTCGGATTGCCATTGGATTATACTTCCAATTTCCATCATCTGATAAACTCCATAGTCACAGGTAACAACAAAATGCATTAAATGTGCCTTTTATCTTAAGGACAAAGATCAGCTGGAGTGGGTCCACAGAAGAGCAACAAGGAAGGTAAGAAGTATGGAGAACAAAGTAAATGAGAAAAGGTTAAGACGAGTGAGCATGTTCAGCTTGGAGAAGAGAAGACTAGGGGCTTCATCTGCACTGCAGAAATAATACAATCATATAATCATAAAGTTGGTAGAGACCCCAATGTTCATCAAGTGCAACCCCCTGCCATGCAGGAATACACCATCAAAGTGTTCCCAATATATGGCAGATGGAGGACTACCTGCTGGCTATGGTCTGGCTCAGTAGCTCCCAAACTTTGGTCTACCAGGTGTTTTGGACTTCAGCTCCCAGTATTCCTGACTGTTGGTCAATCTGACTGGGGCTTCTGGGAGTTGAAGTCCAAAACGCCTGCAGGACCAAAGTTTGGGAACCACTGCAGTTCCTCCTCTTGAGAAGGGTATTGGACCTGATAGCCTATGGTGTCCCTTCGAACTTTACGATGCTATGAATATAACTTCTTCAGAGATCCCTCCCTGCCACCCCAAGAGTGAATTTCCAATTCCAGATCAATGCCAGAGAGGAAAAAAAATCACAAGACTTACCCAAATCTTCAGCAATGAGCAGCCAGAGGCGACTAAGCGACCAAAGAAAGGCACTTTGGCACAAGCAAACACATTAACCTCTCTCTTTCTTGCAGCTTGAGAAAGTGGGTGGAGGATGATGAAGTTTCCTTCTGGCCAAACCTGCTCTGCTATTGTTGTTGATCCTTCTTTTCCCTTTGTTGTCTGGATGGGATCCTCCCAGAGGATTATATGGCAATTGGAAGGCGTCTACCCATGTGTGGATGGAAGAGAGTGAGGAACTGTCATGAAATTGAGGAAGAAACAAAAGGAGACTCTTTCCTACCCAACAGAAAAGGGAGGAATGAGGAAACTATGCCCCATAGGCCACATGCAGGCCCGTGTGATAAGTAGTGCTGCTGTGTTCTGCTTTGATCAGATCGCACTTGGAATACTATGTTGATTTCTGGGCATCATGGTTAAAGAAGGATATCAACAAGTTGGAACATGACCAGAGAAGAATGACCAATGATAATCATGCTATACATCCAAGGAAGTGGACTTTGGTCTATGAAAGCTCATGCTGCCAACTTCTTTCTTTCAGTTAGTCTCAAAGGTGCTACAAGATCTCTCTAGATGATGATGATGATGATGATGATGATGATCGTAAATTTCTTACCCGCCTCTCCCCATGGATTAAAGTAGGAAACAACAACAGGCCAAGAAATATGCATCGGCTAAGAACACAACATCAGTTAAAATATACATCCGTTTAAAACACTAAACAAGACACATGTATATTAAAATAATCTACATTTAAATGTCATTGTTTAAAATGTACAATTTTAAAAACAACCTAATGGAAGAGATTAGTCTTCAATGCTGTTCTAGATTCATACAGCATAGTCAGCTTTTGAATCTCTTCTGGCAGGTCATTCCATAGTTTAGGGGTGGCTGAAGAAAAGGACAGTCGCCAACCTAGTCCTGTCTGAGTGCCCGGCAGATTGGATGGAATACTGACATCAGTGCATCATTTCTCCTGTTATGACACATCTGTCACAAGCCATACAGAAATATTGGCTTCCTGAAGTTCTTTTCTAGAAGCCATAAATCATATATATTTCACCAGAGATGACTTTGGATTGTATGGGAACTAAGTTCTTTGGCAGCAGCCTGTATTTCAGGGAGAAATTACTGGGTATTTGGCACCTGGTAGAATGTGCCTGTTTAGAAACACATAATTCTTCAACAGGTGCATTGGCAGCAAAAATTCATGGAAATTTATCAGACAGGAGGAATTTCTCTTTATTTCTAATGGAGCCAATTGGAGCCAATTCAAATTCACGTGAATTCACTAGTTTAGTGAATTTACGTGAATTCCAATTGTGTTCGGAATGCATTCAGAATGACTTCCCATTGCCCAAAAATGACTGCCCATTGCCAGAAATTGCATGAGATGCTTTAATACGCAATAACGTAAAACCCATGATTGCGTTCAGAATGACTTCCTTTTGCCCGAAATTGTGTGAGACTCTTTAATACGCAATAATGTGAAACCCCATGATTGCCATTAGATTATACTTCCAATTTCTGTAGTCTGATAAACTCCATGTTCTCTTTCCAACCAGATTTCCTAAGTGTTAGGAAACCCTTTTTCTTCTCAGCTGGGGAAAGAAAAATCACAGCAAATACTCTTTTTCTATCTCACTTGAAACTGAAACTGTGACTTATACAGTGGTGCTTCCACATTCGCTAGGGTTAGGGGTGAAGGACCCCCATGAAAGTGGAAAACCCACAAATAAAAAACCACTATTCTCTTTACCCGATAGAACATCTCTCTAGGAATCTCCTAGTCCTCCAGTGCAACTATGTGGGCAACATCTGCCAGACGCTGATCATAGAATTTATAAATGCCTAGAGAAGTGTTTCCCCTAAGAACTTGTAGGTTCTCTGGCGCAACTCTATAGAGTTATCAGACAGGAGGAATTTCTCTTTATTCTGAATGGAGCCAATTGGAGCCAATTCGAATTCACATGAATTCGCTAGATTAGCGAATTTATGTGAATTCCAATTGCGTTCAAAATGCATTCAGAATGACTTCCCATTTCCCAAAAATGACTGCCCATTGCCCGAAATTGCGAGAGATGCTTTAATATGAAATAACATAAAACCCATGATTGTGTTCGGAATGACTTCCCTTTTGCCCGAAATTGCGTGAGATACTTTAATAATGTGAAACCCCATGATTGCATTCGGATTGCCATTAGATTATACTTCCAATTTCCATTGTCTGATAAACACCTATGATCAATGTCTGGCAGATGTTGACCACAGATTTGCACTGGAGGACCAGGTGTTCAATGTCAAATTCACAGTGTAAATGCAGCCTGAGGCTGTCATATTTGGGGCATATCCTGAGAAGACATGCCTCATTAGAAAAGACAGTTATACTTGGCAAGTTGGAAGGCAGTAGAAAAAGAGGAAGCCACGGTCAACCTAAGTTTGAAGACCTCTTCAACGCTGTTGATATCAAGGTGACTTCCAGTCTTCTCATTCATAGGACTATAAGGCAACGTTGAGACGAAATTGAGAGCCAGCATGGTGGAGTGGTTTGAGCATTGGACTAAGACTCCAAAAATCAGGTTTCAAATCCCTGCTCAAGCATAAAAACCCATTGGATAACCTTGAGCAAGTCACACTCTCTCAGAGAATGGCAATGGCAAAACTCCGCTGAAGAAAGCTGCCAAGAAAACCAGAAGATAGGTTTGCCTTAGGGTCACCATATTTCAAAAATGACTTGGAGGCACACAACAAGAACAAAGTTGATTTGATGGCAGTTAACAACAAGAAATCCCTGGTTCAGAGGCCCAGACGAAGGGTTATGATTGGTTGAAAGACAGAAAGAAGGGTCTTCAGTTGTGCTTGTAGTTTGGCCATTTGGAAATTTCTTCACGGACAGGCTTTCCGGGTGATACGATATCACTGACATCGCTGTGGGCCATTATGAGATAGTCCTGAGACAAGTAGCCGATCTTCACACCAAAGTCTAGCAGACACTTCAGGGCTTTCCACGCCAGTGGGTTGGGAATTCGGTCTACAAAATCAAAAGGTGATATATGACATTTACACCTATTATGACTGTAGGCATGCTCTTTTCTATATGATACATAAAAAATTAGGGGTGGAACGAATTTTCTTACATATTGAGGGGGTGGTTGCAAAAAACAACAAGTTTCTCAAATATAAATTCTGGTGAGAAGATCCCGGGACTGATGAGGATCTTCGTAATTCAGGACTTATTCTGTGCAAAATTTCTATGCATGGGGTATTGTTTTCTGCTGCTTGCTGAGAGGAAAATCCCATTTTCGATGTCAAACAAACACATGTGAATTTTGCAAAGAATAAGTCCTGATTTGCGAATAGTCTTCACAAATAGTGGTTTTTGGAGACTTGCTTGCAGTAGGAAGGAAATTGCTAAAATTACTTATTGTTTCCAACAGAAAGAAACTGAGTGATCAATTACATTCCTAACAGAAATATATATATATATCTTCTTTCTCAGTCTTAGGGATAGAAGGAATATTTGAAACTATTCAAATAATAAACAATTGCTGGAAAAATATTCAAATCATAGATGATTGCCGGATTTGTCACACCATTGAGTTAGAAGTCTCCAGTCTCCACTGACCATGACTCTAGCCATGTTCTTGTTCCAAGGTGCAAATGAACTCACCTGTGAAGGTACCTATGAAAGCAATGCCAAGGGACACATCATTGTAGCCATAGGTGTGAGCGCCTTCACTGCGCCAGCCCCGTCCTTCATATACATAACCATTCTCACCAATCAGGAAGCTGAAAAAGGGCAGAAGGAAAAGAAAAGAAGGAAGAAAGAACATTCTATCAGAGTTACTTTCAATCCTATATCGCAATAGGGCAACCTCTTTTAGCCTGAGGGCCACACTCAAATTCAAACAGGTTCTTGAGAGTTGCTTTCCTATATTTGGGATTGTTGTTGTTGTGTGCCTTCAAATCATTTCTTACATATGGCGACCCTAAGGCGACCCTATTATGGGGTTTTCTTGGCAATATTTGTTCAGACGAGGTTTGCCATTGCCTTCCTCGGAAGCTGAGATAGCTTTGGGATAGACAAAGGCAAAATTGCGAGACTAAAGATGCAAGATTTATTTTAGCTCCAAACAGTTAACTGCTAGTCACCAAAGCTTCGGGGAGGACTTGAAGACTTTTAGGATGGCTGAAGAAATCCTTGCAAAGATAGGAATCTGTCAAGGAATTGCATTATTTGGAAGAAGCTGTGGAGAATCCCAAAGGGATGGAATGGACCCAGGGCCTTGGGTTCTCCTTTCAATTGGGGTGGGTCTATACTGGCCAGAATACTCAAGGCTGCCGCCATAGTATTCTTGCACCATAGTATTCTTAATAGTATAAAACCGGTCCTAATTGCGGCCTTACTTTTGTTGTATAACTTTGTTGTGTCCCCATTGACCTCTCAAAGTTGCAGGTAGCTGCATTGCTTTTCGTTTGCTATGGGGAATCTCTAAAACGTACCAAAAACAAAAATTGCAAGCCACTCTTTGACAAGGTTCCCCATGACATTCTTGCAAACAAGCTTGTAAAATGTGGCCTCGACAAGGTAGCCGTTACATGGATTTGTAATTGGTTGACTGGCCAAACCCAAAGGGTGCTCAAAAATGGTTCCTTGTTGGAGAGAAGTGACCAGTAGGGTCCCACAGGGTTCTGCCCTGGCCCCAGTGCTATTCAACATCTTTATCAATGACTTGGATAACAGAATTGGGAGCATACGTTTCAAATTTTGCAGACGACACCAAATTAGGAGTAGCAGCTAATACCCCAGAGGACAGGATCAAATTTCAAAATGACCTGAATAGACTAGAAAACTGGGCCAAAGCTAACAAAATGAAATTCAAAAATGTAAGGTACTGTACTTAGTAAAAATGAAATTCACAGATATATGATGGGGGACACCTGGCTTAAGGAGACTACCTGTGAAAGGGATCTAGGAGTCCAAGTAGACCATAAATTGAACATGAGTCAACAGTGCGATGCGGCAGCTAAAAAAGGCCAATGCAATTTTAGGCTGCATCAATAGAAGTATAGTGTTTAGATCAAGGGAAGTAATAGTACCACTCTATACTGCTTTGGTCAGGCCCCACCTGGAATCCTGTGTCCAGTTCTGGGCACCACAATTTAAAAAGGATGTGGAGAAACTGGAACGGGTCCAAAGCAGGACACTGATCAGGTTTCTATTGTCAAGTAGGGATTTGAACCAAGCTCTCCTAGAATGCTAGTCCAATACTCAAAGCACCACACCATGCTGGCTCTCAAGGGGGCAAAACAAACTGCCCCGAAATGGTGGGCTGGAAGTGCCCGTTTTTCTTCCAGAGGGACACTGCAACAGCCAAACTGCATGGCGTCCCTCTGCAGTAAAAAGACAAACCAGGTTCTTTTTATGGTGCCCAGCGCACGTCGCGAGTGCACTATTGGCGCACTGGTGACGTAAGTGACATGCAGTGACATCTGAACGCTGTGTGTCGCTTACGTCACAATGGCGGCCACCGTGTGGATGGGAGGCCACCATGATGCCAGCACCCGCACATCCTAGGGTTCCAGACTGTGTGGTTGCTGCATGCTCCAGAACCCTAGAACTGGCCTGAGAAACCCTAGAATTGGCCCACTTCCTGCCCATCTGACCTGGGCCAAGATTTCTTCTAGGGAGGTTTGCTACGACCTTTCTCTGAGTCTGGGAGACAATGATTTGCCCAAGATCACATATCAGGTTTCCATGTCCAAGTGGGGATTTGGACCATGGCCTCCTGAAGTCTTAGTCCAGCAATCAAAGCACTACATCATACTGGCTCTGTTCCATCCAAAGTGCTAGACTTCATTCCCTCCAAACAAGGTTCATCACCAAGGTTCATCACCATAAGTACTTCAAAATTCCATCTAAAACCCAGATCAGATTCACCAATCCCATCTAACATGGGAGCCACGAGCCAGTACTGATACCAACAAGAGAAAAACAGTGAGGGAAGTCAGTAGATGAAGTCCCATAGGCTTTGTCTTACTTGTAAGCAATGTCGCACCATCCTTTGATGCGCTGGTGGTAATCCTGAGCATTCCTGGTTTCCCGGCTGCATTCTGCTTGGGTGGTGCAGGTGGTGCCAGCGGTGTGGCTGATGACAACGTATTCTGGGAGGACATCATGCAAGGGGGCAGAGCAGTTGGCCGGCTTGGCTCCCCACCTGGATGGGGTGATGAATCGGAAACATGCAGTGGCTGTGGGGAATGACATTTTTAAAAATTTAGAAAATTAAAAGATTGCAGGCAATTGTTTTAAAAGATGGGGTACAAGGATTTGGTGGACTGATGGGAGACTTCAGGGACCATAGAAATGGGATAAAGAAGGTTGGATTTGGCCCTTTTGTTGTTGTTCTCCAGCCTCGAATAGATCTCGAGCTATGGCAACCCTGTAGATGAGACATCTCCAAGACTCCCTATCCTCCACTGCTCTGCTCAGTTCCTGTAAATTCATACCCATGACCTCCTCAATAGAGTCCATCCATCTAGCATGTGGCCTTCTCCTCCTTCTTCCCCCCTCATCGTGCCTCCTCATGATGTGACCAAAGCACAACAGCCTCAGTCTGGTCATCTTGGCTTCCAGAGAGATTTCTGGTTTGATCTGCTCTAAGACCCATTTGTTTGATTTCTTCGCTGTCCATGGTAACCTCAGCACTCTTCTCCAACCCCACATCTCCAATTGAATAATTCTCCTCCTATCCACTTTCTTAACTGTCCAGCTCTCGCATTCAAACATGGTAAGGATTTGGCCTTGGGTATCCCCTTTGCCTAACCTTGGCCTAGAACATCCCCTGAGTTATGTTCTTCCATTAATGGAACTGACCATGCCCACATGCTCTTTTCTCAAATCCAGTAACTTTTGGGTGCATGAGCTCACACACAAGGTTGGGGCATGTGGGAGAAGCTATTAGGACCAAGGTGAAGCCCTTCTTGATGTTGCCAGACTTCAACTTCTCTGAGCTTTGGGGGCAAAGGCATCACCAATAACAACATATCCTGAGGACCACATGTCTCCTACACCTGAATGATGACAACACTGCACATGACCCACACACAACTGGTGAATGGCTGACAGACATAAATTTCGACTGGCTCACCTTCTGAAAATGCAAACAAAATGAACAGAAGTATCTCAGTCTTGACCATCTTCTTCGTGCTGATCTCTGGTCCAAAGAGTCGGAGCGCAACCTGCAGGAAATAAGTTGTCTGCAGAATGAAATATTCAGCCTTACCTTTATTCCAAGTTCTAGGAGAGAACCAGCTCTAGAGATTTAACCAACTCCAGAAAGCATCTCAGCCAATATCTTTATATAAATAAAGATCATATAACCTTTGGCACTTCTGATGATTTTAGAGAGTAATGCCCAGAAGCCCCAGCCAGCTTGGCCAGTAGTTAGAGATCATGGAAGTCATAGTCCAAAACATCCGGAGAGCAAGAAGTTCTCTAATATACATGGATAAATTTTGGAATACTGTGTGCATTTTTGGCTATCTTCCCCCATATGTGTGTGTGTGTGTGTTATCATTATCTAGAATGAATTTGTGCAGCTCTTCTGTGGTCTTCTCTCTCTCTCTCTCTCTCCATAGATAGATAAATAGATATAGATATAGATAGATAGATAGATAGATAGATAGATAGAGGAGAGAGAAAGAAGACCATCAAAGATTTATATAAATTTGTCTTAGATACTGAGGAAACAGTCCCACAA